>CAXKWD010000001.1:93584862-94784862 GCA_964059195.1 Ectobius pallidus
TCTCTCTCTCTCTCTCTCTCTCTCTCTCTCTCTCTCTCTCTCTCTCGTTCCTCTTTTCTGTATTTTCTTCGTCTCTTTCATCTTTTTTTTTTCACACTCTAACTGTATCTGCTGGTCTCTCCTTCCCCCTCTCCTCTTTCCTGGGTGAGTTAAGCAAGGATTGTTATTAGAGGGGGTTTCAGTCTGATTCCTCACTTACTAACCAGGCCACTGTCACCATGGGATTTTCTCTATAAAAGGTAAATTTCCAAGGTGGGCCAGAAATCACATTCAGGACCTCATGATCAGTAATTGATAGTCGTTCAGGTTACCAAACCATGAGTTTGTCCAAAATTATATTAGAAATGTGAAAATTGTTAATCATATCTCCATGCCATCCATGCAAATCTGCTATGTATGCAGATGTGTTAAATGTCCTGGAATAACACATAGGTGACTTCTTATCCATTCAATTTCTGATTCCTGTGAGATGCGATGACTTTTTATCTTTTTCTTTGTTTTGCTTGGAAAGCACAATGGTCAATGTGCAACCATAATAAATTGTGGAGTGGTCAGTTTTAGTCTATGAATGGACTTAAGAGTGCAGTGAGCTGGGAGGAGTTTAGAAGTGTTTTAGTACTACAGTAGATCTTTGAAGGGAAGAAGTAAGAGATTTTAAAGTTTTCCTGCCATTATTGATCAAGAAAATTTCTCTGGATTCTAGCCAGGTTAGAAGGTTGTTTATTTGAGATATTTCTGTAATAGTTATGGCTACATTTTAAAAAAGTGATGTGTCAAAATTGAAAGAATTTAGGTTTATAATATAGGAGAACTGTAAGGTAGAAGGGGAGGGGACTTTTAATGATAGCCATCCAATACAGGAGTATGAAATTAAATAAGTCACTCAATAAGGAGGCCAGAGGCCAATAATAATTTAATAAAACTGATAAGAACTCTCACATAACTTTCTCTATCCTTTTATTGTAATAAAGAGTAATCGGCCACATTGCAGGAATGGACATTCAGTTGTCTAAGCCTCTTTCAGACCCGTATTATTCACTTAGCAAGAGTTTAAAGAATCCAAATTGGTTGATGAAAGAATTTCTACAAAAAGATGTTTCAGATAAAAGTTTTAGCTCTTGATAAGTTCTTGATAACAAATTATTATTAGAGCTATTTTTTATAAAATAAAATAAATATATTTTCTTTCTGTAAAGTGGTATTAAAAATAAGAGGAAGTTGCCACAATGCTTCATGTCACATCCCTATAAGATATTTAACTAAAATATAAAATTCTGTTTTTATACTTTATAAACACATACACAGAAACATGTTTCCAAAAAAACAGTTGCATTCAGGGGCATCAGAATGAGCATTACAGTGAACTCTCGATAATTCGGACCTCAATATGCCGGACTTCGGATAACTCGGACAGATTCTTGACGATCCAGACCCAGATCTACAGTCATTCTACGGCCATTTCAGGAATGCAAGAGAAGTAATTGTTGAAAAGCAACAGAAAAAGTGTACACAGAAGAACATTTACAGTGTCTCTCGGCCTAAATCTCTTCAGAAAAATATGCTCAAAGTGCCCACATCAGTCATCATCGTGTCCCAATAATGTAATAGTGTGTATTTCAGACTCTGACTAGTAATTTTATTATAGTACTGAAATGTTATTTGTTATTGTTCCAACTGTAAGTTGCCTATATTCTGCCTCATACATTTTTCTTGTGGCTTAAGCACGAAATTACATTACTTAGATATCATTTCCTCATTTCCCTTCCATAAGCCGGATATTTCATAACTCGGACAGACCCCTTCCCACTTTAGTCCGGTTTATCGAGAGTTCACTGTAATGCAAAAAAATCAACTTCAGAATTCAGGATTGGACATAATGCTTCCTCTACTTATGATACACATAGTACAGGTAGAGAAAGTAGTTCTGAATTAGTTGCAGACGCTTATCCCTGTTTAAAGATTCTGGCATGCCCCTCTCTCAATTCATAACTCGTCACATATTGTTCAGTTTTTAAACCACTCGCATTTGCACAGATATCAAGCTAGGTGAGAAATATAAATGTTTTTGTCTTTTATATGGTATGCTGGGAAGTCTTTCTACACCACATGAATGCATGTCACACATTACATAGATCCTGTAATACCCATATCAATCACATCATATTTGACAAATGAAAATCACAAACTTGATCTACCATACTTCATCAATCAGCAGCTCATAATCTATGATAAAAATAAAAAGCGAGGAAATTTAGATCATGATATTCCATCCTCAAAAAGTGAAAGGCATTTTTCTTTGTAAAGGATATTTGGCAGCAAGTAAATGGATTCATTCACTTCCCAGACAAACTACAAAGCAGTGAATGGAGCATCATTCACTGACATATAACTATAGACCAGGATATATGGTGAAATAAAATGAACAAAAGTGGTGGAGTAAACTGCTCAAAGCAATAAAATAAAATACCCAGAGCGGTGAAATAAAAAAAATCAAGAAATGACAACTCAAGTGGAATAAGTATCCCTTTCCTGTTGAAATAATCATAATTACTTATTGTCTTATGTACCAGAAAAAAAAAACAGATGACACAGAAATGAATGAAATTAAGATAACAATTTTCTTAAGCACTTGAAAAAACAGAAATGAATGGCAGTTGTAAGAAAATTTAGCTGAAAGTGTCACCAAAGTAAAAACAGAGCATTGTTTTTACATTTTCTGGGTGTAAATTTGTTGCCTATCTGACAATAAGTATGCATATACTGAAAAGCCCCTCTCACTATCTTCATTTGTAGTTGGAAACCATACTAGCTTCAAGCAGTAGCTTGAAAAATCAGGATATTCCTCTATCAGCCCCTTCAGTAATTCAGATACCACATCTTGTTTTACATCAACTGTCTTTGCCTGATGCTGCAGTGTATGCAACATAACGACTACTCAGCATTTTCCATGCCCTTTAGAATGCACATAAACAAACAATAAAAACTTGACATCATCTGCAGCATTTTGTTCACATTTCACATTTTAAAGTAGATTTCGCTCATATTTCACGTTTTAAAGTAGGTATTTAAAGTATATCGGGTACAGATGTTTGTTTTTGGTAATATTAAATGTGTCATTTGAAAATTTCATGGTTATTGTTAATTCCAGAAATCCAGTCCTCTACATATGGCTCACTCTTAGTCTCAGATTTTTAATTTACATTTTCTTCATTAACACTCTCACTTAACTAAAAATATTTTCAGTTCAGTGTTATGTTCCAAGATAAACAGTCTCTCCTCTTCCTGCTCACCATCTTGAAAACGTCATTGCCATAACACATGCAAAACATATGTTCTTTATAATAAAACAAAGTGGCAGATGGGATGATAGAACAGCATAAAACAGCTTAACTTTTAACTATGGTTATCAATTTGGATCAAGTGTGCACAGGCCAAACGCTATAAGTTTGCCAAATTTCATGTTTCTGGCTCTTGTGGAAGTGGGTAAACAATGATGCCAATGAGTAGATGATTTAGATTGTTGAAGATGTGAATGACGTTACAGATATACAGTCAGTTTTTCCATTTTTTTGTAAGGCACCTAAAAATATTAAATTTTTAAAGCTTTTGACAGTTGGATATGCTAAAATTCCTGCCAAATTTTACGATTCTAGCTATCCTGCAAGTGTGTCAAAAAGTACACAATGTGAGGAAAATAATACAAAATTTACTTCAAATAAAAAAAACTGACTCTTTCTAAAGTATAACCGATGGAGATACCACAGTAACTCTTAGGACCAAACTTGTCTGTTACTGTTAGTACAATTAGTCTACTGTTAGCACAATTAGTCTACTGTTAGCTACTATAAAGGGGCCTCTACACACTCAGATTTGTCTGTCTGTGCAGACCATGTTTGCACAGGGGTTTATAGTCATCAGTCAACTCCTTGTGTTGACTGGTGAACTATTTTCAGTTCCCTTCCTTAATTTTCTTTACTACGGCTTCATGATCTGCATTAGTTTGAACTTCTTTAAGTTAAAAGTTTATATCATAAGCAGCATTTTTCTTATTCTGGTCACTAAATTCTTTACTTTTCACTTTCCAATGTTCAATACAACTCTATAAATTCACATCAATAAATGCGTGAATCTTGAGAAGAAGAATCACCTGTACTAAGTACATTCAGTGGACACTGGCCATTATATGCACTGCACCATCACTATTTGAAGACTGTGCTATTTGTCTGCAGCAATGTCTGTGTCGCCTTTACACATTCAGACATTGCACCTACTTATCTGCTTAAATTCAAGCTTGGGCAGGCTTTGCACAGATCCAACTCAGACCATACCACAGTCCAATTTGTTCCGTTTACATGCATCGGTTTGTGTGTACAGACCCAGTCGTTGCAGACAAACAGATGTAAATATCTGTTCATGTAAAGGGCTCTTAAGCCTCCAAAAGAGGTTTGCATAGACCTTAAGGTTGTGTCCTCCATTTTGAATGTTTTTCGGGTGGTAAAAAATAAAAAATTGAAACTTTTGCAATATTCCTGTTAGTTACAGGCTGAAAACTATAATGTATGCTAAATTTCAAGTTTTTTACTCATGAAAACAATTGTCGGTGAGTGAGTTAGCCATCCAAATTTATAAGTGATGATTTGCTATTTAAAAAGCATGTAAATGTTAATTGGTTGTTTCTCCAGTAGTGATAAACCGATATGCTTCAAAATCAATAGCGTTCTTCCCATGGGCTTTATAAGTGTGTGTACTAAGTTTCATGAAATTATGATTAAGCGTATTTGAGTTATCGTGCATACAGACACATGGATAGATGGACAGACATTTTCCCCGTTCACCAAGTAATCATAGAAAGTACCTCTCTGGCACTTAATAAAGAAACTAGAAACAGGTTAAAGAGATTAAGGGATCTTACTGAATTTTTCATTAATATTATTCCTACAGCATCATATATATTAACTGAATCATAAAGAGAGTGCAAATTAAACAAAGTTAATATAATACTGTGCATCTGATGTATTCTTCTGTAATGTATTTTTGATTGAAGTTCAGTTTAAATTATGATGAAATTGAGTGACATAGCAATGAGTTATGGAAAGATAACTTAGCCTGCAAGTCGACATTTGCCTTTTTGAATGAGGCAACCATAAAAAACCAAAGTAAAATTGGCCAGGCACAAGATTTGAGTTTTGAACCCAGGACCTCTAACCTCTGCCACCTTTCCCTGGTTTTAGTGTGTGCATTATGACACAGATAAAGAGCATTTCACAACAATAAATCAATCATAGTTTTCTTGTTACTATGGGAAACAAAGTAGTAGCATTAATTAAAGTTTTCAAATGTTGTGTATTGAAGTTACACTTATTTCGTTGCTATCTTGATACATACTAATTCTTTAAAGAAGTGCATATGACAAAAAATGTTCAAAAAGATTGTTTCTACAACTTTACTATACTAGGTTTTCATGATGTATCTTCTACTGTAATAGAAACAGTTTAGAAAATTCAGAAATGGACACAAGTAAAGTACCCTTTAAGTAATTTTTACAGAAAAATAATTGTAGCCATTTTGTTAGTAATAGAAGTACAAATTTTTAAAAATTAAAATCATTAAGAGTAATTTTTTAAAATAAAGTTTTTATGAAAAGTCCCTTAATATTTCAGTTATAGAAATCGAATTGTAGGGGTGCCAATGAAAGTCCAACAAAGTCCATAATCCAAAAAAGAATGCAATGAGCCTTTTACCCATAACAGTATACACAGACAGACTATCATTCCAGACTATATATGTATATATATATATATATATTTTTTTTTTTGCTTCTAGGCATTGCAAAACATTTTTTCCCTGCGTAATCTCGATTTAGATTTTTTGGTATTTCAAAAAACTCTGGTCGGAACGTTCACAATGGAGTATAACAACATTTGGTTTCATATGACTTTTCATTTCTGAGCTATGCTGCTCACACACACACACACAAATTTTCCAACTCATCATATTCCATAGTGGTTCCATTATGTGTAAAATTCTAAATCATGAAATGTTTTCCATATCTATCAGAATTCAGTACAATCAATTCTGCCTAAAGCGGCCACTAGCCATTCTTCTGAAAATGGCCGTTTGTACAGGGGACCGGTAAATTAAGGTTCTGAAATTTTTAAAATTGATGAAGAGGTCTGTTCATCAAATGATTAGTCACCTCACTATCCTGGTCCCTAACAATGCAATCTTTGAATAGTTGCGTGTTTAAGTGTGTTCACTACATTGTCATATGTCGGCCGAAAATGAGAAGCGAAGAAATGCTGAAATTTTGTATTATTATTATTACTATTGTCATTGGATTGACTTGGCAACAGAGCCTGCCACTTGCTTGGATTTGAGAATGCAAAATATCAGCAAGTTCCTTTGCAGAAATTCGTTCTCACTTTCTACATCTATTATCTCCTTTCTTCAGTGTTAAAACAATCCTTGACTTATCACACATTATGATCTTCCTTATACATTCATTGACTGAATACAACATAACAAATCAGTAAACGCAAGTGCGGTTACTTCACAAAGAAAAGTACTCTCCACAAACTGCACAAATTTTTTTATTTCTGACAATCATTGGCAAGCTTGTGTGATGGTTTCAAGAGTGAACAAATTATTAATAGTGATTATGACTGGCTGTTTAATCCAGATGATTTTCTGAAATTGGCCGGTGACCGCAGTATGAGGTGACCATTAAAGGGAGGGGATATTAACTCAGGCTTTATGGAAAAATTAATCGGTTCCACAGAAATATAACCATTTATAGAGGTGATCGCTAAATGAAGGTGGCTGTAAGGCAGGTTTGACTGTATATTAAAAAACGGAAATAAAAGGGATCAGGTTTCTTTTGGAAAGTGACATTTGTGATAAACTTGATGGATACCTTGGAATAGAATATAGAAATAAATGAATGTTGTAAAAATTGTGAGTTATTGTTTTTATTCTTACAGCATTCTCCCTCTGGCCTCCAAGAGTGCGATCATATCGTCAATACACAAATGACAACTTATGGGCAGCATTAATGGCTGTGAAGTGTGGTGGAAGTGTGTACCGTGCTTCCAAAGAACATGGCATTCCCCGTAAGACACTTCGCAACTGGATGAAGCGATGGAATATAAAAAGCCAGTTCGCTGCCCCAGGCAGAAAACCAGTTCAGTGGCAAAATGAGCAATTAAATTAAATATTAAATACATATAGTTTTTCTAATTACTAAATTTTTCTAGTAAAATAAAAATTAAAAAAAAAAATACAAATTTAGAGCAAATTTTATTTAACATCAGTGTAAACTGTTCCAGTATCCTTCATAATTAGTTCAGTAATTTTATATAAAAAAAATATTTTATTCTTGAACCCTGTAAATGTTTGGTGTTATGAAATGTGTATAATATACAGTCCATTACGTAAAATGACATAAATCTCTAGCAATTATGTTTTTGAATATTCAGTTTACAGTACTTCTGAAATGTGTTACTAGATGAATATGCAACAAGTCTGTTGAATATTTATCAGAGTGATAAATGAATGCTACACGAGCAAAGTGAATTTGTGTGAATTTTCTGAAAACATGCTAGACACTAGGGATGGGATATTGATATTATTGAATATTGATATTTTGTTTATATCCAATATTTTGACATTGATGTTTAAGTTTCAATAATATCGTGATATCAATATTGTTCTTTGATAATATTGATTTCTCAAAATGAAATGTGAGAGAGGGACTTAAAAATACACTATTATAACATTTATTAATAAAAATTGGCAAAATCAATGAAAATTAATCAAATTAATTAATAACATAGTAAAACGTATTGAACTTTAATTCCATTTATTTTCAGCATTTTTGGTTGGCAATTTGAGTTTTGCTGAAACAAGGACACCTCAGTTTCACCTACTCATCAGAAGTAACAACAAGCAGTGATGTCAAACCATTCCCTAAATCGGTATAGGGTACATATTTACATTAAAGGACCGTAGGTTTGTTCATAGAGCACTCTGCAATCATGAACACAGTTCATGCATGGGCACAATGTCAGTTTTCATATGTCGTGCAGCAAAACTGAATGAATGAATGAATGAAGTGCTTTTATTGTTAACAAGAAAAACTATCTTTTTACATTATTCGTTGCATGAGCCCTTAGGCTGTCCATGCTTTAACTGTGCACAAGCAAAAATGTATCCTAAAAGTAAAACTAAAAAAACACACAAACAGTTAAACACTAGTAAATATACAAACAAAACACCACACACACACACACACACTCCCCACCAAAAAATAGCACATACACCAGCAATACTCTTAAACACACCAACCAAATATATTTTACATATTATTCTATATACAGCCGTCTACCCCATCGGAGTACTCCCCTTACTCCCTCGGCCAGTTCCATCTTAAGCTGCCTCACTTTGGACATAAATTTCCCCACCCCCCAAAAATCTAGTGTTAAGTAGCAGATCGTATAAGAAGATGCCAACAACACGCGGTAATCCCAAGCGGTCACCCATCCAAGTACTAAACGCGCACAACGTTGCTTAACTTCGGTGATCGGACGAGAACCGGTGTTTTCATGCAGCAAAACTGACAATGTGTGCATGCCTGAACTATGTGTTAACGGGTTTCTAAGTGCTCTAGGAACAAACATATTATCTTAGTAAAACTTTTGATATTATTGAATATCGATATTTTTTTACCAATATTATACCATTATCGATATTAGTAACCAATATTCATATCTATATCAATATCGATATCTTGCTTCCGATATCCTGTCCCTACTAGACACAGAGGTAATGAGAGTCTATGTTATATAAACTGGGTACGTATAATTTCATAAATCATGGCATATGTAATCTTATAGAAACAAAAACATCAAGCTCTTTTTAATTTAACCATCACTATCATACCCTAAATTATTTCTACAAGAATTCTGTCCTTTCTGAAGGAAAAATGTTAGCTTTCTTTCTTCCTTGGAATTGACACAAACAAAAAATAATTGCATTATTTTTCATTCTCTTAGATTGGTTAGATACCGATAGTTAGAAACAAGCACACACAGCATGTAATATGAGTTTTATACCTACAGAAGTAGGTGAAATCTGTTGCATGTATTAAAGTCAGAAAGCAATTAGCTATCTTTACTTACTTACTTACTTACTTACTCAATAGACAATTCCTAAGAAAGCTAAAGGAATATTATATATTTTATGGAACCCAAAGGTTTTAGTGCAATGCTTACATGAGCCTGCCATTCAACCCCATTCTGTGCTAACTCCATCCAACCATCCTTTGCAAATCCTACATCCCTTAAATCTATTCTAATATTGTTTTCAAACCTACGTCAAGGTCTTCCAAGCAGTCTTTTCCCTTCGGATCTCTCAATCAATCTTTCTGAGGTGTCTTTCCTCCCCCATGCGCACCACATCTCCATAATTTAATTACCCTTACTTACCTTACTTACTTATCCTTACTTACTATATACAGTTTTCTCCAGTTCCCATTTTCATCTCTCTTAGGTCCTAATATTTTCCTAAGCACCCTGTTTTCGAACACACCCAGATTATGTTCTTCCCGAAGAGTAAGGGACCATGTTTCACATCCACATAATACAATCATGAATTCTCTGCAGTCACTTTCACAGGTATTTTGAGAGGAATATTTTTACTTCCTCATTGTGTGATGAATGAGAATTATTTATCATATTAAGGGACTCTACTACAACTGCCAGATAAACTTCAGTTTTAGATTTATCTGGCTAAAAGCATATTTCTTGAGATTAGAAACATTTACTATGACTTCTTAAATACCATATAAAAGAATATGCTCAAGTTTATCTGAGATCAAGTAGTAGTTGCACTTCATACTACTGGATAGGCTGGCCAGGTGAAAACAAAATGGAAGGACCATGGGAGCTTTATTGCCATCTGTCTTCCCTCTTTGATATAGGAAAAGCCCCTTGATGTGTATCCCAATTGTTGCATTTCCTTCAATACATTAGAACAAACTACATTTCTATTACATGTGAGTTTAGTTAGTTTATCAGAAGAAATGGAATAGCAGAATGAAACGTAACAGTCTTTAACAAGAACCGTAAACCTGATATTTTATTAGTGTGTAGTTTAGAAGGAACTGCGATATGGGCTTTTAGTGTAACCACAATCTCTGTATTGGAACAACAGAAAGATACAACATTGTACAGCTCCATCATAATTGAGGTCTACATTCTAGTCTTCCACATCCTCCCCACCCTGGGCGATCACCAATGGGGCGACCAGCTGTATAGGTTGAGTAAGGTTTGTCCTGTTGAGGATGAAAATCTCAACCAGAAATTGACAGCGGCTTCAGTGTGGACTGATATGGTGTTGAAGTGTTCCTTGATTAGTTTTGACTTACTCTGCCACCATCCTTCCCACCAAGCCGCTAGTGGTGCAGTGAATTTCCAGGTCATGCCATTGTTTGCAAAATGATGGGCAACCCTTACTCTTTCCAGCTTCATACTTTTCCAATGTTTTTCTTATACTGTTCTCATGTTTTACTTCTTCTCGAGTCTCTTGTGCCCTTAATTTTTTAAAGCCATAGAGGAAGTATAGCTTGAGTTTTAGCACTTAAACTCTATCTCAAATTTTTGCCTTTCTCTTTGTTGAGTTCCATCATAATAACATGTTTACTGCCGAATTGTGCTTCTAGCTCTTGCCTTTGACCTTTCAGCTGCGAATTTTTCCTCCATTTCTCTAGTTTTACTCTGCATCTCGTCTTGCAATATATCTCATAATTTTCTCTCCTTTTCTAATTTTAGCCTTTATAGGTAAGTGGATCTAGGAGTCACAAGTAATTTGTTTACAGAACTGGTTTCTGATTGCGTTTTGTTGTGTGCAAGAACGTCTGACTTGTTGCAAATGGACCTATGATGTGAGCCTTTGTAAACAGTGCTTTGCTCTTCTTGCTGCAATCTTTCACAGAATATCTGTGATTAAGGCACAGGAAACAGCAGTTTCTTTCTTTCAATTGACTTAGAGTTACCAGTAGCAGTATTAGAGATCACAGGAATTAGGGTGCTTAAAAAATAAAATCAGTTACATACTACAACATTTTGTAAGTAACTTATCTCAGGCTGAATTCCATAAGGCAAGTGTTCATATTCTCATTTGCTCTCACTTAACTACCCTCGTGTACTCATACTTCATTCCCCCTCTTCCCCCGCCACCTGAGTTGATTCTGGTTTTAGACCTATGGGTATCACATGGTGAAAAATTGTAATTTTTGTGTGAAAACCCTAACCAGATGTTGAGGTTAGAATGCACCACCTTCAACATAAAGTATACATCCTATGAACTTTTGCAGATAAATAGCAATAGTTTTATTCTTGAAAATCATTATAGAAGCATGTACTCTGTAAGACCGTTCAAAACTTAGTTCTCTGTGTGCACACTTACGAGAACATCTCAATTTCATAATGGCTGCCATCGCATGTGCAGCGAGTCTACTCCTGTCTACACTTGCTCCAACCACACTTGCACGCACACCTGCACTTCACTTAGGGGTCTATTTGGAACCGCACTTACTGACTTTCTTCCCAATGCAAGAGCGCTAGTCTACATTTAATGCATTTAGAATCGGGCCTGTCAGAAGTGTCACCTTTAAAAATTTGTTCATATTGTGCAATGACAGAATTTATACTTCTTAAGCACTGATAAAAGATTACCTGATAATAAGGCAAACTACAACTCATTGCACTCTTCACTTGTTTGTTAGGAAGGGCTATGGCCTGTATTTTCTTCTGAAAACTTAACTGAAGATGGCAGGCTTAAGGAACTGGCCAGCAATGAACTACATACAAAAAATAAAGTAAAGTTTTCATCAACAATTTCTTTATTGTCATGAGTCGATTTGTAGATGCTAAAACCTGAGAGAACTACCATATTTACTCGTCTATAGCACCCCCCCCCCCCAATTTTTGATAAAAAAAAAAATGCAGAAAATCTTTTAAAGTGATCGGCAACTGCAACATTCCTGTTAACGGTAAAACCCACGCTTCCCTGCCACCTGTATGTTGGCCTTAGTTACTCTCACCCCCCCAATAGATTTCTCAATGCCCTTCAGGTTTCTGAGTTCAACTTCCCCCGTACGCATGTATTGTGTTGTTGGCTGCCTGAGAGTTAGTAAGCACGTGAAAAATGAGTTGGAGAGCAAGTTTTACGGCATCCTTCAAGTTGAGTGTGTTAGAATATGCAGCCATGTATGATATCTTAATGGCGTGAACAGAAAGACAAATTATCAGGAGCAAAGAAAATGTTGAAATCATTCCGTGGTCAAAATTCAGGCAGTTGCTGCCCAGTTGGATGACAACATTGAAATGCTGAGTTAACCTTGAACACCACACGGGCACGCGCAGCGTTTAGTCACGTGACCCGGTCAGCTGTGGTAATGCAGGAGGGAGCCAAACTGTTTAAAACTCTAAGTTAAATTGACGTGATAATTTAACTTTTTGTAAATAAAAAAAATGGATTTAAACAACTATTTTGCGTGTTGATTTAAAGACGCTAAATGTGTCTTTTTCTGCTTTTAAAGCATGACAACCCAACCTATGTCATGTGAAAATTTTCACCTATTATACCCTCCCCTATTTTAGAAGTTGAAAATTGTGAAAAAAAGGAGGGTGTTATAGGTGAGTAAATACGGTATTGTTCATCAATTGTGACTTTTTTTTAAGAAAATGGTTTTTAACCTACATTCAGATAAAAAAAAAAATGCCTTCAATGCCGGCATCATATTATTAGTTTTCTTCCATGATACTAGGCTACGGTCCATGGTTTCCATGACCTTGTTTCGCCTGCTTTTTGTGGCAGGCATCCTCTGAGGCTGCTGAAGCATTGGCTGGAATGAAGCATTCTTGTAGAACTCCATTCACAAACTGGGATCTCATCATGTTGGGTACCATTAAGTATACCCTGTCCTGGGATAATTGGAGTGGGGTGGTTATCCAGACCAGGGGAGGACAGTTGCTCTGTGACTTCAATGCATTCTGCTCCTCCTTCACACAGTAACACTAATGCAAGGAGTTTGTGAAATGTAGGCACCATTAAACAGGAGAAGAGAGGGACATTAGTATTGCAGCAGGGGAGCGCTTTTGCCTGACGTCACACACAGTGATTTGCCTTGCACTTCGTTCACAAACGTCATCGCTGGTTGAACCTGTCTTCCACTGATCTAGATAGAGCGTCTCGAGCAGTAGTGCTGCTACTTGTTGTGGTATCAGTAATGACAGATTTAATTGACTTTGAGGCCTTCCTCCTACCTATTAAAGTTATAACAATGTTTGTAGATTTCAGTGACTTCCCTATGTAGTCTTGATTGACAAGGCACAATTGTGAATGTCCTTATCTGCATGTTGTGATAAAGAATTTGCCTTCCTCAAAAAAGGACATGTTCTCTCTCAGCTGATTTTTCTGGTTGTAGAGTGAGTAGTATACCTTCAGATTGTTACTTTTTACACATTAATACATGTGAATATTGATGAAAACATTAATTAAAATCTTCCCATTTAAATATTTTCATAAAATAGCATCCAGTTACAAATGTCGGTCTCACAGAAGCAGATAGAGGAATTATTTGCCAATGATGATTCCAACAAGGAATACTTGGTTGATTTGTATTATGATAGTGGTGATACGAAAAAAGACAAAAACCCTTCAGATTCAAACAGTGGTAATATAAGTGTAAATATATCATTTAAGGGAGATACAGATATTAAATTAAATTCTAATACATTCAACTTCTGTGTGGAATGTTTTAATTTTCACCATTTGAGTTTATAGCCTATCTCTCCATTAGTTGAAACTATCTGGTCCAGCTAGTATTTATATGACCAACAAAGTTTTGCCAGTCAGAGTCTTGGTAGAAAGCACACCAGATTGCCGTAGCAACTAAAGAAAGATGCTGAAGTATTTTACTTATCCAATAGAGATAAGGTGTGGTAATTTGACATTACTTTATTACAACCCAAGTTCGTGGGTTTGATCCTGTCCCAGGTCGATGGCACTAGTGAATAAATATGACAGCCTGTCTGTAGATTCTCGTAATCGGATCTTTCATACATTTACCAGAAATTTCTAAAGTACACATTACATGATCTATGAGAATGATAAAGAAAAGAATTGTATGTTTGTGTAGGAGAGTAACTCCATGGAAATTAAACTTGCCAGAATGCCATTATCTTCTTCATTAAGCTTATTCATGAACATTTCCACATTTAATGTAAATACAAATTTATTAGTGGTACTTAAATTTTGCTGAGTTGCATAAGACCTACTCTTATCATAAATTTAACTTAAACTTTAAAAAGTGCAGAGACTTTTTAAATCTTGTAGCTGTCTTTTGATTGTTAGTTTGACTTGATTACTTGGGTACGTATTTCTAAAGAATATAATTTATGTTACTTTAAGATAGATTTTCTTGTGTTGTAATAATTGCTTATAAATAGGGATGGTGGTTTTTTGTATAAACTTTCATGTTAAATCTTTAAAATTTCTCAGTTCTTTAGCATTTACACATTTACTGTATCCTATAGGATTTTTTTAGCAATTCAACCTAAAATGTTAACTAAGTACGAGCAAGGTGACCTTGATGAGTAAACTACAGAAGTGCGCTCCCTTAGTGTGTAAGTTAAGCATGACAGTAGCATTTGCGGAGACTGGTTTGACTGCTCAGGTGAAATCCATACAGTCTGGGTATAAGAATTGCCTATACAATAATGATACTGAAAATATCACTGTACATGTCTTGGGTTTGAAGCACACTACAATACTGTACTGAAGGGTGGAGAGAGAAACTGACATCATACTGCACAGGTCTCTGTAATCACTGTGGTAGGACCCACTGCCCTGCGATTAGTGTTATACAGTAAAACCGGGTTAATACACGCCCGTTTGTCACTCTATCCTGCGTTATACACTCTTTTCATCCGGTCCCTTGACATCACTATATAAAACTATATAAAATCCACCTCTTAATACATTCGTCATCCTGTTTAATACAGTCTCTCGTGTGCCAAAAATTCTAAAATATTGTGCTTTTAAGGATACTGAAAAAATATTTTCCAGACTTCTACATTTACCGTTAGCGCCCGCAAGTTCAATAGAATGGAATGAAACTCTTGAGTACCTGCAAGACTATTCATAGCACGGATTCAAACCTCCACAGTCCTCCTTGCTGCCAGTTTTACATTGCATTGTGACTTGATCTTATGTAGAAGTGCGAAGTGAATTGTTAGTGCCAACATGAGTAAAGAAGTGAAACGGAAAGCTTTGTCTATTTCGGAGAAATTAGAAATTCCCCGTAAACATGATGAAAACACCAATTAGAAACAGTTGGCGGAATCATTACGAATCCCTTCTTTGATGCTTAGAACAATAGTGAAGAAATGTGAAGCTGTTTACAAATTGTGCTACAGTACTGTAGTATACTTGTTCTTATTATTTTCTGAAAGGGAAGAATATAAAATACCCCTCAGCATAATTACTGTATTTAATCCTTAATTTGATTCAACAAATGTTTATTTTGATTCATATCTTGGTTTTAAAAGTGTTAAAATCTAAAAATGACCCACTGTCGCTAATAAGCGGTCCCGTGTAATACACTATTCTTATGCGGCCCCTTGAAGAGCATCTTGCTGAGGTTTCACTGTAATTTAAATTTATGTATTTTTACTGTAGGCATTATGTAAAAGTGAAACCTAATCCTGTTATCATAATAATAGGGCCTAATAATAATAATAATAATACATATTAAAATTTAGTTTCTTAAAAATCAGTAGTTGTTTGTTCAGTTTTTACTGTTTGGCATTGTAGTGCAACAATTCCAAAGCTGCCTACTGCTGCAATACCTGTTGCTCTTTAGTTTTGATTTTGTGTTACCATCACTTGTCATTTGCTTTTCAAAAAAAATATTTCTTTTGCTCTCCAAGCAATGACTACACAAGTTTGTCTACCCATAAGTATAGGGCGAGAAACGAAAAAGTGACCATTTGTAGTTTTTCCTATAAGTTTGAACTGACATACACACATTTTGATCTCCCACATGACATCAGGTGGATACAAAAACAGCTTGGAATTAGTTCCTAACAATATTAATATATGAAAGCAGGTAATTGAATTTTTCTATTATGTCTCATTTTGGCATTATTTTGATCTTTAAACTGATTTAGCTAATTTTTTAAAATTCAGATACCACTGGAAATGATCTAATAAGCAATGATAAAAATATGGAATTAAAAGGTTTTGGAATTCTGATTTTTTTTTGCAAAATATCACTGTCCTTAGTTATAAAATATTATATGACTTGTGGGAATAGATCCGTTCAGTTGTAATTTATTAAGTCATGAGATTTTTTTCATGTGATAATTTCTTATAAAGATCTGCCAGTTAATAAATTTCTGTTTGGAGTTAAAAACTGAAAACTGAATGGAGTCTATCAAAGATACATAATGGTTACCAAACTGCCCTCTGGATAAGTTCAATTTCTCCACTGAATTTCATGATACCAGCATAGCTAAATAGCCGCAAATAAATTTGCTTTCAATATAAGCATCTCACATCCATTCTGTATTTCTTCAGCATAGCTACCTTAACACAGTGCAATACCTGCTTTTATTACTTTTGCATCTGCTGATAGTGGACTTACGAATATCTCCATTTCCAGTTTCAGACAGACATTAGTACATTATGCAACAAGCCTATAATGACATGTTTATGAAACAAGTAGATCGAGGTGACGGCTGTTGGCATTCGGTCAAGTTGAAGCTTGTTCTTGGCTGTTTTCTTGAAATTAAAAGATTTTTACAACACAAGAACTCAATCTGATATACAGAAGAACTTTGTTATAGCAACACCCAAAGGACCGGAAAAATTGTCGTATTTTCAGCCTACTGAGGGGGGAAAATGAAAAAGAACAAACATAATTAGCCTTGTTTTATTTTATATACTCACTTTTAAGCCTACTGTACAATTAAAACAATTATCAAGTACCGGTACATGCCAAACTTGTTTACTTTGGAGTGAAGTAATCAGTTATTTTCCTCTGTTGTCTATTTTCCTAACTCACACTTTTTAAAATTACATTCTATGTTCATTATTTCAGTTGCAATTTCACTGCTTCGTCCCCAAGCTTCATAGAACATATTCATAATTCTAATGGCTATTTAAGTTTCACTCACTGGAGGGATAGGCTCTTGGTTATTTCTTTATCTTCAATTTCCTCACTTCATTGTCACTGTACCTCTTACTCTTAATGCGTTTTGTGGTCATTATCACCGGTATGAATGTGTAATGAGCAGTGCTTTAGTTGGGCCGGTACGCACCGGTACTGCGTACCGGTATATAAAATTATTTTCCTTCTACCATACCGGGAAAAATATGTGCTCCGGTACGTCGTACTGGCAGTACAGGAACGATATTGTCCTAAAATACTTATTAAATGTCCAATTCACGAGAGTGTATTTGAAACACTATTAAATTCGCAATAGATATGCGTTCTATGGAAGGTGAGTACCCCCATAAAATATTTTCCAACTAAAGCACTGGTAATGAGGCAGTGAATCTACCTGCACTCCAGGGACTACAGTAGGAAAGTTTTACTGTCCTTGTCTTAGCATTGGAAAATATGTGGGTCAGTACTCCTTGTTTACAAAATTCTTAAGCTTCCCCTGCCCTGCTCGACAGTGTTCATGTAGCAATTCATGTTTCAATGCTGACTAGGCTTTGGCTGAATACACTGTGAAGTCTGTGTGTAGTGTGAAATTTAAAATGTCTTCTATTTGGGCGAGAGGAGGAAGAACTTGTCACCACTGCAAGTGAATGCGGCATGGAGGAAGTGTCTGTTTTACCTGAATCACCATAATGGGGTAGTGACTACCTGTTGTATCTCTTTTCTTGTCTGTTGCTTAACTTTCTCTTTCTAATAGAAATATGGCTATTATAATAAACCTTTCGCACTGTAATGACAGAAGGAGATGGTAAAGAATTTACCAGATCGCCAGATTTCAACAACAGATTTCCTAAAATACGTAGGTTCTTGAAAAATCCTATTGCAAACTGAGGCTGAAAATGTCGTTATACACGAGGTAGTTGCTTATACATTTGTCATAAGAAGCACATTCCTTATGAGGAATAAGTCAGTACCACAGAAAACATGACGCTTTATCCGAGGTGATGCTGAAACCGATGTCATTGTAACAAAGTTCTACTGTAATATTAACATTAACACAAGCAGAATTCATTTTATTTTAAATACAAATTAATTATTAGGCAGTTTCGTTTGAAGTTCTCAAAATTTTAAGATCATTCCATGTTCAATAATAATCAATACTACACCTATAATCATAACCACACCTCTGTTATAATGAAAATCTGTAACGAAATGGATATCATTATGATACTGTTACTTCACGTGTAATAAGCGTGTTATAGTATAGTTGAACGACAATTTTTTTTTTTTTCATTTGCCTGCTGGTAGGACTACAGGAAATCACCCAAGTCTTATATTCTGATATAATTTCCATTTAAAAAATAGGATCAATTTAAATAATAAGAAAATTATTATTCAAGGTTCAAAACTTATCTTTATAATAGATCCTTAACATATGAATTATTTCAGATATGGGTGTAAGATGCTTAGTGAATCTTTCATGATGTTTGTTAATATTTTTTATACAATTATTTTATTGAATCCCAAATGTAACATTATTTTATGTACTTCTTATTTCTCACAGACAGATATCTCCCCATAAGTTGAAATAAGTTCCTTGTACTCGCTTCAACGTCACAATGTGTAAACTAGTCATTGAGTAAAGAAAAGTTGAATACTTAGTGAATCGCAAAAGCAATCACTGAGGGTGACTGAAAGAAACTTGCAGTGAAATAGATTAGTAGAATAATTAAGATCTCTGCATAAAATGTAATAAACTTAATTAACGTGTTGTGAGAAACTATAAACATGATACAAAAAATCTTTGATATCAGAATATTTATGAATGGATATCCTGAATATTGATATTATGTGTAATCCTGTCTAAAGTGAAATGTACTAATAAAATTATGACACTGTGTAGTTTTTGTTTTATTATATATTTCTCACATTTGTCAACATTAGTGTGAATAATTTTTTTTATTAGTAAGATGTGTTGTTATTTGTTGTTGTAATAATAGGCCTATATTTGTGTGTGAGTTAAAATGTGTTAATTTAATAAAAGGTTGTGTTTATATTGATGTGAAAGGTACTTTCTCAATGTGGGCAATGCCAGTGGTTTTATATAAAGACTTTTTAAGTGTGTACAGGGTTTTAAATTGAAATAAAATGATTTTGAATTAAACAGTTATACATGTTTTATTTTATTTTGTATCAAATATAAATATAATTAACCTTTTTTAACCTGGACCTAAGCATGTTCAGATGTTGGCTTCTCAACAAAAATAACGAATTTTCGAATCACCTTACTGTATTTCTCATGTACCACCTACCACTAAAATGAGACTGGAATGATCCTTGGCAGGTTATATGATAATCCTGGTGAATGATTATGATAATAATTGACATTATTATTCTTAATGTTATTATTTTCTGCTGGTTAGTTCTGGTTATCATCTTGTGTACATTAAAAAATCACTTAATTTTTTAAAAACAAAGGACACCCAAAGGGAGCAACTGCGAGTTAGGGTTTGGCATTTGGATGAATAGATTTATTAATTCTGAGCTAGCTGCAGCCAAACGCTCGGAATTAATAAATTTTTCGCCCAACTGCAAGCCCAAGAGACTATCATCTATTATCAAAGTCGGGAAAGGCTCAGGTCATCAAGTCAAGTTATCCCTATATAGACCGTGAAGACCCTTAGGGTTTCAAGAGGGTAAGGCTCCCAGATTTTTAGAAATTGGGCACATAAAGGTGATACATATTAGTACGATACCTAGCTAATTTCATTTTTTAAATTGGGATTTCTAATGCTTAAAAAATGGGGTGAGGTGGTCCAATCAGATTTAATTTATGGTTTCTCGTCTTGAATGCATAGGAAAGAAGTAATAGTGGCATAAGGATTTTGTCAACACCAGTGTGCTGGTAAATATTTTTTGTAGAAAATAGTGCTGACTGTTATTGTTGTTGTTATTGTTATTATATTATTGCCATTATTTTTATTTTTATTAACATTTAGGTAGGCTTGGCTTATGCCGGTAACATATTGGGTAGACTCAGACAAAGCAAGGAGTCCCCCTGTTAACTATAAGATTGCCAACATCTACAAATATTTACAACATTATGATTTACAGAACACATACAATAAATGTATACATTTACACTAATTATGTCATTGTTTCTTCATCTACTTCTTTTGGGATTTGTCCTTCAATACTACCAGAACTGGGGCTTGGATCTTCATGTTGTACAGTTTGATATAATATGAAAGTCGCTTATTATTATTATTATTATTATTATTATTATTATTTTTATTATTATTATTTTTATTGTTATTATTATTTTTTCGTTATTTATTTATTTTTCTTCCCCTTTCGATTTGGCCAGCTTAGGACTACGTGAAACAGTTGTCTTTTTCTTGTCTTCCCAAAACTTCTTCATTCTTTCGCGATGTTGCTGTTTCCATTCTTCCGTCCATTTACTTCCCATTTTCTTCTTGGGTTTCTCTGGAAATTCACCTTCAAATATTGCTTTCCTAAACTTTTCTCTGTTTGCAATATCCTCCTTTTTGATATTGAGTAATTTCAAATCATCTTCAACTTCCTTGAAAAATGCTGGTTTAGTTTTTTTTTACTTACATAGTGATCAAAAATTTGTTTGGTAAGTCTGTCTCTTTCCATTCTGAAAATATAACCATAGAATCTTAATCTTCTTTTTATTATTATTATTATTATTATTATTATTAAAGTTCTGCAAGCAAAACTGTCATTGTTGAAGGTAGTCAACCAAAGAGGCAAGACTAATGCCTCAGGTTCACACTTCCAGACCAGACCAGACCAGACTGTGTGTTGCATCCATAATAACTGATAACATCCATCATTTTTGTATTAATCAGTAAATATTGGTACAGTCGGTCAAATAAAAAACATCGGGCGGTATTTGATTAAGTATCCCGAACGAGCATATGCGCATGTACAGGAAGACTTAAGGTTAGGTTCACACACGCCTCTTGTCTATCCATGTATTTTCTTGATTATTTAGTCAGTTTTGTTCCAAAACAAACATGTATAGAAGGCTGTGGCTATATGCCTCACGTCCGCCATATTCTTGCATGGAAGTTTTATAATTTTATTATTATGAATAAATTCGCGAGGAATATGTTTATTCAAGGAGCATTTTTTAAAGATTTTATTTTATAATACCGGTACTTCTTGTGCAAATCAATAACTTACGCTCAACTTCTGCAACCAATCTTAGCATCGAAATACGCGTCCGGCCAGATCAACGTTTGCTATGAAAACTTCCGGTCGCATTATAGTAAAGTTCCCACTTCTTAGCTGCTCTTTCATGAATATGGAACCTTCTCGCTGCTTCAGAGACCGAAAAATGCAGGTCAATTACAGCCCTAACTACACTTTCTCTCACGTTAGCATTTGTATGTGGCGATGACACAAAGCAAAATGAATTATGACAATGCATTAAGTTGAATTACGTGTGTTGCGCTTTCCGCATTGTTCATTTTTTCCCTCCTTGTTCAAAATTTTCCCTCCTGCCGCATGGCCTCATATGTTCCGAAAATGACCTTATTTTGTGTTTTTTATAGGAAACTTGTGAACTAATGCGTCAAAACTTTAATTTTAACAGCATACGAGTCCTGACGTTTTTTATTTGACCGACTGTACGTCTCCTAATTTATTTATG
Source organism: Ectobius pallidus (assembly GCA_964059195.1). Taxonomy (NCBI): domain Eukaryota; kingdom Metazoa; phylum Arthropoda; class Insecta; order Blattodea; family Ectobiidae; genus Ectobius; species Ectobius pallidus. The sequence continues at coordinate 93,606,774 of CAXKWD010000001.1, forward strand.
TAGTATTTTAACTATTTTGGTAAGCCATTAGCGCTAGGTAATATTATTGGCATGATTCTATTAGTTCCATTTGGTATGTTTTTTATTAATTTGTCTTCTTAAGTTTTGGTATTTATCTAGTTTTCAGACATGTGAGACCAGAATTATTTGTGTTCAGAATGCTGCTGGTGCTCATTTCTGTTAGAGGCTGAGGGAACCCCAGGGCCATAGTGCCTCGAGAAGGGTTAAGCAATTGGAAAAATCCACCAGGGTTGAATCCATAACATTTTGGTTGTATTGCTGTGCCACAACCAATTGCATCACAACATAGCCAAACTTGAAAATCCAATTTATTTTTTTGCCTCTCTTTAAAAAAGTTTATGCTCCATACATAACTAATATGTGCTAAACTGGAAAATACAACTGCCACTGTTCCAGCTGTGCCATTTCGGGAGGAAAGTATGAAAGTGTTATCTTTTTTTTATATCAGCCCCGAACCGGTCGTATGATAACATGAGAGTGAGAAATAAAATTTTCCATAAAGACAATACAATCTTATATAACCAGAATTTATGTTTCTTCTTATTTCAACCCCTCCCAGGCATGATGTGTAGAAGCAACAGAATGCAACATTCGACATCCTCTATGAGCCATAAAAAGCTATATCTAGCGTTTTCTGAGGGAATAGTTGGAGTGTGATAAGTCGTTCTTCCTCATTTCAAACTCTACATACATATTATATAAGGACCTAGAGTTTCAAAATCAAAAGCCCTAAATAAGTTAATTTCAAATTACAAAAAAATACAAAGCCCGGGTGATGCTGGGCCTTTTCAGCTAGTAACATATAAAAGTGAGTCTGAAGTCAGCCAATCACAGACCTGATTCATTCAGTCTTTATCGAAATTTGCTTTTTCATCTCTTACAAATGTGATTAAGACATCTCTTTTATTTATTTTCTAATCAGTTCAGAGAGTCTATAAGCTATAACTTACTCCATACTTTACCATTGTTGCGGTACTTGAAGATTTATTCTGGAAATAAAATGAGTTACTTCTCTTCAGAAATCAGCAGTGTAATATTTTAAGGGAACATTTTCATTTAATTGTAATCACCACCTGTAAACATTATAAAGTCATAATCTAAACAGCATGAATGAAATATATATCAACATCCATTTTTCTCAACTAATACAAATCCTACAGCAATGAACAAGGTTTCTGTGGATAGGATTGTTTACAATCTTCTGCCATAGCCTACTCAGATTATTGAAACACATTGCTTATTTTAAAAATTCATATGCATTCTAAAAATTTTACACTGAACTCACCACATGGAATTTATTCTGCATGGTAATAAAACCAAGATGCAGTCTCTATGATAACACAGTTGTTTGCAGTGTACACAGTTGACTTGGGAAATTGCATGATACGGGGATTTGATGTAATCGATCAAATTAGAGAGGCTATTGATGTAATTAATTCTTATAAACCAATAATAGTGTTAGAAATCCATGTATATAAAAATCTGATGTCATGGTCGCATATAACTTTCTCAACTTGGGCATTGACAATATCATTTTCTCTTTTCAAATTTTGATATAGGGAGAAGAGACTATAATGCTTGGAGTACATATTCAGTTGTTTCACTCTCACTTAAAGGCAAGACCAGAGTTTGTTAACAGAAGTAGGTAAAAGTCCTATCCACTGATACCTTATTTGTCACTGATTGCTTTGTATTAGTTGTGAAAAGACTAAATTATTCTTGGGTGGGGGAGGAAAGGTTGAATTTCCCTGGGAATAATTACCGAATGATAACCATTTTTGATAAAACAATGTATTTAATGATTTATTGAATTCTTATGGCCATGTGCACCATTCTTAATCAAAATTTTACCAGTTCACATCTAACCCTGTTCATATTCATTATTATAGGCTTATAAATCACGATTAAACATGGTAGTTGACTGGGGTTAAACTTAACTGCTTGTGATGGAGCGATCGTCTAGAATTGATTACGGTGAAGTTAAAAAAGTGGCGGCGTGCTTAGATGTTCATGTGGAATTCAAGTGTCGGAAATTTGAGGAAATATTTTATCTATCCAAGGGAATCATGTAGTTGTTAGTGAATGAAATGAATGATAGATTAGAATTTTCTACTAACTGAAGTGTTCCTGTTTCACCTGTGAGCAGAGTTTTAAACAATATTAAAATTTAACATTGTGAATGTTGACATTTTTAGTATTAATAATAAATTTTATTCACTGTGAATTTGTGTACAGAAATATTAGATTTGCCAAAGAACATTAATTAGGGATATCTAAATTTCATGAGTAACGGATTCACAAGTTGTATTTAATACCACTGATAAGTGATATTTTTTTGTTCTAAACACTTCTACATTGTTTTACATTTGCAAAAAGCATGAAATGTTTTGTATTCACGAAAATTTCGTTTTTAGTGTGATTTTTTAAAAATAAAATTCTATTTTTAGAGGAAAATCTCTAGTTTTGTAAAGGCATTTTTTAGAGGACTTGATTGTACTGAAAGTTGCATAAATATGTGAACATTAATACAGTAAATAATCAATAAACCAAATAAATGTTGAAGCGACAGGTATGTCGGTAATATAAGTATAAAGAATTAAAAGAAATAGACTAGGCCTACTTGTTTTTCAATTAAAGTTAAAATAATTTAACCTATAGAGATGTTCATGTAAATTGGTTATTGCTATAGCATAGGCCTATTTGAATTTAGGTCAATTTTTTTTTCATTTCAACATAAAAATAGCTGTATTTTTGTACCCATTCATTTATATCCTCAATTCACTATTGATATAAATATGTCAAGGAGATTGTGTTACATCAGTTTATCTACACTGCAGGCAAGTGTTAATGGTCAACTGGTAAAAGTCCTAAAATTCAAGGAGATTTGATATTATTTGCAGAAATGTGCAATATTTTGCAACACATAAACATTAAATCTATTTGGTTTTAGCATGAAGTAACTTCAAAATTGTGTGTTTTTATTCAAAATAACAGAGAAATTAGATTAAATTGAATTAATTGGGAAACATTGTGAAGTGTCAACATTAACTTCATAAACTTTAAAACATTCAACTTCACACTTTACTGTAAGTAAATCCTCACTAAATTAGGATGTACGTATGGATGGCCTTGCCATCATCCTCAGCTAGTGGAACTGCCTCTGAAAGTTTTAAAAGATGTCATCTTATGTTATGTGGAACTAGTTGAGGATAATGGCAAGGCCATCAAAACGTATGTCCTGATTTAGTGAGTATTTAGTTACAGTAATGTGTGAAATTGAATGTTTCAAACTTTATTACGTTAACACAGAAATGAACTTAACTTTCGTATTGAATTTTAACATTTTCTTTTCATCTTAAAATAGGATCCATAAGAATAATATAAGAACAAATAAAATCAGGTAAACTGATATAACAAAGTGCCAGTATGTTTTTGTTGAATCAATTATAATTGCAATTATGATATGCAGAAAATAATTTTTTCTAATCAGATTAAAATTGACCAACGTCAGCAGAACTACAGATTTGTGATACCTTGACAATCGCGCACTCACATAAAAATAAAAAAATTCCACATCAAATCGGCCGGCTCCGGGATTTGATCCAGGGACCTCCAGAATACGAGTCCAAGACGTTACCATTTGGCCACTCAGTCAGCTTAACGGTGTCGTTTGACAAGCATAAGCGAAGGAATAGTGTTAACTGTCAAATTATACCAGTAGACAAAAATTAGTCGTTACTCTGGTACCGGTCAACCAATTAGGTCCAAAATTCATAGGCTTCTTGCCATGGACGTTATAAATGCATATACCAAGTTTCATGAAAATCCGATAAAGCATATTTGAGTTATGGGGCCTTTTGTTATATAATACCATAAAAATGCACTAAATTGGGCATTATTCCGGTACCGGCCAACCGATTTGGTCCAATATCAACAGACATCTTCCCATGGACATTATAAATGTGTATACCAAGTTTCATGAAAATCCGAAAAAGCGTATTTGAGTTATGGCGCTTTTAAATAAAAACACTAAATTGGGTTTGACGCCGGTACCGGTGAACCGATTTGGTTCAATAACAATAGAATTCTTCCCATGGACATTATAAATGCGTATACCAAGTTTCATGAAAATTCGATAAAGCGTATTTGAGTTATGGCTCGTACAGACACACGGACAGACATTTTTCGTCCCCCACACACAATCTCATAAAGTATCATACTGGCACTTAATAACTAGACCTAACTGCTAAAACTAATAGCTAATAACTAAATACTTATTTATAATTAAAACTAATACAGGATTGAAGTTATGTACAGTCGGTCAAATAAAAAAACGTCGGGACTCGTATGCAGTTAAAATTAAAGTTTTTATGCATTAGTTCACAAGTTTCCTATAAAAAACATAAAATACAGGTCATTTTCGGAACATGAGGCCATGCGACAGGAGGGAAAAAATGAACAACGAGGGGAAAAATGAACAACGCGGAAAGCGCAACACACGATATTCAACTTAATATATTGTCATAATTAATTTTGATTTGTGTCATCGCCACATACAAATGCTAAAATGAGAGAAAGTGTAGTTAGGGCTGTAATTGACCTGCATTTTTGGCCTCTGAAGCAGCGAGAAGGTTCCATATCTATGAAAGAGCAGCTCGGAGGTGGGAACTTCACTATAATGCGACCGGAAGTTTTCATAGGAAACGTGAATCTGGCGTATTTCGATGCTAGATTGGTTGCAGAATTTGAGCATAAGTTATTGATTTTTCACTAGAAGTACCGGTATTATAAAATAAAATCTTTAAAAAATGCTCCTTGAATAAACATATTCCTCGCAAATCTATTAATTATTAATATTATAAAAATTTGCAACCAAGAATATGGTGGATTTGAGGCATATAGCCACAGCCTTCTATACATGTTTGGTTTGGAACAAAACTGACTAAATAATCAAGAAAATACATGGATAGACAAGAGGCGTGTGTGAACCTAACCTTAAGTCTTCCTGTACATGCGCATATGCTCGTTCGTGATACTTAATCAAATACCGCCCGACGTTTTTTATTTGACCGACTGTACACTACATTAAATTACAGTGGTAAAGGTATGACTAATTCAACTTAGCAACTGACTGTAAGATGAGAAATTTATTAGTCATTGTATTAGCTGCAAAATGTGCATGAAGAATATTGCAAGAGGTAGAGCACTTCTCTAAATATAAACACATTCTTAATTTTAGAGTACCATGCTTAATATTTCATCAGTGGCGTATTGCATATGATGTAGGAACATTCTTGTAACTAGATTTTTATATGATCTGGAATTTTGCCATATAGGATTATGCTTTTGTGAAAAAAATACCTTTAAAACTAATTACACAGCATCATCTGAAAGATAGAAATGTATCAATTCTCAATGATAATGTATGTAACTCACTTCTACATATTCATTTCTTTAGTGCTGTAAACAAACTAATCAAGCAAGGTGAACCGACAAAATCGAAATATTTAACATTTGGGTGCATTCTGTTTTCATCTTTGCTCTTCTCTGGATGCTTTCCTTTGACAAAATAACATATAATCTCTGAGATAGTCCTGGTAAAGAAGACGATCATCTGAACAGGATTCTGTGACTGAGATTTTTGTTGATGACTCACAAACTTATTTTGAAGTAGTAATTGTTTCACCATGTTCCCAGGATCATCGGTTATTGTCTTTTATGACTGAAAATAGTGCACATGGCCATGGTACTTTATACTAACAGGTAACTATAAATTGTAAATATACTGTAATAATTGTTTTAAAATCCTGTATACTTGTATCCATTTCAGTAATTTTTGCATGTAATTCCTTGCAGTTTTGGACCTTCCGAATTCGATGGAATTATTTCCATCAGGATCATATACAAACCAGGATGTTGTAGGACTTGGAGATGTTTTCATGCTACCAGCCTCTGAACTGTGTGTAGATCTTCCATCACATCCAAACTTTGTCAATAGAGGTAGACCTCCAGGAGGCTCAGTGACTAGACAGTACAGAACAGAAGAACTTCTACAGTTTGCTGCTGAGCAAGTAATAGCTGGTGGATCACTCCGTCAAGTGGGAAGTGCCTACAACATTCCACGGACCACTTTGCATGATTATATGATGCGGAAAGGACTGATTTCCCAGAGATCAATGAAACGTAAATTATTGAGGCAAGAAAGAGATATCTTTAATTTGAGAGAAGAGAGTATAATGGACAATTTATCTTAAAATTATATGTTATATGTACACACATATTTATAAAAAGTTATGACTCTGTGTGAAATATTATATTTATATGTTCAGAGCCTTCATGGGGAATGTGGCCGGCTTGACAGAAACTTGCTTGGCAGCAGGAAGCATGCTGTTTTCTGGCAGAGTTGGATATTCATAGCCTCTTAAATTCAAGCATGCAGATTTCTCATGCAGATTATAACTATGCAATAACTACATACCTTCGTCATTCCCAGAAGAATTGTGTGATTATATTATCCTTGTACCCCTGGCCTTTCACTGAACATTTAAAAAATACCAGCTCTGTAAGCATTTATTTACACCTAATACCAATCATTTGCTCATATTGGTATGACGTTTCATTTACATCATCATGTTTTTCTATACTCTAATGTCTATTGTTTTGTGTCAATACATGGCCATGTAAATAAAACCATGCTTCATCTGTAAAAATTAAACTCAGATCAATAGAACAATCATTAACATTATCCAACACCCAGTAAATTGCAGAAATTTACTCACATTATCACGTAGTTGTAATTCCTGAACTATCTTATAGGGTTTTAATTTTAAAAGTTTAGTTGCATTCCATGCCGATGTTTCCAAAATTCCTGATTCCTGTGCAAGTTATCTTAGAGATTTCTTTGGAGTTCATTCTGACTTTTGTCTGATGACATAGAGTTTTTCCTCTGTATGAACACGGTGATGTACTTTCGGTTTCATATCAAGAACAGATCCCATCTATTCACTAAATTACAAATTATTTCTTTGTGAGGTACATGAACAGCAGGGAATTTTCATGTAAACAACCGTCTCAATTCTCTACAAGACTTGGTTATCACATAGAGATCATACCAGTGGTGTAGCTTGCAGATGGACCAGGTGGCCCAAACCCACCCAAAAAGAATTGTGAATATTCTGAATAAATATTTAAATTGTGCATTTAAAATTTATTTTTGCATTCTATTAGGGGAAAATGCTCAATATTGAAAATAAATCCACGATCCAGAGAAATGGTTACAATTGACAGAAAGAAGATAAGTAAAAAATGCATTGGAAAGTGTAATTTTGTTTTGTAGATTGTTGTTTCCAAAACTCCCGTTGGAAGAAGCCTGATTGATTAACTACAACTCAGCTAGAAAAATTTGACACCTTATTGCATTTGATATGTTTAGATTCTTGCTCTTGCAAATTCATTATCGGAAGTACTTCAGTCTCAAAAGATGGATATTAGTAGATGTTCATCCCTCATTGAGGCAACGATAGAAACTTTTCAAAGTTCCAAAGCGAATAGAAATTTGAACATAGTGGTGTTACGCTGAAGAGTTCTGATTCAGAGCAACAAGATAATGAAATTGAAACTTGAGATGGAGGTTTAACATACGTAACTTCACTTAATTCAAGCACTAACCTGAACATGTTTCGAGCAAACTTCATGACTCATCATCAGCTATACTCCATCTGTCTGTTGTATATTGGCAGCAATTCCTGGTGGTTGTTTAATGAACTTCTTGATGAGATCCATCCCCGCGGGTATTTCGAAATTCATGAGTTGGTCCTGATTTTTGTAAATATAAATCTTTTCCCAAATTGTGAGCTGTTTGTGTCCTTGGACACATTTTAGAAGTTCCGGTTCCACATTTATTTCATGGTCTTTCTCCCATACATGTGCAGCTATCGCCGATTTATCAGTTTGTCCATACTTTACATGTCTCAAGTGTTCTTTAGACCTAATCTCCAAATTTCTTTTTGTTTTTCCTATGTATTTTTGGTTACAATCTTTACAGTTAAATTGATATATGCCAGATTTTTTGTTTTGAGGAATATGATCTAGGTTATTGGATTTAAGTAAATTTTTTATACTATATTTATTTACTGGAGCTGTGGTAATGTTGTATTCCTTGAACACTTTCCTGAATTTTCCATCTGCCCATGGGTGGTATGTTATTTTCTTATAGATAACATCCTCTTTTTCTTTTTTGAGTGTGGTAATTTCCTTGATATGTTTTTGTTGACTGAATTTCTTAACTTTCTTTATGATTAGGTCCTTGTGGAATCCATTATTTTCTGCTATGGAAATGATGTTGTGGTATTCTAGATCAAACTCAGTTTTGTTTAGGGGAATGTTGATAAGTCGATGAACCAAACTATTAAATACTGCCTCTTTGTGTTTTCTGGGGTTATAACTATTGGCTTTGATGTAGCAGTCTGAATGTGTAGGCTTTCTGTATATACCAAATTCAATTTTGTTGTAGTGTTTAATGATTTTGAGATCGCCAATATACAACAGACAGATGGAGTATAGCTGATGATGAGTCATGAAGTTTGCTCGAAACATGTTCAGGTTAGTGCTTGAATTAAGTGAAGTTACGTATGTTAAACCTCCATCTCAAGTTTCAATTTGATTATAACTTCACTATATAAACTTCCTTCAAATTCTAGAACAAGATAATGGTTTGTTATATCAGAAATGAAAAGACGGTTTCAAGAAAATTCTATTTTCACTGAAGAAGTATCAGCTTGTGACCCAAAGTCTTCTGATTGTACGAACTAGAAGACACTACGAGGACTGTCTGACTTATGTGGATCTTCAAATTTTGTGTTAAACATAAACAAGGAAGTTCTAGAAATGGATATTTCCTAGTGAAATCAATTAATGTTAAATTAAAACGTGTGTGTGTCCTGTATTCTGAACTACAGAACATGAGCTTGGGTTTGGCTTTCCAGGACCTACTCCAAGTATTAAAAATTATACTGTTCTATCCCATCACAACTGCATCCACAGAAATGACTTTTTCTGCATTACGATGAATAAAAATTTACAGTAGGACAACTATGTCAAGCACAAGGCATTGCAAACTAGCCATTCTGTTCATCATCAGTGATCATCAGATTTGTTGCTAGGAAATCTCGACAGCTCCAGGTCACCTTATAAAGCATTTGTATAGGCTTGCATGATTGTTTATCATAATTTTTTATGTTATTAAATAAGACTTCTGAGAATGAGAGTTGAACTTAGTGGCGTTATCAGGATATGAGACAGGTACTTTCTAAACCTCGTAATATCTGGGCCCACCCAAAATAATTAGTCTGGCTACGCCACTGGATCATACATGAAGATTTTGTTTTCTAAAGGATACAAACTTTTTGGCATTATAACGGCAAAACTGAAACATGTGGTCTCACAACATATGAACAAAGATTGCAGACAACACACCCAGTGAGGAGGGGAAGTGAAAGGAGAACAGATCCGCTTAGAAGCAGTGCAGTGCGAGGCAAGCAAATCCCCATTAAGCCGGCCTTGTGTCCAAACGAAGGCTCTGTAAAAGTGTTCATGTTATGCATAACAGTGTCCATAATACCTGAATTATAAAAGATTAGGTGCTAGGTAAACGAAGTGCAAATACTACAGGATAGTTTCCACAGGGTTGCTTCATGAAGCATGAATACATTTTTTTGTACCTGAATATGTATACTGGTATTATTTGATGTGTATATTTTGAAATGTTGAAGGCAGAATCAGTGTACCATAACGAGGCCACAAATGAAACATAGTACAGCAAAATTTTCTGTGATGTTCAAATAAGAAATAAAACTTTGTACTTACCACACAAGAGTCCTCTCAAAATGTCCATTCAAACTTGTATTAAAGACAAATTAAAAGGTATATTATTTAAAAAATAAAAGCCTAATTATGTTGAAATAACTGATTATTTATTAGAATATAAAATTGGGGAGAAATACTTGTGATTTAAGAGCAATATTTACTGTATGACACATTGTTTTATATCATGCTGCTAGGTGCTTCTGTATTAGCCCTGTAGTGTTATTCTAAAACTTAGCGTGGCTTCCTTTTATTTTTCATTACATTATAGGTTTTATTTAATTTTTTTAAGCATTGAATTCAAAAGGAACATTTTAAAGTTAATATGTAATTGCATAACTATTTATAAAAAGTTCATTCATGGTTCTTTACTTATTAATTTATGACTCAAAGAAAATGAAATAACTCAGTATTTAACCTTCCAGATTTGCTCTAGCCCTAGATACCGGTACTACAGTAGTTTAATTTCATATGACTTCTTCTAAACGAACTGCTTTTCTGCCTGCCATTTGTACTTGTACCAGTGTCTACTCAAGCTTCACTTCCAACCAAACATCAGGGGCTTCATTTCGGTGCCTTTCCATGGAAATAGGCAACTGATTTTTTCCATGTGGCTTTCTTGTGGTACATGGATTCTGTCTTCAAAATTTCAAAGTATGTTTCTCCATGAAAGGTCTGATACTGTCTTTGTTAGCTTGTGAGTTGGAATCAATAAGTTCTGAGAGGTAACATCTGGTAAAGAAAACAAGTTATTAAAGTTTGCCACCATTCCTTTTGAAGTGGCCCACTTGGGTAGCTATACACTCATTCTAGGATTGCTGTCACATTTGGGATTATCTCTGCAAATTCACATTCACCAAGATCTCATATTCTCATTGGATCTTCTCCATAGTGCCAAAATAGCAACCCTTGAACTGTTAATGTGCAGTGATATTTAAAAAATGGAGGACAAGATTGATGAGTGTGGTTTGAACAATAATAACTATCTTGGTATGGCAACTAAACAGATCGTTGCAAACAGAAAGAGAGCTGAGATTTTATATATAGTGGGAAAAGCACAAAATGTGCATAATTATCTATTTCATTTTTTCTTGAAGAGAGTCAAGTACAGCTTTCTTTGATTACATCACATAACATGGATATCTCACATTTCTTGTCACACAAAACACACACACACTTGGCCTGTGCCTGGTGATATCCTTTAGTCTTACGCACTTTATGATGAAATCCACGTACATACCAATGTTTACTACTACTGTACTGTAAATTAACGTATTATAGCTCACTACTGATAATGATTGACAATTAGGTTTTGTACTTGAGATGAGTGTTGTTTTCAAAACTAATTTATCTTTCCATTGCATTGAATACGTGAGCCATTAAGTATCTGCACACAATTGTTATAATTTATTTAATCAATATCGTGTTTTACAATTGATTTTCTTTTTGAATATAATCTCCATTCTTTTCAGTACGCTTGTTCCAGTGTTAACTAGCTTCTAGGTGACTGTAGAGAAAAAGTCTTTGACTAAGGAGCATTTACTGTGATGTATTTTGTTGATTTGTTTCAGTTAATTGTTTTCAAAAATAAAATGTTGTAATATCAAAGGAAACATTATAAAAAAAATACTCATTGAGGTTATTCACAGAATATTTTCGTAAGTCACTCAACAAAACACACATAATATGAGTAATCAAGTGATCTGTATTATCCCATAGGATAGAAATATTTACGGTATGTGCTAAATTATTAGCTATACAAAGTCATTTGTGCATCAGAGTAAAGCAAATGCTTTATTATTACTTAAAGTTAATGTGTTATGCAATTCACTTTTGAAAAATTGATCAAAAGGTGATCAATATTGTCCCATTCGGTAGATAACCTATACGTCTTTGTTATTTTTAAAACAGTGGTTGGAGTCTACAAGGTAAACTTTATAACATTCCATTGTTCCAGGTCACCACCATCAGCACTACTACCCCAATCACCAACACCACAACCACCATTAATAACATTACCCACCACCGCCATTATCATCATTCACATCTTTATTGTTGTCTTCCTCCCCTCGTCATCATCGTAATCATTGTTATCATTCTGTCATATACAGGGGGGTGCGCAGAATGTCATACCATTTGTTTTACTCAAAACACCCATTTATTTGAGAATATTATAGGAGAAGAATTCCTCTGACACTGGGATTCAAACCCTAGCTCTGTTGGTAGAACAGCGGCACAGAAAGCTGAAGGTCGTGGGTTTGAATCCCAGTGTCAGAGGAATTTTTCTCCTATAATTTTCTCATGTAATATCCAACAGAGACAATATTCTGTCGTTCACGAATGCATACATCCCTCATTGATTTGTATTAAAGTACTTCAGCAGTGGTACAGAATTAATCCCCAGTGAATAACGCGATCAATATGAGCACAATCTTGCCTTACAACCGCTTGCAAATGAACCCTTGCATTTGTCATCACTAGAGACGAGACTTTCATGCAAATGCATGTTTTTATGAGAACTTAGGATGGAGCTCAAACTGAGTACTTACCCATGTCATTACTTTCCGGTTCCAAATATGCATACTTTTTCCGTGCATGTTTGCATGTTTTGACCTTTTTGGAGGAAAAAACATGCATAAAGCATATTTAGGGTATTTTTGGCTAAATCATGCATATAATATACATTATATTCAGTTTAAATGCATATTTTAATGGGATTTCAAGAAAGTGACATCGTGGCAAAGTTTCCCTATCTTCGATTTTTACTACCCATTTTTAAAGTCGTTTGTGAAGTGGTGCGAAGATGTGCGAAAAGGAGGAAGGAATTTGACCTTACCTTTGTCCACCCTTAGCTATTTCCAGCCTGCACTTGGGGTGCATTGTACTTTGTCAGAGCTCGGGAAACCTGCAGTATCTTTACAGTGCAGTGTGTGCAGTGGTTAGTGTGGTTGTCTGTTCTGTGATTTTACTATGCCTCCAATTAAATGTTCAAAAAGCGAACTCCTTGCACAGTGGATTAAGGGTAAGGTTTTTATTAGATCAGATGGGAAAGTCGTCTTCTGCTACTGTTGCAGTAAAGATGTAAGCACTTTTATTCGGTTTCCGAATATTTTCTATGGTAGTTTTTTTGTTTTGTAAAACAATACTAAAAACCAGGGTCATAAATGCGAACCCGGACTACGGATTCCTTTGCTCATTAAAGAATGTTCTTTGTGATGAAAACGTGGATGAAGAATTTGACCTGACACTTTCACAAATGTGTTCACCCATAACATCGTGTGATGTAGAAAGATCATTCTCTGTCTACAAAAACATATTGACTGACAAGCACAGGAACCTTACAGAAAACAATTTAGAACTGCTATTGGTTGTCAACTGTGCCAAAAAAAATGAAGTAAAGTAAGGAAATTGTGCCATAAATGTTAGTGCATATTTTAGTGTATTTCTCCCTTGATAGTGCATGTTTCATGGTTTGATAATGCATGAATGCATGCATTTTTCGCAATTTTATAGTGCATGAAAGTCTCGTCTCTAGTCATCACTTTACAGCACAAATCTTCAGATAGCGCACAGCCCAACTTGACATGTGAGCTCTGATCTGCAGTACGTTTTCTAACCTCCTTTAAAACACTTTCTCCTTTAAGAATACCAGTAAAAAGAAATCGCACGGATTAATGTCTGAGCTATGAGGGGCTATCATTTTTCTGTAACAAAGAACCAATTTCATTGGTTAGAAAAGTCGTAATGTAACCATTTTTTGAGCAATCAACTACCATTCTCTACCATTTCACAAACTGGTGCATTTGTGTGTTGCTATGGCAAATTCTGACTTGTGCTGTCATCTACAGAATTTTCCACAAACTTCTGCATTCATTTGCACAGTTTGAACTACAGTTCTAGGTATTGTTATTTTAATACAATAATTAAATGATAACATTCCATGCACTGCTCTGTATCATTCCTTGAATTATTATAGCACATACGTAGAACAATTTCAGTAGTGAGGCATTGGCTTCCTGTTCCGAAGTTCACCGATTCGATCACAGGTCAGGTTGATGGCATTTATGCAGGCATAAATACAATATAAATACGATATAGTTTTATCAGGCATGTAAAATGAGTGCAGGACAAAATTGCAGCATCCAACGGCAGTTACAGGCCAAAGTAAAAGTACAAATCCTTAATTATTTAATAACCATAATAAACTAAACTTAGTAAAGGATTATGTCACTTTTCATTGGACATGCTAATGGGGTATGGCCATGAGTAGGGTTCGGATGTTTATGACATGTCATATTTTTATCCTGACCTCCATTCTCGCCGCAAATAGAAATTAAATATGAATTGCACGCTTGTTATCATAACCGGACCGTTTTTATTTTGCATACAAAGTCATATTTTGGGTCATTTTTGTGGTATTGGTCATATTTTGGCCATATTTCTAATTTAATGTCATATTTCACTCATAAATTCGGTAAAAGAGCACAATTATACAATGTATGTACTACATCTGTATTTGTTGTCCTGTATCCTCTATATTGGTGCGAAGGGCCTTCCTAGTGGAGGTTTCAGTTACCTATGTGAATTTGTATGTATTACATGGTCAAGTTAAATTAGAAATTTATTTACCGGTAATTAATTTAATGTTTAGGCTATGCCAAATGAATAAGTAACTTACATTTTAAAATTTATAGGGATATGCAAGGAGTATTTTGAGCTGATTAACGAGCAACCAGGAGCAAATTCTTTAACAATAGAAGTTCATTACAAGTAAAACTGTAAATCACCAAAATTTTTAAAAAGTTATTATCTGTCTGAATTCGTGTGATTGAATTAGTGTCTTTAAACGTTTTAAATTGGAGCGTTTAATTTTTGAAATTACGTTATTTTATTAAGTCATACTTGGGGTTTTTGGGTCATATTTAGCCATTTTTAAGACATATTTGCAGTCACATTATCCAGTTTTTAGGTCATAAACATCTGAACCCTAGCCATGAGTGATGAATGGAAAAATAATATAATATGTATCTAATGCTCCTCATTTAACAATAAATGTATCTTCTTTCTTGCTTTCCATTCCTTTAATGTGAAAAAAATTGTGAATCAATATTTATAAAAATTATAATCTGTGATTGATTGATTGTTGTTAAATTTTGTCATTGTGAAGTAAAATGAAATATTATAACATTAATGAATTGTGATTTATTGCTTGTTTTTAATAAATTATTGTGCTTTTGTCCCCTTCAGCAGATATGTCAAACCAGTAGCCCATCAAAAATATAAATAGCTTAGTTCTCTACCCAGTCAATGAGTTGAATTTGCTTATGATATTTACCATTCTTACAATAAGAGACTTGAAACTTTCCTGACGTTCCTTATATATCCTCTTGGGATTCCAGCCAGGTAAAAAAGTTGAAGCTGTCCTACCTTTCGACCAGTGTTTGCTCTTCAGCCATCTTCAAGGAAAATGTCTTTATATTCTGCCAAACATAGGGGGAGGGCAGCCAGTCTGGAGAAAGAAACCAAAAAGTGAAATGCAAAGCTGTTATTGGTCAGAATTGGAGGCCAAGTTTGAATGCATTGGTCCCGATTTTGTTTGATTTTGATGGCCTTTCTTAGTTCAAGACCGTTGTTCCTGTTGAAATTATTACTGTAGAGTTTTATTTCTAGAGCCTCAGCCATGACACAGACCCATAGGTGGTCTGCTTTCCAAGGATCCTTGTATCCTGAAAGTTGAAGTGCTGGTCATTCTTACATAGATGTTATGACTGCAAGCCAGCAGCAGATTCAGCTTCAGCTTTCTTACCTTTCTCAAATCCTGAAAGATACGCTCCTATCATGTTGATATGCTTGTCACTTATAGAAAGGCTCATCTTCCAACTTATATTTTTTACAAGCAGATTGACTATCCTACTACACAAAACAACTGCTTGCATGGCTTTAACTACATCTATTTTAAAATTTTAGCATAACAGCTGTTACGCTAAAATTTTAAAACAGATGCAGTTAAAGTCCTGCAAGAAACATAACAGATTTGTTTAAATTGCCTTATTTAAGCAAAATTGACCATGAGACAATTTTACTGTAGATTTCATAAGAAGGGTAAAGGGAAAAAGAGGGAAGGTCAGCCGAAAGCAGAAATTGAGTTATCAAGCCCATCTGATAACTGAGCAATCTTTTAGTGTTGCTTATGAAACTGGCGAAGAAAGCGTAAGGTAAGGGAAAAATAGTAGTTTAAATTTCACTGTACAGGTTATGAAGGGGGAATGTCCATGCGTCACAGGAAATTAAGGCGGAAAGTCAGTAGCAACAATGACATTCACTGTACACGTGACAGCTTGGCGCATTGATTTCTTAGTGGCATATATAGAGTGTACTTGCATGTATCCAGATTCCATTATTAATGACTGTTGTGTGTATTTTGCTGTACAAAAAAATCAAATATTTCTTAATTTTTAAGGAAAAATCTTTTCTACTGCTTTAATTTTTATAGAATTAATTATTACCTGCCTTACATTGTAACCAGATGCAAACCATTTGAAGAAATTTTGTTCCAGGAAAGTTCAGATATACTTTCAGTCTCTTCTACTTATAAATAATAAAAATAAAATAAGCCCATTGGCATCCCTTTAGGGCAATGGCCTCCTACTGATCGTAGGGCTGGCTCTAGGTTTGCTCGCTCGGTGAGCCGGTTCGTGCGAGCTCAAGTGTTGCATTTGATAGGTATCATCACTTATCACTGTTCACTTTGGGTTTGTTAAGTCTTTCATTGTGTTTCTCCACTTTATTCTGTCTCTAGCCGTCCTGCTCCATGTTGCGCCTAGTGTTCTCGTGAAGTCGTCGGACCATCTTCGCCTTGGACGTCCTCTGCTCCTTTTCCCTATTCGGGGGTCCCACATTGTTGTGACATACGCCCATCTGTCCTGGTGGAGTCTTGCTGCATGACCTTCCCACTTCCACTTCAGTGACCAAGCCTGACTCGCCACATCCTGCATTTTCGTCTTCCTTCTGAGTTCTTCATTGGTCACTCTATCGCACAACTTGATGTTGAGGATCCGCCTTTCCATCTTCCGTTGACATTTCTGTAGTAGTTCTGTCTCTCTTTGTGTATATGCCCATGTCTGGCATCCGTAGATTAGCACTGGTATGACGCAACTTTCTAGTATTTCTATTTTTGTCTTCTGCTTGAGAGATCTGTCTTGGAATATAAACTTCAGACTCCATCTCTCTTCTACTTAAGGAATAATAATTATTGTAAATAATGTTTCATAATCTAATTATTGTTTTAATACAAGTTTTAATAATTGAACGTTCTGTAAAATTGTAGATGATGACTACATAAAGAATTATTATACTTTTCACCTAGTACCTCAAAATATTTGTGCATTTTAGTGGATAAGTTTTTTACATGTTTGAGTTGATTTCAGAACTTAATGTGTATAAAACACATTATTGTTACTATAGAATAAAAATTTATTAATTACTGATTTCATACATCTGAGTTTTGAGTACTCAAACTTTAAAAATCATTCCCTGCAAACCTTGATTTTGTGACAAATTCTCCTTCTTCCCCCATACTCTTCATACTGAATGAAACATAAGTTGATAATATTTACTTGTTGGATGTCACACACGTTGGTGTCTAAAGACAGTGGATGGAGTAGTTTCTCCTGATGCACAGACTGATTACCAGGGCCCGGATTCTAATGACATGTCATCTTTTTATTGATGCTGCATAGACATTGCCAACTTGTAGATAAATCCTAATCGTGGCCTCTAGATTATAGAAATACATTTTTACTAGGTCATTTTTTGTCATTTTATGCAATTTTATATTTTTAGGGCATTTATTTAATTTTTAGGTCATTATTCTGTCATTTTAGTGTAATTTGCTTCCTTATTTAGTCACTTTCATGTATTTACATTGAGTGTATTGACTTTTTTTTCATAGTCTTTGAAGTGTTCTTTGTTTAATGCAAGAAGGAAAAATTCGGCGTTAAGTGTTGTCATGTCTCAGTCGGAAATGAGAATCAGAGAAACGCAATAATTTTGTATTATATTACTATTGTTATTAGTAGGGTTAGGATTTTTAGGTGCAAATTTTATATGAAAAAAGGAAGGGAAAAGATGCTAAAATAAGGTAAAAAAGGGGACAAAAAGTGCTATTTTACTCAAGTCATTCAAAAAATCTATCTTCTATTAACAGTTATTGAGTTGCGAAAAAACACATCAAATCATCACTCACCAGAAACAGTAAAATACAGAAAGCTGTTGTACTTCAAGACATTGAGCATATCTACATTTTTAAAAATAAGCCTGTTTCTATTAGGACATAGAATGTCTTTGTACATGCTAAAGCTTCTTTCGACATCCACAGAAACCAGTGGGGCAAACTTTGTATTCACTCGGAATGGCAACTCTACACATGTGGCAAATTCCTCAACATCCGGATTTTTCTGAAGACTAGACTCAAGTTTGTCTTTAGCAAAGCCCTCTAACTGGTCCCTCACTGAAGTGAAAATATCCCATTGTTTTTCCTTTTCGAGACCTTGTTCTTCCAATTGTTTGATAGCTGCAGTCAAGTACTTGTAACCATGGACACAAAATAGTTCTGTCTCCAAATTATGTATTTTTTCCGGTAGCAGAAGTTGTTGGGCCTTGGAAATCGCACCTGCGTCTGCTGGATCCAATGAAAGCACAAAATCCTTAATCTTGTCAAAATTCTCACACAACATAACAGCACACTGAATCCATGATCCCCAGCGAGCAATGACCGGGAATTTTGGAAGGGGGAGGCCAGTGATTTCCTTGTAGGCAACAACATGACTCGGAGCTTTCTGTAGAATCTTCTTCAGGGCAGAGATGTATTCATTTGCAAACCAGAAGAAGTTTTTCAAATGCGATACCACTTGGCCACAGGTTTTGACAGAAGTCCATGATTGATTGCATTACTGTACTGGCGTTGGCTTTCTCCAGTTCGTACATTTTAAACAACATGGGCTCAACGTTCTCCCCTGATAGGGGAAAAACTAAAATGTTCAAAACATATCGTTCCATTGAGTCTGTAGTTTCATCCAATATGATCCCCACATCACAATCATGGTTTTTTATGGTTTCTTGGTAAACAGGCTCCATGTAGTTTCTTCTTATAGTACTCTCATCAGGCACTGACATCTTTGTGTGTTTTTCAAGGAATCCTTTGAAAGTCGGATGGTTTACCTTATTGAGTGGAATTCCCGCTTGTGTAAGAGCAGCACATAAATCAATGTTGAATTTCTTCAAATTTTGAGTTTTCGATGAACACTGTTCAATCCCATTCCGTAATAAAGGTTGTCGTGATTTATTTGCTTGAAGTGTCTTGTTCTTTTGATGCTTAGAAGTGGAAATGGGTTGTTTGATGCGGTCTCGCTGGTGTTTTTCATCTAACAAAATTCTTGAATCGCAAATGCTACACCGTATTACAGTTCCATCTGTTTCTACGGAATCTTGTTTGAATTCCTGAGACAGAGAAAATAACCGGGCTCTAGACACCTTAGGAGCTTTCTGTAGAATCTTCTTCAGGGCAGAGATGTATTCATTTGCAAACCAGAAGAAGTTTTTCAAATGCGATACCACTTGGCCACAGGTTTTGACAGAAGTCCATGATTGATTGCATTACTGTACTGGCGTTGGCTTTCTCCAGTTCGTACATTTTAAACAACATGGGCTTAACGTTCTCCCCTGATAGGGGAAAAACTAAAATGTTCAAAACATATCGTTCCATTAAGTCTGTAGTTTCATCCAATATGATCCCCACATCACAATCATGGTTTTTATGGTTTCTTGGTAAACAGGCTCCATGTAGTTTCTTCTTATAGTACTCTCATCAGGCACTGACATCTTTGTGTATTTTTCAAGGAATCCTTTGAAAGTCGGATGGTTTACCTTATTGAGTGGAATTCCCGCTTGTGTAAGAGCAGCACATAAATCAATGTTGAATTTCTTCAAATTTTGAGTTTTCGATGAACACTGTTCAATCCCATTCCGTAATAAAGGTTGTCGCGATTTATTTGCTTGAAGTGTCTTGTTCTTTTGATGCTTAGAAGTGGAAATGGGTTGTTTGATGCGGTCTCGCTGGTGTTTTTCATCTAACAAAATTCTTGAATCGCAAATGCTACACCGTATTACAGTTCCATCTGTTTCTACGGAATCTTGTTTGAATTCCTGAGACAGAGAAAATAACCGGGCTCTAGACACCTTAGGCATGGCAAAAATACACTCATTTAATCACAGATTTGCACTCACGATCAACAGACTACTGACTGGTGAAGTCAAGAAGATGGAAGTGAGAGAAAGAGGATTTGCGTATACACAATATTTTTTTTTTAATAAATTATAATTTGGTGGAATGAAATACGCATTTCCATTGTAGCAAGCTATTTGTTTCGGCAAAGTGAAAGAGGATTTGCGCGCACACACAATATTATTGTTGATGGAATGAAATATGCATTTCCATTGTAGGGAGCTATTTGTTTCGGCAAAGTGAGAGAAAGAGGGTTTGCACGCACACACGTATCATTTTCTGTTGTTGCAGGTGTGCTTTCAGTCCCGCTTTTACTGGAAGTAAAATGGAATGAAACTCACAAGTCATTCATAATGCTTTATAATGATAAAATGCACTCTAGAAGAATATTGATAAGCTACAGTATATGAAAAAGGGGAAGAAAGGGGATTATGGGCACTGTTGAGAAAAAAGGGGTAAAAGGTACCAAAAAAGGGAAAAAAGGTGCTACAAAAATGTCTCCATTCTCGACTATAGATAAAATCTCAAACTGTGGTATCTTTCCGAAGAGCTTTAATTTACCCTACGAGAAAAGGTGCGCACCTAAAAATCCTAACCCTAGTTATTAGATTGACTTGGCACCAGAGTATGCCACCTGCTTGGATTTGAGAGTGCAAACTACTGTTTACCCTCAATTAAACAACAATATAATCTGGCAGACCACAAAAGGAAATGCCGAATTTTGCTCGCCAGTGCCTCAATGCCAGTATAAATTTCCGTGAGAAAAGAATATTCACAACATTACAGTTATTTACAGTTTTTGAAATTATGTACAAACTAGTCTATAACTTTGTGTGTACAATAATAATTTTTTATAAATAAAATATCAGGTTTTAGGTCATTTTTTATAATTACTAAGTCATTTTGTTTAAAATTTAGGGTCATTTTATAGGTCATCAGAATCCGGGCCCTGCTGATGACTATTTGCAAAGTTCTGTACTATAATGATATTATATATTTAGTCATGTCCAACCCTCAATGGTTATCTTTCTTCATACCTTCCTGCCTTTCATCATTCATTTTCAGTCCTTCCATAGTTAGGAGGCAATATGTACTTTTGTATTACCAAACCAAATTATTTTTTTGCCAACCTCTTTTCCATGCTATGCTACACTCACCATTCCAAGCATATCTACTTCTGTATCAAACCTGAGCCCATTATTTGACCAAAATAAGTTAGGTGGAGCTGCAGTATATTTTCAGTCAGTGCCATGTCAGGATTGATATGCTCTAACATTTTTATTGCTGTTCTTACTGACCCTAACTGTACACAAAATTAAAAGCAATTTTCACCAGCATCCCAGCTCAAAAGCATTGATTCTTTTTCGATAATATTTTTCAGTATATCAGTTTTCATAGCCATACATAGTGTTAGGAAGTACTGTAGCACAGACCACCAGGCTGATGTCCTTGCTTCTTCATGTTCGGGTATGTTTATCAGCCAAGTGCTGTCCTTTTAATGTCATCTCTAGTCATTATTTCTGTTGATGAAGGACCCCAAGAAGGTAATTTTTCAACACATTAAGTCTCTTCATTATTGGTTATTCATTTTTGCTATTCCTATTCTAACTACTGTTAAAACCTTTGTCTTTATATTAAAGCGGAAGTCCATTTTTTCTCTTTATTTTTTATTTTTTATGTACTGTAACTACTCTATCAGTATATCAGGATTTATTTTGTTAAATAGATTTAACTCATATAAGTAGTAGCCTACTGTTTAGACATTTTGGCATTTTTCAAGGGTGGCTATTCAGGGGTAGTACGTGAAGTGGCACTTCACCAATATTTTTACCCTACCAGACTTATTTTTAAAGTTTATTTTCCTTATCACGTATCTTAGTTTTTACTAAAAACGTATTTCCCTATTTTTGTGTTGCGCGGTAGTCTGTTGTGGCAACAAGGCTGACAAGGTAAAAATGTATTTATAAAATTGATAAATGCTGTATCATCATTGAGAGCTTATTATGAAATAAGCTGCTTGTTGCCAAAACATTCCAAACCTTTTAGTATAAGCTCATAGATTACCCACAAGTGACCACTTAACTCCTTAAGAAATGAGTAATCATATCACATTGTGTGTCTTAATGTAACGAACAGTAAACATTATTAAGTATAAATAGGCTAATAAGAATTAATAATAAAATAGTTTTAAATGCAATGGCTTTTTAATTGAAAGCAGATTATTTAATTTGTTACTTGCATCCATGAAAGACAGTATACTGTGTTAGCATTAAAGTGACGGCTATAAAACTTCCTTTATGATCATTATGTTTTTTAGATGGAAAAAAATGTTTACTAGTGTGACACAACCACTTTAATGATTGTGTCCTCTTTGCTTTTGAAATTCTGGCCACTCTAATTGTAGTATATTAATGTATAAGTGCACGTAAAATTCAGTATCTTGCCATTAAATTACATGTCGGGTACTGTTGAGCTCGATCAACGAAATAATGTAGATGTGATACCAGTTGCTCAACGATAATTAATAAATTATAGTTAAGCAACTATTTTATTTCAGAATCTAGCTGTTTTTCTTCTTTCTCTTTCTTGTTTTGAGTTCATAAAACCAGCTGAACACTCTTCCTGTGTTTTGTTATGCAACTTCTTAACAGCAATCCAACCATGTAAGGATAGGTGATTTCATAGTTTTAATAATCTTCAATGGCATGTAAGTTAAAGGAATTTTTTGTATTCTAAGTTTATTCTCAGCTGTGATGGTAGGCTAATACAGTGAGTCCCATGCAAGAGTTGGCCAATGACACGGGTTTCTGCGTTGTGGCAGGCACAGCTCCAACTCCCGAGCGATCGGGTGAAATATCTACGCAAATAAAGCGTGATCAGTGTAATGATTCAGGTTCTCACATTTACAGTTAAAATTACAATGAAAATTATCACGTACCTCATCACAAGAGATATTGGAAATATTCTCCTCTTGTATCCACACAATACTGGAAATTTTCTTTCACGCGCATAAGTTCAGCTTCTGAGATAGAGTTAATTTCTCTTGTGATATTGTCTTTTAGTTCTTCTAATGTATGGGAAATTGACCTATACACTTTATTTTTCAAGTTTCCCCATAAATAATATTCACATACTGGACCATTACACCGATCGTGTCTTTATTTGCGTAGATATTTCACCCAATCACTCGGGAGTTGGAGCCGTGCCCGCTACGACGCAGAAACCCACGTCATTGGCCAACTCTTGCATGGGACTCACTGTACTTATTTGTACTAATCCAGCATGTGAAGATTAAGCAATGTTATCACCATACACTCCATTAGGGAAGTATTAGTGAAAGAAGTTGTAGTGCAGACATAATACTTTTTTTGTTCTGTTGCCAACCTGAAATAAATAGAAATGTCGTAGATGAAGAAAGCTACATCCTTACGAACAAGCCTTTTTGTTGAATAATTAGAGCACTATCCTTCTTTTGGAAGATTTAAATTTTTGCAACACAAAACAGAGTTCAGACTGTGTACAAGGAAGGGGCTGAACTCACAAAATGTGAATGTATAATGCAGATGCTCTAATGGGAAAAGTAAAGGGTGAGAAGTTGAGAAGCAGTGTGAATTGGATTTTTGGTTTGCATATTTTCTGTACCCTAAAACGATTTGGTACTACAATATAGCAGTAAACGTGGGGATATATAAGAAGCACAGAAGGTAAAAATGGAGGTATAAATGCATCACTTCAAAAAATTGAAGTGTTTACTTTAATAAGGGTCTCTGTGCCAAAATCATGAATTTTCAGCTGATCATTGCAAAAAATCTATGTGCCCAGCCCAGTACATATCAGAAGAGTCCAAGGGCCAGGGAAAGCCATGTTAGTAGCAATAAATTCCAAGCAATAGCGTTAGGTCTATCTCCAGCACCTCTTTCTGCGGATCTAAGTGCTCAGGTGCACATAACATGTCGTCTTGTCAACAATTCCCACTTAACGCTTGCTACAACAGTGTGATTATTGTGTTTGTTGAGTGTGTTATTGTAATCTTCTTATGAAAACTGAGAGAATTTTTTAAATGGAAAATGTTTTGAAAAGGAGGAAAAGGGGTGAAAGAAGTTTGTTTGCCTCAGAAAAGTGAATGAGAAATTCGGGATAAGGGAAAACACCCATCACACAGGTTACGTGTTAGTAAATAATATTATTGTGTTCGCGTTTTCAAAAAAGGTGTTAAATATGCAAATATCTGCACCATTGTTATATCTGAACTTCAGCGAGGCAGGGAAATTAAACCCGAAAACTGAAGGACCTTGAAAATATGCTCCCATACATTCCAGAAGAAGCAAAAGTCTTTTACTTGGACATCATTAGCAATGCATGCCCATGCTAAAGACTGGTGTTTAAAGACATGATGAGACTAGGTGATAAATATCAATGTTTCCATTTTCATTATATTTTATTTTTTTAATGGCTTTAGGATAGCTTTGAATGTAAATGTTTATATGTTCTCTTCCTTAATGATTTTAAAGTGTTCGTTTTTGTCATTATTAAAGATTGTGATGTATTTAAATGCCATGTAACATTACGGTTTAAATTGGTACATAGACCATTTTGTGGTTATTAAGCTGGTATATAGACACTTTCACGTTTTTTAATTTTTTTGTTGTTGTAATTTTATATATATATTTATTTATTTATTTATTATTATTACATTAACACATAGAACTGCAAATACAAATACAAATACATATTTATACAAGTAAAATAAAACTATTTTCAAATTTCAAAAGTAACTACAACTACTATTTAAAAAGAGGAAAATAAATATAGGCTATATCTTCACAAGAAGTATTAAATTTAGTAATACACCCGAATGAGCAAGACTGCTCGTGCTCGGGTGCTGTAATACTGTAAGAATTGGAAAATGTTAATTTTTGTAATGGTTATTATATGGATTATCTTCAAATGTATTTGTCACTCAACAGATCATGATTAATTGCCCTAAATAAATGTTTTAAATTTGCTCTACGGTTCTTTTTTCCTTGTTTCTCTGAATCATGATTTTGGCACTTAGACCCTTATAAAAGTAAACGCTTCAATTGTAAAGATACAGAGATACAAATTCATAAAGAAATGTTATATTTAAAATGTAAGAATTTTTATCCTCATGTTATGATTGCCATTCGAGGAAACCAGCTATTTCACTGAAATTTTCCTACCAATTTCAAACTTACACCCATTGATGATTTCACTTGATGATTGTTTATAAGCAGGGCCTGGATTCTGATGACCTAAAATTGTTTAAAAAATGACCTATAAAATGACCCTAAATCTGATGTGAGTTCCAAAATGTGTTTTTGTTTTGATTACAAATTACATAGAAATGGGGATCCATGGAACAAATTTAGGGGATCTGTGGCAGTTGAGAAGAGGAAAGATGAAAATGTTGAAATTAGTGGTTCACTTAAAAGATTTTCAAAGATTGTAGCCTACACTTGCTCATTTTTGGGTGAAAGTATTTTCTGAGTATAATGAAATAGATGAAATCCATTAAAACACCTGCCTTCATCAATCTGATTGCATCAGTAAAAGTATAAAATATTGAACCAGAAGTGAAAAGTATTGTCAGAACAAAAAGAGGTATTATTTCTAGGGAGTACAAAAAATTTATAGGTGTGTGATCCCTAGTTTACTTAAAAATAATATCTGCTGTATGCAATGATAGTTTTGTTTACTTTATTTGGAAAATAGATTTTGTGAGGAAAAGTTTTCAAAAAATGTGTGAGTACACCACATGTCTAGCCGCAGCTGAATTGTACAACTCTGCAGGGCAGAGAAAGGGTGTGATTGGCTTACATTCATATCTTAACTATGCAGTGTCTTCCTATCCATAAGTGTTGCATCTTTTTTAGTACATCTTTAATTAAACTTTGTTCATTTTTTTCAGAACTAACTACAACAACAATGGTTTTGCAGAATGTGGCATGTATATTAGCTGGAAATGACAGAGCCAAAACATGGAAAGAAAGCAATGCTACTCCTACCAGAATCCGACGATCTGAAGCTGAACTAACCAAAGCAGCAGAGTGTGTTCAGAAGGGTATGACATTTCAAAACGTGTCTGATATTTTTAACATACCTATCTCAACTATCCGATTCTACATGGCAAGGAGAGGAATTCTACCTCAACGGCGTAGAGGCCGCACTGCTAATTCCCAGCAGCCCAACTCAGGTTCTTCTCAGTACATGGTGATGCATTATAAATTAGATGAAATGAACAAGAGTCAGGCAGAATAGTCTGCTATTCATGATTATGCAGGTATTTTGCCTAGATTAAGTATTAATACATGAGTAGTTTAGAATTTTAAACGTATGTGAGAAAGAAGTGTGTGAGAAAATAATTCTTTTTTCACATTGCTTTAAAACATTTTCTCTTAACTGTTAGTTTGCAATATCTTTTAGGTATAAAATGTTTATAATTTTAAGTGTGTAGTTAAATTTAAGAACTGTGTCAAGATTGTTGATTAGCAAAGTTGCAGCCTATTGTATATTAGGGTGAAACAGTACTGCTGGTGATTAGTAGGCATTTTTAATTCTGTTTATCTTGTGCCATTTGTGATAAGAGGTAAAATAATGTCATAGTTTCAGAATTTCTTATTTCATAAAGAGCTCTTTTAAACCCAGTTTTAACTTACAACTTGTTAATCCGATAAAGCATAATTTGAATTATAAAATGTTTTTTGCACAACGTAACTAATTAGTGGTACTTATGAATATTGTTGCCGTGGATTGTAACTTGACATTCCCACACGCAGTCTAGTTGCTATGAAAACAAAAGAAATCTCAGTGCTGTAAAAATGACAAAAAGCACACGTGCCATAAGTAAAACCATCATAATACAAGCCTTTATCGAAGACTGGAACCAAGGCCCCCCAGTTTGTGGCGGCTTTAACAGGACAAATATTCATTCCCCATAACAACGAACACATGCGAATCACTTTCTGAAATATAACAACTATCTTCAATAATGTATATACATAATATTTTCAGCTAATATCTCAATTAATGTAATTAAATTGAAATAAATAATCATCATGCAAAAAATAGCATGCAATACTCGTTCCATAAGCGCATAACGGATCTCGGAAATTGAAAAAACTCTTTCCTTGATCCGTATGCACCACTTACGGAACTAGTATCGCAATATACTATAATTTACCATACAGTTGAAATTAATTATGTTTAGATAAATAATGAATCACCATTTTTAAAACCCAGTTTTACTTTTCAAAGACATATATTAATTACACAACCTTTTGCATCAAAAACAAAATTATAATAGAAACTCGCATCTTCATAATATTTTTTTTATTTTTTACTCTCAGCTTTTTAAAAACCGTGAATCTCACATGGGCTATCGTTATGGGACTTATACTTTTTATAGGTTATTTTTTTGTAATAAGAGTGCTAAAAATAAGTTGTAGGAAAGAAGTTTGCTTACAATAGTGGGATACCCATTGAGGGTCACTTTTATAAATGAGGCATTATACTACTGATTACTTCTTCATGGATTGTCAGCCATGTTGTAGTGTCAGAAAACTAACACAAAGCTAAGATAAGATATATTGCATTCTACAGATCAAAGAACATGTCAACAGACAATTTAATATCAAATTAATCAAACTTAAGTTAGCAAGAATTCAATTTTCTTAAATAAAAGGTTTGCAAGAATCTCTTTTGCACACACCAGCTACTGTTTGAATAGGTTTTCTTCTGTAAAAGAAATATGTTTCTATTATCAACCAGATTTTCCCAAAATGTTATTCCATATTTCATTATCGAATGAAAATGTGCAAAATCAGCTAATTGTGTTGCAATAATTCTACAAAGATATATGTGTGTGTTTAAGTTCTTATTGCATAAGACACAGCCTTTACACTTGAGCTCAGAGTTCATTCAGAAAATGCTAGCTGAATGCTAAGTCCAAAGCATCCCTGGTTGTATAGACCAGAGCAGTTGCTGAGAGTGACCAATAGCAAAGGCAGTCCTCATGGAGTTTGGGATTTAGATACTTTTGTGCTTTAATGTATTGAAGGCAGGTTTCTGTGTTTCACTGTTCATGTTGCTGGATAGGATATGTTACAACCAGGAGGACACAGCTGATTAAAGAGACGATTGAAATCAGCCTTAACACTAAAATCTATGAGAATGGAATCAGAGCTAAAGTCCGAAAGCTTGGAGTTTTCCATCAATACAACTTGACTGGTAATCCATTAAAAAATAATAAACTATCACTGATAAAAATTCAAATTATTCAATGCATTAATTAAAGTTTGTAACATTTTCCATTGCTTGCCTAAGCACAGTATACACAAAATACAGACATTTTCTTTGTGTAAACCATCTGGGAAAAATTCTGCACAACTTTTTAGGGGTGTTCATCATTAATAGTGTTGTCTAGAGTAGGGTTGCTAGATTTTATTGCTGAGGAATCGGGACACTTCTTAAAAATAAACCAAAAGAAAATCCAATGAAGTTATCAGTGGCGGCTCGTGGCCGGAAAATTAGGTGAAGAGGAAAAAAATGCCACATGCTTATGTTAATAACCGAACTCACCTATGTCTTGTATAGCAAATCAATCCTTCGATAGTCTTTTAAGGCTGCAAACTTGTCGGTGATATCATCATAGAATGACTGCTTTTCTTCTAGCTGCAGTAAAGGTTCTTTCTGAATTGAAATATTCGCTAAACAAGATACTTGTCTGGCAACATTTTTGATCCTTCATTTAGTAGGCCTACGTCGTGATCTGACAGCTGGCACAATGATGATTTGATTTTAAGAATTTAGTTATTATTTATAAAATCTGATACATTTTATTCATGGAATACTCTTAATAAATCCCACTCGGGATTATGAGTTTCATGAGATAAATTCAATCCTGCTTCTCCGCCGCGAATCTATCGATGTTTATCGTAATTATTATTCTCCTAATCAGATTATTCAGAATATTCCATTCATGCGATGCGGACTTGATATTGACTAATAATCTTTACCAATCGACCAATGACTGTTTTATCTTATAAGTTAATATGCTTGCGAGGGTCGGAAAGATGCAATTTTATCAGATAAACTTTAGCTCGTTACTGGATACTTCAAGGCATTAATATGCAGTGATTAATATGTCACATGTCGTATGATTGCCTATGAGAAATATGCATTGTAGGAATGAAACGTCGTGATTCAACATTGTCGTCCTATGGCGTCCTATTGGTGACGATCTCCGAAGATGGTTCAGTGTTGTGACACGTGACAGTGGGCTTTCATCACAGTACACAGTAGTCTTGGTATATGGTGACACACATTAAATAAATTAACTTCTAGTCTCATCCCTATGCCTCACTTTTGTGCTAATAGAATCGAACGCCTATGATTTTTTTTTCCGTTAATGATATTAAATTTTATGAGAAAGAATCCAAGCTTTGAAATAGAGTGACAGCGTAAATTTTATTAAAATATGAATAGGCCAATCATATCTAAAATTTGATATAACTCGCATTATTGTGTTTTATTATAGCCTACTAACCAAATAATTAAATTCACTTCAAGTTTAATCCACATTTTTCAGTATTTTGATTCACTTAGATTAATTCTCATACACCATAGTTAGCCGCACAATAGACTACAAGTATCTTTTCTATATTTTCCATTGTGAAACTCTGTCGTTTGTCACTTAAAATCAGTTTATAGGCCGAGAATGAATGTTCCACATCCACTGACGTAACAGGAGCAAATTTGAGCCTGGCAGTATGTTGCATTACAAGTGGATGATCTACGTCACTGCCCTTTCCACTGAGTATATCTGCCGCTGCATAGAGAATTTGTAGACCTGTGTTTTTTTTAAGCACATTGTCTATTTTTGTCCTGACTTTCTCCCCAACTTCACCTGGTGCATTCTTAATGTTGTCTTTAACTTCTTGAATTAAATCAATGTTTTCATATAAGGGGGTCCCTCTTCTTTCCAATTTTGAAATAATCTCCACAAGGAATGTGAAGTGAGCCCTGATATATGCCAAGTCATGCGGAATAGAGGAATCTTCCAATAGCTTCTTTGCTGTTGTAATGTAGGTCGATGCACCATCTTCCAGCTGCATTACAACACTTTTTATCTCGTGAAGATGACAATTGTAGTATTCAGCAGCTTTCAGCCACGTACCCCAACGAGTAAGTACAGGTTCAGGGGGTAAAGGGACATCAGGTAGCTGTTCCTGGAAGGCCTGAACTCTAGTTGGAGCTTTTAGAAATACCTTCTTTTTGGTGGAAATCAATTTGTTGACCATTGGAAATTGTGACCTGACTTCCTCTGCTATGCGGTTGATACCATGCGCAAGGCAAGTCACGTGTACTAGTGCAGGATAAAAACTTTCAGGAGCTGCATAGCTGCTACCATGTACGCTGCCGCATCTGTGTATGCAAGAAGTACCCTGTTTTCGTCTATGCTATTTGAATACAACACTTTCAGATCATTGTTCACGAAGTTCGCTACAGTTTGTTTGTTAGTTTTCTCAAGTTGCTTCGTGCAGATGAGATATGCCCTAGAGGATGAATTTGGGTCTAATTTTCCAACAATCAGGTTTGCTACGTATCGACCACGAACATCGGTGGTTTCGTCGACTGAGATCCAAACATACGATTCCCCTATATCCTTCCGTATCTTACTCATTGCGTCATCGTAAGATTGCTGCACGTAATTTTTCCTTATTGTTGATTCGGAAGGAACTGATCGATTGCAATACTTCTCCAAGAACTTCCTAAATGCTTCATTTTCAATTGTTCTGAATGGAATATTGGCCGCTATCATTGCATGACACAATTCTGCATAGAAGTTGTGTTTGTTGCTCGTCTTCTCCAAGGATTGACTTAAGAGTAACTGTTTAGATTTTGATTTGTGCTCCTCATTGGCCTTGTGTAATGCCCCCTGGACATGCTGTGATAGATGGGACTTTTTGTCACTTGAAACCTAAAACAAAATATAAAATTTGTAAGGTGGTTTTTAACTTCTACTTTAATGTAATATTTTATATTAATATTAATGTATGACAAACTTAAGGCGATTTTCATTGTTTCCATAAATTGCACAACAACAAAAACAGCGAAATGCAATTTAGACTGGGTTCAAAGAGTTCTATACACGTCAGTTTACCGGTAACTCTGATTTACGGAGCAAAGAAATGTCTAACCCTAGCACTTTGGACAAAGAGATTTGATTTATTTAAATATGCCACCAGACTAAATTAATTTGAAAGTTAAAAAGGGAAGAAAGTAAGTTCACTTCTAGCAGTGTGACGTTCATTGCAGGCCTACTGAATTTAATAAAAATAATACAAACTTGTTAAATGTTTAGACTACATACCTCTTTATTACAAGCTTGACAGAAAATTACTTTCCCATCCGATGTAAAACACGGAAACTCGTTCAACCACTGACGAATCAAACTTGACTTTGAAGTCCCGATTTTCGGCATTTTTGTTCACTTCACAGTTCACACATTCACACCTTGGAATCTTCCACCAAACTGGTGTAGAGCAAGCGAAACCCATTTTTGGAGGCTCGTGGTCAGGAAGTACCGTTAGGCATTGGTTCATCACCATTTAAACAATAAGACTTGTCCTTGACAGCTGCAACTGTAGGGAGAGTGCAACGTGCTTGGACCACTGTGTGTCCCTAAAATCGAAATACAGTATATTGATCTAAAATGTCTTCGTTTATAATATTCCGTACAATTATAGCACAAATTATATTTACGTTCCATTTAATATGAAATAAAAAACTAAGGTTTTCGGGATTTTGTGTTAATTAGGTCAAAATAGTCCGTAACGTTGAAATAGGCATTTTTAGGTGCTATAAAATTGTGTTTAATAGATGTAGATAAGTCTGAAACATAAATAAACTTAATTATTTTCAGATATCTGTCAAGGAATAAAATAGGTAAAAACCTAAAGATCCGCGGTCTAGTGATAACACATTTTCAAGAATCTGTAAGTTTATCTCCCATTTTCTCAAAACAGTTTCAATTATAACTTACACAAGTTTAAATATAATTACATAACATTTTGCATGACTCTTCTGTATTGATTGGGCAACAAAATGCACCTTCATTTTTATCCGAACTCTAAAAGAAATAAATTTAAGAAGTTTATAAAATATTTAAAAAGTTGCACGTTTTTTTCTTCTTCTTGTAGCGCAGATGCAGATATTTTAACTATTCTACTACATCAATATTAATATTAGATGGAAATCTACAGTGAAGTGTTGATATCTGTAGCAAGATTAAGATCGGAAATATACACACTAAACTTCAATAAAAGGTATATTTACGTAGGATGATCATTTCAATGGGTCTTCCCATCATCATCAGCTGATTCCGACTGGTCCTCTAGCGGTGGGTGAATGACAAGGAACTTTGATCAACAAATTCATTCACTCGCCGCTAGAGGACCAGTCGGAATCAGCTGATGATAATGGGAAGACCCATTGAAATGATCATCCTGGGTAAATATACCTTTTAGTGAAGTTTAATGTGTATATTTCTGATCTCAATCTTGCTACAGATATTCTACTACAGCTTGTTTTTCTGAATGACTACATTACTTTAATGACAAAAAATTATTAAAAATAACAAAATTCCAGTGAATAAATATTAAACAGTGCTATTTGGTTAAATTTTTACAATAAATATTTTGAAAAGTTCACATAAAAAACCAGGACAAACAGGTGTCTCGAAAGCTTATTTTGGGACCGTGAATTATTTCTTACAAAACAAGAGATGTCCCAAAAAACTGGGACATCTGGCAACTCTACTCTAGTGGGACTCAGCAAGGTGCAGGTCCTGCCCCCAAAGACAACACAAACATATACAGATAGCGGACAGGAAACATTCTGAGTAGTTAAATCTAATCTGATATTCACCTCTGTAACTGAGGAAAACCCAAAAAACTCATACTCAGATTGACTGGCCATGGGATTCAAATCCAGAACCTCTTGATACTATGACTTTGATGCTTCAGCTTCTTCATTTATTGCAGTTTCCTTATGTATGTATTTGTTTTTTTACAGTTGTTAAACATACATTATATAAAGGCTTTGTCAGAACAACAATAAATGAAGAGTTGGATGCATGGATCAGCTCCACTTTTTTCTGATATTGTTTTATGATCACAACACTATGAAAAATTTGTAAAAATGGACCCTCCTGATTTTTGCATCCAACCCTATGACTAAGTGTAGAGTACAGTGTCATACTCAAGTAGAGGTAAAATAATTTCCCTGTTATGCAATGGTTCATGGTTGTATTCTGTGGTGTAACAAACATGAGAAAATTCTTTAGAATTTGTGGGCTTTACACATGTTACATGGAGGTACACTTTGGTGCAGTTAGTTGAGGCAAAGCACTACAGACGAAGATTGCGAGTTCAATCCTGATGAGATCACTTGGATTTTCCCAAGGCCTAATCCTTCTGGTGACACTATGGCTCTGGAGTCGATTCAGCCTCTAACAGAAATGAGTGTTACGAGTATTCCTGGGGGTAAATGTGGCCAGTGCATAAGCCTGACAACCTTACCACCTTCCTGTGATAGATGTCTCAGAATCTGGGGCCTCAATACCAGACCCATAAGGGCCTCCAAGGCCTGTACAGGGATCGCTTTACCTTTTACATGTCTTACATATTGAATAAATAGAAACGTAATTATCAGAAAGCATAGTATATGAAAAATACTAAGTGAAAACATTTCATTATTGCCTTAGAAACTATTTCCTATTCTTGTGAAAATCATTTTCTGGAATATTTTCTATGTAGTCCACCATTGGTCTGCTGCCTTATGGGAATTGATTGTGTGACTGCCTTCCACCCTGGTAGCCCAGATTCAGTTTTTGGATAGGTCAGGGATTTTTCAGTTCTGGATAATTTCCACTCCAGGTTCAGGATGTATTGTCTTATCATCCTCATTTCGTGAGAATCAATGCTAAATCTTCGTGGTATCGCCTTTGCCCAAAAGAGCCTTGGATGAGTCATGGTCATTGTCCCTTGTCTTTGTTCCAGGTCTAGAACGAAGACATGGGATGATGCCTTCAGGCAGAACACTCATCATA
The DNA here is from genome assembly GCA_964059195.1 of Ectobius pallidus. Classification (NCBI taxonomy): domain Eukaryota; kingdom Metazoa; phylum Arthropoda; class Insecta; order Blattodea; family Ectobiidae; genus Ectobius; species Ectobius pallidus. Next base: position 93,641,069 of record CAXKWD010000001.1, read on the forward strand.
GCCATCAGTCCAGCATATTGTTTGTTAAAGCTGGGAGGGATTACATTTTTCTACTAAAATATTGATTCAGATAATTTAATTTAAATCCAGTCTCGATGTAAAATATAGTATGTGTGTGTACATAATTTCAGTTACTTTCCAACAGAAATATTGAAGTTATTTCTTTAATATAATAATTTTTGTACATGTCACTATGTTCAGAATTATGTATAATAAGCTAGATTGAGTTTCCTCAGTTAGCTTAAAACGCTGTATGACTAAGAATGTTATAAATGTTGTACATATAATTATCTATTAGCATATCTAGTATAACTCCTTACAATGTTGTTATAAGCCTTTGTTTAGAGTAAGCTGTGGCACTTTAGAATCCACTATTGTTGCCTGACCGTAATTGTATTTTGAAGATTTTGTGTAAATATTGCAAACATATTTTAATATCTCCTTAGACACTCCTACAGAAGTAGCTTCTATTTCAGCAGAATTTAATTTATAATACTACAGAGTTTTTCATAAGTAACTGAGCACTCAAAAACTTTACAGAGTGTTTTGATTTCTGGACGTGTTATACATCCAGGAAACAAAATCCCATCTGGTTCTTTACAGTCGCTCTAGTCACAGATGTACCCACCAGAAAGCACCACTTGTTTTCCATGTGTATTTGCATTGGTATAAGCATTTTTCTCTGCTTCAACGAAGAAAAGTGACACAATTTCTTGACTGCCTGATTTAACTCTCCTGGATTTCTTTTTTTATGGGGATATGTTAAAGAACGTGTGTTTATCGAGATAAGCCTTACACCGTCCCAGAATTGATGGAAAGGACTGTTCATATGATACAAATGATTACTTGTGAAATGCGAAATTCGCCACTGGGTTGTTATATAAATATTTAGAACGCCTGGTGGTACACCGGGATATGTGGGTCAGTTGGAGAATTTAATGTTGTACCAGCATGTTGCCATGGTAGCTCAAATGGCAGTGCAATGGTGCAGAGAGCCAAAGATTTGTGATTCAAATCCCGGCTATGGCATTGAATTTTTCAGCCTGACTCTCTACCTTTCCAGTTTAGCCTACACATGACCAGTGTGAAAGAATTATCATTCCACATCCAAAAATTGATCAAATTAGTATTTTGAATGATCAGTTACTTTGAAAAACCCTGTGTATGCTTATGTTTATGAAACAAAGAGGAGTGAGTAGTTTTGATGTATTTTGCATAAGAATACTGCACAGTCCTGTATCTCAGGGTAACATGAAACCTCATACTATTAATCTAGTGGTAATCTAAGTGCCATTAATATTTATGTAACAGTAAAAATATAGTTGATCAACAACTATTATCTCATATATAACATGTATTTTATTTTATTCAACCAAACAACATACAATATGTTATGTACCAGTACTTCTTTTAGAATAGCAAGTATTTTATGAAGACTTGATATTTTTCTTATATTAAAAATGACTGATTGATTTCACGATGTATAAGTATTACCCTTGTTCTACTGATATAATGTTAAATACCGGTATTAGTCCTAGCCTAGAGTAGTTTGTGTTGTAGCATGTGATAAGCTTTTATAACGCCTGTTTTGTGGTAGTTCAGAGTGGACATATTTTCATAGGTTGTAGAATTTAGTTAATGGAGCACAATCATTTCAAACTTTACAAGCTTATCAAAAGCCCATATTTTTCTCTAATATTACTGTTTAGAACAGTGATGGGCAAACCTCTATGGGAGCAGGCCAAATGACAGAAAAATTTCACAAGGCAGGACAAAATAGTTTTTTGAAATGCTGAAATTTTCAGAACTATTTTTGCCTGCTGTTTATATATGAAGAAGTGTAAGATGAGTGGAACTGCGACTGTACTTCTGATAGATTTTCATAGGCTGATTGCAACTGGAATAAGATGAGCCTCAGGATGAAGTCAAAAGTCTGTCAGTGAGTCTGTTTCTGACACAACTTTGTTGAAGCTTCAAAGACAAAAGTCAAAAGTCTGTCAGTGAGTCTGTTTCTGACACAACTTTGTTGAAGCTTCAAAGACAAAAACACTTGCTTGCGCACATATGAAGTTGCAAACATGTCATTAAATTTCTAGGCAAAATTTTGGAAACTTAATTTCGGTATGGACTTGTAGAATTAAAGTTGTGAGACTTAAGAAACAACAATTGAGTGTTATTTTGCAACTCAACTAATTTGTGCTGAATGCTCAGTTTTACTGTTTGTAGTCCACAGTAAATGGAATAACGAAAATATCCATAGCTTGTTCGATGCTAAAAGTCATGGAGTTCTGTTAAAATTCACCATTGAGTCATGCAATACAAAGAAAATCAATTGAATAAGAAATATAACTTTCTCCTCCTTTCCTGCTGCTGGCCGCATTGAACCTGTACGAGGGCCGCTTCTGGTTTGCAGGCCATACTTTGCCCATCACTGGTTTAGAATGATGGATAATGTGTTGGGCCTCAATAAAGATGTCTTAAATATATGCAGAAGCTGAAAAATTGAAGTTACAGATATGTTTGTGGGTTTTGTCTATTAATGGAACTTACACTAATTGTATGAATAGGAGGCAGAATATGGTTAAAACTGTAAATTGAAGGAAGTATATGTATATTTTGGAATGAGTTCATGATTGAACATCATAATGGTGGCCTAGTTTAAATGGCAACAGCTCAAAAAAATCCAGTTTTGAGATAATGACATTTTTCACTTATTTCATACTTTCATTAATTAAATTAGAAATAATTGATACTATTGAGTTCCATAGGGATACGACTAAAAATGTATTGACAAGTACCCATTGCAATTTTTAGAATTGTTACTGTATTGAATTGGATCATTGATATTGTAAAGCTTGACACTATTTTGCACTTGGTTTATGAATAATGAATGGCCATGTGCATTTTATGGAAGATAAAATTCAAATCAAATAAAGAAGCAATATAAAGGTTAATATAAATAAATAAGTGTAGAGGCACATATTTATGGTGACAATTTTTGCAGGATTTTATAATTTTTTATAGTAATTTCAGTAATTTTTTTTGCTCTTTTCATTTAATTTTGTCAATAGTTTTGCTGTATTTGTTACGATATTTAAGGAATAAATTTTAATTGATGCAGCTTGGTTTCATTTGAAAAATGTAAATGATGCAGTATTTATCAATAGGTTATAAATTTGATTGAAACATCAACTTTCAAATTTTTATTATTTCTGATGATTGAATCACAATTGCCATCATCTAAGGTTGCCACCTTCAAATTGCTTCCAATGTAATGACCATAATATTGTCAATTACTTTGCAATCTTGCTGAAAGGAGAATAGTCTGTGTATTTTGCACTTTGCAAAATACATGTGCCTCTAACAATCACCATGAAAGACAATAAGTGTGAACTGACAGAATCACATAATGATTCTACCTGAGACAGGCTGAATGGCATTGATAGGAACTTGTTTGTTAGGAGAAGCTCACTTGCCTTCAGGCAATAGTCTGAAACAAATCCAGGAGAAAAATAAGAGACAAGTTTGTTTCCTTGAGAATAAACATGTTTGAATTGGAAGAATAAACAATTATTCTTTTGTATAAATTGTTCGCTAATTGGAACATGGGTCACTTCAGACTGCCAAATATTGATATCAACAAAAAAATGTATACTTACTACCCGCACGTGATTTCTTGGGCGCTCGGCTCCCTAGTCCTCATTCGGTAGGTTTCGTTCAACTTCGTAGGTAAAGCTGACAACATTGAAACACGAAGTACGCTATACACCCTGACATCTAGTGGCTTCAATACTAAGCTTTCATTCTGTCTCAGGATTCTTATTTATTTACTGACATCTTTTCTGACGCATGGAGTTATGCGGAAAAATACAATCTTTCGAACTGCTGATTTCACAAACACTTCATTGTACGTTCAACACTTTCCTCACCTCTTTAAGACTTCCATATGTGCTAATTTCTGATGATCCCGTGAACTCTGATGTCAATTTCATGGACTGAAAGTTGAGCGAACTTTCACAAAACGTATTAAATACGTTTAAAATTAGGCATATAGTTGTCTCCACTTATAGATGCCTTACCTCTCTTACGTTTAGAAACACGAAATGGTGAAGCATGTTCTGCTAAGACTCTTCTTTAAGCTTAAAATTAGTCATCCAGTGTAAAAATATTGAGCCTATATTAAGTATAATATTCTTATTTAATGGCTTATTTGATAACCAAACTCTTATGATGTGTAATTAATTGTTACGCAATTCCATCACGTTATATTATTGGACTGCATTAAAATCGTTGTATATGAAATGTCACTACATAAAATACCATACGCACAATTCTGCTGAAACGTGATTTCTTTGGTTGACAACACTGCAGAAAGAGTGGCGGACTAGCTATGTTTTGTTCCCCCCGACCCTCACTTCCCCGTAAATCCAGTGCCCAAGAAGTGGCGCACGGGTAGTAATTGAAGTATTGTTCCACAGATATGAAGTCTGGCATGTATGGACACAATGGCTGATATTTGTGATGATAATAAGGTTATGGAGATCGTTGTCATGAAATTTATTTTTTGTAATTTTATTACTTCTACAATTTCCTTTTCAGATTTGTTTTTGGATTGTTAAGCTTCGCTTAAGGGAACTGTAATGTTTTAATTTGAAAGTATATTTAAAATTTATACTTTGAGTTTGAAAATTATAGTGCTGTAATGCATGCTGGTAGTATTATTGAGCTTCAGGTTTTATAAATGTATCATAACTATTTGGTGACTTCAAAAGTAGTGTTTCCTACCTTTAATGATACATAAATCACAGAAGGGTTAGGTAAAAAAATTGAGTTTACATTGCAGCATGCTGGTATCAGAATGTAATGTGACTGTTTTGAATATCTAAAGATAGTGGTGTACCAACAGTGAAGGGGGCCTGGGGCACCAATCAATATGGGGGCCTACCCAGTATTCACAATTTATACCATTCACCCAATCTACACAAATATACGATAGTAAGCTGCCAATTTATTATATTTCTATGGACCCGAATAAATTATTTTAATAATGTATTACTTTTTTCATTTGGTATTCATTTGTTTGTTATGCATTAGGAAACTTGATGTTTTTACCATAAGTTTTTTGCAGGTGAATAAACGATTTTCTCAACAAACAAACAACAACAAAAAAAAGGCAATATAATGTATAAGATTGGTAAAAAAAGTCACAAACATGCTAGAAATCCCTCAAATTGCAATTTCCTACTAAATCAGCAAAATATGCAAAACAATGCACCAACAAATGTGTTTAATTTAGCTCCTCTTGTTGTGAGATACAATTTTATCTGAGCAATGTATTTCCCTTACTAGAAGAAAAAAGATGCGAATTCATTGAAATCCTAGCCCTGATTATTACAGTGGGCCTATGGTACTTCTGATGTGGTTAATTCTAACCTGTTTTTTTTTTTTTTTAATGTAATCCATTGTTTAAAAAATGTACGGTGCCGTTTAATAAAAAACTGTTTATTCATTCAAACTAAGACTCGTTGCTGGTCTGGTAAAAATGTATTTATAAAATTTTGGGGCCTATGTTCAAAGCGGGGCCTGGAGAGGACTGCCTCTCCTGCTGCCATCTTGTTACACCACTGTCTAAAAATTCCGTAAGGCACAAAATTATGAGGGCTGTTCAATACAGACTAATCATAACTCTTTTTTAATATTTGTTTCGGCTGACAATAAAGACTGTAGAAGTAGTGTCCACGAGAAGAATTATTACCAGTACCAGATGGCATAGCATTCAACATGTTTTATGATAATTTTTACAGTTGAAATTTTGGAAGTAATCACCAAATGCTAGTTTTTTGTATTAATATTGGTATTTTGTTCATCATTTACTGTTTTCTGTTTGAATTTTGTTATGCCTATTTCCTGATAGAGGGCAGAGTGACAGGTGGTAAGCCAATCGCCTCACACCCCCCCCCCCCCCGGCTCAAAACTAAGGTATTACTTGGATGTGAAAGTGCTGAGGAATTTTTTTCCAGAGGCTCTAATTTAGGCTTGTATTTCTTTTACGTGCTGTAAATCTATGACATGGGCTTCCCAGCTTCAAGTCCCTCACAGTGGACTCCGTGCCCAGGATTTTTACATCCTGAAAAATCTATTGACTTCAACCGGCTTTGATCCCATGACCTTCAGATGTAGAGGCGGGCATGCTACCTCTAGACTACCATGGTCGATGGTATTTCATTCAGTTGTTTAAAAATATTTTTCAACTTAATAATTTTCAATAATTAAATTCATAAAGAAAAATATACCTTGTAATATTTTTCCTTGTAAAAATAAACTCTACTTTAATGAATGTTATGCAAGGAAGTACAGCTGACTCATGATTAGCTGTGTTAATTGGAACTGTGACATGCATGAATTATTGAAAAACACGGATAATATGAATGTTAGAATTATTACTATTCTTGCTTCAGGCAATGTTGTTATGGGCTACAGACATAACCTAATGTGATTTTAATATGCTTTAAGTGGTACTAAATTTGTCCCAATACCCATTATACCCAGATTTTCATTAACAGTAATAAAATATATGTATATAAATTTTATCCCTTTGCGAGAAGATAACAGATATAACTAGGTGTGATGTTTTGGATTTCCCACACTTAATTTCAAATGTCTGCTTGAATTTTCCCCTCTTAAAGGACAATAATTATCAAATTTACAACAACCCTTTATGCAATAATATTAACTCTAAGACTTAGCATTTAAGTGGCATTTTGTTCCATTGAAATTTTACTTGATTGTTTAAAACTTATTTTCCATTTCCTATAAAAGTGAAACTACCTGGTACTTGCATCCAAGTAAGTAATTTTGTGGAAAAATAGCATATTAAACATATACCTGTAGCACCAACCCATTCCATTGTTATGCTAGCTTACATTAGGGTGTCCACATAATATGTACAGGTGGGGGAAAAAAAGCGAACCGACTAAAATATCTAAGTTGCCGATATGAGCCACTGCTCATGCCTAGCGGCATTCACAGAATAGCAGGGAATGTATTGAAATTTGTTCTAGACATATTGACAATCAATTGAGAAATAATTTCACGTAATTTGCATTGCTTGTGAAAACAAACGTTTCCGTTACATCTCTTACAATTATTTACGTATCACAAGGCTCTGAAATCAGCTACAAGAGTCGGTCCGCTTTTTTTTCCCCTACCTGTATATAAAAACAGGACATTTTGTTAAAAATTGGGAAAAACCTGGGACAATTAAGGAAAAAGGGGACAAAAATTTCATCCACAAATCTTGTGAACATTTAAAATTTACCTTTGTCTCCACATAAATTATCCCAAATGACTTACATGACTGGTGTAGATAATTTATTCCTTAGAAATGGATGCTTCATTTTCACTGTACTTTTAACTTTTATATATTTCATCAAGAAGTGCATTTTCTTCAAATACTTTGTCATAAAAGTCAACACATGATACCCCACTAAAGTGTGTTTTGACATGAGCAAGGTCTGTACTGTTGCATCTTTCATGAATGTAGGGTATAATACACTGACCAATCGGAATCATACAAAAGAGGGGGACATTCGACCGTCCCCAATAAATCTTTCAGGATAGTGGGACATTTTGAGAGAAAAAAAAAGGACTGTCCCGAGAAAATCAGAACTAAGGGATACCCTATCTTACATATAAATTAAATCATTCGTGTAATTCCAGTGCCGTTTTGTAGTTATCCCTGTATGCCTGTAGTTATCCATGTATACTAATCCGTTAATTGTAAATCTGTTGGTAGAGAGCAAAAAATGCTGCTCTGCTACCCACTTTCCACGTTCTTCTGCATATGCTATTACATTTGTTATAGCCTTCATTATATTAATATTTTTACATTTTTCCATGATGACACTAGCCCTAGCTCAAATACATTACACAGCTCAAATCTCTTATAATATAGTGCAAACCCAATGTAACTGGATTTGTTGGATTTGTTGCTGTGTAAATAGTTCAAATTTTTCCAAAATGGTCTTTTTTTAAGATGGCTGGAAAAGTGGAAGTTTCAACTAAAACCTTCAAAATTCCATTTCACTTTTGAGTAAAATCTAGAAGCCGTAGCCATAAGAGAAAACTCCATCTTAATTTTTTTAAATCATTGCTTTATGCATCTATATATATGTGAGGTGATTTTTTTATATGCTGAATTCAGATAGCAAGCTGAAGGACAACATTAAAAAAATTGTTTGCCTTTGATGTTTGTTTTAAATAAAGGATTTTACAGAAAATTCTTGTGGAACCTCGTTTTAAGAGTCATAAAAATAGTTCAGTATGTTACTAACCAGGAAAATAGTTTAAGGTACGAGCAGTAAGCTTACAGAAAATAATTATTATAGTTATTTTGTATTGAACAGTTCTTGTAAGTATTTACACAGTCAGGTATCTTAACATTAACATGAGCATTAAGGTCTGTTCACATTAAAAATTAAATGCAAATGCAATCCTTATGCCCATATTGTTTGATGTAAAACACAAAATGTATGTGTGAACATAAATGCAGTTTGCTCGCCAGAATAGATTCAGGTATAAAGGTTATTTCATAAAATCATTTTATGTAAAATTATATTATAAAGTTGGAAAACACAGTTAATGTCGAAGTTTATAAAAATCTTGAAACAGTATCGACTTGTGTGGACAGCTTTTCTGTCCCTTGTCTACATTTATTGCAGAAGGTAAAATATTATAGGGTCCTTCAAAAAGCACACCAGTTTTGAATTATAAAATTATTAACTTTATTTTCTCAAAATACATTAACCAAGGACATAAACATGTCCCACTCACCTTCCCATTTCAGGTGTGAAAAATATCCTGTACTGTGCTGGCATGCATGAAATCTATACGTGAAATTTGCTATGACTGCCTGACAAATGTCCATTTGGATTTCACTGACAACTCAAGGATGTTTCTCGGTTTATTGACATACACCAACGATGAAGACAAAGTTGCATAGCGTTGAATCACATGACCTTGGTGGCCACTGTTGGTCTGCATTACGCGAGATGAGGAGATCCGGGAGGCACTCATGGAGGAAGTCAATTGTTTCACGGGAAAAATTGCTGCTGAAACCACAACTCTTGAATGTCCATTCTATTCAAGTGAGGCCACAAAAAATTTCTTATAAGTCTGAGAACCCCTAGAATCATATGTACTCGCCTGGTAGTTGCTGCATAACATTATATTTTATATTTAGCACACATTGTGCAATAGCAAACCGCTCCATGGGTGTACACACAATTAAGAAATGCAAGAAATTTTGACTGATGCAACAATCGGAAAGATTATCATTATTGAAATTAATATTAAAAAAATGTACAACTGACAAACAAAAATATACCAAGCGATTCAAAACCGGTGCGCTTTTTGAATGACTCTATGCATGTATGAGTAAATATCAGAAAAAGAAATACAAACAAATCAATTATTAGCACACTGTCATTACATTTGAAGCTAAATCCCTGTATTTCAAGCAGAAGTATTTGAAGGTTCTAGTCATTCTCTAACCATCACAATCAGTTTTATACCCATTTCTGCCTTACAGTATTAGCAGCAAGTATTTTTCAGTAAGTTCATTTCACAAGTGTCGACCTAAAAACATGTAAAAGGAATAATATGGGAACATGATTCATTAGTGCCAAACAGATGAAGATAATAAATGGTAATAGATTAATGGAATTTGGTTTTACATCTGTTGGTATGATTTACAGTACCAATCATTATCAGTTTCTGTATCTAGGTACTGAACACCACAGCAGAGCAGTTTTGTGTGTAAATGCTTTAGCAATAGGAAATGTGATCATGTCATGTACGTTAACTTTATCGTTCATTATTTTATAAGCATTTACAACAGTGATTATAAAAAACAGTACATACATGCCCAGAAAAAAAAAAAATATATATATTTGTTCATACAATTGGTTAAAATGAAATATCCAAGTAATGTTAAATACTTTGTCAGTTTACTGGTTTTTAGTAGAAGATATTATTTTGCAGCAATTAAACATAGACATATTGAAGTTTTGTACCAGTTACACAAATAAAGTATATAAACCAGAGTAAAACTATTTAATTATACACATCATAAAAAGCTTTGTTGTATTTTCATTAAGGATATTAAATGAAATACCACAGGGATTTTATTTATAGGTATGAAGACCACTGGAAGAGTCTTTGGGCTACATTTTTTGTCATAATTGAGGGAATTTTATAATTTGAAAGTTTGTGTTTCTTATGTGGATTTAAAAAATAATATAATATTAAGAAAAAACACTTCTTGAGGTGACAGCCAAGACCAAGTGTCTCCATTCTCAGAGATATTGAAGTGTTGTATTGTCGTACAGAGGAGTATATTTATATATACTGATCTTGATCAATAAGATATCAGTTCAGGTTTCAATGGGTTATTTGGCTCATGACTCAACGCTTGAAGTTCCCTGACGATGAAGGCAGTGTGGGCCTCTGAAAGGATGGAGACGCTTTATCTTCAAACCTGGCTGTCAATTCAAGAAGCACTTATTCATATGATAGGCAAGGAATATCTCAAATTATATATTATATTATTAAGTAAATTTATTACCAGCTGTCTTTCAAAATATTACGTTTTTGTATTTTTCATTTCTAACAATATGTCCGATGGAATTAATTAAAATTTAAATTAGCTGTCCTGAAAACTTTGCTGTTCCCTTCTTGTGGTCTTCAATACATTTAATATATTTAATACCAATTTTTTTTTATTGGTGTTAAATACAGTTTTCTTTTAACATCTTTTACTTTAATTCTGTCTGACATTTCAGATGACCACAGGGATCCAGAATACCACAAGCATCAACAAAATTGTGTAATTCAGAAAAATGTCAAGTTATGCATTTTAGCATATAGAAAGTCTGTCGTTCTGCAGTCCGTATGAGTCACAACTTCTGGTTTGCAATGCATTGATCATCTGCTGAATCTTCAAAACCAAGCAATGATATAAACAAAACCAATCATTAGTAGGGGATTTCAGTATAAATGGATTCCAAAATCCTTATGAAACCTTTCAGTGCTGTGAGGGCAACAGTGTGGGTTAATCTTAATTGATCTTAAATCTCTTGCAAAATCCAACAAAGTAAGATTTAATTGTTTCTCTGGTTCCAATCATTATCCATAACTTCAAAGCTGTCAGGGTGGTGTTTATTGAGATAGTTTGTGAAGGTTGGGATATGTGTTTTTCTTCCATTGGGCAAGCTCTGATGATTGCCTCTCATGTATCACGAAATGGACCGTAGGATCTATTACATAACCATGTTTTGATTTTTCATCATACACAATAATGTCAATACGAGTGCTACCTGTTTTGGAGATACCATGAACGTCTTCATGAATAACCATGCCAGTTACTTTCAAGTTCTTGGCCAGAATTGAATGAACAATATGATTCCTACCATTTATTGAAGTTTCACTATAAGGACAGGTTCCTAAAACATGGGGGAGATTTTCGATCACATTGTGGCTGTGTCAACAATTGGTTTTTGTTTTGAGTCCTTCCTGGGATAACTCGGACTATGAGTCCTTGGCGGTTCCTGATCCAATTAGTGACTAGATTTTATTCTTTAAAGAGACTAACACCTTTTTCTTTCAGAAGGTGACATCATTTATCGAGATTCTATATTTCTTAGGGCATTGAGGACTTTTCTGGCATCTAGGAAGTTTATGTGAACATACTGGAGACTTCTACAGTGTGGTTGATCTGGATGATTGAGGCAATTCATGCTGTCCTCATTAGTCCACTATATAGATACATTCCACCTTGCATTAATTAAGGTAAAAGATTTTTCTTTCTTATATTGTTTGGTATAGTAAGTATATTGTAAATCTAAATTTTCGACCTCGAAAGCTGTAGGGATAACTTTCTGTGAGCAATAAACCACTAAATTTTCGCACTTTTTTCAGATTATCGGAAAAATCTCCTAGATATCAACTCCTCGCAAACATTTGTCTATCAACCTTCGAAAGAGCATAACATTTTCTGCAAAATGCACTGGTCAAACTTTAATTTACACGTAGTATTACAGGTACTATAGTACTTGGAATTTTTTTTAAATACATTAAAAGGCGTGTATTGGCCCATTTTATCCATTTATGGCGGTTTATGTAGTCTATTATGGGTTTTAATTATGACTGACCAATCATTATGTATATCTACATGTATTACAAGGGGGTACGCCGTAGCGTAGTGGTCGAGGCGCTGCGCTACAAACCGGAAGGTCGCGGGTTCGATTCCCGATGAGGTCGTTGAGATTTTTCAATTGGCCAAATCCTTCTGGTGGCACTATGGCCCTGGGGTCGACTCAGCCTCTAACAGAACTGAGTACCAGGAGCAATCCTGGGGGTAAAGGCGGCCGGTGCGTAAGGTTGACAACCTTACCACCTTCATTTGCCGAATGTCCAAAATCTGGGCCTCCATGGCCTGTATAGGGATCACTTTACTTTACTTTACTTTTACATGTATTACAAGGTTATCTCGGGGGGGGGGGGTCAAATTCGATGAACATAAATTTACGACCAGATAACATAGAAAGTTTAAAATCCGTTTAAAATTATGTAACTTAGGTGTACAAAAAAATTATTTTTGAATTCCTTTTTTTATGCGAGGTCTATTGTTCACAGTAGCATAATGCCCGTTAATACATCATAGAATTGCTTAATTATAATGCCACTTTTTATTTGTATTTAGGTTGAAAGGTGGGAAAAATGAGTCAGCAAACGTTGTGATGAGAGGAGGGGTCCTGCATGGCTGATTTCTTGCTTGGTTCTTTGCAATGAGGGTGAAAAGTTTTGTTTTTCCATGGCCAAATGGAGCTCAGGTGGTATCTCAACCATTAAAAGCATGAATAAATAGAAGATACATTGGATTATATTGATATGAGGTTTTGAAGTGAGCGTCATGTTTGCCACTCCTTCCTGATTTGAGAAGGTGTATGTTTTGGCTCGAATTGGGTATCCCAGACAGGAGTACAAGCATGTCAATATCCTCACTTACAACGACGCTATCCTAAGTGGCTACTTTTGACATAGCTGTAGTAACTATAAGCACATCTGCGTCTTCTACTACCTATAATACTTGCAAATATTTTCGAAATGTTTTTTCAACATTTTTAAGAGACTACTTTTATTACTGTCATTCCCCAAAAACTTCTCTTGGGAAACAGCAGGGAATGTTTTCTCATAAAAAATTATATCAACTGAACTCTATCTTGGAATGGCGAATCCTTTCTGAACTTTTAGTACCTCGTTGATTCACATCAAACACGATAATTAATTCCGACTCATATTGCTTCGTAACATAGCTGACGTACCTCTTGCAGATAATACCAAATGATTCATTGCTTTGCCACAGTACTTTATGAATGACAATAACCAACGTACATTTCAGAAACGATATCTGGAAATCTAGAGGCTTGAAAACTTGGTAATGATTTGGTACCCTTTCACAATCCTTCTCTGCTGAACAAACAAGGATCAAGTTCGTAGGTGAAATACCTCTTCAAGTCTTTGCTATGCAGGTTCTCTGAAACAATATCAATGCATCAACAGTGGTCACCTGTTCGAAACCAATCTTCAAGGTGTTCGTGACATCAGCAAGTCTAATTACTTTATCATTTCGTTTCAAGTGTAGGCTTTTGAAGTTTTTGCCATACAGGTCTTGCCTACTTCTTGGGATCATTGACCATTACCCTGCACTTCACCTGGGCCTTGCGTCTACATGCTGCTCAGATGACACTGTAATCACTGCAGTAAGTTTCCATGGCATCACAATGTATTGCAGATAGACCTTCCCTTGTGTCCACTGTCCGCTAGCCTACTCAAGACCAACAGACCGACAGAACTTCTTCTCTCATCACAACGTTTGCTCATTCATTTCTCCAACCTTTCAACCTAAATACGAATAAAATCACAAAGTGGCATTATAATTAAACAATTCTGTGATTTATTTACCTTACACGGGCAGTATGCTACTGTGAACAGTAGACCTCTCATAAAAAAAGGAATTGAAAAATATTTTTTTTACACCTAAGTTACGTAATTTTAAATGGATTTTAAACTTTCTATGTTATCTGGTCGTAAATTTATGTAAATCGAATTTGACCCCCCCCCCCCAGGTAACCTTGTAATACATGTACATATACATAATGATTGGTCATTCATAATTAAAACGCATAATGGACTACATAAACTGCCAAAATGGATAAAATGGGCCAATACACGCCTTTTAATATATTTTTAAAAAATTCCAAGTACTATAGTACCTGTAATCTATATTTATAAAAATGAATGTATGTGTGTGTGTGTGTGTGTGTGTGTCCTTTATGCATTACTACACCATTCATCCGATCGCCATGAAACTTGGGGAAGTTGTTGGGTACATTCCCGGGAAGGTTTCTGTCATACTACATTTTTAATTTTAGCCTTCGTTCGCGAGTTATGAGTGAAAAATGACAAGAAAACGTGCATTTTTTATGCTTTCGAAGCATCAGTTTTGAGTTATTCATTTCAGTTGTCAAATCAATTGCAGAAGGTTTTGTCTATTATTGTCATACCTTGGAAATAATATCGTCGCGATCGCTATGGAAGGCAATGGATATCTCAGGTTATTATAAAAGCTATAGATGTCGATAAGGTAATGTTAAACATATTTTATTCTACATGGAATATAGTTTACAGAAAATTCCGGGGAAGTTGCTTAGTTCGGGGTCCTGGCTACAACGTTTTTATATGTAATCGTAATTAAAATATCTTATGTAGGGTCGTTAAATCTGCCTGAAATGTAACGGAATTATAAGTCTGGACAAATGAATATAGAAATCACGGCCTCAGTAGGCTTATTCCATTCTTCACCCATATAAATAAAAACTAATGTACTATGTCTGTCTGTCAAATACATTTATGCACTTTTTTTTATCGTGAGTTTAATCGATTTCAATTCTCATAATCTTTCGAATACTGCATTTTTCCATTTATTTTCTAATCGTGAAATTCACTTCAAAGCCGGATTTATAGCTGTTTCATTAATTAGGCCTATCAAATGTTTAGTTTACACCTATGAATGTTTCGCGTGCAAAGTGTTAATAAATATAATACTTTAATTATTTTGCTCTTAATTGTTAATCTTTCAATTAATTATCTTGGGAGAAGCCGTGGGGATCTGCTATAAGCTATAATAAGCTATAGCCTATCTAGCGTTTTCTGAGGGAATAGTTTGTGTGTGATAAGTCATTCTTCCGCATTTCAAATTCTTAATACCTATATAAAGACCTTAAATACCTAGAGTTTGAAAATCGAAAGTCCTTCATAAGTTATTTTCGCATTAACAAAATACAAAACCCGAGCGACGCCGGGCCTTTTAAGCTAGTACTACATGTAAATTAAAGTTTGACCAGTGCATTTTGCAGGAAATGTTATGCTCTTTTGAAGGGTGATAGATAAATGTTTGCGAGGAGTTGATATCTAAAAGATTTTTCCGATAAACTGAAAAAAGTGCGAAAATTTCGTGGTTTATTGCTCAAAGAAAGTTATCCCTAGGGCTTTTGACGTCGAAAATTTAGATTTACACTACTCTTACTATACCAAACAATATAAGAAAGAAAAATCTTTTACCCTAAAGAATGCAAGGTGGACCCTTTTTTCGCTACCTACTGTACATACTGGCCTACATGGAGATGCCTTGTATTATTTATATAGCAATGGTTGGCTATGTAGAGACTTTTCAGTCAGACCATTTGTCTATCTCATGCAGAAAATTCCAAAATCTTTGAATGGCTGTAATAGGTATAATCATTACATAGAATATATCTAATACAGCATGCAAAAAAAATAATTTGGATAACTGCGTTTGTAAACTACATAATATGTAAACACCACTTAGCTTGAATTAAGAAGCAACATTTCAGGTCTTTCTCATAATAAGGTCATAATTTCATTCTTCAACAGCTCTGTTGGAAGTCCTGGACAATCTGTGCAAGAAAATACACTGCTATAGTATTTTTCAAATGAGAAGCCATTTCCTTCACCGCCAATCACGTGTACGAGCTAACGAAGTGCCACTAGCAGTAAGAGTCTTCCCTCCGTCTCGCTGTCTCTGATTGGACCGCGTATCTGCAAAACACTATAGAGAAGGATAAACTCACAGGCTATCTGAGTATGCTCAAGGAACTGACCAGCATAGACTGGAGATCAAGTTGAATTGAGAATACATTGAAAAAAAAATAGCCTTAGCAATACAACATGAACAGTATGAATATGACTCTGCACTCATGTAGGAGTTGGTAAATCCCAGGAATGCATAGTCCCAGTGGATCTTTTACTGGTCTTGTCAATTGGTGTACACTGCCAGGAATTTACCAAATTCCATTTGAATGCGGGGCCATGTACATGGGACAGACGGCACCATTCAGGACAGATACAACGAGGAGTACAACGAGTTTCCTGTGACCTGGAAATCTCGATAAGTCAGCGATGATTCAGCATTCATACGACACCAGTCACTGAATCTGATTCCAAGACACCAAGGTCATCAGCAGACAGATATTCTACTGGGGCAGGGTTCATAACAGGGGCCTTGGATACAACTTCAGTGCAACGTCGTCAATAGGGAGACATGCCTCCAGTTGAGTCAGGCCTACCATGGAGAGTTATTTTAAGGATCTGGGCGAGGAATTAGAAAAAAATTGTGCCCCAATGAATTTGCAAAAAATGATGAATCCTATTAATACATAAAATTTTAAGGAACACTCACTACTTCATTATTATTAATTACTTACTAGTAACCAGTTTTCAAGAGGATTTCCCTCTCATTGTCAGCTATGTCAAACTACCGATCTTCTGTCTTGTACCACCTGATGATGCTGTTCCGGTTTTACGAGTTTTCCAGTTAGACCAAACTCGTTCTCCCCTGAGATGTAAAAAATCTGGAGGTTATTTCTATGTTTCTATATGTAAGTCTTCTCCCATACGGTCAATTTAAATTGGAAATATCAGTCAGCATTCTTTCATCAGCATTTCTCTCTGCTGGCATTTCATATCGACCCAAAGCTTCCTAAGTTGTTTTAAATCTCTCTAGAACAATAATTAATACCGAAATAAGTACATAAGGGTAATAGTATTAATTCTGAATGATGTCCAAGCTAATACATACACAGAATGTTATCAAGAAACTATTAACTTGCTTATTTACGCGCTACGTAATGTGTATGGATGAATTTAATTCTTTGTTTACAATGCACACCGCTGTCTGTATTTGTATATCACATTAGAAAAATATGTACCCAGTTGACTTTGCATTACATGAAAACTGAAAAAATCTGAATACAATTAACTGATTCAATTGGTATAGCAGTGAATACACGATTATTCATATATTATCATGGTTGACTTTAATGTGCAGAGCAAGTAAGGCTTTGTGAAGGAAACAACTTCAAAGAAGACTATGAATATAAAAAACAAATAAGTCTACTTGTCCAATTAGTTTAGCAATTACTATCAGTTTATGTAAGTCGTTTTTAAGTTGCAAACTCTGAATACCTGCCTAACTGTAAAACTTTTTGATATTTGAATTATTTTAACATAGGCTGACTAGAAGACAATGCTGTTTTAATGTTTAATTATTGATAATAGCTGTTAGAATCTGTTTACAGTAAGTCTTGCTGTGGTAGTACCCTTCACGAGTGTAAGTATGTATTTTTATGTTTTCCCAAAACATCATGAAACATTCATCTTGCTGATAATGGGGAACTGAATTGGATTTTAAGAAAGTTCTGGTTTTGTCTAAAAACTAAAAACAGCTCCTGTTTTTGATGTCCCTATTCTCATTTTCCTTTGAATTCAAAATGAGAGATTGGTTGAGGGCTGGTGTGGAACACAGATGATAAGAAGATCCAATGCCAACTGTAAATAAAGAAAAACGTTAGAAAAAGCCAGAAGCATCGGAAAGTTTCTTTGCACTCAACTGTACATCTAACGACTAGAGTCCTCAGTCACATACCCTTTCAGGGGGACTGGCTGAGTGATGTGTATACATACACGAATGGTAATTTAACACTAGAATGCTGGGAGGAGTCAATTTGACCCCTAAGTAGTATCTATTCTCTACTTTTCTTAATAATAACAAATTCAGAACAATTTCCTCTTGTGACTTTGTGACTATGTGCTCTGTACACTCACTAAAAATTATTTTTTCCTGGAATTAAGTTGTGACCTATTGATGTCATATACCTTAAACACTGGGAGGGGTCACATTGACCCCTTTATGCAAAACTACGTTTTTCCATACTTTAGTGCCAAATGCATTCAATTTGATATCAGTGATAAACAAATTTATACTAATGGTTAAAATTACAACTACAATGCTTCATAGCATACCAGATACTCCACTCCCCGTACGGGTTGTCATGTCGAAACCTACCCTCAAATTTAGCACATTGGTAGGTTATCATTGCTGATAGACACATGCCAAAAATTAGCTGCTCTTATAAACTTTTAGTGGATGAAAATTAATTACAAATCTAGAAATTCAAAATATTGAGTAGCCTCATACAGCTTCCCTACCCAGAGCTCTCTACGCTGGTGAGTCGGCTGTCACAGTATTGCAGTAGCACTAGATTCGCTGTGCATTGTGAAAAAACCGTGCAAGATGAGTGATCACACTTCTATAACACTTACTCACACACACATGCACTAACAATCAGTGGCGTAGCAAGCTTAGGTGGTACCCGGTGCGGAAAATTTCTTGTCACCCCCCCCCCCCCCACCATTTAAATTATTAAAAGATGGAACAGTTCCAAGTGTTATTTTTTGGACAGTCAAAGGTAATCCCACGAGAGTTTAAGAGTTTATCGATAGATGCAGCTGCAACGAATTTATCTGATATAACTCGTCAACTCAACGGATTATGCAAAATTAGTAATAATTACTTTGTTGTATAAAAACAAAACTAAGCTCCGAAATCATGGTATACTATGAATCAACCATCTATGAATCGATTCGGGTTACCATGTTGTGACCAGTGCTACCAATGGTGCATATACTACATAGTTAGCCTAATTCAGCCAATTTTGTTAGGATTAAGGAAAGACATACATATCAAGTATATTATGCTGTACATTGTACATTACACTGTTAAACGACAGTAAATGCTATTATTATTATTATTATTATTATTATTGGGGCGGACATCTGTGACCTAAAAATAGGATATATGCATGCATTTCTGACCTAAAAAACATTAAAATATGACCAATAAAATTTAAAATAAAACTTTACCACTTACACAATATGTATATTTTTTTAAAGTTTCATTACAATTCATTTTATTGAAATATAATGTTAATTACTGTATTTAAAATATCTGTAAATTTTCAAAAAGTATCATTATAATGCAAAATTTACAAAATATGATATGAAACTTCAAAATTTCTTTAATATGCACACAAATATGCCAAAAATATGACCTAAATATGCATATTCATACTAAATATGCTACAATAGTTGAAATTTTCCTAATTATGCAGTTATGTGCACAATAACAGCCGTTCCATTTTCACCAGGATGCTTGGAATCCGGTTTAAATTAGTCGGAAACCTGAACTAACGCAAAGGGGGAAAATATGACATGTTATTGAAATCCGCCCCCTAATTATTATTATTATTAATAATCTAAAGTACGTTATAGACAGACAGATATATATATATTGTTTTCGTGAGCGACAGACTGTAGGTGTTACCGTTAAAAAAAGCGAACATCTAGGCCAAAATACACTCCCGAAATTGTGCAAACTTTTATTTTTTGAATGATTTTTTTTATATTTTTATATTTTGTTTTCCAAGTGAAATCTAGAATTTTGATAAAAGGACAAAATTTTATATTTATGTCAGATACCTTTCAAGATGTGAACCGAAGATTGGGACAAGTTTTCCTTATTTTTACATAAAGAAAGTTTTCTCGAAAACGGCTCTAACGATTTTCTTTAAAATTTGCACGTGGATTGCTTATAGAGCTGAAACCTTTATTTGAAACTCTGTTTCGAAATAATTCTCTGATGGGTAGTTAATAGCCACTCACTCTGAATTCGCGCTCTTTGCAATACGGTCCCTTGCAACGGAAAATCGCACGAAAACAATATTTTGTATTTGGGTTAGGTACCTTTTGGGGATGTGACACGAAGATTGGCGACAACTTTGTTTTATATTTAAGTGGAGGCTAACTTTTATTTTAATTAACCCTTTATATCATTTTAATATAAAAACATTAATAACTCTTTTAATTTTCGTCACACCAATTACAGACTAACATCATTAGAAACGGAATAAATCAACCCATCAGGATAAAACAACCAATACTATGCTAACCTTCAGTTATCAGAGTTATTGATACAAATACATAAACAGAGCCACGCCTCTTCCGGTATCACCGACAAGCAGGCACCAGTCCATTTTTGACATCTCAGAGAATTAATGACCCACGCTTCTTAGCGTCACAAGCGCTGAGAAACGAACTTTATTTTAAACAAAATAGCAGACCAAAGTATTTTCCACCAATTAGGAATAACTTAAACAGTAACACAACCAATAGGAACTTTCATCCCCACTACCTCTTGAGGACATATTATCACAACGGCCCCACAACAGATCATCATTCGATCATAGACCACATCACGACACTGTACAATATTTGACATAGTTATAAAGTGTTCGACGAAAAACCAGAAACGACGAAATTCATATTACGACTGTGAACTTACATCATCTAACTTAAAACACCTAATTCTGCATTTCGGCGACAAAACTTTGAGAACAATATATTAATTCTAAAAGCACTGGAACTCTTTTAATCCACCTCAAGTCCTAACATCGATCCCCTATTAGTTAACTTAACCTCGATATTTCTCTAGCCACAGCCCAGATAAAGAATCTCGTGCACTACACTACCCACTGAGCAATATAGCCGGCAACCCCAAATTTCTACATATTAAAATTAACATCCCATATTTTATAAATTAACTTTCCAAATATTAACCTGTAACAACGAACTCTTATAAATGGCACCCAACATTTTTAGGGCCACTAAAGAACTCTTATAACTTACATTCGAAGTTTATTTTCGTCAAAGTCTTGACTGCCGCAGCGGGTGGAATTGGTTGCGGCTTAAATGATATAAAATATCACCGATTGTTGAAGTCTCATTTAAATTAATAAAACCTCAGAGACAAGCATCGACAGAAATAAACACCCCTCCCCTAACCATAATATTATTGTTCGTATCATCACAGCGGCCAGGTCAGCCGCGTTTTATTACCTTTGTTGACAGAATTTAAAACTAAAAGAACTTTCAATACGCATGCTGACTTGTAGAAAGTTGTTAAGCTTATTTAATTGTTTTAAATAATATTATTATTTTCTTTAAATTACCTTGAGCGATGTTTTACTTACAAAGAATTTTTTATTTTGTCACCCCCCGGGTGCCCGGGTGATGGCACCCGGGGCGGCCCGCACCCCCCTTCCTACGCCACTGCTAACAATCATAACTAACCCCTCAGTGTCTGTACAGATATACCAGTATACTTTCAAAATGTGGAAATTATAGGAAATAATTATAAAAAAATTATCTAGTGAAGCACATTCAACGTAACAGGGTTGCTTCTGCCCTCCTTTAACACACACCCTGCCATCACGTGAACCCAGCATGCAGGCTACTCAAGTGAGCTCTACAAGTGCCCACCATTGATTACATATGGAACACAACAAACATATTTTCACCCACTTACAGTTCGTATGAGCAGCCAATATTTTCCTGCATCTTTCTGTAATGAAGACCTATCGATATGGAAAATTTGAGGGTAGGTTTCGACATGAGAACCCGTACAGTTCCCTTGCCAGTTGTAAGTAGGAAGTGTACTGAAAAGAAGTAAAATGTTGTAAGATGCAGAAAAATTATAATAGATGCCCCTTACAAGGAAATGTAGTATAGAGCTAATGAATGTTCTTGTTAACTCGCTTGTTGAAGCATCTTCCAAGTGAAGTTGCAGTTTTAAATGCAAATAAAATATATCTGGAAAGAATGGTAAGTTTATTATTATTATTATTATTATTATTTATTATTATTATTATTATACTATTATATTTTCAAATTTGTTGAACTTTTCTTTTATATATTTCAGATCATACGAGTGGTCATACTCCTTCTGGCACCCAGAGTTCTTCAGTATCTGTGAATATAAATAAATCTGGAAAGATTGGTAAGTTTATTATTATTATTATTATTATTATTATTGTTGTTGTTAATGTTATTGCATTTTAGAATTTATTGAACTTCTCATCTATTGAGACTACCAAGTGGCCATATTCTTCCCGGTCTATTGAGTGCTTCAATATCTCATGCCGGTGAATGTGTTTTCAGTATGCAGGCATATTCTTTTACCAGAACTATTTGGTTTTGTATAATAAACTTCAGCATTTGTTGCAGAAAAGTTAAGAATAATGCTCTATGGATAATTGTTTAAAAATATAGTGATTATAATATTCCATCACTGTATTTTATTACTAGGATTCAAATTGACCCCTCTCAGGCTTTCTAGTATGTGAGAAAAATTTGGCGTCCTAGTGTTAACAATTCTTTAATTCTTCCTGGTAAGTCTGTGAGTATCTCTAATAGCCTATTCCTTGTTTCCACTGGAGGCGAATTTGGAATTTCCTTGGAATTCTAGTTGCCTACTGCTTTCTGTTGATTAATTTATAGGTAGTCTGTAGCGTGGCTAAGGAACTTTTCCAGATTGAGGCTGAATGTCATGACCCCCATCCCTAAACACCTACTGTAATCATTATTGTTGGTTGGTATATGGTTGTTTAACGACGGGGATGTACTGCAACTTAGGCCTGTGACCATCGTCGGTGTGCCGGAATTTTGACCCGCAAGACTTATTTTACATGCCGTAAATCTACCGATATGGGCCTGTCACTTTTATGCACATATAAATGCCATCAACATGGGCTGGGATAGAGTTGCAACTTGAGCACAGAAAGCCAGTGCGATACCGGCACTAATTGCACAAGGCCGACGTTATCATTATTGTGTTTCCCCATACATTTTCTGTTTGTTACAACAGCCTAATGTGCATAAAGAACCCATACATCTCTGTTAAACTAACATGGACATGAGGTCTAAGTGACCACTCAGAGTTTAGATGTTTTTAACGCTGAGGAAACTTACAAAATATGAATGTTCATTAATATTCAAGTAAATTGACTTCTAAATGCTTAATTAACAAAGCATTATTCTTACACAGTCATTTTATTTGGGTTTTCAGGGCATGCTTTTGAGTCCCTGGATCACACACAAGTGAAATGCAGTGGCGTAGGGGAGGGGGGTCCAGGGAGTCCGGACCTCCTCCGAAATCAAAGCCTAATTTTTTATTAATTTTTTTTTTTACTTATTTAACTCTATTTTGTCAAATATTTAATTATTTGACTTAATAATAAAATATTGAACTTGGAAATGTAGGCCTGTTACTCCCATTGTTCCATGTGTTATTTAACTTTTCTTGTAAATAATAATAAGTGTTATAACTTATTGTTTAAGTTGGCATGTCTTAGAGTACGGTAAACAAATTTGCTAACTAGTTTTTCAGTGCTAAAATAGCTTAAAATATGATTATCAGTAGTTCATTATTTAAACAATTTTCGAGGTGAGGCCCCAAGAAAGGGTGCAATGAAATGCACAGTTTTGAAGATATTCTGCCTCAATACTTGCGCTGCAAAATTACACCGAAATAATTTTCATTATATGGTCTTAAAACTCTCGGGCTAACAGTTTTTTTGTGATCCCGGCCTTGCACTCCTTGTTATTCACAAAATCGTTAACTGATAAATCGTACGTAATATTGACATGAGGACTCGTAGACCGCTACAAAAATGAACTGTTTTCTAGCACGGCTCCACTAACACTGATGAATAATATCGAAGTAACCCACTTGTGAAGACGATATCCAGACAGCAGCGATGATTTATGGTTTTGCTGCGGTCTCACAGATCTTTCGTGTGTTGTTAAGGTAAGTAAGTAAACTGGGGTAGTAGGCCTATAAATTAGTAATAGTTCCTGCTGACAATGTTCCTTTAGAGCAAAAAAAAAATCTGTTTACGTCTCTCTTTCTCGAAAGAGAAATGTAGGGAGAATAGTAGGCAAGACAGGAAATTTCAAGCTATGCGCATCAGTGCCTGGAATACGCATGGTTCCGCGTAGTAAACGCATTGTTTCCCGCTTAACACGATATTTTTTTGCTCAGACTAGGAGTCTGTGGTCAACACTCGCTTTAACGCCATACAGTTCGTCGTATGTAGATGGCATAATGCCAGTTTGTCCTCCTAACATACATAGCAAATTTTTCTCTATGTTCTTTTAATGACGCCGTCATGGCCGTCCGGAAGGGGGGGCAGGGTAGGGCCGCTGCCCCTCCCTGGAAATTGTTTACACATAACCTCTAAATTAAATGACTATAAGCAACTAATGTGAAGTGAGGTTTAAGTCTCCAAATACTGTTGTATGTTCGCGTTGATTGAATGAAAACGAGCTGTCTAGATATTAGCTTGTAGGAATAATTACTGCCCCTAAACTTGAAACCATTTATACCCAAGCATTTTATTATAGTGAAGATAAGGCAAGAAAATGTCGCATTTTATATTTGATATGAATAGAACCTGTGAAATTGTAAGGTGTATGAAAAGTTATGTGAGTGTATACATCAGATGTTTTCTTTGCATCCACGGACAAGTCTAACCACAGTAAATGAAGGATGTTGATTATATAATAATAATAATATTTATAATAATAATAATAATAATAATAATAGCAATAATGTGAATAGTAATTAATAGCAAAAATAATACAAATAGTAATAATAATGATAATAATAATAATAGCGATAACGTAAATAGTTATAATAATACAAATAATAATGATAATAATAATAATAATAATAATAATAATAATAATAATAATAATAATAATAATAAAGCTATTGTAATAGCATAGTGATGGTGGTGGCAGCAGTAATTTGTTCATTGCCCCCCCTTGACAAAATTTCTGTGGACACCCATGGACGCCGTATTGTCTGAAAGATAAGTTAGGGAGCGAATTAAAACACGGATGGTACGCTACAATACATAAGGAGTGATTCATCTCAGCACAAAGTTGAACAAAACAAAAAAGATTCCTGCTACCTTTTTAATTGCATTCAGCAGGTGCTTTCCTCGATTTTTTAAATCCTCGTGTTCTGGATTATTGTACGACATTTCTGTGGCTTGTTACTAATGTATGGCACGTATATTTTAGAAAAAAAAAACATCGTGTAGTTTTGAAATTTTGCAGAGTTGTTGTCGGAGGGAGTGTCCTGAAAAACATACTAAAAGTCCCCAAAGGTGGGGGTGAGCGAGGGGCAGGGGGGTCCGCAGAAGGTCACATTTTTAGGCTTTTCGCTTGTATCTAAACAATGATGCATCGTAGAGGAAAAATTGCTATATACAAAATTAAAGCTGATAAAATTACCTACAAGTCTCATCCTACACATTTCTTCCTATTTCCAATAGTTTTCGAGATATCCGCCAACGAAAATAACAAATTTACGAAAAAAACTCTTTCGCCTCGCGCTTTCCGACACACTTTGTCTTCTAGCGGTTCATCCCTTAGGTATACAGCAATGTTCTCATGAAAGAAGTTGTAGGGAAATAAATTCACTTTAAAGTGAGTAGTCATTTGTTATTTTTTCTTCAAATGTTCAAAAGTTATATCAATTTACGTTTCGGTCAAATTTCGAGATTTCGAAAGAAAACCGTACATCGCACATTCTCTATATTTAGGGGTTATATCTTTGTATATAAATTGTATATTGTGTATTTACATCATGAAAAAAGTGGAGAAATATCACACAACCATTAAAGTTGAATTTATTAAAAATCCGATCATGGTACATGTACAAGCACAGGACATGTAATGGAAAATACATACAGGCAAGAAAGGAAAAATAAGGACAAAAAAAAAAATCATGTAGTTTTGAAATTTGGCAGAGATGTGGGGGAAAGTGTCCTAAACAACTTAGTAAAAGATTCCATGATTAGGGGGTGATCGGGGGGTGGGGGGCACTTTTGAATCTCATTTCTCGCAGTTTTCCCTAAACACACAAAAGCTATGGGTTCTAGCAAAAAACAGTTTATGCACAAAATTAAACTACATAAAAGTTCTTATAAAATTGCTCTGAATGATATTTTTGTGGATTTAATAGTTCGGGAAATAGAAGGTTATGAAGCATGACATAGTTCTGGAAATTCTGTTTTAAATACACCTATATACTAGCATGTGCCCGCGGCTTCGCCCTCGATAATTATTTCAAAAATTAAATCATTATATTTATTAACACCTAAACCACGTGGTCTAGAACCACGATTAGATAGCGTCGCCTGATAAAAGCTACCTCAGATTCGAGTTCCTTGGCCCAGAAAACCCCTGTATAGTGAGTTTCGTCCAAATCGAACAATGTTTGACCATATTTAGGTCTTGGCCTATATTGATTATCCTTCTTCCGTGTTGGTTGAAAATTTCATGTGTCTGCGGGCCTTGATATTCTAAACAAATGAATCGTCCAGGATAGACTTACAAAATCAAGCGTTGGCCCGCGATAATTATTTCAAAAATTAAAAATTTAGAGCATAATAGTTAAAAAATTATATTTATTAACACCTAAATCACGTGGACAACATACCACGATTAGATAGCGTCGCTTGTAAAAGCTACCTCAGATTCGAGTTCCCTGGCCCAGAAAACCCCTGTATAGTGAGTTTCGACCAAACCGAACATTGTTTGACCATATTTAGGCCTATATTGATTATCCCTCTTCCGTGTAGGTTGAAAATGTCATATGTCTACGGGACTTGACATTCTAAACAAATGAATCGTCCAGGATGGACTTACATAATCAAGCGATCGCCCGCGAAAATTATTTCAAAAATTAAAAATTAAGAGCATAATAGTTAAATCATTATAACTTATATTTTATTAACACCTAAGTCACGTGAATTACATACCACGATTAGATAGCGTCGCCTGGTAAAAGCGACCTCAGATTCGAGGTCCTTGGCCCAGAAAACCCCTGTATAGTGAGTTTCGTCCAAATCGTACAACGTTTGACCATATTTAGGCCTATATTGATTATCCTTCTTATAATAATAATAATAATAATAATAATAATCCTCTTCGGTGTAGGTTGAAAATTTCATATGTCTGCGTGCCTTGACATTATAAACAAATGAATCGACCAGCGTGAGCTACAACATTCAAGCGATCGCGATGGTTTATGTCCAAGGTATGACAAAAATATCCAAAGCCTACTGTAATTGATTTGACATTGAAATGTATTACTGAAAACTGATGCTTCGAAAACGCAAAAAATACACGTTTTCTGCCCGTTTTTCACTCATAGCTCACGAACGAAAGCAAAAATTAAAATTCCGGCTTCGAGGTGCATTTTCCGACTCTTCAATCCACCTATGTTTATAATTTCAGATCTCTGCGTTCAGTAGATTTCGCTGGACATCGTGGACAGACAGATAGAAGGAAGACAGACACTTCCTTTTATTAATATAGATTATATTTTATAACGAAAATGAAAGCAGATGATAATTAAATTAGCATGATGCCAAGCAAGTAAACTAGTTCTTAGAATAATATTCGTACTAAAGGTAAACATCAAAAATAAAACTAATTTACATTATTTTTATTATTATTATAAAGCTTACAAAAATCGCATGGTATGAGTGTACGTTATAAGAAATATAAATATTATCCGTTATATTTTTCTTATAAAATATCATTTGGAAAAATTGTAAAGAGTTAGATATATTTAGTAATTATAAGACCTAGTAGGCCTACACAGTACTTTAAATAAATGTTTAGTTGTCTATTTTTTTCAGTCTCCAATACTGGAATCCTAGTACATCGTATGATAAGTTAGGGTTATATTGTTGTATCTACCGAACATTCAGTATTTATACACATA
The DNA here is from genome assembly GCA_964059195.1 of Ectobius pallidus. NCBI lineage: Eukaryota > Metazoa > Arthropoda > Insecta > Blattodea > Ectobiidae > Ectobius > Ectobius pallidus. The sequence goes on from CAXKWD010000001.1 coordinate 93,669,186, forward strand.
TACAACATTAATTAAAGAGTACCTGAACAACTTATTTTGCTTGGACGTCATCAATTTTAAACTTTTCTTCTTCTTCTAATGGTATATATGTTGGTGCACGTACCATGACAGGTTCCACAAACGGATGAGCATTTAATACCAGCTTTTCTGCATCCATATCTTCCACCACACCGAGTTGCACAGTGACAAAATATGATGTGCAAATATTCTCAGAAGCCGCATAGACAAGCAAACATTTATTTAAAGTAATAGGTAGGCCTACTATTCTTACAATATCTAATAAATATATCTAATTCCTTACCATCTTTCAAAATACTGGTAATTTTTTTAATGAAACATAAAACGGCTAAGCCAGGGGTGCTCAAACGGTCGATCGCGATCGACTTTGAGTAGATCTCGAGAAGAAAAAAAATTTTAATAAGTAGGTAGGTAACTAATAAAATAACACTGCTTGCGGCAAAAGGTGGCTTTATCAAAGGAACGCGCGGCACTTGTCAAAGAAAAGCCGCGTTGTTTCTAGACTAGACAGTGGAGTCTAGTCTAGAAACAACGAGAGACAGTACAGTCTAGTTTCGGGCGGCGCGTTTGACGGGAACATTCGAGACTTTCGTTCACGCCGATATAAATGTTGCGCCTGCAGGAATTGGAGTCATTCTGAATTGTAACTTGATGGCGATACTACGTCGATAAGTACAAAGTTTATTATTAAATAGTGGAAAATGAGTGCAGTGAAGAAATCTAAAACGTATCATTTTAATAAGGATTGGGAGGAAGAATTTTTCTTTTGTATGGTGAAGGATAAGTGCATTTGTGTTATTTGTCGTGCGTCAGTTGCAATACCTAAGCGTGGTAACTTAGAGAGGCATCATAAAACGGTTCATAAAAACTATGAAAAGGATTTTCCGCCACAGAGTGAATTAAGAAAACTAAAGGTACGTGATTTGATATCTTGTTTGAAAAAAGAACAATCCATGTTCACAAGACCAGTCAAACAATCAAAAGCTGCTACGATCGCGTCATTTAAAATATCTCATATATTGGCGAAACACAAGAAACCATTCGAAGATGGATCGGTGGTGAAGGAAGCATTTATTGAAGCGGGTGAGACTTTATTTGGAGATTTTAAAAATAAAACAGAAATCATGTCTGCTATTAGAGAACTTCAGTTATCTCGTCCGACTGTCACAAGGCGTATTGAAGTCATGAGCCAGGACATCGCAGATAAACTAAAACATGATATCATGGAATGTACATACTTTTCTTTACAGTTCGACGAATCCACCGATATGACAGACACTGCCCAGCTGTGTATTTTTATTCGGATGGTATTCAATGACATGTTGGCTAAGGAAGAATTTTTGACAATCATACCTCTGAAGGGGAAGACCCGTGGCGAAGATATATTTGACGTTTTCTTCAATTTTGTAAAAAACTACGAGCTACCAATATATAAATTAGTGTGCATTACAACCGATGGAGCACCAGCAATGACTGGAAACAAAAACGGTTTTGTGGCATTGTGTCGAGCTAATGAAGAATTCCCTTCATTTTTTTCATTCCATTGCATTATACATCAACAAGTTTTGTGTTCAAAAGTTTTAAACACGGAGGAAATTATGGGCATTGCGACAAAAATTGTGAATTCCATCCGTGCACGTAGCTTGCAACGGCGGCTCTTTCAGTTGCAGTTGGAAGATAGGGAGTCAGCTGAACACACTGATTTAGTTCTTCACACGGACGTCAGGTGGTTGAGTCGCGGAAAATTCCTAGAAAGGTTTCAAGAATTATTGCCCGAAATAACAGCTTTTCTAGACGAAAGAGGTGATGACACTCAGATTTTGAAAAACGAAAAATGGCTAAATGATTTGGCATTTTTGACTGACATCACAATGCACTTAAACACCGTTAACTTGGAGCTTCAAGGTAAAGGAAAAACTATTATTGAGATGATTAGCGCAGTAAACGCATTCAAAAGTAAATTGCAACTTATGATAGATCAACTGAAAAGAAAGGATCTGAAACATTTTCCGTCTTTGAAAGCAAGGATTCCTCAGTTGAATTATGATACGTATGAGGCTGAATTATCAAATATTTTGGGACAATTCGAAATGCGTTTTCATGATTGCAGTAAATTGGAAAATATAGCATCATTTATGAGTTATCCTTTTTCATGTAAAAACATTGAGGAATTAGCTACTGAAATAGCCAGTCAGTTTAATATGAACTCATGTTCTGTTGAAAATGAGTTGGTGCAGATTATATCAGATATACATCTCAAAGCTACAGCATCTGATACAAATTTCTGGTGTTTTATATCTGAAGATAAATATCCGAATGTAAGGCAAATCGCCCTTCAACTGACGGCATTTTTTGGGTCAACTTACTTGTGCGAGTCTGCATTTTCTGAAATGAAGATAATTAAGTCAAAATATCGCAATCGACTAACTGACGATCATATGTCATCATGCTTGCGATTAGCACTCAGTGGTTACGTACCATCTTATGAAAAGTATGCTGAGGACATGCAGTGCCACGCTTCAACATCCAAAGCCACTCCTTAGTTAAGTTTAACACCATATGTAACTCTTTTGTTTTGTAACAACCAATAAACTCGCAATTTTGAATAACTATGAGTTTTTTCATTGATATTGTAGAGAAGAACCTAACTAAACCTAACCCAAACCTTGACTAAAATAATGTACCTATACTGCGCAGAAAGCTAATATCTATATATGCTACGGTACGCCCTACCTAGGTAGGTAGGGTGTATCGTGTATGTACGACAACCCTGCATCACACACACTTGCAGTCTCTCAGAGTCGATCGTAAGTAGTCTAAAAATATTGAGGTAGATCGCCAGCAGTTCAAGTTTGAGCACCCCTGGGCTAAGCTTTACAACAAGAATAATAATAATGATAATAATAATAATAATAATAATAATAATAATAATAATAATAATAATAACGATGAGTTTTATGAGTAACGTTAACCATTAGTAAATATATTTTTCTAAGAACTAGTTTGCTTGCTTGACATCATAATAATTTAATTATCATTATTAAGCAGATCTGCTTTCATTTTCATTAAAAAAAATAATATATAGGTGTATGTAAAACAGAATTTCCAGAACTATGTCATAATTCACATCCTTCTATTTCCTGAACTATTAAATCCACAAAAATATCATTCAGAGCAATTTTATAAGAACTTTTATGTAGTTTAATTTTGTGCATAAACTGTTTTTTGCTAGAACCCATAGCTTTTGTGTGTTTAGGGAAAACTGCGAGAAATGACATTCAAAAGTGCCCCCCCCCGCTCACCCACTATCCATGGAGACGTTTGCTATGTTGTTTAGGTCACTTTCCCCCACATCTCTACCAAATTTCAAAACTACATGATTTTTTTTGTTCTTATTTTTCCTTTCTTGCCTGGAATATAATGTATTTTCCATTACATGTCCTTTGCTTGTACCGTGATCGGATTTTTAATAAATTCAACTTTAATGGTTGTGTGATATTTCTCCACTTGTTTCATGATGTAAATACACAATATACAGTTTATATACAAAGATATAACCCCTAAATATACCAGAGAAAGTGCGATGTACGGTTTTCTTTCGAAATCTCGAAATTTGACCGAAACGTAATTGTTATAACTTTTGAAAATTTTAAGACAAAATAACAAATGACTACTCACTTTAAAGTGAATTTATTTCCCTACAACTTCTTTCATGAGAACATTGCTGTATACCTAAAGGATGAAGCGCTAGAAGGCAAAGCGTGTCGAAAAGCGCGAGGCGAACGAGCTTTTTTCAAAAATTTGTTATTTTCGTTGGCGGATATCTCGAAAACTATTGGAAATAGGAAGAAATGTGTAGGATGAGACTTGTAGGAAATTTTATCTGCTTTAATTTTGTATATAGCAATTTTCCCTCTACGATGCACCATTGTTTAGATATAAGCGAAAAACCTAAAAATGGGACCTTCTGCGGGTTCCCTCTGCTCCCCGCTCACCGCCCACCTTCGGGGACTTTTTGTATGTTGTTCAGGACACTCACTCCCTCCGACAACTCTGCAAAATTTCAAAACTACACGATTTTTTTCTTGTATTTACATTCGTTGCCTGGACAATTCAGTAGTTGATGGGCTTGACAATTCCGATCTCACCATTCCAGGAGAAAATTATGATAACTACTACTAGTGCTACACTACTACTACAGTACATCTTCGACCTGACACTGGAGAAACACGAGTGAGAGGAAGGCCATTCAAAGGTGGGAGGTGAATTTAGAGACACAAGCTATCGTTTCCCTCCTGCCAATCAGTCTGGAAGACACCGTATCAGAGATGGTGACTCCCTTGGAGGCTGGCCAACACTCCTTCAAATGACAATATTTCGAAAATAGACTCGTCCAGGCTACTGAGCATGTGAGCAGTGTCAGCTCGAAAGTATTTTATTCTACTACTAGCACCATCACCAATAATAATAATAATAATAATAATCCTCTAGTGGAGTCTCCGTAATAGTATGAGTAATATTAATTCATTGGTTATTACTGCCTCTTCAACAGAAGCATATTTTGAATGCAGTCACTACAGTTTCCTTTAAACCAGTGGTCTCCAACTCGCTGTATTTTGTGCTCGTGCAAGCAGGCTTGCACTGTGCTACCCCTGTGCACATGGGCGTACGGTATGGGGGGGTTCAGGGGGTTGAACCCCCCCCCCCCGAAACATCTGCAATATTTTTTTAAAATTATAACATCATGTAAACGAAATAAAAAAAACACTGGTTCGGTTGTTACATATTTTACAATTTCGTACATTTATTTAAGATTTATCATAATTTATTTAAGATTCAAATTTCAAAACCTCGTGGTGTTGATAGTTCTTCAGCTTAATAACAGTGATGTATTACTAGTAAATAAAACTCCATTTGGAATTGTAGCGTGATTGTTTGGATATCATGATTTCAGCTTAATTCCTGCAAAATTTGAATACATATACAAAAAGCTATGCTGGAATGGATTTACGAAATTACCACCGGTACGTCTACAATCATTTTTTCGATACAGATATACTGATTCGTAGACTTGGTACTTGTGTAACTTCACAAAAAATCTGGTTAGAGCTTATACTACTCATAGTTTAGACTTGGATCTCGTTATTACCTGATTTCAATAAAGGTCTTAGTGATCATCATATAGACCTCACGTGGATTCTAGCCCGTGCCGTGGTGTGTATAGGGTACGTTTTTAAAATCTTCGATTAATTTCATCGATGCCATTGAACTTCCACCGTTGCCACCGTACTTCCATCAGCCTGTTGGTAAGTCACCAGACAATTCACCGGTGAAGCATTAGATTGTTTTTAAATTCACTAATGTTTATGTGATGAAAGTCATCGATAGCCATCTGATTCATTGATAGATGTACGATGCTTCTTAGATGACAGACATGGAGGAGCACAGAAGCAGCCACTAGATATAATTAATGCGCAATTGTTCGAATTTATTTATTCATTCATAAATAAACAGTTTATTTTTGTGCGAAAACCGCGAATTGCTCTTCATCAGAGTGTTTCCTTTAAAAAAGAAAGCGATGTGTTGATTTTGTTTCAAGAGGAGAAAAGAAAAGAAAAATCTACGCAAAAAATCTATTAAGTAATGTTGGTTTCCAAAATCACGAAACTGACAGCACTTCAGGTTATCCATAGTTGCCCGTTGAGATTAGGTACCGTTTTTAAATGTACAAAATGTTTTATGGATTTTAATATGCTTATAACATCATTTATAAAATGGTAGCACTCAGTTAATAGTTCCCTGTCCATCATAAATAAAATTATAATTACCACTTCTTGTAAATCCATGATGCTATAATTATTACTATACAACTAGAGTTCTTCCGCCGAAATCCATCAACCTGTTCGTAAAGTCAACAGTAATCAGGAACGCATCACAAAATCATCATGACGTAATCGGCATTAATCGGAAGATTTCTCCACCAGTGGATTTACAGATGATTTTAAAAACGTGCCCTAAACATCATACAGTATTGTGATAGTTTTTCAAAAGAAAGTTTTTATGTAGACTCTAGCTTAAACGAAAAATCAGCAGAAACCTAAAGAAAAACAGATTCAAAGACTGTGCTCTGTATTCATTATAGTGTATTAATGATCACAATACAACTGTTCAGTTATTTAAAAAAAAAGTGTGCGTGGAACGCCACGCGACAGAAGTGAAAATTGTTTTAATTTTTTTATTTATTCAATTTTGGACTATTGGATTTTTTAAATTTTGGATTGTTGGACTTTTTTAATATTGGGTTTTTTAACTTTTTAAATTTTGGATTTATAATGGTGAAGGGCTCACCACGTCACTAACTCGAAGCAGTAATAGCCCCCCACTCCCGTAATTTATTATTTTTATTTTATATTTTTTTAATTTTTTAAATTTTGGATAAGCGTAATCATTGAGTTGATTGTTTTCTGTGCAGTCCGTTCCGTCACAGCCCCACTAATTTCGTGTCGATTTTGTTCGTAACGCAAGTTTGGGTTAGCTCTTGATTTACTCCTAGCATGGCTAAAGAAGTTTCACTTCAAAAAGTATTAATTTATAATGTGCACAAGGACATGGAGCTGAGACTTTACATTGAACCCCTCCCAAACAAAATTTCACCGTACGCCCATGCCTGTGCACCATGTGATGTCAGTCTGAACCAGGGTTCCGTCGGCAGAGGTGGGTCGTCTATTTCATCAGCTTCCAAGCATTATGTTGGGTGTAGAATGTGTTCCAATATGTAGGCAGAGAAGTTTGAGTGACTTTTATTCGAATTTTCTCTGAACTAAATTATCCCGGTTTTGTCTATGTTCAGATCTACGTACATATGCGAGCAGTTTTTTCACTAATGAAAATAAACAAAACCCGCAGCAGAAGTCAATTGTCAGATGAAAACTTAAAATGTGAACTTAGACTGACTGCTGCACAAACATTGATTCCAGATGTTGAAAAACTTCTGCGTCAAAAGGTACAACAAAAATCAAGAAAACAATCTTCCACTAATGAGTAATTTTGTAGTGCAGTGGTTCCCAAACTATGGGTCGCGACCCACTGGGGGGTCGCGGGAGCAATTTTGGTGGGTCGCGAAAAGGGCGAGAAAAATTAAACGTGTTTTCAATATAAGGAAAGATTATTCAATTTAATTTAATTTGTAAATAAAAACAACAGTTTCACAAATCTCATTAATTAAAAAAAAAAAAAATAGAATGCACTAGTTGGACAATGTTCATTGTTGAAATAACCTTTACCATTTTCATTTCAACTGTGTTTTCTCAGCAGGGCATTTGAGCACAATAAAACTATTGAAAGGCATAATAATAATAATAATAATAATAATAATAATAATAATATTTTATTGCCATGGAGCTTATCAGCTATAGACAACGTCAATGGGTTATACATACATGTAACAAAATACAATATACGGTATAATAGAATTAATATAGACATGTAGATACACATACACATAAGTTAATACACAAATTGATAAAACATAGGTTACACTATCATGGCTAATTAAATTACTATAAAACAGATGCAAAATCGAATCTGAGGCCAAATAGAATCAGAGACCAATGGGTAAGTCAAAATTTGAAAAACGTCAAAATGCCAAAAAAGTCATGAAAAACATGTGCTGTATTTTATATAGCCTGTATTGGTTATCATTATGTAGTAGTGGGTCGCGATTTTTTAATATAGCCTATGTTGGTTATCGTTATGTAGTAGCGGGTCGCGAAAAAATTTCTAGATGAAGGTGGGTCCCAGGACAAAAAAGTTTGGGAACCGCTGTTGTAGTGTGAAATGCTTTATTTGAGCTGTTCTTTAATACTGATGTATTAAAAGGAGATATGGTTTCTCTGAATTCGGTTCGAAATATAAGGAATGAGTCTAGATTTTGTTTTCATTTCACAGAATTTGTGGCATTACAATTTAATTATATAAAATTGAATAAAATCTGGGACTTTTCAACTATGTTCAAAACTACAGAATTAATTTGTATGTATTACATTGCTAGGAATATATTGTTAAGCTGTGTCTTAATGGCAACTTGCGTAGAGGCAAGCAGCTTCATTTATGTTGATAATAAATTATTTTCTTCTTCTACATTATTTCCATTGTTACAAACATCGTGACTTCACGAATGTTCTTTGTAGAAAACATAAGTAAACGATAATGATGTAATAATGTAATAAAACATTTGTACAACATTCATCTGTTGATATGCCAATATGATTTGTGAATTTCAAAAGCCTAATGAGCATGCCGACACTGAACTCAAGAGAGAAAGTATACCACGCGGTATGTGCACACTAAATGATTCTAGCGTGCAATGGGTAAGCTTGCACTTACTGCTGTACTCATTGTGCAATGAGTTGGTGGCCGCTGCTTTAAACTCACGTTTTTTGTTATGATGAGAATGTTTCCATATATTACTCAACTTGCATAGTAGGCCTATTTAGCTTTGTTTTGTTTCGCTTCTGATTCCTACCTCAGGGATGTCCACGGGGGGGGGGTTAAGACGCAGACTGCGTCATTGAAATTTCTGGGGGGGGGGGAAATATCGTTTTATGAATTGTCTGGGGGGGGGGGGTTGAAAATTGTTGCAAAATTAGCGTTTTATATGTTAAAAATAAAAACGGTTAGTTTTATAACTTCAAAAGGTCTCTTCTAATTCTTTAGAAGTGAATAGTCAATAAATTAGCGAAACGCATTTGCTTGTAAACAACTGCCGCGCCAACGAAATCGATCACTCTGTGCCCCTTTGTTTTTGTCTAGCACCCTCAGTTTTTTAGTAAATCGTGTACTTACACGTCTAGTCGTTTATAAATAAAACGTAAAGTCACCGTAATATCAAAGACTAACTGGTAATATTCGTATGTAGAAGAATCCTTCATAATAAAATGATATTTAATTTTGTAAAAGTAACCAATTAACATACCTGAAAACATTGCCAGCTCGTTTTCAAGTCCATCTTCTACTGCTGTCAGTTGAATTTCTGCCGTTTGCTGCTTCTTCTGTACTTTCCTGTGGTTTCTCTTTTGAGGCTCCAGCAGTAATCTGCAAGCATATTGGGTTTCCATCTTCCTTGTTACCTTTTCTCCATTTCGGAAATATCTTGGTGGAATCTTTCTCCATGTTCATCACTAACTTGCCCTAGATTTGCAGGGAAAAAGTCCAAATGGGAATGCAGGAAGTGAATTTTGAGAGACATGTTGCAACCTAGATTTCTATAGGCTCCTAGTAATTTCTCAATTAATTGTTCGTAATTTTGTGCTCTAGTATTACCTAAGAACTGTTCGCAAATGGTCTTGAATGATATCCATGCTTCAAGTTCCACATGATTCAGTTTACTTTCAAACAGCTGATCTTTCATTAGTTCTCGAATCTGAGGCCCAACAAAAATGCCTTCCTTCAACTTAAAAGCACTGATTCTTGGAAATTTTTCTTCTAGGTATTTGAAACCTGCTCCAGATTTGTCTAATGCCTTGACAAAATTCTTCATTAGGCCTAATTTTATATGAAGTGGAGGCAGTAAAATTTTTGATCTATCAACCAATGGTTCAGCTGAGATATTCTTTTCTCCAGGGACAAAATTCTTCCGGGGAGGCCATATTTTAGTGTCGTAATGTTTGGATTTATCACGGCTATCCCATTCGCACAAAAAGCAGCAATATTTCGTGTATCCGCTTTGCAATCCTAACAGGATTCCAATCATTTTGAAATCGCCACAGATGGACCAGTTGTACTTGTCATACTGCACTTTTTGTAATATTAGCTGCATATTTTTGTAACTTTCTTTCATTTGAACTGCATGACCAATTATCATAACACCACGGTCCTTACTAACTAAAGCAGTAAAATAATAATAAATAAATGTTATAATCGCTATTAGGTCTTGTTTACTATGTCAATCACTTGAACAGAAATTTAAGCATTTACAGCCAGTGCTAATTCAGAAAACAGGCTTTCTTTTTTAAACTGAGGGTGCCAGAGAAAAACTGTTTGCATAATTGAATTCAGCACTAAAATCCACATAATAAACGCCCAATTTCATGCAAAAAATTTTTTGGCTGTTGTCCAGTGTTATTATAGTCAGGTGTTTTTCTTTTAAGACAATTATTTGAAAGTCAGTTAAGACATAAAACGTTTGCAGAAGTTTTACCAAATCGACAACATGGAAGCAAAATCCACAGTGGATTAGGAAAGGGGGGTCCAGGGGGTTTGGACCCCCAAAAGTAAAAAACCTAAAATTCTATACTTGTATTAAAAAAATATTGATTTAATTAAACAAGTTTTGTTGGTGCCTCAAATACGATATAGCAGTTATTTTGTTTTCATAACATAATGAGTAGGCGTAGCCTATTATATCCAAAATAGTAATAAGTATAACTTAGGTAACAATTTCTTGTTTAAGTTGCTATGTCTTATAGTATAGTAAACAAATTTGATAATTAGTTTTTCAGTGCTAAAATAGCATAAAATGTGATTTTCATTAGTTCAACATTTAAAAAATTCCCGGGAGTGGACACCCGACTTAGGTAACATTTTATTGTTTACATTGGGTGTCTTAAAGTATGGTAAACATATTTCCTAACTAGTTTTTGAGTGCTAAAATAGCGTAAAATGTGATTTTCATTAGTTCAATATTTAAAAATTTTCCGGGGGTTGACCCCCCCCCCCCCACTTAGGTAATGATTTCTTATTTACATTGGCATGTCTTAGAGTATGGTAAACAAATTTCCTAACTAGTTTTTCTGTGCTAGAAAAGCGTAAAATGTTATTTTCAATAGTTCAACATTTAGAAATGTTCTGGGGATGGACCCCGACCCCCTTTTTTTTGGTGGGGGGGGGGTATCCCAACCCCTCCCTGGCACTTTCGACCCTCCAAGCAATTATTTTCTGGCTACGTCATTGTTGCACTTATTATATTATTAATGTAATGTTACAAAGTGGCCTAAGAAGTTAAAGCGACAAAAAATTAATTAATTAATTTAAAAATGACCCCCCCTAGAAAATATCATATGGGCGCCCATGTCGACAGCCAATCAGGTTTGGGGTGAGCAATGAAGTTTTGGGGGAGGGGTGATCAATGAAGTTTGGGGGGGTGAGTCATGAAGTTTGGGGGGGGGGCACCCCTGCCTACCTAACATGATAATAATTAATTAACTTCTTCCACTGACTACTATTTCGCACATAAACCTCTAAGTATAAAGGGGGCGGGGTTGTTGGGTATAATAGAACTGCTTGATCGACGATAAGCACCATCATTCAATGAAGAGGATATTCTTCGCTATTTCTTTTATTATTATTATTACGTTATAATCCCATAGTTTATTGCCTGTGCGGTAATGAGAGCCACTTTTTGTGTACATCTGCAACGAACGGGAAATTGGCTATATGACATGTTGTGAATTTGAACAAGGTCTTGAATGTTGTGAGTTTACGATTTGAATGTACTGATTATTCAGGGATTAAACCAGTGGCGGTTTCTCCTATGTGCTGCAATGCTGCAGCACACAGCTTGTTTTCTGCTCGTCGTATAATGTTATTTTCAAACGCAATATTATATTTTCTTTTGCGTAGATTTTGAACTTGGCGCGTCCACGCGAGAATTTCTTAGCTGGTAGCTTGGGAGTCAAGAGTCGGTAATGTGAATACTACCTTTCCGGCATCATGATGCTATTCTGTGAACAGCACACATCTTTCGTAGGGCTGTGACGTCATGCTCAACCTTGACTGCATGGCGTAGGCCTATATGGGAGTTTTAACCTGCAGAATGTGCTGCGGCAGCGGGCAGCCCAGAGTGAGATTCTGAGGGAGGTTCACGTCTCACCGGCGGGCGCGCTGTTAGTTATGTGAGAAGATCTTCCACCATCTGACGGTAGGGGGCCGTGATGTAGCGAGTAAGCAATGGTTTTCATCTTCACCGCCAAATTCGAATGTGTTAAATTCAGAAAAACCCGGATTCCACAACCCCGATTAAATATTCTGTCGCACTGGGAACACTAAGCGACTTCCTCTACCTCGATCATTAAAAATACTATTTTCTCGTCTCAATTTAGTGCCTATTTCAAATACGCTTTATCGGATATTTATGAAACTTCGTATACGCATTTAAATGTCCATGGGAAGACGTCTATTGATATTCAACCAAATTGGTTGGCCAGTACCGGAATAATGCCCATTTTAGTGCATTTTATGTTAATATATGAGAAGTCGCGATAACTCAAATACGCTTCATTGGATTTTCCTGAAACTTTGTATACCCATTTATAATGTACATGGGAAGACGTCTACTGATATTGGACCAAATCGGTAGACCGGTAACTCAAATACGCTTTACCGGATTTTTATGAAACTTCGTATACACATTTATAATGTTCATGGGAAGACGTCTATTGATATTGGATAAAATCGGTTGACCTGTTTCGGAGTAATGCTCAATTTAGTGCCTATTTTATGGTAATATACGTATTCGAAAGAATTTATAAAAAAAAGCAAATCAGTTATCTTGACAATATAGCCTATTGTTTTACTGTGATCTTATAAGGCTTTGGAAATTAAAATACAGTTAGCTATGACCAAAAACACTATTGTTTTACATGCGCTTATCCAACTAGACCGTTAAACTGACCCAGGTGGCCGAGATGGTAACGTCTTGGCCTCACATTCTGGAGTTCCATGGTTCAATTTGATTTTTTTTTTTGTACTTTTTTTTATTATTTTTTTTTATGTGAGTGTGCGATTGTCACGATATCACAAATCTGTACAGTTCAGCTGATGCTGGAAGATTTTAATATGATTAAACAAAACTAGACCTTTGTGCTTCCGTAAGCCCTGCTTAATGAATAAATCTGGAGCTTAACTTGGAAATCAGTTTAAAAAAACATATTCTGCATATCATAATTGCAGTCATAACTGATTAAACAAAAACATACTGGCACTTTGTTACATCATGTGTAAAAAAGGGTATTGGTGAAATCCTTTCACGTTGGAAGAATAACAGAGTAGTGTGACACCTATTAACAACTAACTACTCCATTGCTATGCCCACTTCCGTTTTCACCCTTACAGGAAGGGTACCACTCTCCTTTCTTCCACCACTGACGTAGCCAGAAAATAATTACGGGGAGGGTCGAAAGTGCTGGGGGGTTTTGGGCGGTATAGAATACCCCCAATAAAGGGGGGTTTGGGGCTAACCTCTGGAAAACTTTTAAATATTGAACTGATGAAAATCACATTTTACGCTATTTAGCACTGAAAAGGTTGTTAGCAAGTTTGTTTACCATAATCTAAGGCATGCCTACTTAAAACAAGAAATCGTTACCTAGGTTATAACACTTATTATATTTGGGATAAGTTAAATAACATATGGAACAATGGAAATAATAGTCCTACATTGACAAGTTCAGTATTTTTTTATTAAACAAAATAATTAAATATTTGAGCTTATATAACTTGAATAGAATTTTAGGTTTTGATTTCCGGGAGGTCCGGACTCCCTGGAACCCCCCCCCCCCCTTCCCTACGCTACTGCCTTCCACTATACCGGTACCCAAAACTAAAATTAAGATAGGATTTTAAAACTGAATTAAGAGACGAAGCAACAAGGACTTCATTTCGTTTGTCCTGATTTGATATACGCGTAATATAATTCAAACTGCTTTCTACAGGTGAACGAATAAAGGGTTTATTGTCTGAAAAATAAAATAAAAAGTAATTAACTAATAAGCAGGGCCAAGACTTTTAGGTTTTTATAAACCTTGTTTTAGTTTTTAAACATATTAAAATAGCTTTATTTTAGTTTTCTACCATTTTCAGGCAGGCGTTTCAAAGTTTTACTTTAATAAGTGCAATAAACACATTTAAACATGTTAATTTTATTTCTACCTACAATTTCCATGGTTATGAACTACAAAACTGTCGGTACACTTTTTGCTTAATTTTCAATAGTTTATAGAACACAGTTAATTTTGTATTCCCCCTGACGCTTCCAACTCCACCACATAAACTCAACAATAACTATTTTCAATGAATTAGCCAACTTTTAGAATACTTTACTTTCGGCGTTTTGCTGGAGCAAACACTGTGAATAAACTGCAAGTGTAAGCTTCTTAAGAATGACTTTAATTTTCTTCTAAAGAATCGGAGATTACGGTTTCCTAACGATTTCCTTTACAGGGACAGTGGAGTTACAAATTTACGAAATGCAGTTCTATATTTTTTCTTACAATTGTACTGGCAGCTGCAAAATCCAGGCATACATTTAAGTAATTTTTAGTAGAAATGAATTCATTAGATTAATTACATAATTATTAGTTTAAGTAACTTTCCTATTTTAATTAAAACCAGTTTTATCCTTCTTTACTTTTTAACGTCTTATTTAGCCATTTTTAAGTTTTTAAAGATTGAACTATGTGACTGCCATGACAATGAAATTGATACTTATGTTAAAATATCACAGTTAGCGAGCAATGACCAAAATAGTTTAAAACCTAAAAATCCTACTTAATAAATAACATTAATAATGGATATGACAATTTCGGGAAGTATCAGGTGATTCACGGGAGTCGGGAGATTACAATTTATTACGGGAGACTCCCGACCATTAAAAAAAATCGTAAAGCCTAATTAATTACTACAGTTGCAGCTTATAACTAATGTTAACAATCCAAACTGCTCGCCATTCTTATTCGTTATTTTTCTTCATCTGAGTTTTCCCTTCCCCGTTCTAGGAATGTTTGTGCTCAGGGAGGGTATTTCCATGGATCACATGTACCGTACTTTTTTGACCAGAAAAAAAAAAAAAAAACATGGAGGGCCTTCCCGGATGGGTGGTCAGCCCAATAGATCATCTCGGAGACAACACGAACACATATGACGAGACATAGGCCTACCAGTCGCACACCTACTCATGCCGAACAAGGCGCGGATGAGATGAAGGTGATAATGACGGCCAAGTGATATTCTGAAACCCTACGGGCCTAAAGTGTCCCGAGGAAAAACAGCATCTAGGAAACTTGTCCCGACCAGATATCGAACCCGGGCCCGCTGCGTAAGGAAGCCGAAAGCATTCCCTCCGCCGCAACGGTAGATCCTATGTTATAGTTACAGTGGCATTTTTTCCACTTGGCTCGCAGTAGCATTAACTGTCATTTGAAGAGGCGATGATTCATTCGTACAACGGTCTTCAGGGGAGTCACATCGTGCCGATTAAGGTTTATGGCTACGCTGTCGTGAGTAGTGGAGGGGAAGATGGATTGTCTCTTTGAATTCAACTTCCGTCTCTGAATGCCCTTCCTCTCACACGCGTTTCTCCAGTGCCGGAAGAAAAAAAAACGTTTAGTGTAATAATGATCGATCATCAATCGCGATATCTTCGAGAAGGGAAGGAGGAGGAGACTGAAAGGATTTATCATAGTAATCCCACGAGAGATTACGAGTTAACCGATTGCAAATTTATCTGATGAAACTCAATCTCGAGTAATATTTATTAAGACTATTCCACGAATAAACTGTAACGGATTTTGTAAATAATAATGATTTTCTTCCTTTGCTGTCAGTATTCTGTCAACCGTAAGATCACGGCATACTAAATGAATGAACAGTCCACGAATCGATTCGATGAATCGATCCGAGTTCTCAGTGCTACGAATAATGTGCATCACAAGAAGGAGGGTGTCGTTGTAGTTGCTTACATCAAACCACTATGAAAGCACACGAACTGACTTTCACCGATTCAAAATTGTGTTTTGAATCATTGGACATTAATATTATTTAAATTTCAAAATAAGTTATATTGTATAAAACAATGTTTTCGTGCTGCTTAACGGCAGCAAGTGACGTACTAATCACCGCTCATTGATGCCTTACGTGTCTAGTAACGAACTCACGATTTTTTCAGATAAAATAGCATCCTCGTATTAATAGCAAGCATTTTACAAGATAAACGATCCGGATTGGTTTATATCCGAGGAATTGCTCAACGTTATTGGTCAATACCAAACACGCAGCATATGAGTGGAATAGTCGAAGTGAAACCATCCGTAGTCTTGATTGACATTGATACAGCACAGCCTCCTGTCAGTGAAATACAATGAAAGGATAGTAATTAAAGTGATTGGTCTTCAGTTGCGCATTTTTACTTCCTCAACCCGAATACGCCGTGACCCATACAGTAGGTGCTACAAAACAGCGGAACTATTGTGTTCGATCCCGAAATTCGATGTCGCGTTTTCAACACAAATACATGTTTTGAGGTCCCCTGAATAAAAGAACCCTATTTCAGAAACGTGTGTGTGTGTGTGCCTGTGAAGAGCTTAGTTCGAGAAAAAAAAAAAAAAGAACACACACACACACACACACACACATAGAAACAAAGTTTTATATTTGGGAGATATCCTCTGGAAATTTTACATGAAAATAGACTACAAATTTATCTTACTTTTAATGGCACATTACATGAAGAAAATGTAATTTTTCGCAATTTTCTCTAGCTGATCTAACGATTTTGTTTAAGTTTTGTACACAAGATGCATATTGGAATTAATTGAATTTAGCCATAATGTCCCTTAAATGGCAAAGCCTACTTAAAAGGGCTGGCTCGTTATTCCTCGCTTGTGAGCCATTCCCTGCGTATACGAAGAGCTAAAACTTTTATTTGAAACGATTTTTCGAGAAAAGAATCTGAGGGGCCAGCCAGCCATCGTTCGTAAATACCCAATCTTGCATGGTGAACAACGATTCTTTGGGTAAAGTTGAGTCAACTGAATAGGAGTAGCACTTCTTGCAACACAGTCTTTCGCTTTATTTCAGAATGCTTAGGATAAAGAAAGTTACGTGAGTGCATTACCTAAAATTTTTGTTTGTGTTGTGCATCCGATTCGAAACATGGCAACGTCTTTCTCTTCATTTTACAATAACTTTAAATGAAGATAATTTCATTTTTGCCTACATTTTCTGTAACGGGTCTAACGATTTTATTTTATTTCCTATCCGAATTGCACAATATAGTATAATAAACTGTATAATAAACTGTATATATGGCGCTACATCCCTGAAGGGACAAGGCCTACCACTCGACCGCTGCTTCATCTACCACAGGCAGATGGCAGGATGGGGGGGGGGCATGTGGTCAGCCTGCCGACACCCACGACCGTTAATGGTGGTGTCCACGACCGGAGCCGCTACTTCTCTATCAAGTAGCTCCTCAGTTTGATTCACGAGGCTGAGTGCACCCCTACCAGACCTCCCCACCTCAGGTAAATCCGAGGAGGTACCGGGGATCGAACCCGGGCCGATGGATCTGTAGTCAGCGACGCTAACCACAAGACCACGCCAGCGGTCTAATACAGTGAATGGTATTTTATATCATAAGTTACTATATTTATAATTACTATAATTTGAAGGGTTCAGGGCCATGTTGGGCCATGTGCCGATGAATCAAGTTCAATGAAAAACATAGTTTAATTACTTATAAAATATTGCAATACCTGCCCAAAGCTACATAAATGATGGGCCATATTAATAAATAATAGATGTACCGGTACAGTTCAAAACACTACCGCAAAGTGTCACTAGCCCATTTTTGCTATTGATGGAGATGGCCCACTATGGCTCTGAGCCCTTCATATATTATAGGCTACTAAAAGCTAGAACTTTTATTTGGGTCGAGGAAGTTATGTTTCACATAAGATATTTTAATGCAGTGGCGCCAACTTATATGGGCCCGTGGGGCTCAAGCCCACCCAAAAATTTGCCGTGTACTATTATAATTCGATTGCTATTACTCAAAATTTTGATCATTTGTTGAATTTGTAAAAGAAAACCAGCCTAATGTGGACATATATCTGTGGCTTGGTTCTAAAAGGACCAATGTCAATTTCTTGCAAAAGTGAGATTAATGCATTATTGAGCTCGCCTAGTCTTTATCTTTCATATACTAAAAGTGCCAATGTCTGTTACTATTAATAGACATAATACAAAAACCTTAGAGGCCAATGTCAGAAGTTTCCAGCAAAAAATGTTACATCTATAAAGTTAGTCTATCTCAAAAGAAAGTTTTATGACATTTGCCCTTTTAGAACCAAGCCACAGATAAGTAGGCCTACGATCTTCTCTTGTTCCAGTTCCCTCACGATAATTTGAAATCGTTCTACAATTCATTACATTTTTACGTCTGCCAGTGCAGTTTCCACCGCCACCGCTGTTCTAAATTCTGTATACTTAAGCTAGATTTAGAATTTAGACGATGCTTGTCAGAAAAAATCACAGGAAGGCCAATAATGGAAAAGACAAAAAAATTGTGATATGATACAAAAGTGGGGACGTTGTAAGAGTGGATGGAACATGTAGAAAAAATGAATTATAAAGGTCATCAAGGGACAATAAACCACGGAAAAAATAGTGTGATTGGGGAGAATAGGCTCCTGGTCTAAGGAAAGACGAAGAAGATAATTTACTCTAATCAGGAAAAACACATTTTGGAACACGCCGTGGTACATATTTATTTTATTTTAGTAGGTACCTAAAACAAAGAACGTTTATAATATAACATTAATCATTTTAAAGGATTTCCGTTAAGTCGGCTACACAATTATTTTTCTAGCGGTTGAATTACGTTGATTATTATTTATTATTACAAACAAAGACATCATTTCTTACAAAATTCTATATTTATCCGAATTATCATATAAGTCCATTTCATAAATCAAATCATTTTATGTTGAGCCCACCTAATGTTTTTCAAAAGTTGGCGCCACTGTTTTAATGTATGTCAAATTTCGGGTTATTTCTCTTTCCTGGTTGCTTCTTGCTTCAACTTTCATACTTACTGGCGACACTATATCCAGTTATCTTTCCCAGTCGCTTTCATTAGGGTTTTTGGTGTGAAGACAATATTGTCCTTGGCTTGCCTTACAACATCCCTTGGAAGTACCTGAGTAGCTAGCTGACAGTCATGGTCTGTGGGACAAAGCTTAGACCGAATATCCACAGATGGCAGTGAACTACAAGCCACAACAAAGTGTGTATTTGTATAGATTTTATTTAATTGTCAACATCTAAACAATAGATTGATAATTAAATGCATACAAAAAATTCGTACATGCAACATTTCAGATCTTTGGGTTAGAGATGAATAAAACAAAAGTTGGAAACTAATAAATGGACTATCACTTTCGCATAGTTACTGTAAGAGATGGGTGGTAAACCGTGGCCTGCAGTTTGTGAAGGCGGGTTCGAGCTGGCGGATCAGCGGGGTTTGTTCTAGATCTGGCGGGTCTGCCTGCCCCTAACCTAAGTTCTGAGAGTACTTTCATTTTTGAAAGTCTATCTCCCGGTTTTTGTGGTTTTTTTCCGCTTGGCATCTAATTAATAGAACCAATGAGATAAAAACTACGTGCTCAACCTGGGACTGTTGAGCTGTAATTACTCATCCGAGGAATTACGTGCTCCAGTCTCTTTATCTCTTGCGAGATGACAGTAAAATGCATTGACCTACAAGGTGTCTGGCTTATTTCTTGCTCAGTTACTGACGGTCGTTGCAACAAATTACTTATAATATAGCGGTAAATGTTGTAATTATTAAATTAAGCACTGATTGTTATGTGTATGGTAAAGATCATACTTTCTTTGTTACTAGTAGTTTTACCTCTCGTGGGAAATACGGTGTAATGGATGTTAGCTTTTAATTTTTTTTTTATTCGGAAGTGATGTTAGCCTACATATAAAAATACCCTTATAGTGTAGTAAAAAATAGTAAAATACATACATTCTGGTTCAAGGTATTACCACAGTGCTGAACGATGCACGCACTACAGAGTTACTGCTATTCAGGTTGTCAATTCTATTTTATTTACCCTCCATATTCATGGGCGCCCATACCCGGGGGCAGGGAGAGGCCGCCTAGCTCTCAGGGAAAGGGAAACAAGTATATTAATAATTCTGTGGCTTGGTTCTAAAAGGGCCAATGTCATAAAACTTGCTTTTGAGATAACTGACTTTGAAGCCTTTATAGAAGTAACATTTTTTGCTGAGAACTTCCGACATTAGCACTTCTAATATACGAAAGATAAAGACTAGGCGAGCTCAATATTGCATAAATCTCATTTTTGCAAGAAATTGGCATTGGCCTGTTTAGAACCAAGCCACAGAATTATAGTTGGGTGTTTTTTTTTTTTTTTTTTTTTAAGACAATTATTTAAAAGTCAGTAGGGACATAAAAAGTTTGCAGAAGTTTTACCATGATGATGATGATGGTGATGATGATGATGATGATAAATATTTTGTCATTGAACTTGTAGTAATAGACGTCATTCTTAATCCACATTCAGAATCCACAGTGGATTAGGAAAGGGGGTTCTAAAATTCAAAACCTAAAATTCTATTTTTGTATTTAAAAAATAAATTAAATTAAACAAGTTTTGCTGGTGTGTCAAATATGATATAGCAGTTATTTTGTTTTCATAACACAATGAGTAGGCTATTATTTTCATTGTTCCATGTGTTAATTAACTTTTCTTATAAATAGTAATAAATATTGTAACTTACGTAATGATTGCTTGTTTATGTTGGCATATCTTAGAGTATGGTAAACAAATTTGCTAACTAGTTTTTCAGTGCTATTATAGCATAAAATGTGATTTTCTTTAGTTCAGTATTTTAAAATTTTCTGGGGCTGGACCCCCAACTTAAGTAACAATTACTTGTTTACGTTGGCATATCTTAGAGTATGGTAAGCAAATTTGCTAACTTAGGGTTGCCATATTTCCAAGAGTAAAAAAGAGGACACATTTGTTGATACCTATCTACACAATAACTAAATGAGGTTATTTTATAGCCCTTATTATTCATAGAGTAAAGGAAATATAATGTGTTGGTAACAGCATTCAAATTTTCAATTATATATAATTATGTAACTGAACTGATCTAGTTTACATTTAACAAGTAATTATAATATTCAAGTACTGGTATGTTGACTCAAAAGACAAAAGAATAAAATACTATGTTTCAATAGTAACAAGCCAGTGGGGGCCTTTGATACCCTGATGCCAGGGAAGTTCTGGAAAGGAAGCCATGAGCTTCCCAACCAAAGGGGCAGCACAATAAGCCTTTTAGGCTGACGTGCAAAGAGGTCTTGTAAAACTCTTTATAAGCCCCCCGTAATAAAATAAAATCAAATGTTTCAATACATTCAGTACATGCAACTGTAAGTACAAGTGGAAATACAGTTGCCTCAAGATTTTTCACTTTTAATGCACTTTGACCTTCGTTGGACTAAGCGTATTTCTCTGTAGGTCTTATCTTGTTCAGCAAAGGTTTCTTACTTAAGACATAGGCATGGAATTCCTTACAAGTGAAATGGTTTTAATTATATTGAGCTAGCAATATGCTCTCCTCGGCTCGTTGTGCTCAAGGACTGTTGGATCATGTTTAAAAAAAAAATAAAATAAATAAATAAATAAAAGTCTGATAATGGGATCCATTCAGAAAACCCGTACATTTTTCCGGAATTAAAATTTCCACCCGGACAGAAATTGTAACTCTAAAAAAGAGGACATGTCCGGAAAAAACTGGGCATATGGCAACCCTAGCTAAGTAATATTTCAGTGCTAAAATAGCGTAAAATGTGATTTTCATTAGTTCAATATTTAAAAATTTTCTAGGGGGGTATTCCAAACCCCCAAACCCCTCATCACTTTCGACCCTCCCCGAAATTATTTTCTGGCTACGTCATTTTTGCACTTATTATATTAGTAATATAATGTTACAAAGTGGTCCAAGAAGTTAATGCGACAAAAAATAAATTAATTTAAAATCCCCCCCCCTAGAAAATATCATATGGGCGCCCTTGTCCAGAGTCACATCTTAACAAACTGGCAACTGGTTGTCAGGAACGTTGCCTGTTCTCCATCTTCCTTGTCTGTAGACTGGAAAGGTGTTAGTGAGACGGATGGTATTGCAATGTTGAGGAGCAGGTATTATTCCTTCACTAAAGACATACCCTGAACTAGAGTGTAGTGTATTTCACCACAAATTTCACATTACAGGACTTATGGCAGGATATTTTAAAAATAGCATGATATTTATGAAATTTCCAAGTCTATTTGCAGACCTCAGGATAAGATATTAAAAAATGGAGTCATCTGCATCTGGACACCCTAGCCATTTCTGGTTATTAAAAAAAGAAAAAAAAAGTGGTTTTGGATTTTAGTGTAAAAAATAAAGCATACTCTAAAGCAGGCCTTTCCAACTGAGGTGCTTCCACAGTGCAGGTCAGCACTGGTGTATCACCAGAGGCAGTTCCACGGGTCTTGCCAGCGGTCAGCTTACGAAAACAATATTATTAATAACAATTTTCTGAACACATAAACACACCATTTTATTCTCTACTTATGTTGTGTTTGTGAACATTTAGAATTTAAGTAGATTGTTAACATCGTTTTGCCGCAACTAATTTACCAATATTGCGTACAATCGATTTGGCAATGGAAATTCAAAGTACAGCCTCTAAGGCAACATCAGACAGAGAAATCCTGGTTTTACTATTATTTAAATTCATAATTGGAAACATCTGTTAGCATGCATAAGTTGTGTCAAACACTGGCGTAAATTTTAAAGCAATTGCATAAAGTTTGGGAAATTTTTGTGGATGAATACCTTCGTAAAATGAAAGCAAATCGCCGGTGTACCTGTATTTTTCTCACCTAACATGTTGGTTATTTTCAGGACGAAATATGGCATCATAAATATTTCAAGTTGAGGTGCCATATCATTAATTTCTTTGAATGGGCATTGAATTCATCGTGCAAATTCTGTAACGACGTCTGATACTCTCCAAAGTTTTCGTAAGTAGACAAATTTAATGATTTTAATGAAGGGAAATTGTACAAAATTTCCGGCTTACGTTGATCTTTAAATAATAAATTCTGCATTTTGAAAGCCTTAATTCTGTCACACATGGTGCTAATTAACTAATTTCTCCCTTGTGAAAGGAGAGCCTTTGGGTGCTGCGATGTTGCGCACTAACGCAGAGTGCTCAAGTTGGAAAGGTCTGCTCTAAAGTTTATAAGCGTGCAAACTTTTATGCCATTTTGGTGCTTGAAACAGTTTCTGCTAATGCAGTGTTTAAAGTACTGCACAAGTATACATCTCCATATGCTTTAAATGCCTGTAGTGCATGATAATTTTAATCACCTTTTTCTCAGTTTCATTATTCATTTTAATTTTTTACATTAAAAATCCATCTTCCCCATGTAAATAGTGATGAAGCTATGAGATTTTTCACAAAGTACTTTACAATGCGTTTAACAAAACTGCTTTACTAATCATATTTTTTGTATAGTCCTTAGTTCTTTAAAAAGATATTTAGTACAATCATACATAAGTTTTTTAGAAAATTTTCATTTCTCTGGGCACTTTTTTAAAACAAAAAATGTAAATAATGTATAAAATCCATTAGTAAAAATTTGTAATCAAGTATCCAAGATTCACACTTAAGAAATTCAGAATCATATTTTTCAGAGGAGATGAATTTTAATTTTGATTAAAAAGTCAACTAAACCAATATCTGCAAAACAAATTAAGGTATGAAATATGAAATTTGAAACTTAAATTTTGGTTTGTGTTTTAATTAAATAAGCAAAATCTTAGGTTTCTAGGACATCGTTCAGAAAACCACTCTCAGCACTTTGGTCATCCCTTAATAATTTCAGGAAAACTTGTTTAGAAGTAGAGGATTCAAAATACAAAGCACTAACAGTTTGCTCAATCTCTCAGTAAAGTTGGCCACAAAGTCTCAGTTTTAAGAATTACAGTTTAAGAGTTCCGTAAGCTTCCTGTATAGAAAGTTTCCATAAGCAGATGTCTAGTCAATGCTCCGCATCAGGGAATACTTGGATGGTATTTTTAGAAACTGTGTGGGAGCATCTGTGTTGCCATGAGGCTTCAGAGAATTTTCACGTGCTTCTGTTTGTAAACTGTGCCAACTATTCAATGAAACAACGCACTCCCCAATGAACCTTGTCACAATTTGGAGGGCAATACAACAAAGAAAATTAAAAGATAAACTGAAAAATGTAATAATAAACTAAAATCTATTGTTTTATATTTATGATTTGACTTAATAGGTTGTGGATGGAATGACAATACAAATATTGGCTGAGAGACTGATATTCTTATTATAATCATGCATACATTATTCTTCTAATATTTAGCAGTTTGCTAAGTATAGTACGCTATTAATCATAATCATTTTGATTCAGCAGAAGAATGTTTACAAATTCATGGCTTCATCCCTATCCCTTCAATATTAACACTAAAATGAGGTATTAGTTCGAATGCAGCATCAAGTATACATGAGCAGGCCTACTTCAAATATTTAAACATAGTAGGGAAACTTTTTCCTAGTTTATATACAACACTTTGAAAACGTACTTTGAAAATATTTAAGTTCAAAATTAAATAATAATATACCAACAATTTCAACAAAAATATTAGAATTTAGATAGTTAAAATGACAGATTGCATACTATACAAGATAAGAGGATCCATGCTAGTACTGGTAATGTTTTGGGGAATTCAGCTGGAGCTAAAACTATTTTTAAACTACAAAAAGGGGCTATTTGGCTTATATTAAAAGTATAAATAAAAGTATAAATAAAAATTTAAATATAAATAGTAAAGTAAATAACTTACCTTTATACCCAATAGACACATTTATCTTGATTCTCATTATCTCCAACTCCATCTTTCTTCTATTCGTCATTCTGTACGCTTCATTAACAATATTATTATCATTAATTAATGAGAATGCAACAAAAATAACACACTATACACCAAACCAGATGTCTTGAATTTATATTTATGAAACTATAACATTTGTCAAATCAAATTTGAACATATACACCATTAACCAGGGGTGCCAGGGGGGCAAAATATTATTGTTTTATGAATTTTCTGGGGGGGGGGGGTTGAAAAGTTTTTGCAAAATTAGCATTTTATATGTTAAAAATAAAAACGGTCAAGTTTTATAACTCCAAAAGGTCTCTTCTAACAGTGGATTAGGAAAGGGGGGTCCAGGGGGTTTGGACCCCCCAAAAGTCAAAACCTAAAATTCTATATTTGTATTTTTAAAAAAAAATATTTAAGTAAACAAGATTTGTTGGTGTGTCAAATATGATATAGCAGTTATTTTATTTTCATAACATAATGAGTAGGCCTATTATATCCACTGTTCCATGTGTTATTCAACTTTTCTTATAAATAGTAATAAGTATTATACCGGTAACTTAAGTAACAATTTCTTGTTTAAGTTAGGGTGACCAGACGTCCCGTTTTTAACGGGACTGTCCTTTTTTTTCATTAACTGTCCCGGTGTCCCGACAAATTTTTAACGGGACGCCAAATGTCCTGTTTTTTTCCAAAACTTGCAACAAATGTATCAATGTATCCGATTTAATTTCTTCAAATATCCTACTTCTATAATATGACAGATTATTATTTTTAATAATTTTAATTGTTGGCAGTTATAAATGTAATTTCAGTCATAAAAAAGATTGATTAAGCTTGAATTTATAAGACTGCTTTTAATTCAGAATGGCGATATTTGATGACAACGAAGTCTCATTTATAGCAATAAGTTATCTAATATTAAATTGTAACTGCAAGACTTGTAACTACAAGACTTAGAAGGAACGCTTGCACTCTTTGTCCTGTTTTGTCCTGTTTTTTAAGGCAAATTTTGTCAAATGTCCTGTTTTTTAAGTTCATAAATCTGGTCACCCTAGTTTAAGTTGCCATGTCTTAGAGTATAGTAAACAAATTTGTTAACTACTTTTTCAGTGCTAAAATAGCATAAAATGTGATTTTCATTAGTTCAACATTTAAAAATTTCCCGGGGGTGGACACCTGACTTAGGTAACATTTTCTTGTTTACATTGGCATGTCTTAGAGTACGGTAAACAAATTTCCTAACTACTTTTTGAGTGCTAAAATAGCGTAAAATGTGATTTTCATTAGTTCAATATTTTTAAAAATTTTCCGGGGGTGGCCTCTACTTAGGTAATGATTTCTTATTTACATTGGTCTTTGAGTATGGTAAACAAATTTCCTAACTAGTTTTTCTGTGCTAAAATAGCGTAAAATGTGATTTTCATTAGTTCAAAATTTAAAATTTTTCTGGGGATGGACCCCCGACCCCCTTTTTTGGGGGGTATTCCAAACCCCCCCGGCACTTTCGACCCTCCCCGCAATTATTTTCTGGCTACGTCATTGTTGCACTTATTATATTATTAATATAATGTTACAAAGTGGCCCAAGAATTTAAAGCAACAAAAAATTAATAAATTAAAAAAGTACCCCCCCTAGAAAATATTATATGGTGCCCTTGTCGACAGCCAATCAGGCGGGGGGGATGAGTAATGAAGTTTGGGGGGTGAGCAATGAAGTTGGGAGGTGAGTCATGAAGTTTGGGGGGGGGGGCACCCCTGCATTAACTCACATGTACACTCCCATAACATAAGAAATAGAGAAGAACTGTGAATAATCCGACATAACACAAGCTAGTTCGAGGAGAGTTTCATCTATACTGGTCTCTAGCTATACCTAGGTATAATGCCTACCACAGCTTCTAAAGGAAGCTACTTAAGTTTAATTTTTACTTCCTCTGCCCGTAGGTAGGTATTGTTTTTGACCCCCAAATTGGAAGTTGAGATTTTGACATAAATGCACGTTTTGAGGCTCCCTGAATCCAAAAATACTATTTTTGGAAACATGTCTTTGTCTGTATGTCTGTGTGGATGTCTGTGAACAGGCTAGCTCCAAAACGGAAAATTGTATGAAAACAAAATTTCGTATTTGGGTCAGGTACCTTCTGAAGATGTGAGCCGAAGATTGGTAACAAGTTTCTCTTATCTTTTAGGGGACTTTACATGAAATTTTCGTTTTTCTCGATTTTCTCGAAAACGGCTCTAACAATTTCCTTTAAATTTTGCACATGTGTTGCTTATACTGAGGGCTAAAACTTTTATTTGAAACTTTTTTTCGAGGCTCTTTCACGGCCTCTTATTCTATATAAGAATGTGAAGTGAGAAAGATGTATTGTTGGCCATGAATAAAGTAAAGAAGTATCTGAGGGAAATATTCGATAAATTTCGGAAATTATTCTTAAAGGCAGAAAGTTCAATAAATTTCTGCAGTCACTTGTTTTTTTAGTTTGTTATATAGCATGTGTTTTTAGTTGCATCATTCAAACAAGAAGCTATCAGGTATTTATAGCATAATTAGCCTAAAATTGTGTCTTGAGATTCTGTAGAAGGATATGTGAATACTGATAACTTTTATTTGGACTGAGGAAGTTATGTGACTTTCACATCAGATTTTTTAATTGTGTAAATAAAGTGAATTGTGTAATTTTCAGGTGTGTCTATAAAGAGAGGTAACACCAAAATCATGGAAAATAAGATATCTAGTTTGGAATAGTGACAGAGTTATTCTCTGCCGATGTGTTTAGAGAGGTATATCGTATCGTCGGTAGTTGTGGAGTAAACTTTTAGCGTATTATGATATAACTTTAATTTTTCTCAATTCATGGTGAGGTGTAAGAGGTGTGAGTTCATTCATAATTGAGATACTCGTATCTTTCTTTACACTGGTTTCACTGTGGAAAGAGAAGTTATTAAAGTCAATACTAATCTCATTATGCACAAAAGTTTTATAGGATACCTTTGTTTTCATTCCATGTTTTTCTCATATTTTCAGTGCAAATTGGGATAAGTAATGTACAAAACAATAATCTTCGTTTAATTTTAAATATTAACAGTAAAAAACATTTTTTTTGTGTGGAAAAACTTAATAAACAATCTCAAATAATCTATAATGAAAATAGATTCATTTATCACCAATATTAAGTTTCCAGAGTTATCTCTTTACATGTGCACCTAGGAAATATTATCAGAAATAAATAAGAAGTAAAATTTTTATAAGTTAAGTCTATTTAGGTTAAGCTGATTTTATGTGATATTATGTTTGTTTTCAGTTGTGGTTTTCATTGTTATTATCTGTCCATATAATTTTTTAAAATAATCACATGACCAAAATAAATCTAAACTAAACTAAACCATTATAGGCTACAAAGAATTATTGTTGAAGCTTTACAAGCATGATTATTTCTTGTTTTAATTACATAAAGGAGTTCTTGAATGAATGAATGAATGATATCCTTCAGTGTACAATCACCTGTAGCTATAGGTCTTGACCCTGCCATGGGGTGTTCCTCTTGAACTAAAAGAGTTGTTCCATGCATGACAGGATGAGGCTAACAGCACTGTTGACCCGAGCATGGCCATCATGTATGACAGATGAGTGGAGAGGCAAGGGGGGAGCAAGAACCTGCGTTGTAGGCTTGCATCAGCTATAAATATAGTTCAAAGTGCGTAGCATTCAGTCAGTTATCTGTGGTGGTTTTGTGGATACGGTGTTCTCTTCTGTTGTGCATGCACTGTAAGTCAAAAGCACAAGTCCCTAACACAATGAATAACAATGTGTCTGAAAGCTGTCATATTTTTTATGTTACAGCTTACTTGATCCTATAATTAATAACATTCCTCTTATAATGCTTACTCCATACCAGCACCCATGCTTTAATCAAATTACTTTCACAAAGAAACAGTAAGTATTGGACAAAAATAATTATTGAGTATATTTTACATTGCTCTTGTTTTCTCTTTTTGCTTAAAATATTCTGAGATAAAAGATTTTTTTCTTATAAAGAGTTTTATATTAATGCTTACAGCTCTAGTAATAATTTGTTGATTTACTATCACAAAAATTAGAAATTTCACAATGCAAGTATCTCATGTTTTATTTTTTATGTTATACTAGTACATGTCCGTGGCTTCGTTCACTAGTTTTGGATATAATGAAAACATTAAATTTATTAACAGTTACATGCAAATCATTCATAAACTAAACTATTAGAACTTAAACATAAAAAATCTGGCTTTGGGGTGCATTTCACAATTAGAAAGTGCTGCCTGGGAAAACGACCTCAGGTTCAAGTTCCCTGTCCAAATCGATTCAATGTTTTCCCATTTAGGCCTACATTCATTATCCCTCTTCTGTCCACCTATGTAAAAAATCAGATCTCTGCATGACTCGCGAATGAAAGGGAAAATTATAACACTAAGTTGCCTGACATGCCATAAGACATTTTAAAACATTTAATAAAATAAAATTAATACTATTTTTAAAATGCTTTATTAAATTATGCTTTGTCTTTCAACAACTTCTATTTGGAAGAAGCAAATAAAAAACAACACCTTACCTTAATCAGTTAATAGTAACAACTTACTGATCTGTAAACCTCAAGATAAATGAAAGTTGAACTAGTACAGAATTTTTTTAAATGAGGGACAATTTTCCAATCCTAGCTGAAACAAAGAGAGCTTTAGTGATAAAGTAATACTGTACATTGTATGTGTATAAAAGTTGTTTATCATCAATATTTTAGCTAAGGGAATCTTAAATCTAAGGGAATAAAGTTATCTGCAAACATATTGTACCTTAACACATACTTCCTGGGTGGTTCTAAATGAGTGCAAAATTTTGGTCATGATTTTTTCCTCTTCCTCCCCCCCCCCCCTCCCCACCAAAAAAAAAAAAAAACATATATATATATATATATATATATATATATATGTAGCAGCAACAACTATGAATCATAATACAATAATGAACAACACAGGTGGTTTAAATTGAAAACAATCAACAAGGATTAAGCTTGCAAAAATTAAATAAAGGATAAAGACTTAATACCAGATGGATCATGCAAGAAAGCAATGGAAAACCTGAGACTGACAACAGGATATGATTGATTGACTGCATCACAATAAATAGATGTACTGTGCAATAATCCATACACCATATTATGCAAAGAAATCAACTACTGAATCCAAATTCAAGAAAAAACAATTAGTCAAATACTATTGGGAAGAAAGCAGAGACTGATTTAGCATAAATTTCTAGAGCAGTAGACCGTAACTATTACTTTTAGTAAATAAGTATTTATTCTATATGTTCTTGAGTATAAAAGCAATTCATCCAGCAGCTTCATTGCAATACAGTTATAAGAATTTTCGGAATTTTAATAATAATTAAGGAATCGTGCACAATGTGCATTATCTTAACCTAAAACTTAACCTACTGACAAACACCCAGTCCTCCTCACTACTGAAAAATCCCCGACCCGGCCGGGATTCGAACCCGGGCCACCCGAGTGGAAGGCAGGCGCGCTACCGACTCACCCACGGCGACGGACAATTTTCAGAATTTTTAAACCATAAATATCTAGGGTTCTCAGATGTTAATTATTTACTTTCTGAGATTACAATAAAATACTTGTTTCGTCATAGTATGAACATTGGAAACAAAAGAAGCTGTAATGGGTTATGGAAATGTTCTGTGATCATTCTACAGAAACATACAACAGTTTAAGTTGTTTTATACTTTATTGGCAATTTTTTTGGTTTATTAAGTTGAATATGTTGATTAAAAATAGGACAAATATTATAGATTAATAGGACCATACAGGATAACTGTATTGCTTCGACATTTTACATTATGGGATATAACCTTTTAGTGTCTGAACTTGGCATCAATCCAGCATCAGCTGGCACTCAGACACATGTGTTAGCACTTGGCTATGGAGCAACAGTTATTGCGCATCCAGAACTTAAACTTCCTCTTCCTAGAAAAAATTGGAACCAGGATATTAATGCTTTAATGTGTGGCTCGTGACCATGAACACGAAAGGTTGATATTAAGCAATCGCTTAACTTATGTCCCAGATTAAAATGTCAAAGGATCTGCTTTCGGATTTAATGCTTAAAAAAAAAAAATAGTGCAAGACATGATGCACAAACTGTCTCACACATCCATGTTATGCTAAGTCTTTTAACTTCGGATAGGTTAGTGGCTTTGAAGCTAATAGAATGTATATATGTGTTTGAGTAATATTTCTGTTGAGAGCAACGTAGATATTCTTACATTTGTATTAAGCCTCCTTATCTATTGTATATCTCAAGACCAAAAAATGAAATCATAGGAGACCATAGCAATTCAGCATACTATAGATGACAAAATTACATTCACACAAACACACATGACATATTAAGGTAGTAGGCTACATTATAATTCATCTAAAGAATACCTTGCTTACTAAATACTTCTCAGTCTTAATCCATTTAGTGCTTTTATATCCTTTGGCAATTTATTGTACAATGTAGGTCCCATTATATAAACATCTTCCTGGGTTGTGGATTTCTTTATTCGATCTCTATGACATCTTCCTATTATATGAGTTGTCTATACACACTTTGTTGCTTCATTTACCATTATTTTAGTAGAGTTGAAAATGAGGATGAGGATCCTTGAAACATGTCCTACCAAAATAATAGCAGTAATAGGGAGCATTTTATGTTTACTTTACTCTACCTTCTTTCATAGTAATGTGAAAGTATACAGATCTCGCTAATGTGACATCATAAACAAATGAATAGTATTGTTCATAATCCCATAAGTATTTTCTTTAAAAACTCACTGTATAGACCATACTTATATTTTTTGTATAATCTATCATATTAGAAATATCCCAGTAAAACCTCTAATTGACGTCAGGAGACCACCTTCTAAGTAATTTTGATAGGAAATGGTATTCTGCCTTAATATGTAGGCCTACATTACGATTAACATTTTAAAAATGGAACAAAATTATTAGAGCTGTTATTGAACAGATCAAGATTTCGTCTAAAACTTACACTTACCTCATGGGCTAGTCATCAGAGCTTCAGATTAATAATATTGAGGTTCCCAATTAGATTCCTGGCCTGAAATTTCATTTTTCTTACATAGCTTTTTATGATCACGAAGGTCTGTTTAGTAAGTGAAGGTTTACAACTACACATTCACAAATTATCTCTTCTTGTCATCTCAACTCATTGGAATAACATAGTCCCATCTACAGGGTCTTTATTATAAGTTGAGACCGGGCGACGGAAGGCGCGCGCAGCCGGTCTGACCTTGATGCAACATCGGCACGTGCAGTTATTGTTAAAGTGTCAACATGGTGAGACCCATTTCGCTGCAGCATCGTATTTTTGTGTGTAAACATTATTTTAAGTACGAGTCTGCTGGACGTGTACGTGATGAAGATAAGGTTTATCGAACAAATCCTCACACATTGGAGGAGCTGAAAGAAAACATTACGAATGAAATTAGGGGCATTACAGTGGAAGAACTCACTCGCGTCAGCCAGAATGTGGTTTCCAGATACAATGCCTGTATAACACAGGAAGGACGACACTTCCAACATATGTTATAAGGTAAGATATGTAATACTTTATATAGCCTACACTTTAAGCAGGGAAGCCGCGCGCGCGTCACCGGCGGCTAATGCGGACTCCGTAGCGGAGAGTGAAAACACCGGTCGCCCGGTCTCAACTTATAATAAAGACCCTGTAGTAAAGTGATCCCTATACAGGCCATGGAGGCCCAGAGGGTTCCAGGAGGTTGAGGCTCCCAGATTTTGGACATTCAGCACCTAAAGGTGGTAAGATTGTCAGCCTTACGCACCGGCCGCCTTTACCCCCACAATTACTCCTGGTACTCATTTCTGTTAGAGGCTGAGTCGACCCCAGGGCCATAGTGCCACCAGAAGGATTAGGCCAATTGAAAAACTCCAACGACCTCATCGGGAATCGAACCCGCAACCTTCCGGTTTGTAGCGCAGTGCCTCAACCACTACACTATGGTGTACCCCCAGTCCCATCTAGTAGTTGTCCCTATTGGAGAAATGGGGTACACTTCTGTCAAACCAAACGTGCTAGAAGAGCTATACAAAGTTCATAATCTAACATTTCTATATCTAATGTACTGTTTACCTGCAACAGAACTACATAGATGAGCACAATATTTCTCTATACTTCTTGTGAAAAGGTAAAGACTTCTATTTTGATGTCTCAAGTCTTTAAAATTGGTCACTTCCTGAAACTGCCTATAACTAAAAAAATGGTAGTGGAGTCTAGACAAATGAATTAGACGCCACGGCCTCAGTAGGCTTATAAGCCTGACTACAATGCAGTCAGATGTTTCTGTACATTTATGCCTTGCTTTAGGTGTATATTTTAACATGGAATATATCATCACTGTTATGCCAGAACCACAAATGCGCAAAAATTAAAAAATCACAAATGAATCACAGTTGTAGCATAAAAAATAAAGCAGAACTTGTACTTTCATGGAAATGGAACTAACTATTACTTACCAAGGAAAGAAAATACAACGTTCGTGGTTCCTCCAGAACAAAGACTAATGTAAACAGAGGCCATCAATATTATTATTATTATTATTATTATTATCATCAATGCAATGAAGTCTAAATCTGAAGTTTTGCACATTTGTGGTTTTGGCATAAGAGTGATGATATGTTAAATTATAGCTATATTAATTCCAAATTTTAGCTAAACAATAGGCTATAATTTTAGAAAAGCAAGTAGACATTCTGCCTCTATATTAAATTATAGCTATATTCCTTTTAAAATAATAACTAAATAATAGGCTGTAATAATAATAATAGGCTAATAATAATAAAGTAATACGAGAAGCAAGTATACATACCAGTACTGCCTTTTCTATTTGTTGCAAATATGATGATAAATCATAGCTTAACGTATGGAGTGCATTAGATTTAGGCAGCATGCACAAGACATTTCACGTATCTTATGGCTGCAAACTCGATATAGCCTACCTGTCATTTATTCACTACATTCACTGTACTAAGGTAAACAAACACCACTTTAAAAATTTTGTTGGAATTTGCCATATTTTTAGAAATGTTAGCCTATTAAAAACGGGGTTCTTGAATCCAAAATAAATTTCCAAGTTTACACTCACTTTCAGCAACTAGTTTCCCAATATTTGGGAATTTTTGTATTCTTTACTAGTGGTAACACATGGAATACACTACAGGCCAACTATAGCTAGTGTCAGCATTTTCTGCATGTACCTTCACCTGAATTTTACCCTCAGTGAGCCTAGTAATAAGAGTGTTTAGATTTATGGCCAGGGGATGGTAACCCGACAAAAGCTACATGTCCTAAGTTTGTGTTGGTAAAGAGTTTTAAGAATTTGACCATGCATCCTAATGGTTAGAATTTCTTGGGGGGGGGGGGAACCTAAGAAAACACAGATGCCCTAAATAGATGGTGGCAAGAAATACAAAACCAATCTTCCTAATGGATAGAATTTCTACAGTTTATTACTGAGAAAGATGTTAAGTTCAACGCCCACTGTTAGCTATTCACAGCAAAGTTGCTTTCATGTGCCAAATCACTGGTGTTACTTCTACCACTCTTGGTACTGGATAAAATTGTGGCTCTTAGGATAAATACCAGAGTTCATGATAACATAAATCTATAAATACTGGTACAGTATTTGGCTTTATTAGACAACAGCTAAATAGTCATGGGGGCTAGCTATATATACATCTACATATACTAAAAGAATGACAGAGCTTTTGCTAGCTTACGTATAAATATTTATTGTGGTAGATGCTATAATTGTATAATAGGCTTTATTTTAGTTGTGCCAACCTTGTAATATCATTCAAAGGTATCCCATAAATATATATAAAATTTCCACAGTAACTGGTAAAGGAAATTAAAAAAAAATACCATGCAATGAAAGCTAGACTTTAAGTGATTCATGGATTGTAGAAAAATATATCTTGTTAAGTACCCATATTTATTCTATGAAAATTTTTATAAACAAGAAAGCTTATTGGAATGTTGTACCATGCCATCTTTCATTTATAATTTTTTAAACTTTGAGTAAACTAAAATAGAGTAATCCAATCAATGAATAAAATTATATTGCTCCTCATGGTCTACAATTTCTGGGCTGTTATGCCGTGGTCCTAGGTTTTTACGACCTGATACCACGGTGCAACCTTTCCATGGAAAGAGGAAGACGGACCTCACAGAAAACTGCGTGCCAAACAGTGCCCAGGGTATAAATATGGGAGGAACACAGAACCAGAGCTCAGTCTGTCAACGGCCATCTAGACAAGCACGTCGCTCCAGCAGTGCCTCTGAGGATGCTCACCGCAGTCGTGAGTGAAATGTCAGGTCGTAAAAACCTAGGATCACGGCATAACAGCCCGGAAATTGTAAACCATGATGACTCCGGCCGTGAAAGCTTACGTATGCTCATTACCCGCCTCTACGGGGAGGATACTTTTCTACAGTGCAGACGACTGGAGACACTTCGGAAGAAAAAAGCTCAACTTCTGTGTTCATTGACATTCCTACTACGATGCCGTGATACCCGTGTAGTTCCGAAATTTCTCAGAGCAAAACGAATTTTCTTCACGGCGCAGGCTCACCGCATCTATGATCGCACCGAAAGAGCGCTTCTACGGGAAAGGATCCACTACACCAGAAAAGAACTCAGCCACAATGATAGACGTTTATTGGATCTACATTTGAACTTAAGTGGTAAGATGAGTTATCAGGATTGGAACAAAATCGATTCAGTGACCCAGCAGAGCATGGAGACTACTAGAATCACAGCAACTGAGCGTAACAAGAAGAAATTTGAGCAACACTATGCCAATGGGACGGTCCAGAACATGAATGAGCCACGTACTGTGATAAACTTATCAGACCATGAACTCAAACCGGAAGAAAAGTCCATTCTTAAAAAAGGTGGAAACTTCTCCATCACACCAAGTAGTATTCCTATGGAAGACATAATTGTGAATGTAGAAGCAGCCATCAGATCTGTACCAGATGAACACGCAGAAGAAATCAGACTGGAAGTTGCTAAGATATTACGGGCATCCAAACCACCGCCGAGCAATATCACCAGGGATGAACGACATGCCATTAAAAACCTGAACACGAACAAAGAAATTATTATAGTAATATAAGAATTGAGTCAATTTTTGTGACACTTACTTCACTTGAGTCCTCTATTTGGAGACTAGTTTCGGGAAGTTATTCCTCCCATATTCATTCCATTTTGACTGCTGCTTGTTGCTACTTGACTGCCCTCTGGTTTCTTTAAGATGAATTTATTGAACAGGTCATTGGAGGCGGGGATTTCAAAATTCATGGCTTTGTCTTGATGTTTGAGGATGAAGATTTTTTCCCAATTGATTAATTCTGTATGTCCTCTTGCAGATTTTAACAATTTTGCTTCTGGTTTAAAGTCATGGTTTTTTATCCAAAAATGGGCTGCAACTGCCGATTTATCTATTTCATGGTTCTTTATGTTCCTGAAGTGCTCTTTTGTCCTGATTTTTAAATTTCTTTTAGTCTTTCCGATGTAAACCTGGTTGCAATCCTTGCACTCTATTTGATATATTCCTGATTTGTTGGAATTAGGTATTCTGTCTTTTAGTGAGGAGTTTAGTAAATTTCCAATACTATGTTTGTTTTGTGGTGCCAAAATTATGTTTTGTTCTTTGAAAATTTTCTTGAAACTATTGTTAGCCAAAGGGTGGTAAGTGAATTTTTTGAATTTTCTATCATCTTCTTTACTGGTCAAAGTGCTAACATCTTTGACATCTTTCTGTCTTTTTTGTCTGCCAATCTTTCTATCTACCAGATTTTTGGTGAATCCATTGTGGTGAGCTGTATTTACAATATACTTGTATTCAGCTGCATATTCTTCTTTAGTTATCGGTGTATTTACTAGTCTATAGGTTAGACTACTGAACACTGCATGTTGGTGAGTTATGGGATTGAAACTATCTTGTTTTATGTAATTATCAGTGTGTGTTGACTTTCTATGGATACCAAACTCTATCTTGTTGCCCTTATGGATAATTTTGAGGTCTAAGAACGGGAGGTAGCCATTCTTCTCTATTTCTAATGTAAATTTAATGGATTTGTCCTGCATATTCAATAATTTTAATGCATCTGTTATCAATTTTTCTTGTACCACTGCAAAGATATCATCTACGTATCTGTACCAGGTTTTGAATACTACGGGAAAAGCTTTTGTGATGTGGTTTTCAAAGAAATTATTGTTTTACCAGCCAACAAAGGGAATGCCACAGTGATTTTAAACACTATGGACTACAATAACAAGATGCGTGACCTGCTGAATCCGGAAAACTACAAGAAAATTAACCGGGATCCAACACTAGGAATACTCCGGAAGACAAATAGTTTAATTAAGTCATCTTCTATACCCATGGAGCTCCAGAAGCAAATAAGCAGGTCAGATGCCCTGCCGCCTCGCTTATATGGTCTGCCGAAGATACATAAAGAGAACATCCCGCTACGACCCATCTGTAGTGCCATCGATTCACCAACGTACGATATAGCCAAGTACTTAGGTTCACTTCTCCAGCCGCATATTGGTCTCACACCATCGTATGTCAAGGACTCCCGACACTTCATCTCAAAATTAAGTAACATTCAGGTTGGACCTAATGACCGCCTGGCTAGTTTTGATGTGGTATCGCTATTTACCAAAGTACCGGTAAATGCAGCATTGGAGCATATAGGCAAGTTATTTCCTGATGACATCACGGCCCTGTTCCGGCATTGTTTAACCACCACGTACTTTCAATGGGATAATGAATTTTATGAACAACTAGACGGCGTCGCTATGGGGGACCCATTAAGTCCGGTGGTCGCTAACTTTTACATGGAAAAATTTGAGCAGCTAGCACTCGAATCGGCTCCGTGCAAACCAAAAATCTGGTGGAGGTACGTGGATGATACGTTTGTGATATGGGATCATGGGGATGAGGAGCTCCAAAAATTCTTAATGCACATAAACAGCATCAACACCAGTATCCAGTTCACCATGGATATGGAAAAGAACCAGCAGCTTGCTTTCCTGGATGTGCTCGTAATGAGATCTGACAACACCATTGACCACAAGGTGTACAGAAAGCCGACGCATACAGACCGGTACCTGAATAAAATGTCGAACCATCATCCCAGGCAAATACGAGCTATGATAAAATCATTGGTTAACCGCGCTCGGGCCATTTCAGGGCCAACACATTTGAACGAGGAAATGGAACACTTGGAAAATACGTTGGTAAATAATGGATATAGCAGACAAGAAATCAGACGAGCAATATGCCCTAAAAATGGACATGAGGGCCCACAGGAGGGACCGAAGAAAACAGTTGGTATGGCCTTTCTACCATATATAAAAGGAATAACAGATCGCATTGGAAACATTCTGAAGTGACATAAGGTAGACACCATCTTCAAGCCGACCAAAAAGCTCCAAGCTAGCCTCAGATCTGCCAAGGACAGCCGAGACCCTCTTACGGCAAAGGGTGTGTATAGAATTCCATGTAGCTGTGGCTTAGTGTACATAGGGACCACCAAACGAAAAATCAGCACACATCTACAAGAACACAAGAGATATTGCCGGCTACTTCAACCGGAAAAATCGGCTGTGGCTGAACACGCTATTTTAGAGGATGGCGATCATGAAATTCTATACAAGGAGACCCAAGTACTTTCCACCACACCACAGTACTATCCGCGGCTGTACAGAGAAGCCATAGAGATTATGAAACATCAGAAGAATAATTTCAACCGCAAAGAAGAAGCTTTAAGAGTAAATAAGTTGTGGTTCCCGGTACTAAGAAAAACCACGGTGCAACCTTTCCATGGAAAGAGGAAGACGGACCTCACAGAAAACTGCGCGCCAAACAGTGCCCAGGGTATAAATATGGGAGGAACACAGAACCAGAGCTCAGTCTGTCAACGGCCATCTAGACAAGCACGTCGCTCCAGCAGTGCCTCTGAGGATGCTCACCGCAGTCGTGAGCGAAACGTCAGGTCGTAAAAACCTAGGACCACGGCATAACAGCCCGGAAATTGTAGACCATGATGACTCCGGCCGTGAAAGCTTACGTATGTTCATTATATTGCTCCTGTTAAAAATCCAGACCCATATCCATTTACTTTTTTTCGCAATGCATATCACTCTAAAAGTTCATGACCCTTATTTAATTTATGTCTTTGCAGGAGGTCTTCAACATTTTTCTTGAGTAATGTGTAATTTAGATTTTTGTGATTGACCTGGAAGTTTATTGTACAGTAGGCTACTATCATCACCTTATGAGAAGCACAATTCCTGCTTCTATTTAGCTTAATTTGCATAAGTGAATTTAAATTTATATTCATGGAGCATGTGTATAAAAGTCTATGTCTTCTTCTTCTTCTTCTTCTTCTTCTTTGATTGTAGGATAAGTATCCTATTTCTTTTCCCATTCAAGCTTTTTTCCTCTGAAGATGCACATACCCTCTTTGCCCATCTGTTTTAATATCTTCCTCTTTCTCTCTCTTCCCATTTAAGCTCCTATCTTTTTTAGTTCTTCTTACAGCTGACAGAAACCTTCTGCCATTCTATCTATATGTTCTTTCCAATACTTTCTTCTATCTCTAATACTTATATAAGCATTCATGAAAAATGTGATTTTTTTGTTTTAGTGCAAAAAATTAAGCATAGGTTACCCTAAAGAATAACTGTGCAAAATTTTATGTCATTTTGACACATAGAACAGGTGTTGCTGACACAATTTTTAAACTTCAGTGTGCTTCCAACTGCTAGTGCATGCAAACTTTAATCACCTGTTTCTCCCTTTACTTTCAATTTGTGTGTTATTTTTCCACATTCAAAATCTATCTTCTCCCACAAACATGGAGATAAAGCTGTGACATTTCTTCACAATGTACTTCTGATTTTCTGTATAGGTCTTAGTTCTTTTTTTTTAATGTTTAGTATGATCATGCCATTTGTTTTAGTTCATTTTTCAGGATAAAATATATTTTTAAATACATGTATAAACAGAATAAAAATCCATCAGTAAGTTTCTAACGCAAGTATCAAAGAATAGTATATAAAAGTTCAGGTTCATATTTTAATATCTGTGGAGGAGATAGGCCTATATTTCAATTTTGATTTTAAAATATCAGTTAAATTAATTAACAAATTGAGATATTAAAATGAAATTTTAAACTTGAATTTTTGTTTACGTTTAATTAAGTGTGCAAATTTTCAAGTTTCTAGGACTAGTAGTTTAGAAAATCACTCTCAACACTTTGGTAATCTCTTAATTTCTTTATTACGTATCCTGTCAAATAGTAGTCTATAACTAATTTAGTTTAATTTAATTCAGTGAGCTATGAGCAGTGAGAAGATGCTATATATATACAGGGTTATTCATAAAGATGGACCCAATTTCATTAATTTGTATTTAATGAAGTATAAATTGGAGATGAACAAACTACAAACTAATATAAAGAGGAAGTTTCAAAGTTTTTTTAACACAGGTTATAAATGTTCTATATGTCCTCCCACTGCTGCATGGCAAACATCTAAGCGGCAGCCAAACTCGTACCACACGTCATACAGTTGGTTGGGGTATTCCTACTTTCCTAGTTCTTTACTAGCTCTATTGGTTGATTTTCTTGGACTACGAACAAAACTGTCTTCTATTCGTCTGATGGCATCCTCTGACATACGTGGTCGGCCCGGACTTTTTCCTTTGCAAAGACATCCAGTTTGTTTAAATTGCTTAAACCAACGACTTATGCTTTACCTAGTTGGTGGTTCAATGCCGAATTGTCGATGAAACGCCTGCTGCACTATAACTACCGATTCACTTCTTGCAAACTCAAGAACAAAGAAAACCTTATGCTTCATAGTAGCCATCTTACTCACAACTAACAGTGACAAGAAATGCATGCCTATTGGCGCGAGCAGCCATTAACGCAACAATCACACGACAATCACCGTCCAAGCGGTGGAAAACAAAACTTTGGAACTTCCTCTTTCTTTCGGTATGTAGAATCTTAATTTCCAATTTATATTTCGTGAAATACAAATTAATTAAATTGGGTCCATCTTTTTGAATAACCGTGTATATATTACAAGACAATTTAAATTAAAATAACAATATAATTTGAAATAAAGTGGATGTATAAATAAAGAACAATGCAAAATATACATACACAAATACAAAGTAAGAAACTGAAAATACAATTAAAACTAAAATTTTACCGGTACACTATATAGAAATATTTACTAAAGAGTTGAAAAATCCTTTATATATAGACACATAAACATTTTTTATAAATCATAATATCTGCAAGCAGCTGTAGGCTACTCACATATTAGAGTTGTGAGTTTTCTAATATTATTAGCTATATTAAAAACTCGGTGATTACATGGACTGGGAAAATAATAATTTTACCATTAAGTGAACTTACCGATGTAGCAGTAGAATTTTAAAAACTGAATTGTAAATAATGACACAACAATGAGGTTCTGAAACAGGAATGATCGGTGCGCTCACAATGATATTTACATTTATTTTACATTTACATTTATGTCATGAGCATCGTGATGCTATAGACTAATTATAACCCTATGCTAACACAAACTACAAGTAAATAATTAAACAAACAATATATATGCTACAACTTAGCAACACCGCTGCTACAGTACGTTGTATGCAACCTATACCATGACTGTACAGTACTACGAAAGAACAACAAATAACTTTAACCACAATTAGAAATTAAATTTTGACTAAACCGACTGTAACATGTAAATTGCATTTTGAACAGCATGGCTTATGTACATGATCCGCTTGGAACACATGCTTTGCAAAGACTGAGGTTGTCTCCATAAGAAGGGTTCTGATTGGCTGTTTGCTTTGTACATCTGATGTAACTTTGTAATGGTGCGATCTGATTGGTTAAATCAAGGGTAAGCCCGGATGACCTTGCAGATGATAGAAGGCTGCGTAAAGGCTACAGAAAGAAAATTATAAAAATGACAGAACCTATCCATACCATGGATACATAAATGCAAAAAAAGAAAAGAAGAAGAAGAAGAAGAAAAACACTGTCAATACCAAAAGCACAAAAAAATAAAATAAAATTTTGACCGAACCGACTCTGCTATCAGGATTGAATTTTCACATAGGCACTCCAAGGGTTATGGAGAACGTGTGGAGAAAATTTCAGACCTCTAGGTCAAAGGGTCTTGGATGAGCACGCGTACAAATACACATTTTTGGGTGACTTCAGTAATGTAAAGATTAGTAATAAAGTTATCAGTGCATCTATTAGTAGAAGCTTAACTTCAGATGTTTTTTGAAAGGACTTTAGTGACCAACTGAAGCACTGTGTTTATAATTATATATTCCAAGAGACCAGTCTAAGTGGGCATGTGCAGGACGAGATCAACTTGGCTAGTCTTATCTCAACTGAAAGAGCAACTACACTCATTGGCAGCAATACATCTTGATTTTTATTAGTTTTGTTTATAGTGTTTCCACTTCTAGAACAAAATGAATCGACGGTATGTATAGATTTGATATAGCCTACTTCTGGAAATGTGTAGATACTGTAACGAAATATATTTCTCAGTTTGCAATAGAAATAGGTTATTCCTGTTTCCCAACATGTACAAAAAAAGCAAATAGCAAAAATAAATATTTGTTTAATCAACCACAGTGTCTCGCTGGGGAAGTTTGCAAGTTTTTTATATCTAATTTAAAAAATCTTAATTCTAGAATTATTTTTGTTTTAATTAAATATCCAACATTTTCTCAAAATATGTGAATCTTATTTATTTCAACTGCTGTATTATTTCAAAATGTTCAGCAGAAGCTATTGAAATGGAAGGCTGTGTAAGAACATAATTAATCAAAGACAGTTAATTATAGCTATGATGCACTGCTTAGTGTAACTTTAATCACCAAATTCTGATACATTAAACATAAATGAA
The DNA here is from genome assembly GCA_964059195.1 of Ectobius pallidus. NCBI lineage: Eukaryota > Metazoa > Arthropoda > Insecta > Blattodea > Ectobiidae > Ectobius > Ectobius pallidus. Next base: position 93,712,077 of record CAXKWD010000001.1, read on the forward strand.
TGTTTACTGTACTGCACCCTTACTTATAGTCCCATATAGTGGAAAAGATCACACAATAGGGAAAAATCTCTTCATTGTTTTAATTACTATTAATTTATTTTAATTTTTAAAAAAGCTTGTAAATACTGCCACTGTTATTTGATCTAGTTTTGTGTCCTGTGTCATGTAAATATGATCAAAGGATGAATAAACATACATACATACAAAAGCAGATATCACTTTAGTGCTATTGTACTGTACAGCTTCAAAAGGCAGTTTGATTGAATTTTTTACAAATTCCAGTTCACTTTAACAATTCAGTTCAGGTCTTTATTCACCATACATTCACAATGTGTACAAAGGGTTCAACAATTACAATAATTATTACAATCACAAAAAGATAATTATATTGAATTAAAAGTTGTAAGAATTAAAACTAAAACAGGTACAATTAAAATCACACCCATTAATAATACATACATTTAAGGCATAACTAATCAGATGAATCATGACCTGCATGAGAACTCTACCACATAACTTCAAAGCTAGCTTGTTGCCTCGACTTCCAGTAATAGATAATATAATATACGTATTTTATTTTCAAACTTACTTACCTAAATAATGTAAGCATTTTTGAAAACTATAAAATCATGAATAGTTAAAAAAAATTGTTTTAGTACGGTATCTTAATGCATTTACCAGAACTACTTAGCCTATGCAATTGTAAGAATTTTTACAACTTTATGATATAGCTAGTAGCCTACACATGATATACCAAAGTTACAAAATCCATATGCCAATATCGAGATTATTATTGCCATCACTAATATTGTAATGCTCACAACCATAAAGTCAAATACCACTAAAAGCTTTATTCTCATCAATCCATTATAACTTATGTAATCAAAAAGTTTAATGTTTATTTTATTGTCAGGATATTTCACAATCTTATATTTTTCTTATATTTCTCCAAATTGGAGTACATACCTTGAGTTACAAATAGGCCTAAATGTCCATCAATTGAAAGTAACATTATCTCCAATACTGATTTGTAAAATAGATTGCAACTAAATATAAACATAACATAAAATGTAACATATATCATTCAAAATTTATTTTAATAAGGTTAAAGAGGATGACAGGAAGCAAAATTCTTGGACATCTGTATTGCAATTAATCTTGGAATATGCATGAAAGAAAAAGAGGTTAACAAATACTAAACCACTGTGAAACTTTTCGTATGTCTTCAAAATATGAAAATATGTACATTTTGCATTCGTATTTTTAAAAGGAAAATGATTTCAGTTTGCTTGTGCTTAGAATAGTAATAGAAAACTTTTTGGTAATTTCATATGTAGTGGAATTCAGGCTCTTTTGGTAGGCAACAATTTGTTCTAAAGCAAATGACTAAAAAATGTCATACCAGAAACAGAAATATATCCATGTATTGAATTGTGGTCTATTTATAAAGACATATTTTATATTTCTCTTGAAGTTAAAACTATGAAAGACAAATAATAAATTAACATTTAAAAATGTTTCGCTATGATAAGGAGCTGCAGACCTTGAATGAATGGAAAGAAATCAACTTCATATTTAATGTTTTGAGTGAAACTAAATATTGTGTTGGCTTACGATTGTGCTTTGTGGAAAACATAACTGCCGGTATCTATGTTATGGATCAACTGTATAATGCTAAAATACTGTGGTTATTTATGTTACTTTGAATATGTAAACAATTATTAGGTACATGATAAAAGTAGTAGTGGTAATAATAGTATTTGTAGTGTTGGAATTAAGGAAATAGGTAATTATTAATTTGTATGAAAAGGAAGGGAACAACAGTGACATCTGGTGATTTCCTGCATAATCTCTATATAACATGGTAGCACCTAAATTTTTACCATAATGGGCTCACCATACTTTACAGAGATGGTGAGGGTTCTGTTAAACAATGTTTATGATTCAAAATAACATAATTTTTTTTTTTACAAAAATTTAAATATTATGTACTGAAGTAGTTGTGTGTTTCCAGATCCAATACAGTATACCTTTATGGGGTGTGCTGAGTAAATTTACTGAAATTTTTAGCTTTCCAAAGAAATATATAAATATATATACCGGTATCTAATGAAAAAAGTGCACAAAATTTGAAAAGATAGCCACTTTCCTATGGTCACTAGTTAAAAAATTCTATTAAAGCAATGCTTAATTCTTCAAATTTTGGGACTTGAGAAAAAGTTAATAGTCCAGAGAAAATAATGAAATCATGAAACAGTAGAGTTACCAGAACCTCATTAATGTACAGTAAACAATAAACAGTAAGTACAGTTACTAACAAAATAATAATAAAATAATAATAATAATAATACAGTACATTTTAGGATAGTAGTTAGTTCAGATAACTTTTTATCATAATCAGTACCAATACTACTTATTACATTTAATATTTAGGCTAAACATAAATTATAGCAGAGGAAAACAGTTTTTTCTTAGCTGAAACAGTTTTCAATAATATTTTAATATGATTTTTGCTTTACATTATTCATAACACTTGATGAGAATTTTTTTTACAGAATTTTTTGTTAAGTTCTGAAATTTTCCATCTTTTTCTATAAAATAATATAAATAAATAAATTTAAATATTAAACAAAATGATAATAGTCATACTTGCTCTTTGGTATTCAATTTAGAAACCTGAAAAGTGTCATTTTTTTTTTTTCCTAATAAGTGTCATTTTTTTTGCCTAAAAAGCGTTGAAACCATGAGAAAAATATGTGAGTTGCAGGAAATGAGCAACAAGCTTACCAAAGAATAAGTGATAGCCAAATTGAATTGGCTCTAAATTAAAGAGGAAAGCCCATTTAATAGAATATACCAAATACTTTTAAAAGTAATATTTTTTTACCCTAACCAGTGCACCGGTACATGAACCCTTAAGGAAAAGGATAAAACTGTTCAGATATTTTGTCACTATAAGCCTCTTGAACTCTTCACAATAGCAATGGCCGCACCTGTAAAATTCCATTTCATTCTGCCAATAATTTATACGGGACTGTGAATTCATTTGTATTCTGAAGTCTATTTTTGCGATGAGTACAGTACAATACCAGCCTGTCATGATTTTTCCCTGCTGTCACTGTGTTTTTGGATATCCCACTTCTTTCTTCTCTCTTCAGAGCAGCTGTCTGATGACCTTGGGCTATATTTAACATCTGAGCATTGAGGCTCAGAAATAGCTTCCAACCAAGTTGAAGCCATGTAATGTTAAAATTGACAGGTGTAGAGTTGAATGATCTTTGTCTTGTAGTGGGTCTCTGCACTTAGGCAAATGAGCCAAGCTCCTGGTAGTGGGAGTCTTACAGTGATCCTTTTATAGTGTCACTAAAATGTAAATAGTTTATTCCTTACTAAAATTAAAGTGTTAAGCTCAAATCACATTTTAAATAAAAAGTATGATATAGTAACTTTTTCTACTTACTGGTAGGCTACCTATTTTTTTTTAGTTCCTAAATATTTTGTTAAAAGTTGGGTATGTACTAAGGAGGCTACATCCAAATTATGAAGATGGAGAACATGTGACACTTATGCACAAAACAATGTGTGATTTGTAGGGAGGAATGGGTGACCCCCCCCCCCACACTGGTTTGAACCATCCGAACCTCTGGATATGGATGACATATCTCTACCAGGGATAATTATTTCCCACCCACTGGATATGTCAGGGCCGCTATAGGACCAGGTACTGGTCGTGGGTCCCTGGTCTCTCACCGATCGCTGACCATCCTTATTCAGTTACCTCTTCCCTTCTCCATGGAGCTTCCTTCTAGTTACTCGTGTAACAGAACATTTGATCAAACTTTTCCAGTTTTCCGTAAAATTATATTACATCACCGGGACTGAGCCGGGCCCCTTAGACCCTGGGATATGTTAAGTTTATATAAATATGTAATTCACATTCTTATAGTTAGATACTAATCTTCTTTTGCTTAAACAAACTGAAATTTGTACTTTTCTCGCCTATGAATTTGTCTGTCTTTATTTCTGCTACATATAAGATATAGCTGATGGCTTTATTCACACCACTTAAAACTTGTGGCTCCTATTCGATGCAGTTTAATTGGCCTGAAGACACTGATCATTTCCGGGGTGCGTGGGCAGAGAGAGTTAAGTCCACTTTCTTGTTACTGAGAATCAAAGTGATTTAACACACTATACCAGCCCAACATAGCTTTAGAGATGGATAAACCCTTGAGGCACACATCCATAACTATCGTACAATTTTGAATATGACTTACTGGACTTAACACAAATGTAGAGAACATTTTTATCTATAACTCTATGGACATATCTCAAATTTTGAGGATGGTGGACTTAACTCTCTTTGTCCGCGCACCCCGGATTTGTTAACTGTAAAACTATTTAGAAAAGTATTGATGGTTTTAGCTATATACTGAGCTGAGAGGATCTGCAACCACTTAATCATTGAAAAGTTAATACTGTAGAAAGAAACTTGCCACTGCCATGTCTACTAATATTTTACTATATTTAATTTAATTTGATTTAATTACTAATTTAATTAAAGACACACTTTAGGATGTCATTACCGCTTTGCGGTTTTCATCGGTTGGGAACTCTTTTCCACTCAAAAGTCCTTTAGTTTGGGAAACAAGTGAAAATCGCTGGGTGCCAGGTCAGGGCTGTAAGGAGGATGTCCAAAAATTTCCCTCTTAAAAAGTTGAAGTTATGCCTGTGTTTGAGTAGCCAAATGAGGCTACGTTGTCATGAATCAAAAACACCTTTTCAGCCAACTTTCCACATACCGGTATCTTGTTTTGGATAGCGGGTCTTTGTAATTGAAGAATTGCACAATAGGCCTCTTTGTCTTCTTGGCAGAAACTCCAGGCTCAGGTTTTTGGCGGTAGAAGAATATAATATTAGCATTGAAAAACTGGTAGCATGTTACAATAAATGCCTTGACAGCAATGGCGATTACGTTGAAAAATAGAGTAAGGTACACTGTATCTTTGTAAATCAAGTTTTGTTTTGATATCTTTCTTTATTATTTAGTTATGCCAAATCATTCTTCACTTTCTGGACGACGCTCGTACAAAAGAAGCCAAGAGTTTAATTCAAGAAAACACACCCAACAAGGTTTTCACTATAGATTTTTGTCTCTCTATTTTTAAGAATATGTAAATTAACACAAACTTTGTGTTTCAATTTCATATTTAAGCAATATATCAGTCTTTTAGAATACCATATTAGAAAATATAGTAGGTGTTACTACTACCTTATATATCTTTTAAAATAGTATTGGTACATGTTATTGCAATTTAACTGCCACATTTGGATTCAGAAACATCAAATATTTAGTTTGGATCTTTTGTGAACCAGTGAATATTTGCGATTACATCACAGTATCAAATTTTGGTTTTTGATCTTTTGCAGACCAGTGAATCTGAGCTATCATACCATTTCTTTTGAGGTTATACTCATAGCACTTTTATGAACTATGAGACTCCTGGCAGGGGAAACTATAGCACCATGCTGCAGTCATCAAACATATTAGTAGGCCTATATTATATTACCTGTACTGAAACATAGCAGTCGTTTCTACTCAGATAGTCTCAATTGTAAATTAAATCTATTAGCTTCACTTAACATTAATTTGATAGGACATGTTTCATTGAACCTCATTTTCATTTTTGTCAACTGCCAAATCTTTCTCTTTGTGTTGATATCTTTCTCTGGTGGAATTCATGTGAACTTCCTGAACAGACTATTTTCTTCCAATAGCTTATATCAAAATTCATCAATAAATTTTCAAAGTTTTTATTATAATTTTTTTCACAAATTTCAGATCTTTAGATTTTTTGACTGTTTGTAATGATTTTGCTTTCTCGTAAATGTCATGATCATTTTCCCAAACATGCAGAACTACAGCTATTTTTAAATTCTTCTGATATGCTCATTTCCTCTTGTATCAATTTTTCTTTTAGGTAGATTTCGAAGAAAAATCTACCTATTGCAATGGATACCATGTCATGATTTTTGAAAAATTCTTTCATATCTTTACGTTTCATGCTCCCCTAAGTACGAAACCACCGCCCGTTCAAAAAAAAAATTGTGATATTTATATATATATATATATATCTTTACACGCTAGCGGCCGTAATTTTGAAGATATTTGAACCAAATTTTATTATGTCATTTCTAGGCCCAATAGTTCGGACAAGTTCGTTAATGAGCAAATTTGGCCCAAGGGGGTGGTCGGGGGAGGGGGTTGAAATTTTTAAAAATGTATATCTCGGCCCCTATGAAGTATAGAGGGAAACTTTGTTTGAATAAATTAGAGTACTCCCTATGGAGTTCACAGTGACACCAACGATTCGGGGGTTCGTGTGAGGGTGGGGGATGAAAATTCGAAACTTTTGAAACCATGTCTTGTGGGGTATCGTTGAAAAGCTCTTGATGAGTACTCTACAAATCAATAAATAGTTTCTTGATTGCTCTCATATGACGCGAGATTTTAATGTTTGAAAATAATAACACTTAAAAGAATTATTATAATATCATAATTTTGTCTTGTTTAGCGGCTTTGCTAATTTTATTCATTGCTGATCTTGCGCACGGCCTCCCAGAATATTATATCCTATTCTTGTTTTCAAAACAAATGATTGTAGGCTTTTGCTCTTTGCCGAATTCAGTCCTTATTATTGCGGGTTTGCCATGCCAAGGCTAAAGAAGGAGAGTGCTGCACAGCGACAATAAATTAAACCAAAAGCGCTTCGAAATCTACCTCAGCCTCTAGGCCTGCCTAGAGGGATTTTTTTACTTCATATGTAAATCTTTTCATAATTAATTTAATATATTCATGACTTTTTTTTCCATTGAATCGGTACTTATCTATCTATATAAAAACGAATGTATGTCTGTCTGTCCTTTATGCATTACTACACCATTCATCCAATCACCATGAAACTTTAGTAAGTTGTTGAGTACACTCCAGCGAAGGTTTCTGGCATAGTACCGGTACATTTTTAATTTTAGCTTTTGTTTGCGAGTTATGAGTGAAAAACAGGAAGAAAACGTGCATGTTTTGCACTTTTGAAGCATCAGTTTTCAGTAATACATTTCAATTGTCAAATAATGAACAGGTGGCTTTGTCTACTTTTGTCATACCTTGGAAATAAAAGCATCACGATCACTTGAATATTGTAAGCCCACGCTGGTCGATTCATTTGTTTATAATGTCAAGGCACACAGACATCTGAAATATTCACCCTATACGGAAGAAGGATAATGAATATAGGCCTAAATGGGCAAACACTATGCAGAGGTTTTCTGGGCCAGGGAACTCGAATCTGAGGTTATTTTTCCCATGCTGCGCTTTCTAATAGTGGAATTCACTTCAAAGCCGGATTTATATCTGTCTCATTAGTTAGGCCTATCAATCGTTTAATTTAGGCCTATGAATGTTTTGCATGTAAAGTGTTAATAAATATAATATTTTCATTATTTTGCTCTTAATTTTTAATCTTCTGATTAATTATCTTGGGCGAAACCGCGGGGATCTGCTATAAGCTATAAAAAGCTGTATACCTATAGCTACAGCTACATACCTATATAAAGACCTAAAGTTTGAAAATTGAAAGTCCTTCATAAGTTATTTTCATTTTACAAAATACAAAACCCGAACGGCGCCAGGCCTTTTAAGCTAGTAATGTAATATAATATAATATGATATGTCTCAATTGTATTTATTTATTGATATGTAAAAGAAATCTTATATCTTTGGAGTGGCAAGCTATGTATAGCCATCAGCTTACTCAATCCTCAATTTCAGTTTTCATGTCTGACTCAAAATTTTGATCCATAATGTTGGAATATAATTTCTGTAATATTCATGACCAATGATTGCATTTCAGAGTTGAGATGCCAACAGAGTGTATTACCAATCCGCTGCAGCGGGAATTAGCAGACAGCATTATTCGAATGGTACCCCTGGATGAAATACGCATTTTGCTAGCATGTGGAGCTAAAGTAAATGAGCCTGTCACACAAGGGCTTAGGCCTTTACATTATGCTGTATGGCAGCGCTACCTAGAAGCTGCTCAACTTCTCCTAGTGAGAGGAAGTGATATCAATGCCAGAGATGAATGTGGCTACTCGGCACTGCATCTTTCTGCTGAACATGGGTAAGTTTTTTCAAGGAGACACCATGCACTGTATATCACTCATTTAATTGAGCTTTGTTGAGATGGAAGTACACTCCAGCATCAGTTTCAAGTGATAGTATAATTTAGGGTCCCAATAACCCCATTTCGTTTTCAAGATATTGATGAATTGTATTGGTCGCATTAATAATTTAGGAACTTTTTGATTTGGTCTTGTTCAGTTCAACTGAAGTTGCTCTTATTAATCTTAGGATTATGAAGGGGTTATGGTTTGTTTCAAATTATTTTTGCAGAACCATCCCTTTTTTAGTTATTGTCTTTTCAATGCTGTATAAAATAATAGGGCCTAGTATCATAATTTTGTTTTTAATGTCATTTATTTTACTCTAATATATAAAAATACTAGTAGGCCTAAGGATTTGACAGAACCAAAATGTGCAAAAAACACAGAAGTGAATCTCTATATCTCTATATATATAAAAGGCTTTGTCCTTACTGACTGACTGACTGACAGGAATCAACGTAGAGCCTAAACTATAACAGGTAGAGACTTGGAATTTTGACAGTACCTTCGTTTCATAATGTAGGTGCTCACTAAGAAAGGATTTTGAAAAATTCTGATTTTAAATGCCAAAAATCAAATGTTTTTGAGAATACTTAATCCCTTTTTACACTGAATTATCGAATCTGAATCACATTTGACATTAAAACATATTGTTGCCAGTGGGTTTCAGATGGGTTTGGAATTAAATTCAATGGAAGTTTGACAATTACAGTTGGCTTTGTCTATTTTTGCCATACCTTGTGTTATGTATGTATGTGGATTGTATTATATATGTAGTGTTATATTTTGTATGTGCGCTGAGTAGGCATTCATGTATTAACAAGGCCGTGACTCAGCCAATGAGAAGACGAGCTAGCTCCCGCCAACTAGCTAAAGAGAGTTCATTCAATAATGGCGGATTGGACTGTTTGGTGTAAATGTACGTCTTAATTAAAACCATTGAACTATGTTAATTACTTAACATTGTGCCATCATTTCACCCGACCAACTTCCTAAGCGGATTGTGTATGTTGTCGAGGACAGTACATAACAGTGGCGACGAGGAAAACAAAACAGTGGAATCGAGGATTTCCAGGTACGCATGCAGGGAGCTATAGTACAAAGTGAAACAGACGCCATTAACCGCCATTCTGTGGAACTTCAGTTGGGGAAGGTGACACAGACGGAAGAAAAGTTTAAGTCTATGTTCCGGGGAGGAAGCATAGGACTTAATTGTGTCACAATTGAAGAGTTTAAGTCTATGTTCCGGGGAGGAAGCTTAGGACTTAATATTGTCACAATTGAAGAGGTGTCAGAGTGAAACATCGAAAATGCTAGGAAGCGTCGGTGAATTTGATGCAAGTCAGGAGACTTGGGCATCTTATGTGGAACGTTTTGAACTATTTTGCGAATGCAATAAAGTAGAAACTGAAAAAAAGGTATGTACGTTATTGACACTGGTAGGTGTAAAGACATATTCTTTGGTAAGAAATCTATGCATGCCAGACAAACCGGCTACAAAGAAGATGGAGGATATTGTAAAGATAATCCAAGACCATTTGTACCCAAAACCTTCGTTTATTGCTGAGCGGTATAAATTTAGCAAAAGAAACCAGTTGGAAAATGAGACAGTTTCGGAGTATATTGCAAGTTTAAAGCAATTATCTATCCATTGTGAATTTGGAGCATCACTTAGTGACTACTTGCGTGATCGACTGGTGAGTGGCATACGTAGTGAGTCAACAAAACAGAGGCTATTGGCAGAACCTTCTCTAACCTATGATGAGGCAGTAAAAATCATCCTGTCTGTGGAAACGGCAGAGAAAAACGCATCTGTTCTGGGGGCCAGTAACAGCGCCGGGGGCGGTGGCCAGTTGCAGCGGATGGCAGCATCTCATAGTTGGAATGCCGGGGGCAGACCACAGCAGCAGAGGGACAGCAACTACAGCTATGAACCAGCACAACCCAGTGGCAGCAAACAGCAAGTGAAGTGGGGAGTGAAGTGTTTTTGTTGTGGGAAAGTTGGGCATGTCTCTAAAGAGTGCCGTTTACGTGGTTGCATTTGCAACAAGTGTGGTAAACAAAACCACATTGCTGCAGTGTGTAAATCTATACATAGATCTAACCAGTCTAAGGGTCAATCTAAATTCCAGAGCAGTTATAAGAAGGGAACCAAACATAACTATGTGGGAGTGGATTCTCAGTTGGAAGAGACATCCGAAACTACTGATGAAAATCTAGATGGCATTGCTAACCTATATGCAATTAAACCAACTATCACTAGGTTGAGTGGTGAAAAAGAGTTTAACAAGGTTAACAAGTTGAATAGGCCTACTGTAAAAGTTGATCCAGTAAGGTTAGAAGTCAGTATAGAAGGGCAAGGAGTAGTAATGGAGTTAGATACAGGGGCGAGTGTAAGTGTATGTAACAAGGAATTTTATCAAGATAATTTAAATTCATTAGACTTGTTACCAACTGATTTATCTCTTAGCTCATATACAAATGAACCTATTGTACCTATAGGTAGATTATGTGTCTCAGTAGCCTATAAGGATGTTCAAACTAAACTAGATTTGTATGTAATTGAAGGGGGATCTCATCCACTTATGGGACGAGATTGGCTTCAAGCTTTAGGAGTAGACATTTCATTTAAAACCAACTTGTTTGAGTTGAACAAGCCTAAGTCAATTATGGAAACAAATGTAAACAAACTAATTCAGGATTTTCCTGAAGTGTTTACCGACCAGCTAGGCGAGTACAAGGGCGAGCCAATTAAACTCAAGCTAAAAGAAAATGCCATACCTAAATATTGTAAACCAAGGCCGTTACCGTTCACCTTGAAGGCTAAGGTAGAAGCAGAACTTCAACGCTTAGTTGATGCTGATGTATTGTCTCCAGTAACTAGTAGCGAATATGCAACTCCTATTGTAGCTGTTTTAAAAAAATGTGGTTCTGTTCGTATATGTGGGGATTACAGAGGTTTGAATAAGGATCTTGAAGTGGAACATTACCCATTACCAAGAATTGAGGAGTTGTTCACTGAGTTACAAAAGGGTGAAAGATTTAGCAAGATAGATTTGAGTCAAGCTTATATGCAACTTAAGTTAGATCTGGAATCACAGAAGCTGTGTACCATATCTACTCACAAAGGGTTGTTTGCTTACAAAAGATTACCTTATGGGGTAAATAGTGGTCCTAGTATTTTTCAGAAAATAATTGACCAAACCTTACAAGGTTTACCAGGAGTCGTATCGTTTTTAGATGATATTTTGATTTCTGCACCTGACAATGAAACTCACATTCAAAGACTGAGAGAAGTTTGTAAGCGCCTTTCTTTAAGGGGATTTACCGTTAAGAAGGAAAAGTGTGACTTTTTTGCAAAACAATTAGAGTATCTCGGATTCATTATAGATAAAGATGGTTTACATACTTGCAAGTCTAAGGTAAAAGCTATTGTTGAAGCTCCTGTTCCCAAGAATGTAACTCAAGTAAAAGCTTTTGCAGGACTAGTACAGTATTATGGAAAGTTTGTACCAAATTTAAGTGGTATCATGAGTCCGTTATACAATCTTTTGAGGAAAGATGTTCCATATGTTTTTGATGAAGAGTGTATGAAAGCTTTTGATAAGGTTAAAGAATTACTAACAACAGTACCAGTATTAGCTCATTATGATCCAAAGGCACCAGCTGTATTAACGGTGGATGCAAGCTCAACAGGGCTGGGCAGTGTATTGAGTATAATAGATTCTAAAGGCGTTGAACGTCCTGTGTCGTATAGTTCTCGTACACTTTCTGCAGCTGAACGAAACTATTCACAGATAGATAAAGAGGCAACTGCAGTGATTTTTGGTGTAAAAAAATACCACCAATACTTGTATGGTAGACATTTTATTCTCAAATGTGATCACAAACCCTTACTAAGTATTTTTGGACCTAAGAAGGGTATTCCAGTGTTCGCAGCCGGTAGACTGCAACGCTATGCCTTGTTTTTATCAGGTTACACTTTTGACATTAAATATGTTAAGTCTGAGGAAAATTGTGCGGATGCACTGTCACGCCTACCTTTAGAGGTTAAACATAAGGATGTTACAAGTGATGAGTTAGCATGGTTAGGAACATATTTGCATTGTGTTAAAGAAAGTTCGGCTCCTATTGACTGTGAACTAGTAAAAATAGAAACACAGAAGGACCAACTACTGAAAAAGGTGTACAATTTTGTTATGCATGGGTGGCCCAATTACCTATCAGGGGAAAATAGGGAACTCCAAGCATTCTATCAAAGACAGAATGAGCTAACTGTGGAAATGGGTGTACTTATGTGGGGATATCGTGTGGTAATACCTAAGTCTCTTCAGGCATTTCTGTTAAAAGAACTGCACAATTCTCACTTGGGCATAGTTAAAATGAAAAGTGTTGCTCGTAACTATATGTATTGGCCTGGTATTGATTTAGACATTGAACGTATTGCAAATAATTGTTCTTCTTGTCTTTTGGAACGACCAAGCCCACCTAAAGCAGAGTTACATGTGTGGCAGTATCCCAGTAAACCATGGGAGCGCCTTCACTTAGATTATCGTTCAAGGAATAAGTGGGTGGAAGGTATTGTGATTAAACAGATTAGTAAGGTGATGTACTTAGTAAAAATAAATCTTGGTGTAGTCTGGAAAAGGCATATAGACCAAATAATTGCCACAGACATGTGTGAAGTAAGGGATAAGGGAGAGTTAGATGTTAACTGTCGAAGTGAGTCAAGGGATTGGCTAGTAATTGAACCAGTAACCAATCAGAGCCATGCAGCGGTTGAATCAGTTAGTAGACCTTCCGCTTCTGTAAACTCACCTCAAACACCTCTCCATGCTGAAAGAAAAACATCTGACATAAATCCTTGCAGTCTGATTGAACCTGATTCTGTAAATAAGGATCCTTCGTCTATGGTTGTCAGACGCTCACACAGAGTGAGGAAACAAGTTGAGAGGCTTAATTTGTAATACCTTTTTACCTAATGGTATTATTGTTTCAGTTTGTAAATTATATTTAAATGTGTATGTTTTCAAATTGTTCCAATTTTGGTAGGGAGGTGTTATGTATGTATGTGGATTGTATTAGGTTTGTTCGCAAAGCAGTCAGAAACCAGGAACATATCGTTCGCGCATGCGCTCTTTCTCCACACGCGTTCGCAAAGCGAGAATCCGTGATTCTGATTTCAATCTTCTGTTCGCAAAGCTCTCACGGACAGTTTCTGTACTATAAGAAAAGTTTGCAGGCTCTAGCATGAATTGTTATCAGAGACATGCGCAGTAACCTATTTTCACGCGCCTGACTCCTCCCTCCTATAACATTGCGCCAGATTTATAGGTTTGTTCGCAAAGCAAATCCGTGACCGCTTGAGAATTTGTTGTACTGCGCATGTCCAGTCTGTAACTTACCCGTGATTTGCACTTTGCGAACTGTTACAAGAATTTGGAATCGATAGTTTCTGCGTTTAATCGATATGATATGCAAATAAAATAGATATTTCCCTTTGACATGTTATAAATGCAATATACATCGACAATATAATCTATATTTTGGGAAACTTTTAATTATCTTCCATTATTCATACATATAAGTAGCCTATGTTTATAAATCTGGCGCAATGTTATAGGAGGGAGGAGTTAGGCGCGTGAAAATAGGTTACTGCGCATGTCTCTGATAACAATTCATGCTAGAGCCTGCAAACTTTTCTTATAGTACAGAAACTGTCCGTGAGAGCTTTGCGAACAGAAGATTGAAATCAGAATCACGGATTCTCGCTTTGCGAACGCGTGTGGAGAAAGAGCGCATGCGCGAACGATATGTTCCTGGTTTCTGACTGCTTTGCGAACAAACCTATAAACATAGGCTACTTATATGTATGAATAATGGAAGATAATTAAAAGTAGATTATATTGTCGATGTATATTGCATTTATAACATGTCAAAGGGAAATATATATTTTATTTGCATATCATATCGATTAAACGCAGAAACTATCGATTCCAAATTCTTGTAACCGTTCGCAAAGTGCAAATCACGGGTAAGTTACAGACTGGACATGCGCAGTACAACAAATTCTCAAGCGGTCACGGATTTGCTTTGCGAACAAACCTATTATATATGTAGTGTTATATTTTGTATGTGCGCTGAGTAGGCATTCATGTATTAACAAGGCCGTGACTCAGCCAATGAGAAGACGAGCTAGCTCCCGCCAACTAGCTAAAGAGAGTTCATTCAATAATGGCGGATTGGACTGTTTGGTGTAAATGTACGTCTTAATTAAAACCATTGAACTATGTTAATTACTTAACATTGTGCCATCATTTCACCCGACCAACTTCCTAAGCGGATTGTGTATGTTGTCGAGGACAGTACATAACACCTTGAAATAAAACTTTTGCGATCGCTTGAATGTTGTAAGCCCTAATATGGTCAAACATTGTTTTATTTGGACGGATCTCACTATACAGGGGTTTTCTGGACCAAGGAACTCGAATCTGAGGTCGCTTTTACCAGGCGACGCTATCTAATCGTGGTATGTAGTCCACGTGATTTAGGTATTAATAAATATAATGATTTAACTATTATGCTCTTAATTTTTAATTTTTGAAATAATTATCGTGGGCGAAGCCGCGTGCACATGCTAGTATATAATATAAGGCTTTTCCTCACTGACTGACTTAATAACAGAGAATCAATGTAGAGCCTAAACTATAATAGGTAGAGACTTGGAATTTTGACAGTACCTTCGTTTCATAATGTAAGTGCTCACTAAGAAAGGATTTTGCAAAATTTTTATTTTAAATGCCAAAAATAACATGTTTTTGAGAATACATAATCCCTTTCTACACTGAATTATCAAATCCAAATAACAGTTCTCTTGACAACATATTGTTGCCAGTGGTCTCAGATGGGTTTGGAAATAAATGAAATGTGACTTTGAGAAATTAGAGAAGCTGTCAATATAATTCATGTTATAAATAAATATTAATGAATGAAATCCACGAAAATAATGCAGTCGCATAACTTTTTCTACCCTGGACATAGAGAAAACAAAATAAGGTATGATAATACGTATATTATTATATCACGTTTTTGGGGAGAGAAGTATGAAAGTCATATTGCATTTCTGTTCAATTCCATCCCCAAAACGGTTTTATGGTTACATGAAAGTGAGAAATAAATATTCCGTAAAGACAATATAATTTTATGTTACCAGAATTTCTGTTTCTTCTTATTTGAGCCCCTACCAGGCTTGGTGTGTAGAAGAGATGGTATGCAAAATTCTACATCCTTTATGAGCCATAAAAAGCTATATCAAGCATTTTCTGAGCGAATTGTTGAGTGTGATAAGTCGTCTTCCTATTTCAGATTATAAATACCTGTTGGGTACAAGAACGGCATATGACCCTGCCGTAGAGGGAAATGATGGGAAGGGATGTTAGAAAGAATCTCTGGAGCAGGAGGACCAATTATTGCCATAAAACAATAATAAAAAGAGTAGAGCTAAGTGGACTTATATCGCAGGATGCTGGATTCAGTGATCCTCGGAATGTAATATTGGAACAAACCTTATACATGTAATAAACTATGGAACTTTATTCTCACACAGTATAGGATAAATAATGCACTGAATAATAAATGATAGAAGATATAACAAATAAACTGAAATCTGATATTGATACACTTGCACTGAACAAAGTACTGAGCTTTGGCGGGAAGCTAGACACGTGGCGATAATTGTTCTTTAATTATGCCAATAATAATTATTATATCAGAATGCTCGTAAGGATTGCTGTGTTCCTTTTAAGATGATTTAACACTGATATCTAGAGAATAATGCACTGTATAACTGATTTACTGAGAACGCTTGGTTGCACAATACAATCGAGCTGATACACGAGCTTCAAGACTGATCTTGGAAGCCGCTGCTATAACTGAATCTACTGTAAATATTGTAGATTAAATACTCGCACACGATAATACTTGTAGCTGTAAGTATTATGTATTTTATTCGCGGTTAAAGAGCAATAACTCCTGCAGCTATTGTCTTGCAACTGGCGCGAAACTAGAGAAGCGATCCACACATCTGCTACGTGTGAATGCCGAGATCTGACTGACTTGGATAATGACGCTGGTTAGATCATGAGGCGTCTTAAGCTTGCACCTGCTGAAGCGGGAGACCACATAAAAGGCGGAATAAACTTGTATCAATGCGCTGAGATTGCTGTCTCAGCAGGAATAGATTTAGCGGAGCGTTTGAATATACAAACTTACTAGACACGTAGAAAAATGCTAGTAAAACCTATAGCTTTCACCAACAATACCTATATAAGGACCTAGAATTTAAAAATCAAAAGTCCTTCATAAGTTAATTTCCAATTAGAAAATACAAAACCTGGGCGAAGCCGGGCCTTTTAAGCTAGTAACATATAAATGAGGTTACTGTATAAACTACTTGTCTTTTGTTTAGGGCCTGGGAGTTTATAATGTTTAGGCTAAGAATTTTTTATAATTTCTAATACTTGATATTCCATACTCTAAATTTAATCTCCAACCGAGGTATTAAAGGTGGTGACAGTCACCGATGACGGTCACTGATAGAGATACATTAGTTTGAATTGGAGTGTTCATACTGGAGCACAGCAGTGTCTCACCCCGATCACAGTGACAGTGACCGTGACATACCAGTCACTGCAAGAGAAGTATTGCTTTTAATTGGAGCGTTTGGGGCCAAGACACCGATGACAGTCATAGCATTTACAGATTGCCAATACAGCAAAGTTGTGTATATATATATATATATATAAAATTCAGCCGTATAGTCGAGCTCAGCAAAACTAGTTATCTAGCCATGAGTATAGATTTGATTAATACAGAACATTTTATAAGTGAAGTGGAATTTGACTGCCATTTGGGATGTCAAAAGCGATAAAGTTTTGAAAACAAGTGTTGGCAAGAAATTATAGTAAAGTTTGTGCCTGATTTCAATGAGAACAGTACGGATGAAAGAAACAAAATTGATGAGTTGTATGTTTTCTTTTACACTGTACAGAATTCTAAATTACATTTTTCATGTGAAGCTAAATAATGCTAAATAATGAATATGGCAATATGTTTTGTAATTATTTTTATTATTAACAATGGAAAATTATATTTAACAATACATCATATTTTACCATTGAAGTATACACATCACAAAAAATAATCACAGAAAAAATGAAGCATCCACTTGCAAAACTGCCTACATCTATTTCTTTAAATGGAGATATCAATGGATACATAATTTTACTGATCTGTATTGGTTATAATTTTATTCCTAAGAATAAATTATCTTCTTTGCTAAAACCCATTTCACTAACTGATCATGTAGCTACTATTGGCAATACTAGGAGTGATTGTTTCTAGTGACCCACATGTGTTCACTGCAATCACCGGTGACTGTCACTTGTATCCCAGTGTGAAAGTGCTCTAAAAGTGCTTTGAATAAAGTAAAGTCTGGAGATTCTCATACAATAAATTGTTACAAATAGAATTTATTGAAAATTTGTTACAGGTATACAGAGCTAGTGAGACTGCTTCTTCATCAAGGGGCGCAGGTTGATTACCGTGAAGATACTGATGATCCATTCCCACGCACCACGCTATGTGATGAGCCTCTAAGGTTGGCAATAAGAAACCGCCATGCTGATGTGGCTCGTCTGCTGCTGGAACATGGTGCTGATCCTAACAAGCGTTATTTCTTTGGATCAGAGATAAACCTTGTGTCTCCACTTGATATTGAATTTCTGAGGCTTTTGTTGACATTTGGAGCTAATCCAGATACTAGAGACAGGGCAGGCCTCACTCCACTCATGAAAGCAGCCAGATTGCCACAAGTATGTATGCATCCTACATTTTTTGCTATAATAAAGATCTTAATATTGCTAAACTAAAGCAGCATTTCTATACTTAAAGTGCTCAGGAATAAAAGGGTCAAAAAAAAAAAAGAGAAGAGACAGATAGTATCAAACTGAGGAGTAAGAGGAAGCTCCAAACTTTCAATCTATTACAGGGATCAGCGATCAAAAAAGAAAGATAGAAAGAAAGAAAGAAAGAAAGAAAGAATGAAAGAAGGAAAGAAGGAAAGAAAGAAAAAAAGAAAGAAAGAAAGAAAGAAAGATAGGAAAGTAATGTTTAAAAAGTAAAGTGTTCCCTATTACAGACCATGGAGGCCCAGAGGGTTCCAGGAGGTTGAGGCTCCCAGATTTTTAGACATTCGGTACATGAAGGTGGTAAGGTCAGCCTTATGCACCGGCCGCCTTTACCCCCAGGATTGCTCCTGGTACTCATTTCTGTTAGAGGCTGAGTCGACCCCAGGGCCATAGTGCCACCAGAAGGATTAGGCCAATTGAAAAACTCCAACGACCTCATCGGGAATCGAACCCACGACTTTCCGGTTTGTAGCAAGTAATGTTTTAGATAACCGAAAAAAAAAGAATGAAAAAAAAAAACCATGTGAAATAACCAAAACAATAAGTTCTTAAAAGTATTGTAAGCTCAGGGTATTCTAGAACAGGGTCCTTAGAAAAATATTAATACCTAAGAGCGATGAAAATGGGGGCTGGAGAAAACTGCTTAGTAACGAGCTTCATTACCTGTACTCTTCACCGAATATAATAAAGGTAATTAAATCACAGAGAATGAAATGAGCTGAACACATTGTTCACATGGGGGAGGAAAGACATATCTCAAAAATATTGACTGGAAGACTCAAAGGGGGAAAACCACTTACTTGGAAGACCTGGATGTAGGCGTGAGGATATTATTAGAATAGATTTAATGGAAGCAGGATTTGTGAGGGATGTTTGGATGTACCGGTAGTTAGTATAGAATAGGGTTGAGTGGCAGGCTCATGTAAGCAAGGCAATGAACCTCCAGGTTCCATAAAATAGATAATATTCCTTAAGTTTGCTTAGAATTTATCTGTTGCCATTGAGTAAGTAAATAAGTAAGATATTCCTAAGCTGTAGGTGGATGTATGAACTCTAGATGAAAGAGGCAGGAACAAATGAATGCAATCAGGAAGAAAGCAGAAAAGAAGCCTGTAACGTATATATTACTGTTTACTATATTTGGATTAAAACTATACTTCTCAGCCTTCAGTTTCTTTGGCTAATAATATTCTCTAATAAATGATATGTTATTATGTTTTAAGATGTCTACTGGGATAGAAACTGAATCTGTTGTAATCTTTGCTTAATACAGTAAACATACATAAATGGCCACCTTTAAGACAGCCTTGTGTCATATTGTAGTTCTTATAAAAAGAATACAATAGCATCGTTCCTCAGTCAGAAAACTGTACCGAACATGTAATGTTCCCACTATTTCTTTTCTTTGCGATTTATGATTTCTTTTGGACAAAACACAACCATTTCAATCAACAATACTGGGATGGTTGGTTGGTTGATGGTTGGTTTTCTGGGACAGATGATGTTAAAATCTGTCTTACTATAGATAACTATATAGTTATCTATAACTCTCAGTTCAATTCTTTATTAATTTTTTGTTATGTAAAAATAAGAAGTGAAAGAAATTAAATATTGAACAATATTTAATATAACCACAGTATAAATGTATAGTTTAAGGCAGGGTGCCAGTTGGAATTCTTCTCTCAACATGTTTGGTAATTTACCCAAGTCCAACTTTTTCCACTGTGCAAGATTATATGTTACTAGAAAAGTTATTAATTGAAAACTTGAAAACAGTGGATGACAAAAAAGAAATAATCGTTACCTTTGTAATCACAACATTTCTGCCTGTCCACCAGGCCTTCCTTCTCCATTAATTAGCCTATGCTTAATGGTTGACCTTGTTGAAAGACATTTGTCATATGTTATTGAATGATAGAGACACCCTAATTTATTGACTTTGTAGCTGGATTCTCACTGTTTATTGTTAATATTACAATACAGTACAGTACCTAAGTCTTTTGGCCTTCATATTAAAAAAAAAAAAAAAAAACCCTTCTCCGTGTAGGCAAGGAAAATATCTAGGTGGATTTGAGGGATAGAGTGGTGTAGGTAGTACTGAAAAGAAATAAGCTGGTTCCTCAAGGAATGTTACTCAGTATAAAAAACAGGGGCTTATCCAAGATTCTTTTTTCAGAAGGGGTTATCGTAATCTAACATCCTATTATCATACATATTATTATTGAACCTTAGTGAACCTTAGTGAACATTAGAGTAACATTACTATACAACGGTAGGCCTACTGAAACAAAGTATGTAGGTTTGCTTGTTGATGTGTATGTCACAGTCACACCTTAATCTATCTGAGGTAAAGGCATTGAAGTTGCTGTGTCATAATTTTTTCACTTTCTCACTACTGGAAAATTCAGCGAGCACCATTTCAAGCTTGCTTTGCTGCTGTGGCTGACTTTGGGCAGAACTGTCTGCTTGCTCAGCTGTAATTAGCTATGCGAGTTAGCTATGTGTTCGTGCCAGCTCCATCAGCAGTAAATAGCTAACTGAGCTAGCTATACATTCAAGCCTGGTTAAGAAGCATAGGCAAAAATACAATATTAGGCTGAATTTTGTATACAGTTAGAGAAAGTAGTAAGTGCATTTCTATTTCACAATTTGCCTTTCACATTTCATGAGTCGGGACGTGCAATTAAACTGTCTGCTATTTGTCAATTTAAAATTAGCATGTCTCAGTGTTTTTAGGCCACCACTGAATATGCCCCAGGTAGAAAATAACAACATGATTTAGGAGGGAACCTGAGCAGTCCTTAAATTTAGTAACACTCCTGGATTACATTGTATGGGCAAATGTGGAACTGAATGTGGCCAGGAACATTATGAAAGAGAATCTCTAAAATTTATGATCCATATGGTTTTATTTCCTTTCTAAGGGAATGGATTCGGTGCTTCTATTGCTCTCCTTTGGTGCAGATGTGAATGCCATGACTGACTCTCGTCATGATTATCGTACAGTACTGCATTATGCTGTCTTATCAGGAAATCTGGCAACTGTAAATCTCTTGTTAAAACAAGGAGCTAGAGTGACTTACCCGCCAGACTACCAGAAACCAACTCCACTGGATCTTGCAATTCTTAAGGGAGACATTGATCTAGTGAAAATGCTGCTCACAGCAGGTAAGTTATACAATTGAAAGGCTTGCCGAAAGTGTAATTTCCCACAGTAAAAATTTTAAGTGTTGTTGAAAGAATTGTATTTTAAAGAAAATCCCACTTCTAAGGAGTAAATATTTTGAGAATTTACAAATGTTTATTCTATAATAACTTCAAATTATTTGACAGTGGAGAGAAAATGACTCATTATTAATATTTAGAACAGATAAACTTGATCAATATTGGTGCATAATCCCAGTGTTGTGCTATAATCGCTTATCTTGGTCAACCTAACTTCAATTTTCAATTTCTTAAATCTGTTTCATTCATTGTTTCATTGCCCTTTGTGTTGAAGCACACTTGTTAAATTGTGTTATTAATATAAAATATGTTAAGATGATACTGTAAATTATATAAATTTTTATAGTTCATCATTTTTGTTCATTTGTGGTAAACACTTTAAAAAAAAATCCCTTTAGGCAGGCCTACAGGCTGAGGTAGATTTCAAAGTGCTTTTGGTTTAATTTATTATCGCTGCGCAGCACTCTTCTTTTTTAGCTTTGGCATGGCAAACCTGCAGTAAAGAGGAAGAGCCTACAATCATTTGTTTTGACAACAAGAATAGGATATAATATTCTGGGAGGCCGTGCGCAAGATCAGGAATGAATAAAATTTGCAAAGCCGCTAAACAAGACAAAATTATGATATTATAATAATTCTTTTAAGTGTTATTATTTTCAAACATTAAAATCTCGCGTCATATGAGAGCTATCAAGAAACTATTTAGTCATCAAGACTATTTATTGATTTGTAGAGTACTCATCAAGAGCTTTTCAACGATACCCCACAAGACGTGGTTTCAAAAGTTTCGAATTTTCATCCCCCGCCCCCACCCCCACCCCCACCCTCACTCGAACCCCCGAACCGTTGGTGTCACTGTGAACTCCATAGGGAGTACTCTAATTTATTCAAACAAAGTTTCCCTCTATACTTCATAGAGGCCGAGATATACATTTTTAAAAATTTCAACCCCCTCCCCCGACCACCCCCTTGGGCCAATTTTGCTCATTAACGAACTTGTCCGAACTATTGGGCCTAGAAATAACATATTAAAATTTGGTTCAAATATCTTCAAAATTACGGCCGCTATCGTGTAAAGATATATATATATATATATATATATATCACAAAATTTTTTTTTGAACGGGCGGTGGTTTCGTACTTAGGGGAGCATGAAACTAGTGATGGGAACCATTCGAATGAATTCATTCGAAATATTCGATTGTTAAAATCATTCGAAATGTTCGAGATGTTAAAAAAATCATTCGAATGATTTTGCTCTCTCCAGACTAGGGTTAGAGCGCTTCGCTTACTGAACTGAAATGTGAAAGCGAATGAATTCATTCGAATGCTTCTTCAACCTCTCGGAAACTGGCTTCTCGGCTCGTTCTCTCGTTCATTCGATTGTTTTCGTGTTCCATCGTGTCCCAGTTAGTAACTTCCGTCTCTCCCATTCCAAGCACGGATGGCATGACGCAGAGCTAGAAGGTTTATTTTCATGAGTTTCAACCCCAGGCTACAAAATATATTTTGATAATAAAATAGCCGTTCTCACGAATATTAAAAAGCACAATTTTTCGCAGATTGTTCCTATTTTACATCCATCATTAGCTTCTACATGAAGCATATGCATTCTCAAATGGATTATTTATTTGATTAATTACCGTATGTTATGAATTATGGTATTAAATACAGCCATTCAAATTTTTATATTTGATACATTTATAAGATTTTTAAGCAGTACCAACTGCAATCGGTCACATTAGCTATTTACATAAATACATATCTTCAACAACCTAAGCTATGAGTATTTACAATCTTACAAAGTTAATTATACCAGTGAAAATTAATATTCTAAGTTATACGTACTAATGCCATAGCCTAAGTGACACTAAATGAATAAAATATACTTACATATCACACATGTAATACTTACAACCATATTGATATACTTTTGATAGCAATATTTAAAGCTTTAACTCTATATACTTTCAAGTTCTTGGCGGAATGTAGAATTGGAAGGAATATTTTGACACGAAATCCATAAACCGTTTATATAACGTACACGTTTGGAGGATTCAGTGGTTCTTTAATTATTGACTCGAGATCAGATTACTTAAGCAGGAGGCAACATGTTGTTTAGAGTCAATTTAGATATCAATCATAATTAATAATTCTATACCACATTGAACTGTTGAATTAGTTAACTGAGACATGTTCCAATTACCTCCATATTTTAGAAATTATCTAAGTAAGAGCATATTTTCCGCGACAAACTGTAATATGAGTATACTAATTTAACCTTTTCACTTCTGTTGTTTCTACTGTTTTTGTCTAAAGATCTGCAGTGTTCCAACATGTCAGAGAACTGGCAACATCTAATTTATTTTAATGGTATTGCCACCAAAGTGGGAATGCTTGCATTTTTTCCCTTTTAAAATCTTCAAAAAAATCATCCGCCCCTGAAGGGTTGTGTTCAGAAGGTGAATGGACTTGCAGTCTTTTCAATTTCCACATCCTAATAAAGGGGAAAAAAATTAGGAAGAAAGGAAGGAAAAAAACCAGACTGCTCTCACCCCATCGCCAACCTACATGTGCTCAATCACGGCTCAATTTACTCAGGCTTTGCAGAGACCTTGAATTGCTTTTGTTGGTTCCTAATTATACAAGAAAATTATATATAAAACAACAAACATACATCTTTATAAAATTAATAATTATTGAGATACAGATTAAAGAGCCACGACCTATAGTGCATGAAAATAGCATTGTACTAAACGTTATTCTACTGTTTATTAACTGAAATGTTCGTTCTTGTCTTGTTTTGATTCTTTGTCTTTGAACAGTTATGTCTGCATTTATGCAAAAATACTGTAATATGACATAACACTACCTTCAGTATGCTATTATAACACAGTAATAAAATAAATAGTACTAAATGTGTTTCACATATGGTCTCGCATATGTGTTATTGAATTTCTTAGTTAAACGAACGATGTCTACCCTATTAAATAATAATTTGAAATCTTCAGATTTAAATAGATTTGGAGATCTTACCGAATTATAGATATAATTACTTTACAGCATCGCATATAACTGACAATATAGTTATTCGGATTTCCGAACGTAATAAAATAAACTGAAGAATACACTGCACATAATCAATTTAATAACTTATTTACCTTAATTACTATTTATTAAACTTGAAAATTTGAATGGACCTAATACTAAAATTAGATACATTTCATTTCGTTGTATTCAAATTTTGTCGTGAAAATATATTTGTCTATTTTAGGCCTAGTATTGTCTTTTCGTGTATTATATTTATCCTTCCATGCTTTAACTGCATATTACATATTACATCGCTTAATTAGGAGCTTAGGGTATACCAATAAGCCGTGTAATAATAATAATAATAATAATAATAATAATAATAATATAATAATAATCTGTTTCTGTTGTCGTTATGTTCTCTATTCATTGGGATTGATAGGCCTATACAGTTATAATGATTATGATAATATGGTATTATTAGGTGAATAGTAACGATAAGTCATGATAAGTAAATGTTCAATCCTTTGTGAATGGGATACTAAAATTAACCTACGACAAATTATTTTTTTATAGTCAAAGATAATGATGCAAACTTATTTTTGTTAGGCTATTAGGATAGTCATATGAGTTTTATTGCAAGACAAAAGGATTGAATGATATTTTATTTAAAATTGTAAGTCCAAAGAGAAAACTAATATGAACAGATTTTTTGTAATTTATGATTGATTTAAAGCTTTAAGAACGTGTCTTGAAATTACATAATTTTTACTTTTTCGTAAATTGAAAAGTTAGATTATTTTGTACTTGATCGTATTATGCTTGTTATTATTAAACACCACAGGTATGCAAATTTAAATAATAACTACGAAGTTGTCTGGTTATTGCTGCATTAAGCAATTTATATTTGTAGGACTTCAAGAAATTTCATGTTAGGCCTAATTTACTGTATTTACTACAGCACCTGTTCGAGAATACATGACTAAAATAATAAACATCTCTGGAGGCCGTGTTTGTTGTAAGCTGGCCGCATTGTTCTCTGCCGGAAATGTGCGCACTAAATTGAAATCTACCCGCTTTCGAATGCCAATGAAGTGAAGTGAGTGAGAACGGAAGATTCATTCGAAAAATATTGACGCTAGCGAATGAACATCTCGTAGGTTGCATGTAACTATCCCTCTATGAACAAAACACTTCGAATGATTTCATTCGAAATATTCATTCGAAATGTTTAGTTCTGCATTCGAATGATCATTCGATTGTTAAAATCATTCGATTTTTCCCATCACTACATGAAACGTAAAGATATGAAAGAATTTTTCGAAAATCATGACATGGTATCCATTGCAATAGGTAGATTTTTCTTCGAAATCTACCTAAAAATCCTCATTTGATAATAATATGCACTCCTTCAGTTTACCATATTGATATTTTTAAAACACAGAGATAATAAAGTAACTTATTCAAATTTCAACTATTATGTGTTTATAATATTTTGCAAAAGGTATATTTTAGATGTAATGAGAAACTTTAGTTTTAATTCCATAGTTTTCACAGTTGGTCTTCATGTGCAATATATTTAATGTAAATGTCATGTGAATTTTCAGGTGCTAATGTAAACTCCAGCTCTCCAATAATAGGGTCCCCACTGCATGTGGTATGTGCTGATAACATCCCAAATCGATTGGAATTACTTCATCTTTTATTATGTGCGGGAGCAGATCCCAACATGGTAATTGAAAGTGATGAAGGTCCTCCATTGAGGCCTGTGCTGGCAGAATACATAGCATCCAATGAAGAACCATGTCCTGCGATAGTTCACTTGTTGTTACGTTTTGGAGCAAAGGTAAGATTCTTTAGAAGTTTTATACATTTCAAATTCTTTTCAACAGGTCCAGTATCCTATTTTGATAAAATATTTCCCCTATTTAGAAGGTGGATTTCTTTGCTTTCTCCTTATTGATTTTTAGTATTACTTCTAGTAATAAAATATATTTTTTATCTAATATTTCGAAAAGGGGATAATCACAACAGAAATAATATATACAATTTATAATAATTATGTTACCAACACAGTGCTTCCATTGCTTCCCTGAGCGACTGCTGTTGTCTGGTAATATGATATTACAGAAACTATGTTTATTCTACAGGTTGTCATGAAGACACAGTTCCGAGATCCTCATGGCATATTGAACTCCTTGCATAACCTGTCCAAACATCCGGCTTTGTTCATCATGCTGGTAGAGGCTGCTGAAAGCTTTGATCTTTGTATGATTAGACGTTCCTCATTACTGAATGAGGAACAAAAACGTTTATTAATGGAGTATTCAACACAGCCACTAACATTGCTACACCAGACGAGACTATTTTTGCGCAGACACCTGGGTAAGAAGATGCCTCACATGGTGGAACAATTGCCACTGCCAACAATACTTCACAGGTATCTCATGTATGAATTCAGCTGAAATATCCATGGTACTCAGGTTACAACTTTCGACTGAGAGCACACTTAATTTATACACAAATGTTAATGTTATTGATAATATATGACATTTTTAATAGTTTGTAGAGAGCATAAAATATTTTTATACCTTTATAATTGAGCATTGTTTGGTGCACATTTGGAATGCTAATTGTAATACATGAACTATTAATGTTGAAAATGATTTCTTTATTACAGAAATATAACTACTGCACCCTTTCCAAATGAAAGTATTATTTCAAACTTGTACCTAGAAATAAAATTTTAATTTATTATTTCACATGTGTTTTATGACTGCAATTATTATTGAGAGGCATAGAAGCAAAGGGTTAACGGGGGTGGAGTAGAGGTAACGTGCCCTCCTCTAGATCTGAAAGTTGCGAGTTTAAATCCAGCCATGGTAGATAGATTTTCAGGACAATAAAGTCCTGGCCACACAGGCATCTGGGGGAGAATTTAAGTCGGGGGTCCCATGCCATAGATTTATGGCACATTATAAAACTTCAAGCATAAATTAGAGCCTCAGGACCAAATTTCTCTACCCTTTCATGTTTGTATAAACCCTTGGTTTCCTGGCCGTCGAGGCTATGGACTTACCACCTGTCCTTCTGTCCTCTGTAGGAAAGTAAGCATAACTAATGGCTATGGTATTGTAACCTCCATTCCAAGACCCTCTGCCTCATCTGTGGAGTGATAGGTTGTATCCTTCCACCCATAGAACCAAAGGGAATGCAATTGCTCAAAAACCAGTTTCGAAAAAATTTGATCAAAGTTACAATATAAAAATAAATTCCTGAGGAAGTGTCTTTTATTTCTAGGTGAATGGGATTAAAGATTAGATTTGATTAGATTAGATTTTTATTGGGATATATACTTGTTATGGAATACATCAGAACATTTATACATTGATAAAGAATGTAATAATTGTACAGAGTAAGAAATACAAACTGTTGTAGTACGGTACAGCTGTATACAGAACTAGCCACCCTTTGTACTGATGAATAGTGGTTTTTTTTTTTTTTTTTTTACATAGTTCTTAGTATTACCCCAAGAAACTTTTTGAGGACTTGACTGTACTTTGTTACTCATTTTTCAAATGGTTTTTTGAAAACTTTTTTGTGTGTGTGCTTTTTATAGTTTTGTTGAACAGTGTGTGAACAACATAATTTGAAGAATGGACTTGTATACAATTTTCACAGCATTTCTCTCTGGAGTGTATGTACAGATTTTCTTCTGGTGTCTCAAGAGATTGTTGGGCAACATGTCTTGCAGCATCCAATTTTAATCTCTGTTTTCAGGCTTGAAAAGACTTATTTTCTTGCTCAGACAACACTGCTGTGACTTCTGTAGACTTCGTAGAATGACTACTAAGCCTATTCCTCGATGTTTGGATTTGTTTGGGGGGAGGGGGGAATAAAAAGAACAATAGATTTGGTAGTAATTGACCACACCCTGGTAATGCTAAGCATAGGAAAGGAAGATACCGATTGTTACCACAAACCATTAAAACTCTAATCGTATTGTAATGGTAAAACATTTCAAAATGGCTGTAGTCCTATGTTCTTTCCAGGTATAAAACTATGTTCATGCCATATTTCAGCGCTTTGCATGAAGGAGCACAGGAACTGCTACATTTATTATATATATTTAAGATATTCGAATTCAAATTTGATTGCACCTTTAAGCTCTTTTGTTGAAAATTCTGACGCTTTATGTGGGATATAATAGTATAAATAATTTTTACATTTTTACAGTGTTTTCAATGACGTCTCTTGTACACCAAACTAACCTGCAGTCATGCAGTGTTCTACTTAATAAGTGATTGTATGAAATACACAATTTTCAAGCAGACTGATCTCATACTTGTCTCTAAACAATTTACCCTGAGGGTTTATGAGAAAAATAGTTTTTACAGTTGATGTAATAATGAGAAATTGGACTCCAATTGACAGTGCTCTAAAACTTGTTTTGTTAAGATAGTTACACATTTACCGGTACCGTATTTCTGTTACATGCATACTGTTGCTCCCAAATTAGGAGCTGTTGAATGTTTATATTTTAAAAAATAAAGGAATTGAAATTATGTAAAGCAGTTTCCTACCTTTTATATTATTAACAATATAAAATAAACTGGGAGGTCCTAGGTTCAAACCCTGTTGACAGATAATTTGATTTTTGGGATTTTTATGGTTTCCCCAGTTGTAAGGGCTACGACTCATCGCCACTATTTCATCCTACAGCATAATAATCAAAGTTGTAAAATCAATTAAAATTATCAGAAGCCATACCACACCAACAATAGATCAAAACAATGCACATCAGTAATTATATGGCCTACTGATATACCCACAGAACTTGACATATGTTTTGACCTTGATGTTGAAGCACGTATAAATAGTTGAAATAAAGAAAAAAAACTGTTATGGAATGGATGGTAACTTTAAAGAAACTTATAAGACATTAACATTAAAATATTAATAAGTTTTTAGCATTATGGTATGTCCTACTGACTTGTTACGATTCATACTTTGCTGATTCTGGTCCATTTTATGCATCACAACACATACCCCACAAACCTATTTATATTTTCCAGCATCTTCATTAATACATATCAAGGGAACATTTTAAAACTTACTGAAATCAAATATTGATATACTATTACTTTGTGAAAAATATAATACACCTTTTTTTTTTTTTTTCTTTGTGCGATGTTTTATTTTGAACATTTCTTCTCTTTTCATTTTTGCTTTTCCCATTTTTTAAATGCATGAAATGAATGAACTTAGTTAGAAAATGCAAGTTGGACAAATTAAATACCATAAGTAATTTGTATACTGACCTTACGACATGATATACTTGTATAAATTATGCAAAAATATATACTGATAAATAAAATCAAATAGAAACAATACAGATAAACTAAATTTACAGTTCAAAGAGAATTTAGTCATCATGCTTCAAAATTTATTTTTCACAGTCAGTGATAATTGAATTTGCTACCTGTAAACAAAAGAAAAAAACATTTTTAGAAACTAAAATTTTATATCTGGCAGAGAAATAGTTAACTACTTTCATTTTTTTTTTGTGCACTCTACTTTAATAACTTAACTTGATTATGAAATTAAATCAAAACTGAATGCAATAAATATTTTCTAACAAAATGAAGTATTCATACATTTTCATTGAAATTATACTCTTTTTATATTTTTTTCTACAGTTAGAATATGTAGAAAGGGTAAATGCGGAGGCACTAGAACTAAAGCCAAACTAATCTAAATTTAAACTACAGTGAATTTGATAAATTCATTATAATATATTATCTTAATCTAATGCATCAGTAACATTTACCAGTACCTAGCAATTAATCATTTATCAGTACTCAGAGGATTTTGTTCTTTTTGCAATATTGGTACTCAGGGCCGCCACATGGGGGGGGGGGGGGGCTGCCGGACCCAAGGACCCGGGCGTGGTCGGTGAGGAGCCCGCGACCAGTACATGGTCCTGGGCCCGACCCCAAGATGTGGTGGCCCTGTTGGTACTTAATACAGTATTGTTGTGTTTTTACCACAGATAGTCTACTTACTTTTCGGTCAAATAAAAAACATCGGGACTCGTATGCAGTTAAAATTGAAGTTTTAACGCATTAGTTCACAAGTTTCCTAAAAAAAAAAAAAAAAAACAAAATACAGGTCATTCTCCGAACACATGAGGCCATGTGACAGGAGGGAAAAAATGAACAAGGGGAAAAAAGAACAACGCGGAAAGCGCAACAGACGATGTTCAACTTAATGTATTGTCATAATTCATTTTGCTTTGTGTCATACAAAGTACCACATACAAATGCTAGCTTGAGATAAAGTGTAGTTAGGGCTGTAATTGACCTGCATTTTTCGGCCTCTGAAGCAGCGAGAAGGTTCCATATTTCTTGA
Organism: Ectobius pallidus; assembly: GCA_964059195.1. NCBI lineage: Eukaryota > Metazoa > Arthropoda > Insecta > Blattodea > Ectobiidae > Ectobius > Ectobius pallidus. The sequence continues at coordinate 93,742,934 of CAXKWD010000001.1, forward strand.
AGAGTGGCTCAGAAGTGGGTTCTTCACTATAATGCGACCGGAAGTTTTCATAGGAAACGTGGATCTGGCCGGCCGCGTATTTCGATGCTAGATTGGTTGCAGAAGTTGAACGTAAGTTATTGATTTTGCACTACAGGTACCGGTATTATAAAATAAAATCTTTAAAACATGCTCCTTGAATAAACATATTCCTCGTAAATTTATTCATTATTATTATAAGAACTTCCATGCAAGAATATGGCGGACCTGAGGCATATAGCCACAGCCTTCTATACATGTTTGTTTTGGAACAAAAGTGACTAAATAATCAAGAAAATACATGGACAAACAAGAGGCAGGTGTGAACCTAACCTTAAGTCTTCCTGTACATGCGCATGTGCTCGTTCGTGGTACTTAATCAAATAACGCTCGACGTTTTTTATTTGACCGACTGTACAGTAACTTTTTTACCCTCAATTATAATATTACACAATTTATTTTTATTTATATTGTTTATAACATAACTCAACACAAAACCACCCTACAATAGGCCTACTCTTCTTTTTCACTAAAAAATTCATCTAATCACTGCCATTTTAGCTATACAGATTATTTTGAAGTGTATTATGGATGAACCACAATTTTGGTACTAAGTCCTGTGGCGTACTAATATACTCTTTTTAGACAATGTAAATAGCTTTGAAATTAAAAATAATTTGGATACTGTACTGTTAGAATCTAGCTATACTTTGTCACTTGTAATGTAATGTTGGTCATAGGTAGTCTGTCATCATACTCATTAACTCATTGACCGTGTCAGATTTTGCACCTCAATAGCTTTTGTATCAATGATGGTAGGCCTATCAATGGTACCAAAACAATTTTTTGAGTCTGCATTTCTAATGCATTACATCACTTCTCCCAGATGGCAGCAGATTAAGCTGCTGAAAGCTTGCTTGGAATCGATCATCCTACACACCCAGTTGGAAGTCCGAGAAACCATCATGCATTCTCAACACCGGGAAAACATCAAGTCACACACACTATATATAAGTACCGTACTGTAATGTAGGCTACTAGAGAGAAGTTACAATTTATTAACAGTTTTTATTTTTTACTTTTTTTTACACATTTCCAGGTAATGGACACAAAAAAGTGTTTCTGACCTTGGGATGGGGAGAATCTGAGGACTGTACTGGAGTGAGCTAAATAATCATATAGAGGTGCCTGAGTGGAGCCACTAGTACGGTCCAGGAAGACAAAGCCTTTAGCGTAGACACAATTTATTGCAAAGCTCTCAGCGTGAACTGCAAGGGGGCAAGGGTCTGGGGTTACTTTTATCTAGGAAATAATCATCACAAAGCTCCTGGTGGGGGTCTGGGGGCTCAGATCCCCATTGTGGAACAGGGAGAGACAGCTTTCAGCAAGGTCCTTAGACATCTAGTGCCATAGGGAAGTTTCTGGAGAGTCCAGGGAGGTTCTCATATGGACCAGAAAGGAAAATTTTATAATTTTGACATTAACAGGAAGTTTTTTGGTGTATCATAAAGATTGTACCGGTATACCCCGGGAGAATGTTTATTACAGCAACTGAGCTACTGAGATCATTATCTCTGTTAGGTTTGCTGGTCTGCTTTTTTTCTTCTTCTTTCATTTCTTTTGTCACCTGATTCTCCCACCAAGTGCCTCTGCAGTCATGCGGATCAGTCATCATGCGAACCCCATGGGCTGGACCATGCAAATAGATTAATTTCCCCTAAAAATACAGTATGTGATCTGTATTGCAGTGTGTATGGTCCTGATAAAACTTTGTATCAATATTTATATTTAACTAGCTTAAAAGGCCCGGCGTATCCCGGGTTTTTATTTTGTAATAATTTGAAATTAATTTATGAAGGACTTTCGATTTTCAAACTCTAGGACCTTGTATAATGTGTAGGCCTACAAACAACTTGAAATGAGGAAGAACGACTTATCACACTCGAACTATTTCTTCAGAAAACACTAGATATAGCCACTACATGCTTGATTTCCTTTTGCCACATTTCTGGCGTCACCATCAATACTGCTTTGTCAAACCGTTTCCTAACATTGCATAATTTAAAAGTTTTGTTATTTCAGGCCGCAAACCCTTTGATAAAACTCCATACCAGTTCAGTTGGATTCAAATTGCTATGATAAGGGGGCAACCTCAGTACCTGATGGTCCGCTTTATTTGCCATATCATCAACCACATATTTATTTACATCTTTGTCCGCGAATTCCTGTGCTAAGCTCACAAACTCTGCCTTAACACTTTTATCATTAAATGTTACATTCTTTTCTTGTAGTCATTCCACAATATTTTGTTTACGCCAAGAAGTATTTGGACACCGATAGAGTTTCACACTGTGGTATGATGCATTGTCCATAACTATTAAACTGTTGGGTTCAAGTTTCGGCAAAACATTAGCAAACCAGTTATGGAATACCTCTACATTCAAGTCTTCGTGGTAGAGGTAAATCATTTCCGTAACATCTCTGGGATCTGTTATGGGTAGGTTGAGTGCGAGTCTGGAGTCTAGCACGCAGCTGACTCCCCGCCCCTTCCCCCAAACACTTCGCTAACGAACAGGTTTCAGAGCACAAGAGGCGCCTTTTTCAAATAGCAATGGTCAATCTACAATACTTATTTCTCATACTGTATTTAATTTTTTGTCGTAACTGAAATAAAACTGTCGTCTTTACTAGCTGTTGTTCAAATAATTTTCACCTCTGTTTATGCCGTGAGCCTATCTATTCGTATTTCCGAAGTGCCAACAGCCAGTCACCTTTTACCGGTGTAAGGGGTTTTAATCCGAAAATACGAAATATGAAAGAAGAAAAAATCGTAAAATCGTATACGATACTTACTAAATTAATTCATTAAAGTTTCTTTAATAGTAATGCCCTGATAGTGCAATGCTTCTTCTTAATAACTGAACATCAGCTTAAAAAATAGCATAAAACAAATTTTTGTAAGGAAAAGATATTTTCGTACTTTCATCTTAAATATTTGGTATTTCTAATGCACATAACATCCATTATTATTGTAGATGTTAAATTTATTTCATTACAGCTTATACAACAATAAGGTACAAACAAATTAAAATATCAACATTTTAAGGGGTAAACCTATTCACGAAATAGTTTAAATGAATATTTGAATTATTGTTATAAACATGTTCTATTGAAACGAACACATTAAAATTGTTTACACTCGATATTTATATTTATAATATTAAAAACACTGTTAATGAAATTAAAATAAAGGCATCCTCAGGAAATGAAAGTTATGCATGAGTACACGTACTTATGGGGACCGATCTGTGAAATATTTATAATTTCTACATTTTTCATTCCATTTTCTTCATTTTTTTACCTGACCCCGGAAGCATTTAGGATAATCCCTAAAATTTTGAGAGCTGTTAGTTTATTTAATCTTGAAAAAATATACTTATATTTTGTGATTTTATTGGGTTTCATGGTAAAAGATCCTTGGAGTTCAATTTTCAAAATTTTGGAACTGAATTGCAAATTTGCATATTTCATCTCTACACACGTCAAGACTAAAAAGCTGATAGTTTACTATTTTACTATTTCTTTTAGAAATAAAAGTTAACGTTATTTTACTTGATTTTGTCGAGTTTAAATCATAAACTATATATTATAAAGGCATAAATAGCTAATTGTTTTTGATTAACTATTCGTTCAGTTAATTTTACTACTGATAAGTCTAAGGACTTGGTTGAACATTTCAAAGCAATTGATTAAATATTGCTACGCAAGGAATAATTTAAAGTATTTATTCACATAATTTGAGCAGTTTTTTAATACAGTTTAGGTCACCAAAAAAAATAACATAAGCATGCTTAAAATATGCGGACTTTTCGTTTCTCAGTTCTACAAACTAAAGTAGAAGCTATTCATCTCCTATAGTGGGATATTCCCCAGTTACCATACCACGAAATGCCCTACTGGAAGTTTTGGCATTTTTAGAGCGTCTTTATGTTTTCTCCAATAACGCATTAAAATGCGAACTGTTCCGCAAAACATGTTAAACTTGTACTTTGTATTTTTGTACATCTAATTTGTACAACATTGTGTAATTATTCTTCTTCCCTATCTTGAAATTTCAACACAAGTGCACTGTATTGTTAAGAAACAACTGTAATACCATAGTGCCATCCCCTTCTTTTGTGAAGCAGGTAGAGCAGTTTTGCGAATGAACAATACCTATCATGGAATGCGAGAATTTACCTATAAGAAAGGACAACAAATCCCAAAATTCATACCACACTGTAAAATCATATGCGTAAAATACCAAAACTGTAAAAAAATGTACACAAAAACACGAAGGAAACATGAAGTTTTAAATGATTGTTTAAAAATTAGGGTGTGGAAATCACGCGGAAGTAGGTTTTTACAGTTGGCAGTTTTTTCCGCAATATAAAAGTCATTTATTGTTTTTCTGATTGCACACATATCAAATTCATCCAAATCTGTACATTGCCTTGGTCGATTTTTGTTCTTTTTTGGAGTCTGAAGCTCTCTGAACTTCCAGCTTCAACATCCTGCATTTCTCTTTTAATTTATTAAAATCTACTTCCTACACTGCGGGAAAGAAATCAGTACAAAGGATCGGGATTTAGCCTACTGAAAGTGTTTAAAAAACTTGGATTTTGGTGGGGATTTTATTGAGTGGGAGCCATTTTACTTTAAGAACTCAATATTAACACTAGCTAACAAAGAAACCAACTAACTAATGAATTTCTAGTACTATCTTAAAGCGAATAAAAATGGAAATAATTAAATGAAAACTTCATATAGCCTACACCGGACTGCATTGTTAAACACTTCTCCACACATAAGCGCAGGTTTGTAACACTTCAGCAGACAAACCAAGACTGACTACTGAGCATCTAGCCCTGCACATCCCCACCCTTCGCTGCATTGCTAGGATCGCTCACTGTCCTGCTAGAGAAACCCAGAGATGTTACGAAAATGATTTACCTCTACTCACCTGTTTTCTTATACTAAAAAATGAGCAAACCCCCCATCTACGAAGCCCGTGTCACTACCTATATGCGTAACTATAGGCGTTTCCCCTTACCCATAGGATTTTTTAAACCTTTACTTAATCCTGCCCTAAAAGCTTTTTCCTTTGATTTAACAGTAGTGTCATGCCAAATTTTAGGGGTGGTGTGTCCTGCATTTACCCATGTCTGGCCTAAGTAATAAAACTTTCGACCCTCTGCTCGGTATTGCCGTACAGCTCTAAGATATCGTCTTCTCCAAAGTACAATATCATCACGATCTACTATAACATTAACCTCACTTCTTTTCACATATTTCATTCCAATGTCCAACAATAACTTATAAAATGTTGTTCTTTTAAAATTAGGTAGGTCGAAGTCCTCATTGACAGCACAAAGAAGTTTATCCACAGTTGGAGTTATGTTATCAAAAAAGAATTGATGAACTTTTGCTCGAATAGCACTTTTCATAAAGTCATCAATATTATCTAAAACACTACGCGGCTTTTGAGCCTTTCTTGGAGGAGTTTTCACTACACCAGAGTCTCTGTATTCACTACACACTTTCCAGATACTTCTGATAGATATACCGGTGAATTCAGATGTCAATTTTACAACGTTCTCAATTGCAAGTGCTGGATTTTTTTTAACCCATTAAACACATCCAATATAATTTCCTTCTGTCCACTTCGCAAAGATTTACCTCTCTTATTTTTAACTATGCCACTTGGGCCTGGTTGAATTTCAGTCATTATGTTTAATGCTTCTCGCAGACTGGGTTATAAATTATAAACGCCACGTTTCGCAATATATTGAAACATTTTTAGTAAGTTGATATTGTTATCTTAAAAATTTTCATCACATTTTATGAGCTTTTACTGTTGTAAAAATCAAATCTAATACCGCACTATATTGTCTTGTAGCATGATGTCTGGTGGGGTTCAAATCACACGCATTTGTTTACACGGACTTGCATTCTCAAAATCACCGCCGTCTCGAGAATAGTAATACAGTCTAGAAGGCAGTGCTCAAAATGAATGGATAACACACTTTCGATTTGGTTTGGTTGCAAGACTCACTTTTGTTTATTTGTTTGTTTTGTTATGAACACATGTGAAAGCAGTACTCTCAAACTGTGAATATGTTACACTTCTTTTATCACACTTCAATTTTTTAATCTTTTTGTTTGTTATGTAAACAACTGACAGCAGAACTATCTAACTTTGCCTCATTTCACATTTCCGACTTTTCCCGTGGATTTTCCAAAAATTTTATTTCATACAAACCTTGTCCTGACAATTACGAACACAACAAAAAAAGAATCAGCCAAATTGGTCGAGCCCTTCTCAAGTGATGCTCCGTCATACATTTTGGAAATTCATTTTTATTAATATAGATTGAAGTAAAAATATGGTTACTCCAACCTATATGGAAACAAGAAATATTCATTTAAAAGTTTATACTTGTTAAATTAGTGAATTAAATTTGTTGGAGTTATCAATTACTACGCCTACTTTTGGGTTTGTCAGAGGCACCACTGTAGCTTCCTCCTTGGAATCAGGTGCCATCATAACTTTCTCTTTGGGACATTACTTTCTCCTTGGGATAAAGACACCACCGAATATACCCGCCAGTAAGAAGCTTCTCCTGTACCACGAAAGTGTTGTGTGTTGTCAACTAGCCTTGCAAAAACAGTCAAAGCCGGTTATAGCGACTCTGAAGAGACCGCTAATAGGTTATGGGCCCAGGCAGTGCATACCACAATTAATCGTGACGAAAAAGAACGAGAGCGCGAGTGAAATTAAAGTTAAAACAATAGTGGGAACGCAGCAAGTCGGACGAACAGCCAAAACCAAAATGGCGCACGCGGCAACGACCATGCGACTAGAGACTTTATCGCGCGAAAATTACGATACATGGCGTATCCAAGCCGAGGCCCTGCTCGTAAAAAACGACATGTGGGGCTACGTTTCCGGCGAAATAAAAGAGCCCAAAGTGCAAGGGGAAGGTGCAGCTCCCGCGACCGCTGAAGCGGCATCCAAGCTATGGAAATCGAACGATCGGAAGGCGAAAGCGGATCTGATCCTGGCAATCAATCCGACAGAGCTCGCCCAGATCCGGGGCTGCAACACCTCGCGCGACGTTTGGCTCAAACTGGAGTCAGTGTACGCCTCAAGAGGACCTGCCCGGAAAGCGGCATTGTTGAAACGCCTCACACAACAAAAGATGCAAGAAGGCGACGACGTCACCAAACATCTCAGTGAGTTTTTCGACGCCGTGGACAAGCTGCAATCAATGGAGATTGACATCAACGGAGAACTCCTCTCGATCATGCTACTCTATAGCTTGCCCGCCAGCTTCGAAAATTTCCGCTGTGCCATCGAGTCTCGGGACAACCTGCCTGACGCGGAATCCCTGAAAGTGAAGATAATCGAGGAGCACAACGCGAGAGCCCAAAAGGGCGGAGATGACGCCAGCGCGGCCATGTTCGCCAGGAGCCGGTCACAGTCGAACAAGACGAAGGACCAACGTAAGAACAAAGGCGGCGCTAGTGGTGCGAAATATGGTGCAAGTGACAATTCCGGACGAAAAGACAAACAATCCGACTCAAAGCGTCGTTACAAGTGCGGTTACTGCCACAAACAGGGACACAAAGAAAGCGAGTGTTGGCATAAAAGGAACGCGAACTCAGGTAACGACAACCAGGAGAAGCCGAACGAGGCTCACTGTTGCTTCTTCACCAAAGCAGTGCGCGAACCGACCAGTGCGGACAATCTTTGGTGCCTAGACTCAGGTTGCACCTCACACTTGTGCTTTAACAAGCACGCATTTACCAACGCGAGTGACAAGTGCAGTAAACTGAAACTCGCGAACAACTCGGAAACACGAGTGAAAGGCAAAGGTGACGTACAAATCGTAGTCGCGGATGGCCACGACAACGTCGTCACGCTGAAAAACACGCTGTACGTCCCCGACCTTAGATCTAACCTCATGTCGATCGCGAAAATTGTTGACCGCGACCATGAGGTCACTTTCAAGAAATCGTGCGCGATCATCACGGACAAAACCGGCGAAGTTAAAGTCGTTGCGCAACGCGTCGGAGATCTTTTCTTTCTTCGCGAACGCGAACAACGCGCGCACGCCATCATGGAAACCGAGCAAGCGAGATCCAACGCAGAGGTGCTGCATACACGCTTGGGCCACTTAAACGCACGGGACATGTCACAGCTGATAAAAACCAAGCACGCGACAGGAATCAAACTCGAGGCCAAAATCGGAAACATCCGGTGCGAATCTTGCATCGCGGGGAAGATGTCCAGTACTCCATTTGGAACCCGCACAAGCTCTACTACGGAACTTCTCGAGTTAATTCACTCCGACGTCTGTGGACCCATGCGCACACCATCGCAGGGAGGAGCGCGGTACTTCATAACCTTCATCGATGACTACAGCAGAGTCTGCCTTGTCTATTTTCTCAAGACCAAGGGCGAAGCCGTCGAGAAATTCAAAGAGTTCAAAACCCTCGTCGAAAACCAGGTAGGACGGAGAATCAAGGCGTTCCAGTCCGACAATGGCAGAGAGTACGTCAACGAGAGGATGAAGAGCCTACTGAAGGAATCGGGCATACATCATCGTCTGACTGTACCATACACACCCGAGCAGAACGGCGTTGCCGAGCGCAAAAATCGGACTCTGGTAGAGGCTGCACGCTGTATGCAAATCGACGCCAAGCTGCCTCCGCAAATGTGGGCCGAGGCGATAGCCACGGCGAACTACGTGAAGAACCGCTGTCCGACGAAGGCGCTACCGGATGGGATCACACCTCACGAAAGGTGGACCGGAAACAAACCGGACTTATCTCACCTTCGTTCGTTCGGCGAGAGAGTCTACATCCTGGACAAAACGCCGGGAAAGGGGAAGTTTCAACCTCCCGGAAAACCCGGGATCTTCGTCGGCTATGCGGACCAGGCTAAGGCTTACCGCATTTTGCTCCCCGAGGATCGCAAGGTCAACATATCCAGGGACGTCAAGTTCCTAAACGAGTTCCACCCAGAGCCGACAAAAACCGAAGAGTCCCCTCCAAGCACGCCAGGCGGAGCCACGTTGGACGATGGCCTCGCGTACATAGAGATGGTGATGGACCCAAGCGTCCTACACTTTCCTGACGAACCCGAAGCCCCAGCATACGATGACGAGGAAGAGATCCTTGAGCCGTTCCACGGTTTCGAGCCAGTCAACCAACCAGAGGAACCCCAGGTCAGGCTGCCCTCAAAAAGGGGGCGCGGCAGACCCAAGACGGTGAAGACTGGCGCGAGAGGACGCCCCAGGAAAGTGTACCACGTGGTTCCTGAAGACGAGCCACTCGACTCGGACGCAGAGGAACTCTCCGCAGCTGTTCACAACCCCGTCGAGGGACATGTCGAAGGAGACGAACCGGAAGAGCTCGCCGGCGACCAGTGCGTCATGACAGCCATAGAGGTACCATTGAACGACGCCCTGGTAGGAGAAGATCGGGAGGAATGGCTTGACGCCATCTACTCCGAGGCCAAATGCCTGGTGGCAAACGACACTTGGGAACTAGTCGACCGGCCTACCACTCACAAAGTGATCGGCTGCCGTACCGTCCTACGGAACAAGTACAATCCTGACGGAACACTGGATCGACGCAAAGCCCGAGTCGTAGCTCGTGGGTTCGCCCAGAGACCAGGCGTCGACTTCACAGACACCTTCGCCCCAGTGGCGCGCCTCGATTCGCTCCGACTCCTTATGGCGCTTGCCGTAAAGCGGGGACTTAAGGTCTACCAACTAGACATCACTACTGCATACCTCAACGGGGACATGGACACCCTCGTTTACATGGAGCAGCCGACCCTGTTGGAAGAAACCCTCGAGCGGATGATCCACTTCGAGACAGACAAGATGCTGGTCACCAAGGCCAGAAAGATGCTAAAAGAAGCCAGATCCGGTAACAAGGTCTGCAAGTTGCGCAAGGCCCTCTACGGGCTACGTCAAGCTGGTCGCCTGTGGCACGCTAAGCTTAGCAACACACTCAGGTCGATGGGTCTGAAATCGACGCATTCCGACCCCTGCATTTACGTCGATGATTGCGAGGGATGTGGCACGTACGTACTCATCTACGTCGACGACATAATCCTCGCCTCCCGTGACCCGAAGAGAGTCGACGAGATCAAACGAAGACTCTCTGCCGACTTCCAAGTCAAGGACCTCGGGAACATCAGGTTTTGCCTGGGGATTGAAGTCGAGCAGACCGAGGAACGGATCACTCTATGCCAGCAGGGATACATCCGCGAGGTGCTGGAGAAGTTCGGGATGGCCGACTGTAAAGACGTTAAATACCCTCTGGAGGCCGGTGCCAAGCTGGACTTCCCGACGGATGACGAAAAGGACGCCAACAAACTGTATCCCTACCGGGAACTGATTGGAGCCCTCATGTACATCGCCATTGGGACGCGCCCGGACATCGCTCATGCGGTGAACATGTTGAGCCAATTCAACGATCGACACGGCCACGCCCACTGGATTGCTGCCAAAAGAGTGCTGAAATATCTCCGGGGCACGATCAACAAAAGGTTGATATACACTCGAGACGACAAGGGGATCGTCGGATTCGCAGACGCCGATTGGGCGAACTGCGTGATCGACCGGAGGTCCTACACTGGATACTCCTTCATCCTGTCCGGAGCAGCCATCTCCTGGTGCTCGCGCAAGCAGAGGATGCCGGCCCAGTCGTCCACTGAAGCCGAGTACGTGAGCTCGTCAGAAGCGATCCGAGAGGCCATCTACCTCTCCAACTTCACCAAGGAGCTCAACGTCGACGAGTTGTCGAGCATCACAATCTTCAACGACAACCAATCGGCAGGGAAGCTGATCCACAATCCGGTGTTCCACGCCCGGACCAAACATGTGGACATAAAATACCACTTCGTCAGAGAGGCAATCAAACTCTACCCAATCGATGTGAAATTTCTGCCCACAGAAGAAATGACGGCAGACATCCTCACGAAACCTTTGTCGGGGACTAAACTCGAAAAATGTGTTCGTGGTCTTGGACTTAAATATCGCTGAACCTCTTCAGCAAACTCCACTTGCTTCATAGTTAAAACTCAGCCTCATTATGAACATTAAAAGCTTCACAAACAATTCGCTTTCTGCATTTCAAAAATAGTCTTCAAATTGAGGGGAAGTGTTGGAGTTATCAATTACTACGCCTACTTTTGGGTTTGTCAGAGGCACCACTGTAGCTTCCTCCTTGGAATCAGGTGCCATCATAACTTTCTCTTTGGGACATTACTTTCTCCTTGGGATAAAGACACCACCGAATATACCCGCCAGTAAGAAGCTTCTCCTGTACCACGAAAGTGTTGTGTGTTGTCAACTAGCCTTGCAAAAACAGTCAAAGCCGGTTATAGCGACTCTGAAGAGACCGCTAATAAAATTTTATCAGGAGTCTAGGCTGCAGGAGTGGTGATAAAAAAAAGAAGCATTTGAAGAAAGCCACTAATAATGCTGGTCCTCTTAGTCCTGATTAAATTTTATTCTCATATTCTGTTACTCAGGAGGTTAATTTAATTTAATTTAATATATAGGCTAATAAAGTTTAATTTAATTTAATATATAATTTAATTTAATATATAATATATAATATAATACAACCCCAAAGAGCAAAGCTCATGCGAGGGGTGACATAAATACATTGGTTCAAAGGGAAAAAAAAATTACAACACATACTACAATTATCTTAAGGCTATAACAAATTCACTGTGACAAACATACTACAAACCACAAAAAAAAAAAAAAAATTTGAAATATACTAAGCAATTTTGAAATATGCATTTTTTTATACGACTTCACAGAAATATATTATAACTATCCTACTGACTAAAGTACACATCTAAAAAATATGATAATGCTTTTGGTTTAAAATTTCTAATGGAACTGGACACACGTTCAGGTAACATGTTATACAATTTTATAGCATGAGGTAATATTCCATTTAGGCCATACGTAGTGGATTCCATTTATTTTTAAAAAATGTTATTTTATTAGGTCATATTTAGGGTTTTTGAGCCATATTTATTCATTTTTAAGGGCATATTTGCAGTCATATTTTCGACATTTTTAGGTCATAAACATCCGAACCCTGTTTATGACTGTGGCTGAATGTTTACATGTTGAGGTCACGTTTCATCTCAACCTACACAAAGCAATGGACATTCTTAACTTTCTTGACTTGGGTACCCTAGATCGAGCCCTGGTCATGACTCTCTAAGCTACTCATTTCATACAGAAACTTGCCTAACAAATAACGAGACTTAGGTTCAAGCAGACTACAATACAATATTAAATTCTCCTATTTTTATTAGTTGAAAATCATTCTTAAACATTTAAAATTACACAATAAATTACAAATTGTAAAACCATCCAATACAAAGTTTACTTTATTGGCTGTTCCATTCATTGCACTGATAGACCCTACAGGCTACTGATTTTTAGTTGAGAAAGGAAGTAGGTTATGTATAGAGAAATATATAAATGAATTAGGTATTGTGTAGGTATTAAAAAAAATTTGTCATATTTTTTATATTACCTGTAACATGTAATAACCTTTAATAATAAGTGCATTATTTTTACATTACTAGCACTTGTTGACAGGGGGTGGGTACACATAAAATAAAGTTCATAAGACTTAATCTGTTTCTTTAACCTTTAAATTAGCAGTAGAGCAGGGTGCTTATTCATCTCTAGTTTGGTTCTTGCGGGCTCTGATATTGGCATCACTGGTTCCACCAGACATTTCTTGTGAGTAACAATGTTATAATATGCTAGACCAGCGTTTCTCAACGTTTTTGAACCTGAGGACCTCTAAAATGCCTAAAAAATTTTACGGACCACTAATTTTACATCCCATTTTTAATAATTCATTTGGGGTATTAATTATAGGTCATTATAACGAAATATGTGAAAAATTTTACTTCTTTACTTTCCACTTGCTTTATATTTTTTAATTATGTCTGTGGACTATCTGCACCATCTTCGCGGACCACTGATGGTCCGCGGACCATAGGTTGAGAAACGCTGTGCTAGACTATATTTTAGGTTAAAAGAGCTAATTGATTCATTTTAATATTACTTGTATCTTGCACTCTTCTAAGAACAAACTGTCTTCACAGGTTCTAGTGAACATTACAATCTAAAGTTTAGCCGTTTTTAACTCATTGTAATTGTATGAATAAGGCACCAACTTTACAGTCTTAGGCCCGTTCTTACGATGTCCAGTTAAGTAGGAGTAAATGATAACTGGTAGTTTATTTTACGGTCGGAGTAAAGTTCCAGTAAACGCTTCTTTGTTCTTATCATCTCCTAGTTAAAGTTTACTCCCGGTTAAGGCAATCAGACTAAAGTCACAGCAGTTGGTACGAGCGTTTCTCAGTTGTTTGCAGCAATTTTTCAACTGTTTTCATTGTTTCGTGTGATTTTGCAATGGATAATGAAGTTATGGCTGATATAAATAAAATAAAGAGACACAGCAATTTCTTTTCAAGTGAAGAATAATTGTTTCTGAATGATATCGACGAAAAGCGTTATATAATTCAAACTAAATATACACACAGTAAGGTGTGGCCATAAGAGCAAATCTCAAAAAGACGTATCAGAAAAACCTAGGCTATTGTGAAATATATAACTTCCTCTGAATTTAATTATAGTTTGCAGTACACAGTACGGGCAGTAGTGCGCAATCAGTTGTATTAGCCTAAAAATGTCGCATAATTTGCAAGGCAAGACCTAAAACCTAATAATTTTGTGTATGAAATGTGTAGCTAATAACTGCAGGATATATTACGAGATGTTCTCAAATGAAATTATTAGCTCTTAGCAAAACATATTAAAATACATTATATATAGTTTATATATTACGCTTATTATACAATTCCTGTTAAATAAGAACACAATCCTCCTCAAGTAAAGTGGTTGTAAAAATAAAAATAAAGGTACCACGTTTCGAAACCCCATCCCCGAAGGATGAAAACCCCAAATATAATCTGATGTACGGGTAGAGGAAGCAAATAGTAAAATAATTGATTGTCAAAACTTTCATAATAGTTGGATCTAGTTATCAATATTTTTTTAATTTATTTTTTAATATATTGGCATTGTTCTTCATCGCCAGTGACATTACGAAAGCAGCTAAATAACTTCATCTCTCCATTTTAATTCAGTTCGCGAGAAGTATAACCTCAAAAAATCCTCCGGTTAGGAGTTTACTTGTACATTTTCCTACAGTAAAGATTACTTCCAGTTAAGAGCTTTTTGCCAACAGTTAACACCTAACCAGATATTGTAAAATCGAACTGTCAGTAAAGTAACCGTAAAAGTAGCCGTAAATATTTTACTGGAGGTGGTAATAACGGGCCTAAGTACACTAAGTTATACAAAATTGGAGTTTCAGGTTAAGTTCAGGTGAAGTTTATTTTTTGCTCATTTATGTTTAAATTTAAAATTAAAATAGATACTTCTTTTAAATAGGCCTACATTAAAAAAGGTATTCCTCAGGATTGTGAGCGACCCCTGGTGATCCTGTAAGGGGATATTCTCAGTGGATTTGTTACCGGGGTGCACCAGTCCCCTACCTACTTAAACCTAAGGACACACCACACCCAGTCCTGAACCCAGGAAAGGAATTTTTCACTACTGAAAAATCCCCAACCTGGCCGGGAATCGAACCCTGGCCACCGGAGTGGAAGGCAGGCAAGATGTTCTAAAAAGAAAGAATAGGAGACATATTTCACAAACTTTGAAGGCCCAGATTAATTATAAAGAATATTGAATTTTAAAAAAAATCCAATATGGTACCGGTACCTCTTAAACATTAACTGGTTGATTACTGAGTAAGCTCTAGGCCTACATAACCTGAGTTACCAATAATCCCAAGGGTTACTGTGAATTTGAATGTGAAAGGTCATCAAACACATTATACTTGGTATGATGTTTCTCGCCCGTGGCTGTGAAGGAAGCATGCAACTACAGAACATCAATGTCGCCATCTATCTGATTATTGAACAAACAGCAGCAGGCCTATGTCATCTACTCGTCTGGCTTGGGAAAACTTAGTTTCAGTATTTCATTAGTCTATATTGTTTTCAGAAAGCTGTAATCATGGGTAAAATTATGGAAATATGACCCGTAAACAAGAAACAATGTTTATAATTCTGCCAAAGCAGCTCAGGATGTTTCCTAACAAATTACTTTGAGAATGGATGCATAACCTCAAAATTCAATCTCAGGCATCTACGAAACGACCTAGCTGTTACAGATATCTGCCATATTTATTATTTACGTCAAGCTTATAGAAGGGTGTTAGGCTGTGTAAAGCATTACACATACTAGTCTTTTGTGCAGGGATTATCAGCAAATTTTTCTCCTCGGCTGTGTATATTCCTGGTACAAATGTCACACATGGATTATTAGTAAGACTCTTACAGTATCGTAACATATACAGTAAAAACTCTATTCAAAGAACACTGATGATTCCAGAGTAAATTGGTCTTTCATAGGGGTGGTCCCTTAATAAGGGGGAATGCAATTTTATGTATTACAGAACTAAAATACAGAAAGAATATGAAAACCGTTAATTATTATTTATTGTTATTGCAAGTTAATATATTATTCTTAATCCTTTTGTGTGAAGGAATTGTCAATGGTTGTTAATTTGTATTTACAATAGGCTATGAATAAACTTTTTCTTTCTATTATCTCTCTTTCCAAACTGTCTTTTACCTATCAATAATGTAACAATAGTAATGCAGAAAAAATGCAAGCTCAAAGCACATCTAGCCTCTATTTACAGTTAAAATAGCAAAAGATCCAGTCTGGAAGGGGGGTTTGGAATATTGCACTCCTTGCTTTGTATCCATCGTTTTCCACCCTACCTCCTTATCATCAAGCCATAAGAATATGTATTTACCAAAACATTATTTAACCATCCCCACACCTTTGTGAATTGTTCCTTTCATCATAATCATAAGAATTGCAGAACTGACTTACAATGTTGTCATAAGAAATTTCCATTCAGCTAGTGATTTTAAGCCTATTGTAGAAGTTATTATTTTATACTTTGTTTGGTAAGAAGAGTTAAAAGCAACTATACCATTGGTCTGTGGTTGGGGAGAGGGGTGGCCTGTTAATTGAGATGCCAATTGCTTTGATGTTTGAGCATTAATTTCGATTCCTAGAAAAATTAGATTTTAAGGGGGTGGCCGCTTAATAAGGGTGGTCTTTGATAGAGGATTTACTGTATGAAATAAGGGAAACTAATAGTACCGGTAATTGCCTAAGTATTTTTTATGTAAAAGGGAAGGTAAAAAAATGTAAAGTCTTTAGCCTGAAAATTGTGGAAAATACTCGTAGACATTTCACCCTTCTCTTCCCTTAACCTGCCAGTGCATGGGTGAAAAATAATTTATTGAGTACAGTATATGGGTTGGATCTCACAGGCCCATTTTTAAGAAATAATGTTCTTTGATTATATTTTGATCTTTATACATGCCAATATAATACATTCTATTAGGAACCATTGTTATAAATAGCTTGGTGATTATAAATATTTTCAATGTATGTGCAGAGATCTGGAACAGTTTTGTAAAGGTTGAACACTCGCCAACATTCTCAGTACCAGTACTTCTCGTAAATCATGCTGTTCATTCAGGTTAGGTCTATATCAATTTCTCTTAGATCTACGAAGAAATACCTCAAACAATTAAGGAAATATCCCACCAATAAATTTCATAATTTATCCTTTATGAACTTAATAAGTGAAAAGTAACAATAAAATCATATCACACTAAAAACTTGCATGAGTGGTCGGACTGGGTCTCAGAGTACCACATAGCAGTTTGTTTCAACACAGAATACAAACAGAACACCATCAGCTTATTTCATAACTACAGACCATATGACTGATTGACTAGCCAACGCCCATCCTTGGCATGTCTGCCAATAAATGACATGCAAACCAGTGGAGATACAACTACAGACCTAATGAACCTGTCATGCACTGAGCATGAGACACTTGCATTCGAGGTCAATCTCATGCTTTCATGCACTCAAGCTAGAATCTTGTGCATTTTATCCATTAAAAGCATTAAGATTCCATTTGGAATTTAATTTTTTTAAACTCCTTTTTAATGTTACGCAGTCCTTGAATACCATGATTTTAGTATTGTTATCACAAGATAAATTCATAGAGCTACTGCGATAGTCACAACAGTAACAGATGGCAGGAGCATCTGTGCCATCTTTCAGGAAGCATGTGTTTATGGGATTTCTTCGGTTCTTTTCTCATAAAAAATGACTGCGTTATTTGTATGATAAGGGAAAAAAACGGCTTTTAGACCTTCACTAAACGTGGATGGTACTTGATCATCTATCCCATGAAAATTGTTGTCTCAATAATTTTTCTTGAATCTCAGTTTCTTGATCAGTGATCTCACCCGATAACCATGGGGACCTTTGGCAGCTCTGATCACCTATGAGTAGGATGATCATACGTACCATTTTTAACGGGACAGTACCATTATGTTTGTACTTTTTAGCTGTGCTGTCATTTTAATGAAAATGAAAATTTTGTACCGTTTTTAATAAAAGCTCTAATATACCATACTTTAATATTGTTTAGGTGTACTTTATTATTCGTAACCTATACTTGTACTCACATATATCAATGATTACCAGTAAATTTAATAACCCCATAGTTGCATTGTTCAGTAGTAAGTATCAACATTTGCAATGATTTATTCAGAGAAAATATCACATCGTGTGATGTTGTGAATGACGTACTTCGATAGAAAAGTTCTATTCTGATGACAGCGTATTATTTTAATTTATTCAGAGAAAATAAAGAAACAAAACACTTGCATTTTCATTGTGAACAAGAAGGCAGTGCATTAATCCTAGAGAAGAAAAGCCGGTTTTTTGTTTGAAAACTTTAAAAAAAAATATATATATATATAATTTACCCACATAATTTTTTTGAAAAAAATTTTCAGATTATTTAGAATTTCTTTTGGACTTTTCATTTTATATTTTATATATTTGTTTTATTTTCAGTGTGTATAGAAACTAGAGCCTTTGTTATTAAGCATCATGGTTTGAATTTCACACTAGAGTTTAATGCTTTATTTTTAAAACTTGTATAAGTTATGCTTACAATGTCGAAAAGAGACAAAAATGCAGATTTAACTATGATCTCCAGCAAGAATTAAAATTTATTACAATGGACAAGAAGTGTAGTGATGAAACAAAAGCGGTTTGCCAAGAATGTAATATCCATTTTTCCATTCCCGGTTTTACCATCCCAATGTCCTGTTTTTGACTCAATGTAATATGATCAGCCTACCTACGAGGAAACAGTGAAAATAATATTGCATGGTTCAAATACATACCTATACTCTGGAGGAAGTTTCTTTACCAGCATATCAAAAGTTTCTGGTTCAAAGGATTGTTGAAGGGCATAAATAAATTTCTTTGGTTCTGCTGCAAACATGGCACAATTGGCTAGTTTTTCCACGCCTCCCTCTATGTTTCCACTCTCAAGCATTACTTCAGCTTGTTTAAGCTGAAAATACATAGATTAGATTAATTTAAATATTAAATATTGGTGTTGTTTTTGAAAAACCTGCTATGTGCAATTTTATGAAAAATGAGATTTTTGTACCAAAATACTCAGAATTTAACTGAAAATCTGTATAAAATATCAGTTAAGTAAAAAGGAATTTTCTCATAAAATACTGTATACAGTTTTGTTTCATTGTACAATACTCACATAATAAATGATGCAGCAAGAATCATCTTCTGCCGAATGCCATCCACTTTAACGTCAACTGCTGGTTTATTTAGTTTTTTGGTGTGGATGAATTGTTGAAGAAATGTATTAAGTATTAACAAAGGATTATTAACATCAACATTATTTAAAAAATTTAAATATTTTTTTATTTTAAATGTTGTATATTTAGTCCAGCAGATTTATTTTGGTTTCAGTATCTATCGTAAGAGAAGTTTGTGTACCAAAAACTATCTAGGATACAGTGTAGAAAAAAATTCACCTATTACCCCCATTAAGGAAGATGAAGTTTTTGGGCATGAGCCCCCTTTGCCCTCTTCCCCTAGATGCACTAGATAGACCTGAAAATAATGTTTTCCCAGATTTGACCCTTTAAGATGTATATGCTAATCATTTTAATTGAGCCTTGATACACCTACCTTAATTGTTAAAAATGACCTTATTTAGTTAGAATTGCAAATTACATACTGTATTAAAAGATTTTACTTTTGTATCATTGATATTACTCTTCTTTCTGTACCTAATTTTTTCAAACGTCTTGTTATTCAACGTATAAGTTTCCATACGTTTTGATTCTTCATAAAAATATTAAGAAAACACCTATGTTAGTTTCAATTCTGAAGTGCTACATCAGATTTTTAAATTAATTTTTATATAAGGCACCAGTATTTCCAAACTTCTTTATTTTAGTACTCTACTCACACTTGTGTGACTAATTCTGATGCTAAAGAAAATTAGAGGCCTTGATTCAAACTAGAGAAAATAATGAGTGTGACTAGTTTTATTATGAGATATTTTTTATGCACTGATGTGTAACCCACAGAACCAAATAATTTAATTATTTTCATACACAGTTTTCACTTTGACCAAAACCATGAATTATTATGAATACATGGTAATCAAAGTAGCTAATAAAAATGTCATAATATTTTATTTTACAGTATAAAGGTTTTTAAAACATATTATATCTCTGGTTGGCTTCTGAATTCTAGAATACGAATAAGTTTTATGACCTTTATAGGCTCATCCCCTTTATATATTTCAATAATTTTTGTAATTAATTTACATATTTTTAATAATCTTCAATATTTTTCATACCATTTTAAAATCATGGGTTTAGAATATTTCTTTTTAGTATAATTAGTTGGTTAACAATATTTTTAACATAATATTTCGTGGCTGTATTAAATAAATAAATAAATAAATAAATAAACATTACTCCAAATTCAAGATTCTTAAGCTATGGTTTGTAAAAACTGTAGAAGAACATTTACCAGCACATGAACAATTTTTCTTACCTCATTGATGAGGAACCTCTGAACTGCTTCACTATCATTCTCGTCAGGAAATTCGGCTTTTCGAGCTTGAAGCTTTTCTTCTTCGGCAGCCTTTTCTTTCTTTCTTCCTGAAGGTGAAAGAGTAAAAGGAAGTTGTATCTATTGAAATATAGATAACTTAAACCTTTCAGAATTGAATTCATATAGCCTACCAACGTAAACAATTATAATTAGTGTGCCTCACAGTACTGCATATGACATAACTTGTCTGTCAGTGAGGGCAATCAGTCATAGGAGGGAGGTTCCATCTGGCACTGTGAAATGAACCCTGGCTTAGCTCAGTTGGTAGAGCATTGGCACGGATAGCCAAAGGTTCTGGGTTCAAATCCCTTGTGTCAGAGGAATTTTTCTCCTATAATATTATCATGTAATGTCCAACAGAAACAATAATCTGTGGTTCATGAATGCATATGTATGTATCTATATGACGTATTTGTTTCTCCATTTTTGATACCACTATACATTTTTATTACCAATACACTATATAGGAAATTTTCCAAGATTCTTTACTGTTTTCGCGTTATTAATAGTAATCAATTCCGTGTGTGTTATGTCTACACTTATATTTGCTTTTACTTATATTTGCTAGGTCTTACAGAAAATTTTTGCGAAAAAAGTTTAAACTAAAAATTTACTCTTAGCTTGAGCGCTCTGTGAACACAATTTAAAGAAAACTGTAAAAGACAGACAGGCAAACACACATGTAGACATGTTTCTGAAAATTGTATTTCTAGATTCATGGGACTTCAAATCATCTGAAAACTCAACATTGCATTTCAAAGACGAACACACACTTCTTCTATTCGTATAGTATCTATGGTACGGGTAGGGAACGTAAGAAGTTGCTAAGTTAAACATTGGTATTTCCTACAGCAGTAGTTATTTTTTATTGGTTTGTCTTTCAAAGTGGAATAAAATAGATGTGTTACCAGCTGCTCAACGATAATTTATTATAATTAGACTTACAGGCAAGTAAAACAAGTCCATCGGGACAAAATTCCAGCACACTAGCGACGCTCAATGGCCTGAGTCGTTAAATAACCACAAAACCAACCAATAAATAGGTCTAATCCTTCTGGTGACACTGTGTCCCTGGGGTCAATTCAGCCTCTATCATAAATGAGTACCGGTACTATGAACAATCGGCCAGTGCAAAAGGCTGATATGTCTTGAATGTCTACAAATATGATTGCCTCAACCTCCTGGAACCCCCAAGGGCCTTCACTGTCTATATTGGGACCAATTTACTTAATTTAAGAGTGAGTAGGCCTATAGATTTTAATTAGGCAGCTGTGTTATAAAACAAATTGATGTGAAAAACTAATATGACCTTCTCTGCTCTAGGCATGGATTTCGCGACTTTCCGTCTATAGCGTGTTTCGAAAGTTAACCCTTTTACATTCTGTTTGAGATAACATTTAGGCTATCTAACCTAAACCCGGGCAGTAGAGGGTTTGACATGCAATCCCAGAATAGAGATTCGAATCCCGCTAGGACAAAATTTATTCTTAATCGTTAAAAAATAATATGTTGAGTTTGAAAAATTTCTCCGATACTGAAATCTTGAATTCACTTGCCTACAATCATTCACATGTAGGGATTTTATGTCTGTGTCCGTAGATCAGCCAGTCATTGTAGAAAATCAAATTCTGTCTGCTTTTTAATGCTACTGAACATATTCATTCAAATTTTCAAGCTAAACGTATTTTTATGTAGCCTACCTTAAGTGACTTTTACAATAATTCACCCTAGATAGATTTCGAATTCAAATGAGTCATGACCGCGGATGACCATAGGTCTGTTCCCACAGCACTGCCACATCATTTGGCCCTCATTTTCATCTTCATCCCATCCGCGTCTTCTTCGATGTGGGTGTGTGTGTGTGTGTGTGTGTGTGCGCGCGGCTGGTGTGTCTCGTCCTACGTGTTCGTGTTGTGTCGGAAGTGGCCCTAGCATTGGGCTAATCGCCCATACGGGGAGGCCCTCCATGTCCTTGTCTGGTCAAAAAAGTTTATGTGATCTCTCTCCCTTCAGTTCGCGGTTCTGTAAGGCCCGGGTGGCGTGGGCTGCACAAAACGTCCCTACAACGGGAGAGATTAAACTAAGAAAGAGAGAGAGAGAAATACAACTTCCGATGATGTGATAAGAAGCATGTCGGTTTTCTTTTACCCTTAAACTACCATTTTATTTGTAAAAGATTTCGTTTAATGCTATTTTATTTTTTTAAACTATCATTTTGTTGAAACATTGTACAATATAATGCTTTTTAAAATAAAAAACACGCCGCATTTACCTGGAAAAAAGTGGTAAATTTTGACCTCTAACTCAAAGCACTGAATGCTTACATACATGTCAGCAAACAAGTCTGTCTTGCCCAAAGAGGTAAACTGTGAGGCAGTAGGTATGTGTTCTGTGGTCGCTTAGGCCTACTCTATGTCGGAATGTGAAGCCTGAAAATCGCGAAATCCATGCCTAGAGCAGAGAAGGGCATATTAGTTTTTCACATAAATTTGTTTTATAATACAGCTGACTACTCACTCTTAAATTAAGTAAATTGTTCCCAATAGAGACCGTGAAGGCCCTTGGGGTTCCAGGAGGTTGAGGCAATCATATTTGTACACATCAGACGGCGGTGATTTTGAGTTTCGAGTTACTAGCTTGTACCACTAACGGCGCTGCAATCGTCCGGTAGCAATGTTTATTGTCGAACTTCGCGATGACCTAACAGACTGTGGAATATTTGGTAAGAGTACAGACTTCCTTGGCCATTACGGTTTCTTGACCGTATTCTTGTAGCTCTCAGTTTACGGCGCTGAGTATACCCCGTCCTCCCTACCTCAGAAAATGCAAAACATTAACTGAGCTTGAACCCAGGCCTAAAGATCCTTAGTAAGCTATGCTAATCGCTAGATCATGGAAGCAATCAAACGAGAAGAATTAGCCTGTTACATTTTAGAATATTATTTAATTATATTTTTATTTGGAACCTACCTCTGCACATTTTGTTGTAGTAACTAATTAGGCTTAATAGACTATACATAAAATTCTGTACTAGTTACAAGCTTACGTTCTTTCACCTTCCTCTTGTAATCAGGATCACTTAATCGTTCTTGGTCAAATTGTACGCAAACGCCTATGGCAGCTATTCCTACTATTCCTAGTAAAAGCCCGAAGGCCACACCTGCAGCAGATACCATTCCAATCTAAAAGATATCATGTCGTAAAGGTATAACGTGTACGCATCGCGTACCGAACTGAAACTATCACCTTGGCCCTCTTAAATCGGTTATATCGAAAACCAACATAATACCTTTTGTATGAATAAATAGAAGGCCTTGCATGAATCTACTCCACTTCTGCCTGTCGGTTATCTGTGTCTATACGCCACCTGGGAACGCCACCTGGAAGGCTTTGGTATTATACAGGCCCATTGCGGATAAACGGCGTATTCTACCTAGGTATTTCACTAGCAAGTGCCTGCGGCTTCGCCCGCGATTATTTACTTAACGGCAAGATATTTTATTTGAATAATTTAACAGAAAAATAATTAAAACATTAGGCCTATGTTTATTAACATTTTTTATTATTTATCGTTTTTACATAAATAGCATGAATTACATAATTTTATTTTGAATTATATTGTTTTACGTAGTAAATTAAAATTAATTCCCTTCTGTCCGCCTATGTAAAAAAAATCTCTGCGTACCATAATGTTATAAACAATAGAATCAAATGGAACGGGTTAACAAAATCGAAGTGTTCGAAAAATTGATGTGCTATATTGTAAAAAAGTCGATTTCAGTATGAGGATGAAGATGTAAAAGCGAAAGTGATTTTTTTTTAAATTTCCATCATTTAGGCTTGCTGATTAAAGAAAATAATTATACGATTCTTTGACTGTGTGTATGTAGACCTATGTGTATCTGTCTGTAAACAGATTAACTAAAAAGTTTAAAGCAGGGGTGTAGTCGTAGGAAAATAGTATCAGGCTGCTTCATTCGCAAATAATGTAATCTTGTATTATTATTATATATGGGCTGAATCGTATTAAAATAACATTTTATATTTGAATTAGATATCATCTCGGAATGTATAGGGAGATTGATGACATTATCTTACTTATAATGCCACTTAACATGAAGAAAATTTCATTTTTCAGGAGTAAATAATTTAAGTTTTGTACTATACACGAGATGCTTATACTATATGAGTTAAAACTTTATTTCAATATTTTTTTCGAAAAAAATATCTAAACCTGCTACCGTTTGGCCTGGTGAACAATACATTTTTGCATCTGCCTGAAACAACTGAATACGTACGTACGTACATACGGTCTCTCATCTTATGTCAGAGTATGACGTGAGAAAGATGTATTGCCCATGCTTAGGGTAAAGAAATTTACTTGAGTATATATTACATCATATTGTATTTATACTGTGTATCTTTCGGGGATGCGATTCAAAAGGTGGTAACGTCTTTCTTTTCACTTTTACATGAACATGGTATATTATGTATTATAATATACTATACTATTTATAACATAAGAGCTAAAACTTTCATTAGGGCAAAGGAAGTTAACTTATAGGCTACTTTAATTTCTATATTTGCATAGTCATTTTCAAATGTCTTGTCAACTTGTAGCCCTTAGCCTATTGATCTTAATATAATCAGCCTTTTTCTATTTTCTGTGCAAAAACTTTTAAACCATTTACAATGCAGCCTCTTCCTTTATCGTCACTGGTATTAGGCTACATTACCTGCATATTATGATGAACATTTAACCGTGCCTGTTACCTCCAGATGAAAATTGAAATTTAAGGGAAATAGAACATCTCCTTGTTTCTTTATGAATTTGGAATGGCTGTCAGGGTCCGGATGTGTGACATGTCATAAGCCCCCTGACTTTCATCTCATTTACAGCATTGTTTTAAACAACCTTTAGATTAGTACCAGGCATAAGTCATGTCAATTCAGGCAGGGGCTTACCTTCATAGTCTCAGATGTTAATGAATTTAATATAGGCCTATGTTAAAATTCAGGACAAAGTAAGAAACCCATTTTCTTTGTTTTGCTAAAAAAAATTCCTGGGCACTCGAGAAATGGCATCTGAGACGCCATCTTTAGTGGCATGAATCTCGGCCCAGGAATTTTTGGGGGCTAAACAAAGAAAATGGGTTTCTCACTTTCTCTTGAATTCTAACATATATTAAATTCATTAACATCTAAGACTATGAAGGTAAGCACCTGCCTGAATTAACATGGATTATGCCAGTAGCATAATTTAATTTTCAAATATTGTAGACATTTTGTGTGGTTCATAAAATATTTAAGTGTTTGTTTGGTCATGTTTTGTAAATTTTTTGGTTATAATGAGCTATTTTTAAGGTCATATGGCCTTGCATATTCCTGACTTTTTAAGCTCATAAACATCCGAAACCTAGTTCACCAATAGACATTAATCTATTAAATTATTTAGACATTGCGAAGAAAATCGTATCTTGTTAATGGAGATGTAAGCGTTTTAGGAAGGTGATGCATAGTTGATGTATGCATACTTACCCCCCCCCCCATCCCATTCCTTTATAGTCTAAAGTCTATAGTCTAAAGCTATTCCACCGAAAATCAGATTCATATTCCATTGTTATACCATGTGATGTATGGGTTTAAACTTGACGCCATATGATGATTAGTGAAATCTTTCCTTTAAAACTTCACTTGGTTTTTATCTCCATTTCATGAATGGAATAAGTGACTTTTTCCACTGATTGAGCATCAATTTTTGCGCTCCATTTGGCATACATCAGTTACTGTAATTACTGTAGTAATACGGGACTTCTCATCTTTATTAACTGTACTGTGATCGATGCCTCGGGCCTTATATATTTTTAAACATTACTTATGGCTGTTTTTACTTCTAAACAAGTGGAAGACTTAATTAATCACACAATATCAGAAATGTTGATATTATATTAGATACCGGTACTTACACAGGTATACATTTTATATATATATATATCCATATACAAGGTGTTTCAAAAATACTTTTACAAACTTTGGGCATGGGTTCCTTACGCCAAAAGAAGGAAAAAAGTTCATATTATGAACACAGGTCCCATAATCCTTTGTTTTCTTGTTAGGAACTGTTCAACACATTAGTACACTCATAACACGTCAACACACAAAACTCATAACAAATGCTCGAAATGCCCTCCTCTTGCTTCAAGACATGCATGCACTCGTCGAATCATGGACTGTCGCACCCTTTCAAATACTCCGGGATGGTGTCGAATGGTTTCGCAGGCTTCCATGACACGTCGACAGATGGATAGGCAGAGGAGGACCAGTTCCATGGGCTGCACGTTCTCCCGACCTCAATCCTTTGGATTTTTTGTTTTTGGGGGTACCTTAAAATATTGGTTTATGGAGCAGACATCCCGAATGAAGAAACTTTTCATGGACGTGTCATGGAAGCCTGCGAAACCATTCGACACCATCCCGGAGTATTTGAAAGGGTGCGACAGACGACAGTCCATGATTCGACGAGTGCATGCATGTCTAGAAGCAAGAGGAGGACATTTCGAGCATTTGTTATGAGTTTTGTGTGTTGACGTATTATTAGTGTAACAATCTGTTGAACAGTTCCTAACGAGAAAACAAAGGATAATGGGACCTATGTTCATATGAACTGTTCCCCTTCTTTCGGTGTAAGGAACCCATGCCCGAAGTTTGTAAAATTATTTTTGGATCACCCTGTATACATTCAGGAAGAGTTTGTTGTACCAGAATCAATCAGCCCAGTTGCAGAAATATTCCGTAGTGCAGTTTATATGAGACCAAAATGCTAAGCGTACTAATGTGTGACTGATACAATACATCCCCTCATGCCTCTTCATAGTTTTGGAATTGAGATGCATCTCTTATTATTTGCACAAAAGATCATTTTTGTAAAGTTAGGCCTACATATAAATATCAATTTTGTTTGACTAATAAGGTAGTAATTGTCATATTTTAAAGTAAGTAGGCCTAATAGTAGTAAGTTTATTGTCTACACAGTTCAGTGTTTACAATGACTATTCCATTCATACGCCGTGTTCGATACTGGCCAATAACGTTTAGAAATTTCTCGTATCTAGACCTATCACGATCGTTTATCTTTTTAAATACGGGCTATTAATACAAGGATGCGATTTTATCCGATAAAATGTCAGCTCGTTACTAGAAATGTAAGTATCAAGGTGCAGTGACTAATACTTCACATGGTACCAGTGAACAGAATAAAAACACATTATTTTATACAACATACTTGTTTGGAAATTGAAATATTATAAATGTGCATTGACTAAAAACACAATTTTGATTCGGTGCAAGCCAATTCTTGTGCTTTCATTCTGTTCTGCTGTTAGCTTACCTGTATTAGATTAACTATGTCTCATATGCGCCATTGTTGGTATTAGTTACAACCTGGTAACTCGAATCGATTCATGGATGGTTGATTCATAGTATGCCGTGATCTCGCATCCGACAGTTTTGTTTTTATATAGCAAAGGAAGAAAGTAATTATTATTTGTATATTCCGTTACATTTTTATTCATGGAATAGTAGTCTTAATAAATCCAACTCGAGTTTACGAGTTTCATCAGATAAATTCGCTCCTACTGCGCAGTCGCGAATCTATCGATAAACTCGCAAACCCTCGTGGGATTACCTATGTTAAAATGACACAAGTTAGCAATTTGATTGGAAGTATTTAAAGACTTAAAATAATAATGGCATACATACATACATTCATATATTATACACACACATTCACTCAAGCGCAATATAAAGTAAACTATTGCATTTTCTATAATTCTTTTATTGTAGGATTTTAAGACTGTTACATACTAGTACAAATTCAAAATAAATACTAAAGGGATAAAGAAGAAAATAATACACAGGACATTGCCATAATATTATGTAAACTCAGGGCATGTTAGAATAATAAATGTTGATACATTTTATCAACTGATTTACTGTTTACTGACCTTCATACTCTGACCAGCGGTTACAGGAATACCATTTAAAAATTGTTGATAATATAGAAATACCGTAGTGTAGTGGATTATCTCCTGATTAGCTTCCAGTAAACCAGCTGCAACGTAACCAGCAAGTTAATCTCAAATCTTCAAAGGTGCACAATGTGCATTTGGTATCTTCAAATTAAGTGTAGAAAATAATATACAGTACATAATAAAAACAATGATTATTTCTACGCTTACATAATATGCGACTGGGGCTTCTGAAGAGTAAAATGCACTTTCTATAAATCTTCAGAAAAGTGAGATCAGTTGTGAATTGTGTATTGAATACGAATGCGGATTGTACGATCAAAATACTGAAGTATATAAAATAAGATTCGTAGGATGCATGTAAGTTACCTTACATAGCAATGAATCGTTTTCCTGTTCTGTGTTAAAGAGTTCATTTTTTTATATGGGAAAGTCAATTTAAATATTCTGATCAAGAAATATACCTGAACTAAGAATAATGGTGAAATTTTGAATTCACAGAATAGATAGAGCTGCGGTGAGTAGTAGTGAAAATCGTATCCGTAATAATAAGATTACTTATAAAGTTATAAGGATGCCAGGATTACTTATAAGGATACACAATATTAAAAAGTATCAGTAAATATAGCCTAATTTCAATTGCGACCACCTAAAATGGTAGCGTCATCTACAGACCCTGTCATGGCATGGCTGAGCATGGCAAATCGCATACTTTGCAATCTGCATCGAAAATCTCCGATGGATATAAATTACGCATACCAGTGGTGATATTGAAACAGTTTAACAACATGAGGGTATTTGATGTTGATTCAAAATAGCCTAATGTGCTATTTTGTCTTTTCATACTCATACTAAACAACCGGTTCTCATCAGGGTATTTGATGTTGTTTCAAAATAGCCCAATGTGCTATTTTGTTTTTTGTCTTTTCATACTCATACTAAACTTACTCAGCTTCCTTAAAACATAACCTTACACAACAAAAGAAGACCACAGTCCGTTTTATAATCGAACATCGAAAGCAAAGCGAGCGAGTGTCGAGACGATCGGCCGTGTGCAAAGAAGAGAGTCTGGCAGACTTAACCGCACGCCCGCTAACTATGGTGGTAGTCCACCTCTAGCGAACATAAATGGCGTGTTTTGGTTCTAGCAAATTCATATATGTATTATCACCGTTGTGGATTGGCGTGAATCTGATCTTGGAAAAAGGCAATCACTCATTGTGAAGCTACCGGTTCGGAGAACCTACAAGATATTTAACAACCGGTTCTCGCGAACCGGTGCGAACCGGCTGAATATCACCACTGACGCATACGCATATGGAAGAACTAACGAGAGTCGTTCTCATGAAAAAATACAACATACGATTGTAAAATCAGAGAAGTCTGCAACAGAAGATGTTGATCTTGCAGACTTCTCTGTGGATAATCATCGTTTATGTGATTCGAATTTACGAATTAAGGGCTGTTGTGATTGAGGATGAGGCGTTGCATCCAGACGCCCAAGGCCAGTCGCAGACATTAAGTTCTGCATTAAAGTAAAGGCCTGTTGGACATGCTTTGCAATTTGCATATCCATTGCTGCAGTGGAAGTACCAACGACAGTCTTTATCGTGAGGAAAGTAGACAGAAAATTCCAGATTAGAGTCTGGACAGATGGGGCTACGGCCAGCTGGGCAGACTTCTTCGTGAACTTCAGGCGTAGACAGAAGAGTTGTATTTGAATCAGGGATATTTGTTACAGGAGAGGCTGGATTTGTAGCCATCTCTGAGGAGTTTGATGTTGTTACGTTCGAAGGGGTTGAATTAGGAGCTATTGTAGTTGTTGAACTGGCGTTGCATCCAGAAGCCCAAGGCCAGTCACAAACATTCAGTTCTGCATTGAAATAAAGGCCTGTTGGGCATGCTTTGCAATATGCATTTCCATTGCTACAGTGATAGTACCAGCGACAGTCTTTCTTATGAGGATAGAAGACAGACAATTCTAGATCAGGGTCCGGACAGATAGGACTACGGCCAGCTGGACAGGCTTCTATGGATACTTCTGGTGTAGACAGGATAGTTACATTGGAATCAGGAATCATACCTGTTACGGGAGTGGTTGGATTTGTAGCCGTCTCTGAAGAGTTTGACGTTGTTAGGTTTGAAGTTGTAGAATTAAGGACTGTTGTAGTTGTTGAAAATGCGTTGCATCCAGACGCCCAAGGCCAGTCACAAACATTCAGTTCTGCATTGAAGTGAAGGCCTGATGGACATGATTTGCAATAAGCTTGTCCATTGCTGCAATGGAAGAACCACTGGCAATCATTTTCGTGAGGAAAAAATACGGATGATATCGAATCACCAATAGGACATGTCGGAACATTGCCATTTGGGCAAGATTGTACGGCTATTTCTGGATTAGACGAAGAAAATGGAGGAGTAACTGAAGAAATGTTGCTAGTTGTTGAATTAATTGGTTCAGAAGAAGTACGGGTAGATATTGATACTGTATTGGCATGTGCAGTAGAAGATTGAACAACACTCGTAATGGGAGATGAACCATTACAACCTGCAGTCAATGGCCAGTCACATACATTCAGAACTGCATTAAAATGAAGCCCAGAAGGACATACTTTGCAATAAGCAAGACCATTACTACAAAGGAAATAATACCGACAGTCATTATCATGAGGGAAGAAGACCGATAATGCTGAATCAGGGTCTGGGCAGACTGGGAGACGACCAGGTGGGCAAAGGTTTTTATTATCTTCTGCAGTTGGTTGTAGAACGGAGGTAGTTACTATAGAAGACGCATCAGTAAGAACCTCATTAGATATCGTCGTGACTGTGTGGGAACTGGTCGAATCCATAGCTGTAGTAATCAGTGAAGATGTGTTACATCCTGCAGTCAATGGCCAATCACAGACGTTTAATTTTGAATTGAAGTGCAGTCCTGGTGGACATTCTTTGCAATAAGGATAACCATCGCTGCAGTGGAAGAACCATTGGCAGTCACCGTCATGTGGAATGAACACTGATAATGCCGTATCAGGTGTTGGACATATGGGCCGACGTCCGGCTGGGCAGGGTTCCTCATAAAAATCTTCTTCTGTCTTCAGATCAGGTTTGTCAATTAGCTTCCCATATGCGAAGCCCACAAGGAATGTTGTCAGGCCGACGAATACCTGAAGATACCCTGGAAAACAAGATTTAAATCGTCAATAGGACATCGAGTGATTAGTAAAGAGCGTTTTATTGTAGCCTAATTGAATACCTATGTCCCGTGATCATTTTCAACAATGATTTAAATTTTATAACATTCTATCCTCTATGGAATCATGAGATTGATACGCTCAGACGTGGACTCTTCAGCAGTAAGGCCTTAACAGGTTCCCCGCGATAGATCAATGTGGGGTTTATAGTGGCCAAAGATACGCACCAGAGCAGGGTTTCTCTGCGTATTTTTGTCTCCTCCTGCTTTCCCAGTTTCTCATCATTTCATCATTGCTCCTTATTAATCTGTAACCTCCTCCAGAAGTGTGGGATGGGTCTTACCAGCTGGAGGTTTTCATTTTTCTGTCATGGCATCGCTCTCCAGTAATGCTTCATCCTTCATCCCAGCCAGAGTGTATTTCATTGTACAGAATTATTTATATGTTACGTAAAGTATTTATTATTCTTGACTAGCTGAAAAGGCCCGGCGTCGCCCGGGCTTTGTATTTTGTAATTTGAAATTAACTTTTGGAGGACTTTCGATTTTGAAACTCTAGGTGCTTATATAATATGTATGTAAAACTTGAAATGAAGAAAAAGATTTATCACACTCAAACTATTCCATCAGAAAACGCTAGATATAGCTTTTTATGGCTCATAGAGGATGTCGAAAGCTTCATTCCGTTGCTTCTACACATCATGCTTGGGAGGATTTGAAATAAGAAGAAACATAAATTAAATAAGATTGTATTGACTTGTCGGAAAATTTTATTTCTCATTCTCATGTTACCATACAACCGTTTCGGTTCTGAAATAAGAGAAATGCAGTATCACTTTCATACTTTCCTCCCCTAAAACCCGGGACATAAAATACTGCGAGCATAGGACTCAAAATGTTCCATCCCATGCTTAGGGCCTATGATAAACATCCTTATTTCTCAACTAATACAAAGCATACAGCTATGGATAACGTATAAGCGGAAAGGATTGTTTACCTACTTCTGATATAGCATACTCACACACTTAAGTTATCCCAGCAATACGACCTCTTATTCTACATCAAAATGTGAAGTGAGAAAATATTTCTTGTGTCGAGGGTAGAGAAAGTTATGTGACTGCATTACAATGTGCTTTATTCTCGTGGATTTTATTCTTCAAGAATTATTTTTACAAAAGTTAGCATCAGAATTCGTTCAAGTCCAATGTTATGTAATGTCCAGAGCCCTATATGAACTGTGTAAACAATACACTGTTGTCTTGACAACTGAAAGGGATTTCATTTTGTTTGCATAATATTCTCAGAAATTATATAATTTTCAAGGGAAGGACTGATTTGTTTCAATTTTAATGTTGACAGCTATACTTCCCGGGCTTAACTGGGTATGTGTGCAAAGTGTCGTGTAAATTGGTAAAGAAATGTAGATTTGTATAAGGAACAAACATACATACACACTTTCGATTTTATATATTAGATTATTGCTCATAATAATGTTCTCACTGTTCTTATTATGTTGTTATTGTTACTGACACTAGAAACAAAATCACCGCTAAGTTATTTGACTTAATTAATTTTCAGAATCTCATCGTAAAATAAATATAACATACCCTTAATTATTGTTTGACTTATCAGTAGGGACTGGATTCTTAGGTTTTTACCTATTTTTTTCCTTACTTCCAAAACAAAAAGCACTCATACACTTTTTCGTATCATGCACATAGGATTCACCCACATTAATTCTGTGGCACCTAAAAATACCTAAATGGGATATAAACACCTAAATATACCTAAACGGGATATAAAACCTAAAATATCTAATTTAGGCTACTTTTTTGTCTTTTTTTGTTTGACAGTTGAGAAATCGATATTTTGCGGAGAGACAATATTTGTCGGGTTCAAATTAATACCACCAGCGTTTCGTTCAACCCATTGTCGTCTAGGATGGACAGTATCAAGAGAGGAAGTGTAAGAGTACCGGCGTATTCCTTTTAAAATATTCGTACGAACAACTATTGTTGATGTGTATGAACAAGGATATAGATTTCTGTGTTCTAAAGCGCTTGTTTGCTTTGGTACTTCCCTGTTATTCATACTGAGTGGTCACACTGTGAGTTTTAAGAAGACGTGTTAATTATGCCGAAACAAATGAAATGAAGTTTATTACGGCAGTGGATTGGCGATGACATTAATTTCTTCTTCTTCTGAGGTTATTTTATGACGTTGCACCCCGCGTGTTTATACGTCTGCCCTGTTGTTTTCCAAGTTACTCCTGCTGTATATGACAGACGTTGTCATTCAATACAACTCACAGTTGAAAATCTTGAAAGATATTTAGTGATATACTGTAACCAGGAAATGTGAGGCAATGTTATTTTCACTGCTTCTTTTGATTGTTTATGCTTTCTTTCTTCACTTGTGTAATATTGTCCTAAAGCAAGTTTACATAAATTTAAGTCAATTTTGTTAAGTTAAACTTTACAAGTATTATGTATTGAATCCTATATAGCATATTCATATTCATTAAACCAATTATTCTTCCTGAAAACGATATTTTGGGCAAAACACCTAAAAAAAAACTATTTCACCTAAATGAAAACCTCATACAACAAATCATACAAAATGTACAAAGATGAAGTTAAACTTTACCAAACTCTATAGAAGCTTATAGGTCATTAATCAAATTACTCAATGACAAAAAAGCTATGTATCACACGTACCAAATTAAAGAAGAACGAGCTTTCAGGGGTGTCCTTCGCAATATGCACCATTCTGTAGATGTACCATCCATTATTTCGGAATTACAGGAACAAGGACATAGGGTTCGCAATATTTACAATATTCGACACAGAGTTTCCAAGGAGCCACTGCCTCTATTTTATGTTGACCTAGAACCCCAGGCTAATAATAAAGATATTTATAAAATTGACGCTTTGATGCATGCAAAAATTACATTTGAAGCGCCTTATAAAAAGAAGGATTTAGTCCAATGTATGCGATGCCAGATGTATGGACACACAAGAAAGTACTGCAAGAGATCTCCTAGATGTGTAAAGTGTGGATATTTCTATCTATCTGAAACATGTCGGAAGGACCGTTCTACTCCTGCAACATGTGCTCTTTGTTCGGGAAGTCACCCAGCCAATTACAAAGGATGCGCAATTTATCGGGATATTGTAAGTAGGAGATATCCGGCTACCTCGAGACCAGTAACTTCACCTTCGTCCAGTCAACCAAAGCCAAATGCTGCAGATTTTCCGCCTTTGCATTCTTCCTCACATCCTCCGTTTTCTTCCTCCTATAATTATGCCCAAGCAGTCAAACATAGTGAAATTGATATCGCAACCATTATTCAACAATCATTCTCCAAATTTGAAAATCTACTCAAACAGCAAGCTGAACAAATAGGATCACTACTTAACCTGCTCTCTGTCATTGTGTCCAAAATCAAATAATTATGGCGTGCATATGTAACATAGCTCTCTGGAATGCAAATGGTCTACTTCAACATCGACAAGAAGCAATATTGTTCCTACATGTTAACAGCATAGACGTAATGTTAATTTCGGAATCACACTTTACTGATAAAACCTACTTAAATATACCAGGTTATACTGTTTATAATACGCAGCATCCTGATGGAACTTCCCATGGTGGAACAGCAGTCATTGTCCGTAATAAAATTAAACATCATTGCCTACCTGATTATAAGACAGAACATATACAAGTTACATCTATTATGCTAACAGAAGCATGGGGTCAATTAGCACTTACGGCTGTTTATTGCCCACCTAAACATAAGATAATGCAGAAAGATTTTTCTACATTTATTAAATCTATTGGAATGAGATTTATAGTGGGTAGAGACTATAACGCAAAACATCAATATTGGGGTTCTCGTCTTAATACAACAAGAGGTTCAGAACTTTATAAAACTTTGACAAAACTTAATATTCGAACAATGTCTACTGGAGAACCAACTTATTGGCCCACTGATATAAATAAAATTCCAGATCTCTTGGATTTTTTTCTAATCAAAGAAGTGCCATTAGAAAAAATGGAAATAAAAAGTAATTATGATTTAAACTCAGATCATTCTCCTGTATCAATGACTCTGGCCTCTTCTGTTATTGAATATTGTCCACCTCCAAAGCTATATAATAATTTCACTGACTGGAAATATTTTAAAGACAGAGTACAAGAAAAATTATCACCGCATATGCCTCTTCAAAATAGCACAGAAATCGACGAAGCCATTGAACATCTAACAACTACCATACAGCAAGCTGCAAAGGATTCGAAACCTTTTTCTAGTAACAAACAACAAAATAAATATCCACTTAACATCATGGAAAAAATTGAAGAAAGAAGAAGGTTACGACGTATATGGCAATGCTCAAGACAACCCGAGGATAGATGTGCATTTAACAGAGCTTCCCGGCAATTGAAAAGTCAACTACAGTCTTACCGAAATGAATCCTTCACCCAATACTTCCAATCATTAAGCCCGACTGTGGAATCAAACTATTCACTTTGGAAAACAACAAGAAGACTACAGCGACCAAAATCTTACATCCCACCCATCAGGAACAGTGACAACACCAGGGCTCGCAGTGGGAAGGAAAAAGCAGAACGGTTTGCTGAACATCTAGCAACGGTTTTCGAACCTTCTATTAAAAGAGCTCTTCTGAGGACGATATTATTAAGTATTTGTCTGCTCCACTTCAATTATCACCCCCCATTAAACCTTTCTCTTCAAGTGAGGTTAAAAGGACAATAAAGAATCATGTTAATCCTGCAAAAAGTCCAGGTTACGACCTAATTACTGGTAGAATCCTACAAGAATTACCGAAGAAAGGATATGCATTTATTACATCAATTTTTAATGCTATTCTCCGATGTAGCCATTTTCCAAATCAATGGAAGATAGCACAGATAATTACTATTCTTAAACCTGGTAAACCACCCACTGAATCAGCATCCTATCGTCCGATTAGTCTCTTGCCTGTACTCTCTGAAGTGTTTGAAAAATTGCTCCTGCAACGACTAAAACCATTGCTCTTTGAAATAATTCCTGACTTTCAATTTGGTTTCCGAGAATGTCATTCTACTGTTGAACAAACCCATCGCATTGTTAATATTGTACAACAGGATTTTGAATCACGTCGTTACTGTACTGCAGCTTTCCTGGATATTCAACAAGCATTTGATAAAGTCTGGCATATGAGTCTTCTGTACAAAATAAAACTAAAACTTCCTCATCCTTATTATCTGCTGCTTACATCATACCTAAGTGATCGACATTTTCAAGTGAAAGTAAAAGACGAACTCTCCATATTCCATCCCATAAAGTCAGATGTCCTACAGGGTAGTGTTTTGGGACCAGTTCTGTATCTTCTTTATACACATGATCTACCAACAACAGAAAATACCATAACTGCAACATTTGCAGATGATACTGCTATTCTTGCTTCAAATGAAAATCCTACTTTAGCCTCAGGATATTTACAAAATCATTTAGATTTATTACAACGCTGGCTAAATCAATGGCTCATTCAGGTAAATAGTTAAAAATCTCGGCATATCACTTTTTCTTTACGCCGAGAAAAATGCCCAAGAATACAAATAAATAACGAAGAAATTCCAGTTGTAGAGCATGTAAAATACCTTGGTTTTCATTTAGATGCACATCTAACTTGGAGACATCACATTATTACGAAACGCAAAGAAGCCAAACTAAAGTTTCAACAATTGTACTGGTTATTAAATAAGCAATCTCAGCTATCCCTGTATAATAAAGTTATACTTTACAAGACCATAATAAGGCCAGTATGGGCATATGGACTTCAGCTTTGGGGCACTGCCAGCAATTCCAATATTGACATCTTAAGAAGATTTAAATCCAAATCTCTTCGCCGACTTGCTAACGCACCGTGGTATGTTTCCAATGCTACATTACACCACGACCTGGACATCCCTACTATTAAAGAAGAAATCACCTTGTACAGCATTCAGCAACGCCTAAACAATCATCCCAATTCCCTAGCAATCAATCTATTGGACAATAGTTCCTCAATCAACCGTTTACATCGACATAAGATTTTAGACGTGGCATTCCGATTCAGTGACTTACTTTAAAGAGTTGTATTTTACAGCTCTCACATCATTACTGTGTCATTTATACCATTTACTGAATGTTCATATTTGAACAGATTGCAAATCTGCAGAATAAATTAAAAAAAAAAAGTACTTTTAATTCCATTCTCTATTCTTTAATCATACATTTTGTATAAAGCATGATGGGTGGGCCAGTATATTTTGGGTGGGTCAGGCCCCATCCAGGCCACCCTTGGCGCCGTCCCTGGATAAAAGTAAGGATTACTTTGTCCTATGAGTAGAATCTTTCAGCGCTGGCTGTTGCGTCCTTCTGTTTCTAAATTTCCATTTTTCTCGTTCATAATGTAACAAATAAAACTGGAGCATTCAATTTCCCAGACCTCACAGATTTATCAGTAAATAAATGTGGCTACATTGAAATTAACGTACCCTATATAAAAGGGGGCACAAAAGTCAAGTGCCGGTATTATTTATTTTTCTCGCTTTTATTATAAGGTGAGGGATATTCACTCCACAACATATTGGTGGCCTATGAGCCTTTTTCACGAATGGTCGTGATGTTGCCTCTAAGTTTAGGGAACACACTGTCGTTGTTTTACGACCAGGCCTACTGAAGTATATATTGTAACAAGGGCTCGTCGGGGTTCAAAATGAGAACACCGAGTTTATAATTGAAGGATGGAGGTTTCTTTATTTCCTACAACAATTGACAATACAGCCAGAAAACTCCAGACTATTCGCCAGTTCACTGTCCTGTTCAGAGCTCACTCTCACTGTGCTCAGTCCTAATTACAGCACTGTTCCAGTCTAATCCAGATCATCCCACGTCGCGCCGGTCAACTCCACAGTCCTCGCTGCCGCTGTGCGATCCACCCGTCGCGCAGAGTTCCCCGGGACGGCACTGCCTCAGCCCAGGTCAGCTCACCAGCTCTTCCGTTCACCCTTCCCTCCGGTCACTAGTTCCCCGTTGACTAGCTATTCCGCTCTCGGGTCCCACCGGTCACTGGCTCCTCAGCTTCCCAAGACACACTCACTTGAGGCCGCGCTGATCAGTCCTCTCCGTCCAGCTCACCCTCTGACGCTGACGCTCGCCGCTACTCACGGACTGCCTCTCTGACTGTTCCCTCGTTGACCCTCCGGCTCTTCACGGACTGCCTCTCCTCTGACGTACTGACTCTTCACTGTACTGAACTCTCCTTGACTGACTGACTCATCACTCCTCGTTGCCGTCTCTGACTGACTCTCCTTGACTGACTGACTGACTCTGCTCGCTCGCCGCCCTATATATAGGGCCGACGAATATTCCCGAGTCCGTCTCTGGAAGGTTCCGCCCGCGTGGAATCTGGAATGTGCGCTGCGCTGCGCGGGCATCCTCTCTGGCCCCTCCCACGAGCGCGCACCGTCACTCACCGCGCCAGGGAGTAGGCCGCACCCGTCGGCACGCGGCTCCAATAGCCATGCAGCTGTCACGCCCACTAGCGCTCGCCTGCCGCCCGTCCACTAGGGCCGCGATGTTTCCAGACTCCGTCGTTTCTCGTTCTTTCTGGCTTGCTCCTCCTTCAATAAGTTTCTAGGCTTCTCTGGCTTTGTCACATTGCCCCCTCCTTAAGGGCCTTCGTCCCGAAGTGCCCCATGATATGCCGCCAGACTGTCCAGGTGAACTACCAGCATCTTCCCTCTTGGCTGCCCCTGGATGCGGTAGACTTCTGGCCACTTGGTGAACTAATGCATGGCCAACAACAGGTGCCGATTTCCGTCATCAGTAATGGAACATGGGCCTGCCACGTTGTATTGCCTCATGGCCCCACGGCTGCAAGTTCTAGGCCCTCTGCTGGCAGCACAGGTGTCGCGTTGTTCACGCCGCCTCTCGGCGTCACTCCTTTGGTGCAACCAGTAGAACATTCTCCGCAGTTTGTCGAGGATCCGGTTCGCTCCCGAGTGGTCACCTGTTGCTCTTGCGTGGACTTCCTCCAGGACCTCCTGGATTCTGACTTTCGGAAGGACTAGGTTCTCCGCAGTCGCCTTCCCGTCCGCAGACTCCCAGCTTCCTTTCAGGACCCCGTCCCTGACCACTAGGGCGTCCCGCCGGGCCCCACAGCCCTCGTAGATGGCGCTGCGACTGGCTACCTCTTCACACGTCGGTCCCCTACCCGACACGACGTCCCTCGGTGTTTGTCCTCCGTCCACGTCGTCTCGTGGTGTCTCTCCAACGTCCGCGTTGTCCCGCGGTGTCTGTCCCTCGTCCACGTCGTCACGCGGTGACTCTCCGGCGTCCACGTCGTCCCGCGGTGCCCGTCCTACGTCCACGTCGTCCCGCGGTGTCTCTCCTACATCCACGTCGTCCCGCGGTGTCTGTCCTTCGTTCACGCCGTCACGAGGTGTCTCTCCGGCGTCCACGTCGTCCCGCGGTGCCCGTCTTACGTCCACGTCGTCCCGCTGTTGTTCACTCAGGGCGTGATCTTCCCCTTCGGTAGCTGGTGGTACGGTGATGGCCCTGCCCTCCTCCTGCTCTTTCTTATCTTCCACCTCGGCCTGTCTCTCTAGTTCATTCTTCACGGCCATCAGTTCGCTGTGCGGTTCATTTAATCTTTCCTTGGCCGGTTTCAGTTCCTGCTCGAGTTCTTCCTTCGGGCCTAAGTGCAGGTTCTTCATTTCCCTTATAATTCCTCTTATTTCTTTCACTTCGGAGTTCTGCCGGTCCATTTTTTCGTTCAGTCGGTCGTTCTGCTGCCTTAACTCGGTGCTCCGCTGGTCCATTTTCTCTGTCATCTGCTGAAGAAATGATTTGAACATGTCCTCCATCTTGCGTTCCTCCATCTTGCCTTCCTTCAATTATATCCCACTTCTGACACCAGTGTAACAAGGGCTCGTCGGGGTTCAAAATGAGAACACCGAGTTTATAATTGAAGGATGGAGGTTTCTTTATTTCCTACAACAATTGACAATACAGCCAGAAAACTCCAGACTATTCGCCAGTTCACTGTCCTGTTCAGAGCTCACTCTCACTGTGCTCAGTCCTAATTACAGCACTGTTCCAGTCTAATCCAGATCATCCCACGTCGCGCCGGTCAACTCCACAGTCCTCGCTGCCGCTGTGCGATCCACCCGTCGCGCAGAGTTCCCCGGGACGGCACTGCCTCAGCCCAGGTCAGCTCACCAGCTCTTCCGTTCACCCTTCCCTCCGGTCACTAGTTCCCCGTTGACTAGCTATTCCGCTCTCGGGTCCCACCGGTCACTGGCTCCTCAGCTTCCCAAGACACACTCACTTGAGGCCGCGCTGATCAGTCCTCTCCGTCCAGCTCACCCTCTGACGCTGACGCTCGCCGCTACTCACGGACTGCCTCTCTGACTGTTCCCTCGTTGACCCTCCGGCTCTTCACGGACTGCCTCTCCTCTGATGTACTGACTCTTCACTGTACTGAACTCTCCTTGACTGACTGACTCATCACTCCTCGTTGCCGTCTCTGACTGACTCTCCTTGACTGACTGACTGACTCTGCTCGCTCGCCGCCCTATATATAGGGCCGACGAATATTCCCGAGTCCGTCTCTGGAAGGTTCCGCCCGCGTGGAATCTGGAATGTGCGCTGCGCTGCGCTGCGCGGGCATCCTCTCTGGCCCCTCCCACGAGCGCGCACCGTCACTCACCGCGCCAGGGAGTAGGCCGCACCCGTCGGCACGCGGCTCCAATAGCCATGCAGCTGTCACGCCCACTAGCGCTCGCCTGCCGCCCGTCCACTAGGGCCGCGATGTTTCCAGACTCCGTCGTTTCTCGTTCTTTCTGGCTTGCTCCTCCTTCAATAAGTTTCTAGGCTTCTCTGGCTTTGTCACAATATTATAGTAGCTGGAATCTACAGTTTAACTTGGGGTCCCACCCACAAAGGTATCTTATATGCGTCATTACAAACAGGACATACATGTCGGATTACAAGTTCGAAAAACCCTGATGGGAATAATGTAAACATTATTTAACATTTTAGCTGCCCCATCAGTTTTTCATTTTTATTTTACAATTCTCAGTTGGCAACAATAACAATGGAAAAATATTCCCACCTGTTTGTTGAAGGTTTTGTGCGGAGTTAGAAGTCATGCTATGTAATGTTGTGTCTGGTTATTGGAAAATGAGTGGTTAAGTATTTCACAACAAACAGAATTTTATTTGAAACAAATAGAATGATGAGGAACTAATTTTACTATAATTTTATACATTTTAGACCGCCTGCGTGATCTTGTGGTTAGCGTCGCTGACTACAGATCCGAAGGCCCGTGTTCGATCCCCGGTACCTCCTCGGATTTTTGTGAGGTAGGGAGGTCTGGGACGGGGTGCACTCAGCCTCGTGATTCAAATTGAGGAGCTACTTGATAGAGAAGTAGCGGCTCCGGTCTTGGAAACCACCATTAACGGCCGTGGGTGACGGCAAGCTGACCACA
Organism: Ectobius pallidus; assembly: GCA_964059195.1. Taxonomy (NCBI): domain Eukaryota; kingdom Metazoa; phylum Arthropoda; class Insecta; order Blattodea; family Ectobiidae; genus Ectobius; species Ectobius pallidus. The sequence goes on from CAXKWD010000001.1 coordinate 93,784,944, forward strand.
TGCCCCCAGCCCTGTCATCTACCTATGCAGCGGTCGGGTCCCTTCAGGGATGTAGCGCCACGGAGTTTAGTTTTAGTTTATAGATTTTATGATAAATGTTACTTATTTTTGATTCGTGGGAACTATATATCCCTATCTATAGGCCTAGGTGTATGGTGGGACAGATGTTTCCCACCAGTCTCATGGATTTTTTCAGGTATCACAGAGTTCTAAGAGAAGTGGATATTCTTGTCTGAAGACAGAGGCGTAACGAGAGGGGGTTGGGGGTTTGAACCCCCCATTGATTAAAAAAAGGAAAATTGTACAATTTTTTTAAGTCTGCTTATAAATTACTTAATACGAGTATAAAGCGTGGGAAGCTTAAAACTCGTTATTGTACATCTTAATTTTTAAAATTTTCTGGGGGAGGACCCCCAATCCCCTCAACCTGGGGGGTATTCCATACCCCCAGACCCCCCGGATGTATAACCCCCCATATGGTCGGCCTGGTAACGCCTATGTCTGAAGATGAAGATGATCATGACCCTGATTAATAATTAATGATTGCAACAGCCAATGCTTAGATCATACATAGCAAAAATGACAGAGGAAGACACCGTTCCTTCACTCTCTTGTGAATCTGGCTGAAAACTTGTGGAAGGCAGGAACTCTGGGGGAAAAGGAAAACGGATAAGTGAATGTCCCTCAAAACGATTGAAATCATTGACAAATATGGGGGATGACATGCCCATCGAGGGAAAGACTTTTGGGAAATGTCACCATTGTGCTTCTGGTCGAAAGAAGACAGGACCTAGAACCAAATTGTGTTGCAGTGTAGCATTGAACTGTTTTTTCCTTTTCCACAAACATTAAAAACCTGGTGGCACATACACACACAGACACACACACACACACACACATATATATATATTTATTTACATACACACCCAGGAACAAAACCTGATGGGACATTTATATCCCAGGAACAAAATCTGATGGAACACATACGTCCCAGGTCCTGCCTGTGAAACTGTGCTTTAGGAGAGAGATATATATATATATATATATATATATATATATATATATATATTATTTGGTCCATTTCAAACCTCTTGGTACAACGAAAACTTTTAAAAAACAAAATCCGTAATGAAAGTGTTTAACAAGTGCTGTCAGTGTCCAGAGTAGGTAAATATTCAAGTTATGTGACTTAAGCTATAATAGTGATATGTTGAAGAGGTGCAGCAGATACTTCACTTATAAGAAGTACTATAACTTATAAGAAGTACTAAATAAGTTTATTGTGCATCACCCCTTAATTATGTATAATCTGTGATTTTGTTCAACCATACTATAATATGCGTTTTACATGAGACATAACAGCATCTTAAAGACATACGTTGAAGTACAGAATTTCATTATAACACTTGTGTTGTTTTTATTCCAACTATCGATTAAATATCATACGTGGAACTATCTTTAAGCCTTGAAAGCAGCAATCGGCAATTCACACTGCACAATAAACAACCTGTATCTATATTAATAAAAGGAAGTGTCTGTCTGTCTGTCTGTCTGTCCGCGATGCCCAGCGAAATCTACAGAACGCAGAGATCTGAAATTTTAAACATAGGTAGACTGAAGGGTCGGGAAATGCACCTCGAAGCCGGAATTTTAATTTTCGCTTTCGTTCGTGAGTTATGAGTGAAAAACGGGCAGAAAACGTGTATTTTTTGCGTTTTCGAAGCATCAGTTTTAAGATACATTTCAATGTCAAATCAATTGCAGTTGGCTTTGGCTATTTTTGTCGTACCTTCGACATAAAACCACCGCGATCGCTTGAATGTTGTAGCTCACGCTGGTCGATTCATTTGTTTATAATGTCAAGGCACGCAGACATATGAAATTTTCAACCTACACCGAAGAGGATTATTATTATTATTATTATTATTATTATTATAAGAGGGATAATCAATATTGGCCCAAATATGGTCAAACGTTCGATTTGGACGAAACTCACTATACAGGGATTTTCTGGGCCAAGGAACTCGAATCTGAGGTCGCTTTTACCAGGCGACGCTATCTAAACGTGTTATGTAATTCACGTGTTAATAAATATAATGATTTATCTATTATGCTCTTAATTTTTAATTTTTGAAATAATTATCGCGGGCGATCGCTTGATTTTGTAAGTTCATCCTGGACGATTCATTTGTTTAGAATGTCAAGTCCCTTAGACATATGACATTTCCAACCAACACCGAAGAGGGATAATCAATATAGGCCTAAATATGGTCAAATATTGTTCGATTTGGACGAAACTCACTATACAGGGATATTCTGGGCCAAGGAACTCGAATCTGAGGTCGCTTTTATCAGGCGACGCTATCTAATCGTGGTATGTAGACCACGTGATTTAGGTGTTAATAAATATAATGATTTAACTATTATGCTATTGATTTTTAATTTTTGAAATAATTATCGCGGGCGAAGCCGCGGGCACATGCTAGTTTAAAATAAGATAAATTCTGTTCATGTTAATTTTCTTTCTTTCTTTCTCTCTCTCTCTCTCTCTCTCTCTCTCTCTCTCTCTCTCTCTCTCTATATATATATATATATATATATATATATATATATATATATAAAAGCGGCTTTATCCTGACTGACTGATTGACAGAGAATGAACGTAGAGCCTTGAAATTTTTACAGTACCTTCGTTTCATAATGTAAATGCACACTAAGAAAGAATTTTGCAAAATTTTGCTCTTAAATGCCCAAAATTAAATGTTTTCGAGGAGACGAAATACCTTATCAAATACAAATCTCATTGCATGTACAGTCACAGAATACATACTCATTTCTCATTTCAACCCCTCCCAGGCGTGGTGTGTGCAGTAGCAATGGGATGCTAAAATCGACATCCTCTATGAGCCATAAAAAGCCATATTCAACGTTTTCTGAGGGAGTTGTTTGAGTGTGATAAGTCATTCTTCCTCATTTCAAATTCTATACTTATATAAGGGCCTTGAGTTTGAAAATCGAAAGTCCTTGATAAGTTAATTTCAAATTACAAAATACAAAATCCGGGCGACGCCGGGCCTTTTAAGCTAGTGACTTATATAAATGTATGAATTATAAAAATAATTTATCTTTAATGCACTGAACATAGATAAAATACTGTAGACCACACGATGCAAAATTAGCTTTAGTAACTAGCGGGTCTTAGAACAATCCCGTCAGTCACGTTCTAACTTAACCCTCTCGTTACTAAAGCTTTACTTTTGTAACTAGTTGTCTAAATGACTATTATGTTCTTTTTATTATAAAAGTTCGTATTGTAAATCGTTTCGTTTACCTTTCATTACTATCCACGTCCAGGCGATGTGTCGACAGTATTAAAACTGATTAATTAATGATGCCTTCCTATATAATTTGATTTGTTTATATACGTTGCTGCAACCTAGTGACAAGGGCGTATTTCCTGTTAACTCATATTCTTATTATTTTACTTTATCGTGAAGCGCTTTACTTAAGTGGACCGATTCATTACTCACGACCTGGGTATCTCCTCTAAGCAATATTCCAATAAACAAGATATGGATTATTCATTTTACATATTCAGGAATTCTCTTAGTCACTAAATCTTCTGATCTGAAGGCGTTTATATCACATCACAAAAAGACGTCAGGCAGGGATTTTCCTAATCCCAGGTTTTCAGACGTACAACAATTTATTCATTTGAATAAGAAATTGCTGTTAATATCCGTAAAAATAACAAAATGCATAACAATCGAAGAAGAATGCCCAAGGCTAGTTCCATAAGTTTATTTGAAGGAAAATATGTGATTTGTGATAAATTAAATACATTTTCACCATCTAACCAAACATTCACGAGGTATCGCTTATAACTGATTCTACAAAAATATTAATTAGGCCTGTTAGAGCTGACACGAATCCTGAATACCCATCAATGATTTAATCCTCTTCAGACCTTCTATTATCATCCATGAATTTTGATTCTGTAGGCCTACTATGTGATACAGATAGATTATATTGTAGTAATATGTTTTGTATATGGAGTTATATTTTAAATTTCCTCTACGGTATATTAGTATTAGTTAAGTGACAAATCCATGAATTTGTAAAAATGACTATAATAATATTGAAGCAAAACACATATTTAAAAAAATCACAGATCACCTGTGCATTAGGCATATAGGCCTATATGACTAAAGTAAGATAATTAAAAGTAGGTGCCTGACTCCATACAATAGCTTATAGCTATTGTAAACTACGAGTTGTGTTAAATAATGAGCGAAATTAAAGTTCAACGGGACAGCGACCTCTTTCACTTTTTATAAGAGGATTGGAAGGGTTGCAAAGTTCAAGATAAAGAGATACACTTGTTTTCCAACCCCACCACTGGTAGAGTAGGGGCAAGTTGTATAAAACTCACTAACTGATGGTAATTCGTAACTAAAAGAAAATAACTAGCTAGTTATGTTGTATATTAACGGCCGTGGGTGTCGGGATGCTGACCACATGCCCCCAATCCTGCCATCTGCCTGTGGTAGATGACGCAGCGGTCGGGTGGTAGGCCAAGTCCCTCCAGAGATGTAGCGCCACGGAGTTAGTTAGTTGTGTTATATAAAAGTAACCGTAACTGTGAGTTACACACAATCTATCTATATTAATAAAAGGAAGTGTCTGTCTTCCTTCTGTCTGTCTGTCTGTCTGTCCGCGATGCCCAGCGAAATCTACTCAACGCAGAGATCTGAATTTTTAAATATAGGTGGACTGAAGGGTCGGAAAATTACCTCGAAGCCGGAATTTTAAATTTCGCTTTCGTTCGTGAGTTATGAGTGAAAAACGGGCAAAAAACATGCATTTCTTACGTTTTCGAAGCATCAGTTTTCAATTATACATTTCAATGTCAAATCAATTACAGTTGGCTTTGGCTATTTTTGTCATAACTTTGAAAAAACACTTTCGCGATCGCTTGAATGTTGTAAGCCCTAAATATGGTCAAACATTGTTTTATTTGGACGAAACTCACTATACAGGGGTTTTCTGGGCCAAGGAACTCGAATCTGAGGTAGTTTTTACCAGGCGACGCTATCTAATCGTGGTATGTTGTCCACGTGATTTAGGTGTTATTAAATATAATGATTTACTATTATGCTCTTAATTTTTAATTTTTGAAATAATTATCACGGGCGAAGCCGCGGGCACATGCTAGTTAAACATAACTGGAAGAAATAATAAACATCTGGCAACAGTGCAAAACATGAGGAAAATTTACAGAGAGCATGTGCCCGCGGCTTCGCCCGCGATTATTTACTTAACTGCTAGATGTTTTATTTAAATAATTTATTTAACAGAAGAATAATTAGGCTACAACAATATATTTATTAACACTTACATCTTTTTACATAAATTTCATGAATTACTTGATTGTTTTCTTAATTATATTGTTTTTCCTTAACAAATAAACAATTAAATGTATAGAACGACATAAAGATTCGAAATGAAACGATTAAAACGTACCACATACTCATGAACTTTACACAACTCATGCATAAACAATTAAAATAATTGATAAGTAGGAAACTTAAAACCCGGTTTCGATGTACATTTCACGATTAAAGTGTGATGCCGGGGGAAAACGACCACAGATTCGAGTTCCCTAGTCCCCCCCCCCAAAAAAAAAAATCTCACATAGTGCGTGCCTGCCCCACCAATCCTCAAATCACTCTTATGAAAGGGCAAGAAGGGATGCACGATTGTTTGCAGTAATTGGCGGAGAGCTGGGTTTAAGTGCTCGGCTGTGTGCACTCCGTGCTCTGGCAAGACTTGCCACAACGTCCCTATAATTCTAACCGACGATGACGAAGAACCGTGATCAACCAGGACCCTCGAAAAAAAAAACCAAGACATTGAGCATTGATTCGTAAGATTTTAAAATAAAGAGATGTACATGTAAATATACTTCTCCACCTTTAAACATGCTCTATTAATAATTAATAAAATTATTTTTCTTTAGTCGAATGCCCACAGATTGTTATTAGAAGTGTTTAGGCTCATTAAAAAAAAAAATCATATTTCCAGATCTTTTACGATTGCAACAAACTTCGTTTGTGCTTAAATGGAAGCAAATAAAATTTACTAGCCTACAACTACTTCATTTCCCATTACTTTTCTCGTAGGACGAGCTGTTATGCGGATATTCTACCCGAAACGAGAGCAAAACTTAAAATTTTCATTTTTGAAAAACAAAAATGACAAATTTTTGAAGTGCCACATCTCGGACACTATTGGGCCGTCAGAGCTGCAAGTAGGTTAAGCTTAAAATGTTGAAAATTTAATTTATTTAAAAAAGTTAATAACGACTAGTATTGAAAAACGCTTTGTTTATGAGTTATACTAATTGCTAGATTAATGCCAGCGGAAATTCATTTATTTTTCTGTTCAAATAATTTCACTTTAATTTTAGGGAATGCTGTTTCATAACAGTAACTGAAAGTTTCTAAAAATTGTGCACAAGCTGAGTGTAGTGCCTTTTTACTATATTTATTATATTATCACCACGATTCTTTGTCGAGTAGATAGTTTATACCCTATACTGGATATTAGTTTCAGTATATTGTCTACTAATCCTATAATGTGAGTTTATTTTATCTCTTTTTAAAAGAGCCCTCTATCTTTGGAATTCATCTCTATGACCTGTGCAAAGTGGTCTGAGAAACCAGTATCAATTACACTAATTTTGTAATTCCAAGATGTTACATTATTATTACCTAATTAATAATTGCTGAGCTAGTCCCATTACGTATTCTAGTTGGGGCTTCTATAACTGCTTGTAAACCTTATAAATTTAGGACTGACTTTAGTTGATTCGTTATGGTAGTAGGCCTGCTTAGAAAACTCCCATAAGCTTGCATTTGTACAGCCTGGGAAGACTTGCAGTTTGAAATCAACTTTCTAAACAAAGCTCCCGCATATCAAAGCAATCAATAGTAACTTACTGATGCATCTCACATTGCTTCTATTGAAAACCGTATGATTTTACATGGAAAGTGTATGTTGCAGGTTAAACAATCATTTTATTTTTAATCTATAATCCTGGGGAAACATTGCTTCCCTTGCTTCTAAATTAGCCTACGTCCCTGATCCTTAGATTGTTACAACTAACCTATCCATACAACTTGGCTATACAACTTGGTTACAACTATCCATATTGGCTCGTAATTCCCACGAATGTGGAGGTTAAACAGCGAAAGAAGATTATTTGATAATGAATGGTAATATAGAACTTGTGCTTACAAGAATAAAAATCGTTGCTTGCAAATACAGAGCAGATGCAATATGGCACATGTCAATGCAACATGATATCTCACGTGCAAGATCGCAATTAGGATGTGAACAGCAATGGACAACATTCTGAGAATTTAATCTTGTAACTGTGTTCGTGATAAACTGATAACTATTATTGTGTATAACAGATAACATACATTTTTGTATAGACAAACCGAACATTGATTTATCAAGTCGGATTGTTATGAAAATGCAGTGTCATATCAATTTTGTGAATATTGGGGCTATCTCGTATCTTATCAGTAATAATATTGCTATTAAGCGCATTATATTTGCCGGTATATTATAAACATGTAGAAGAAAATGAATTTAGGTTAAATTATAAGGTAGGTTACGATAGTTTTGTAATGAATGTGGCTGATGTTCAGACAGCTCTTTTACAGACTCTGCGTCTTAGTTGGCTTGGGAAACGGATACGTGTAACTTGATCTAGAGGATTGCTTACTGTACGATTATTAGTAAAACATCTAAAAGTTACAGAAGAAACCTGGTGTTTTGAGAGTATGGTGAGAGGAGCTGGCGTCGGGTTGCAAACAACTACACTTTATGTACCATGTAACATGTAAATCTTGATAAGACATCTATACTAAGTTGAGCTCGAAAACAACTGACCTTCCACCTAAAACAACATGCGCTTCGCTCCAAACAGTGTTTCGAGCAGTTTTTCGTGTAATAATTATTATCATTAACCGTAGGATTACACAACAAAGTATGGTAAGAGCATTATGCTCGGGGACTGTACTCATGATATAAATAAAATCAGGTAAACTGATGTAAAAAAGTGCCAGTATGTTTTTTTAAATTAGTTATGACTGCAATTATGATATGTAGAATATGTTTTTTTTAATTGATTTACAAGTTAAGCTCCAGATTTATTCATTAAGCAGGGCTTAGGGAAGAACAAAGGTCTAGTTTTCTTTTTAATCAGATTAAAATCTTCCAGCATCAGCTGAACTGTACAGATTTTTGATATCTTGACAATCGCACACTCACATAAGAATACGAAAAAAAAAGTGAAATTGGCTGGGTTCGGGATTTGAACCATGGAACTCCATAACGTGAGGCCAAAACGTTACCATCTCGGTCACCTGGGTCAGTTTAACGGTTTAGTTGGATAACCGCATGTAAAACAATAGTGTTTTTGGTCATAGCTATCTCTATTTTAATTTCCAAAGCCGTATAATATAACAGTAAAACAATTGACTATGTTGTCATGATAAATGATTTGCTTTTTTTTTTTTAATACAAATTCTTTCGAATACGTATATTATCATAAAATAGGCACCAAATTGAGCATTACTCCGGAACAGGTGAACCGATTTCATCCAGTATCAGTAGACGTCTTCCCATGAACACTATAAATGTGTATACCAAATTCCATAAAAATCCGGTAAAGCGTATTTGAGTTACCGCGTTTTTAAAATAGACACTAAATTGGGTTTTACTCCGGTACCGGTCAACCGATTTGGTCCAATATCGGTAGACGTATTCCCATGTACATTATAAATGGGTATACAAAGTTTCAGGAAAATCCAATAAAGCATATTTGAGTTATCGCGACTTCTCATATATTAACATAAAAGGCAATAAATTGGGCATTATTCCGGTACTGGCCAACCGATTTGGTTGAACATCAACAGACGTCTTTCCATGGATAGTATAAATGCGTTTTACGAAGTTCCATAAATATCCGATAAGGCGTATTTGAGCTATTGCGCCTTTAAAATATACACTAAATTGGGTTTTACTCCGGTACCGGTCAACAGATTAGGTTCAAATTTAACAGAGTACTTTTCATGGACGTCATAAATGCGTATACCAAGTTTAATGGAAATCCGATACAGCGTATTTGAATTATGGCGCCTTTCTATTAGAAAGGCGCCATAATCTATTAAAATAGGCACTAAATTGGGCATTACTCCGGTACCGGTGAACCGATTTGGTTCAATATCAATAGGGTTCTTCCCATTGACATTATAAATGTGTTTTCCAAGTTTCATGAAAATCCGAAAAAGCGTATTTGAGTTAGAGCGCGTACAGACACACGGACGGACGGACGGACAGACAGACAGACAGACGGACAGACATTTTTCGTCCCCCACACAATCTCATAAAGTACCATACTGGCACTTAATAAATAAATAAACAAACAATTCTTAACTTTCGTTACTTTTATACTAGCGCTCTTCGGTTAACTGCATCACGAATATCTAATCTATTGTGACATCTTATTAGACTATCAGCAGAGAATGAATCATTTTAATAATATCATCGATCATCTCGTTAGAAACGTCCTTCTGAGAACTGTGGGAGTTCTGCACAATCGGAAGATCTATATTATACTAGAAAATAATCTAATCATTAATTGCTCCAAGTATTTTATCTTGTTTTATTGAGTTGTTGGATCATTTGATCCATACTGCATATTTGAAACGTCATTATTTTCTTCAGAAATTCCGATGGTGCTAAAATAGTATGTACCTGGACGACACAGACGATTACCTCTGTAGGCGCTGCCACAAAAAAGTAGAAACCCTGGCTTTAGTGTTCTGCAGATACTGAGATACAGCCTTCAGCGTACGAAGTAGGCCTACTGCCGCTACATCGAGCGCTAGGCTGAATTATACGGAAATTTGTAAACAAATATCGGACCCGGAGCGTGAACATGAGACTTGCTGTATGCCTGTACCGGTAATGAGGTGCTGTACTCTTATCTGGATGCGATTGAAGTTCTGTGCTCTTACCTGGATGTGTTGGATTAAGAAGCCAGTTAAACTTCCAGCTGCACAGATATTGTAAATGAATTCAGATTATGTAAATGATATATTTTACAAACAATGTGTTTGAATTTATAAAACAAAACATTCAACAAAGTTACGGGTATAAACAAGTTTAAAATGAATTACAACGAAGAAAGATCCTTCAATTCAATGAATTTAACTCGGTGTGCTTCGGTTTACTCCATACTTTTAATACTGAAAAACAATTTTACTTTTCCCACTCATACCATCAGTATTAATAAACGTTTTGAAAGCAACTGAGTGCAAGAATTCTATTTTCGGAAACTGTACCCTACCTGTAGTGTATATATGTTATTTTGTCTGTGAATACATCTGTGAGCCTGATGTCTCGAAAACGAAAAGTGGTATCAAAATGACATTTTATATTTGGGTTAATATTTCGCACATATGATATGAAACACATCGACAACTTTCCCTAACTGTCACTATATTTTGCATTGAAAATGGTTTACTTTTCGCAATTTTCTATTTAAAAAAAAACTCCAGCAATGTTGTTTAAATGTTTATAGCATATTACCCGCATATAAAGACTTTATTTGGAACTTTTTCCATAGAAATTCTTTGAACAGTATTTATAAGTTCCTTATTTTACGAACTCACAAGCAATACAATTGAGGCATTTCCAGGCATATTGATAACTAGAAGGTTCAGTTAGAATTATGAATTTATTATTGAGGGAGAAAGGTGGCGTACAATCATAGTTGTAAATATCCCCTCAACGGAAAATGAAATACGTAGATATCAATACAGTTGAGACCCACTGAAACTCAAAAGAATCTCACTGTTTAGGCCTATGTTTAGAGCACAGCAAGTCGTGTGATGGTATCACATCAGAGAATTTAATTTTCTCACCGTGAGTATTTTATATTTAAAAAAAACTGATGTGATATTTACATAACTTCCTCTGTCCAAATAAAGTCTGCCTCTTAGTATAATATAATATTATGTTTGAAATTCTCGTCATGTAAGTTGGTTGTAAAACTGAAGAGAATTTCGTTACCACATCGTATTGGATCCCTGAAGGATGCATAACAAAATAAAATCTGATTAACGCACTCACGTAACTTCTTTACTCTAAGCATCACTTCACATTCTGACATAGAATAAGAGGTCATAGTGGAAACAGCGCGTATTCAGCTGTTTGAGCCTGATGCACAGTTTTAATGTTCGCCAGGCAATACTGAGTTTCTACGAACAGTGGGTGGCATATAACTACCCTTCAGAGAATTTTTTATTTCGAAAAAAAAGTTTCAAATATAAGTTTTAGTTCTTGGTATAAGCACCTATTTGTACTAAATTAAAAAAAAATCCATTAGAGCCGTTTTCGAGAAAATCGCGAAAAATGAAATTTTCTTAATGTAAAGTCACCTTAAAAATAAGAGAAAGTCGTCACCAATCTTCGTGTCATATCCTCAGAAGTTACCTAACCCAAATAAAAAAATTGTTTTCGTACCATTTTCCATTCTGGAGCTAGGCTGTTCACAGACACACATACACACACAAACAGGCATGTTTCTGAAAATAATAATTTTGGATTCAGGGATCCTCAATACGTGTATTTATGTTAAAAAGTCTACTTCGAATTTGGTGGTCGAAAACAATACTTCCTCTAGCTAAGTACCTATGGTACGGACAGAGGAAGTAAAAAATTGTTTAGTTCCCTTGTTATTAGGCCATTATATTAAATCACTTGCTAGTCTAGTAACATAACAGAAATAGGCTGTAACAGATAAACTGCATTATTCTAGTATGAAATTCATTATGCACGTGTGATTATTATTAGGATAAGTAAAACTGAAGGTCCTATCAGTATCATCATCATCTTATCATTGTTAATGAACACATGTTGTATTTTCGCGTATGTCAAATTTTAATTTTTTTCAGTCAGATAAACATGAAAACTTGTAAGAACCTGTTTATTGTTCGTAATAGAAAAAAAAAGGTGTTGGTTGAAAATACATTTTGGGGTTGTTATTTATTGACAATAATAATAATAATAATAATAATAATAATAATAATAATAATAATAATAATAATAATAATAATAATAATAATAATAATAATAATAATAATAGGGTTATTCCATGCCAAATCATCCAACAGTGGTTGCATGACCATTTTAGAAAAAAATAATTTTTTGTATACGAGTTCATACATGTTTCAAGATAGCAAAACAAGTTTTCAAAAAAATCTTGTGTTCTTGGTTTCCCAGGGGTGTCCATTTTTCAATCCTGGTGTAACACATTTTTTGCGAATATAGCTGATTACGAATATTTTCATAACTCAACAACCATAAGAGTTAGAAATTTGAATTATGAACCATTTTGTAACTATTGAAGCGTACTTTCAGAAATACTTTATTGTTTTCTTCAACACAAAATTTTTCATATGAAAATATGAGTTTGAAATTCGGATAAATTTTTCCAAAAAAATCACTTTTTGGACCAAATTTTATATGAGATGGAAGTGATTGTAAACGTTCAAATTTTGGTTATGTTCAAACCTGCATGTGATTTGTATGTGGGGAAAAAATCATGGTCTAAAAATACATCCCTTATTTCTAAACTGGCCTCGAATATTAGCGTTTTTCAGATTTTGACTACTTTTGGGCTTAAATATCTCTGGTGGGTACCCTTCAAAAAATCTGAAAAATTGCATAAAAGAAGCCTTTCATGTCCCTAACTCACAGTTAAAATTTCTATTTCTTGATTCAACTCTTTCTATTAATTTTATAGAACTGAAATATCACACTTTTTAGGGTAGCGTATTTGGGAGAAACTACATATAACTCAACAACCATAAGAGTTAGAAATTTGAATTATGAATAATTTTATAACTATTGAAGCTTGCTTTCAGAAATATTTTATTGTTTTCTTCAACACAAAATTTTTCATATGAAAATATGAGTTTGAAATTCGGGTAAATTTTTCCAAAAAAATCACTTTTTCTACCAAATTTTATATGAGAAGGAAGTGATTGTAACCGTTCAAATTTTTGTTATGTTCAAACCTACATGTGATTTGTCTGTGAGGAAAAAATCATGGTCTAAAAATACATCCCTTATTTCTAAACTGGTCTCGAATATTAGCGTTTTTCAGATTTTGACTATTATCGGGCTCAAATATCTCTGATGGGTACCCTTCAAAAAATCTGAAAAAAATCGCATAAACGAAGCCTTTCATGTGCTTAACACACAGTTAAAATTTCTATTTCTAGAAACAACTCCTTCTATTAATTTTATAGAACTGAAATATCACACTTTTTAGGGTAGCGTATTTGGGAGAAACTACATAATATGTGATAGTGTGATATTTCAACTCTATAAAATTAATAGAAAGAGTTGTTTCTAGACATAGAAATTTTAACTATGAGTTAGGCACATGAAAGGCTTCTATTATGCAATTTTTCAGATCTTTTGAAGGTTATCCATCAGAGATATTTAAGCCCAAATATAGTCAAAATCTGAAAAACGATAATATTTGAGGTCAGTTTAGAAATAAGGGATGTATTTTTAGACCCTGATTTTTTCCCACATACAAATCACATGCAGGTTTGCACATAAAATGTTTTTGAATGTTTACAATCACTTCCTTCTCATATAAAATTCGCCCAAAAAGTGATTTCTTTTTGGAAAAATTTACCCGAATTTCAAACACATATTTTCATATGAAAAATTTTGTGTTGAAGAAAACAATAAATATTTCTGAAAGCAAGCTTCAATAGTTATAAAATTATTCATAATTCAAATTTCTAACTCTTATGGTTGTTGAGTTATATGTAGTTTCTCCCAAATACGCTACCCTAAAAAGTGTGATATTTCAGTTCTATAAAATTAATAGAAAGAGTTGAATCAAGAAATAGAAATTTTAACTGTGAGTTAGGAACATGAAAGGCTTCTTTTATGCAATTTTTCAGATTTTTTGAAGGGTTCCCACCAGAGATATTTAAGCCCAAAAGTAGTCAAAATCTGAAAAACGCTAATATTCGAGGCCAGTTTAGAAATAAGGGATGTATTTTTAGACCATGATTTTTTCCCCACATACAAATCACATGCAGGTTTGAACATAACAAAAATTTGAACGTTTACAATCACTTCCATCTCATATAAAATTTGGTCCAAAAAGTGATTTTTTTGGAAAAATTTACCCGAATTTCAAACTCATATTTTCATATGAAAAATTTTGTGTTGAAGAAAACAATAAAATATTTCTGAAAGTAAGCTTCAATAGTTACAAAATGGTTCATAATTCAAATTTCTAACTCTTATGGTTGTTGAGTTAAGAAAATATTCGTAATCAGCTATATTCGCAAAAAATGTGTTACACCAGGATTGAAAAATGGACACCCCTGGGAAACCAAGAACACAAGATTTTTTTGAAAACTTGTTTTGATATCTTGAAACATGTATGAACTCATATACAAAAAATTATTTTTTTCTAAAATGGTCATGCAACCATTTTTTAAAAATTTGGATGATTTCATATGGAATGACCCAATAATAATAATAATAATAATAATACAAAGTATGATCGATTTCACGAAAAATCAAGATATAGAATTAGTATTATTTATCGCCCTTCCTTCCTGCTCCCTCTTGAACCCATAAAATATGCATAGCTGTACCTAATATATATATATATATATATATATATATATATATATATATATATATATATCAAGATGTACCGGTATAGGAAAATAGTGTTCTTAAATCAATATCTATTCTGTTTTTCTTTACAGTAAGATCTATTTTCGGGAATTCGTACAACATTACACACCCGAGAATTCTGTAATTCATTTTGAGGATCAAACACTATACACAGTTTGAAATTAGATTTTTTACTAGTAATGTAACAGTAAACCTCGCATCCCAAAACAAAACAGAAATACCTAAAATCTGCTCTTTATATGTTAAAACGGCTATAAAATTCCTTTCACATACACCGTTTTTAATGGCTTCAAGGAACAATTATTATTCCAAATTGGAAGGACTAGAACAGCGCGTTTGGACGTGACTGCGTGATGAAACAAACACACAGACATACAACGAAACGCCGAAAGGTCGAATTTAAAACCAGGATTAGCTTTTCTCGATCAACTAAGCTACAGTCCTAGAAGTTAGAACAAGGTAGCTTGAGTTAGAAAGAAATCTGCGATGGACAAAGTTGTACTTGCTATAGCAATCACCTGCGCAGAATGAAGCCTTGATTCCTACAGCAAGCGCAGGTCCTTCCTACTTTGTAGGACTACGGTCACTAATAATAATATATTATTGTCAATCAGGGCCGTAGCTAGGCGGTGGCGAGATGGGCCCCCGCCAAGGGCGCTGGTACAGAGAGGGCGCAAAATTAACCATGAAAAATCCTGCCTTTTTTAGACTGGTGCAATTTATCAAGCAATAAAAATTTCACGTTAATGGAAGAAATCTTTCAGGTTATTAAAAATTACTGCACGTGAACTATCTGCAGTATTATGCCGATTGTCTACAAACAAAACGCAGTCATGTACTCATCCCGTACTGGACTCATAACTAGGGCCCGGATTTTTATGTAATATCAAAGTGCAAAATATGTACATAAAAATGTAGTAAATATCAGGGAAATATGTAATAAAATATGTAATATTAAAAATATATGTAGTTTAAAATTAATATTTTCAATGCCATAAATATATGAAAATGTTCACACAAGCTTCTACACGCTACCTTTAATTTTGACAGTGGGTGCAACTTAAATGATTTACCAAATTACAGCCATAGTAAAAATGCTTTACAGATATTTAAAAAAATGTAATGCACTTAAGTTTGTGGAGAAATATGTATTGTAGCAAAAGCTCTTGTCCTCAAGCCCTATGCAAACTTCAGCCTTAAGACTTCCTAGAAAAACTCTTTTGTACCGTGCAAATAACGGTATTTTTGCTACCTGAAACCTGATTGTAATCCTTCCTAATTCGCTGGTTTCAATTTGTAGTACGAGTACAAAGACCAACAAACCTGGTTAGCCCAAGTTCTGAGAAACAATAAGTGCTAATATAGATAGCTGAGGCATTGAGAACCACCGTATTTTGCATTTGTGTTGGAATTCACAAAAATTAGAAGAATTATCCTTACTTTTGGCAACTGAAATGTTTTCTTTATAGAAGAAAATTAATGAAAAATAAAACAAAATTAAATAATTTTTTCTGATTTCCTAGATTTTATGTACAAAAATGTTACATTCTTTGCATAATATGTAAAATATGTAGTATTACTGTGAATATGTAAAAATATGTAAAATGAAACCCAACTAATAATCATAACAGAAGCTCAAATAGCCGACATTTTTCATTTATAGTAGTCTATAAGTAAGGGAATAGAATATGTAATTACATAAGAATCCGGGCCCTACTCATAACATAACCTCAAGCACGGCTGGTATTCCACATCACGTCCTCCGAAATTAGCCTACATCCATTGCTGGACGCAACAAAAGTACATACTGCAAAAATTCCCAAAAATTTCTAATTAAATGAAAGGGGCGGGAGCGGAGAGAGAAAGAGAAAAGTTGGGACAGAGTTGGCCTATAACATAAATCATGAACAGTATGGAATGATATAACAATATAAATTAAAATGTACGTTATTATTGAGATGAAAGTGGTTTAACTATTCGAAAAAAATACTTTTACCTATATTAATGTGTTAAGCATTTTAGTAGGCCTCAGACCTATTATATCATTTACTTTTGATACTAGATTTTATTATTTAATTCTTTTTTAAGTAGTTCAGCCGTCTGAAAATAAGGTTTTAGTACCTTCAAATCCAACACTTAGTTCATTTTCAAATTGAGGTTTAGGTTTTCTTTGATAACAGAGTTTTTATATTAAAATAATAAACAATTTAACAGAAATTTAAATTTTTTTTTCAGACCCCCCAGTATTGGAGAGCGCAGATTTGTCAAACTCGCCAAGGGCGCAGAAGGACCTTGCTACGGCCCTGTTGTCAATGTATGGTTCTGTCAAATCCCTTTCAATTTTTTATAGTAAGAAACATGGATAAATGTTTATTTGCAATCCTTTTGGACTTCCCGATTTCTATAGGGATGTAGCGAACTAGAACCAACAGATGTCTTCACTGCTCTAACCGGTATGCGCTAGCCGTTCGTCACTTGTTTTTCGAGTTGTCATCTGCTGGTTCAATGCTTTTAAATGGCGTTTCATTTTAGCTGACTGAAAAATACGTTCGAACGTTTCTATTTCTGTAGCGGGTAAAGCGCTACTAATCGCATTTCTTTGTATACTGGAGACTTCCAGAATATATTTACGTGAAAAGGCTTAAAGAAAGATTGCAGAAGATAGACGCTATATAAGTCGAAAAGAAGGAAGAATAAGCTGACAAATACTGTGAGAAATGCCCGCTATTAACTACATTACTTTGTTCCCGACATACAAAAACTTATGAAGATATGAATATTTGTATACAGTGCTGCTATTTTGGCGATTGGGTATAATTCAAAGTAACTAAAAGAATATACCTTTAGGGTTCAGACAGTAAAATACTAATTGATATAAGGTGATAAACACTAATATCTTATGGTGTGTATTCGCAGACATTTTAAATATTACTTATTTTGTATATCAAATGCGTATTTAGCCTATACCGTCATATTAAAAAGTATTCAAAATCAAAATATTCAAATATGTTTATATCACGAAAACTTCCATTTCGTGTCCAGAATAGTTGAAAAAACATAGGAACTTGAGAATCGATTATACCTTTTTCTGTTTTATTGTCATTCCTTCTTATTCCTTGTATATCGGTATGCTAGACCATCGTTACATGATTTTTATTTCTAGTTATGAGACAAAATATTGTTAAGAATATTTCATTGCATAGCTGAATATAAAGGCAATTTATTTTAAATTTAAGAATTATCATACGTTAAGTTATATAGCCTATTAAATTAACAACGCTGTTGTCACGATTTTTACTCGGGGCCGTCAATCTATGTGGCTATTTAGAAATCACAGAATTTATATTTTGATCTCAGATGCAATAGAAGGCTACACTAACAGTAGGCCTAATATACACATATTTATACAGCAAAGTAAAATAAATAGGCCAAAAATAACTAAATTAATTAAATAGGGAAGTGATATTTAAATATAAAGGTGCACTAAAGATAGAATTTAACTAAAGTATAAAACTAACACAATGTACTGTAATCATCAGTGCGTTACTACGTAATTTTAATTTACTTGTATTTTTTGCAATTTAGGCCTACTCTATTTTTAAATGGCCCTTAACATCTTCTGAACGCTCACGGCAAATTTAATATTAATTTAAAAATAATAGAATATCCAATCGCCACACTGCATATAAATATTCATACATTCATAACATATTTCTGCAAGTCAGGTACAAAGTAATGTTGTCTATATCGGAAATGTCTCACAATATTTGTTAGTTAATCTCAGTGTAGGCTACATCTCATCACCAGATCAATATTTTTCAGACTACTACAGCGATGAGTTCTTTGATATTGGGGCACAGTACACTAATATGTACAGTGTAGCTAAAACTGGAAAGAGTCTGAAAACTACACCTAGTGAACTGAAACGGTTTTTTGGGGTGAACTTGGTAATGGGTTGTATTCCATACCCACGTTTGCGTCCTTTTTTGTGTTATTTAGAGCTTTTCTGCTCTAATTTTTCTTTCGTCTTAATTGACACATAAACATTCTAGAAGAGCCCAGTAAACAAGGAAGTACGTTTAATAGCCTCGTGTCCTCTATAAAAATAGAAAATTACAAACATATTTTTCGATCTGGGAAGATGGAACGCCATTTAAAAGCATGGTACCTGCAGACGACAACTGGAAAAACAAATGACGAACGGCTAGCGCATACCGGCTAGTACACCCACCCCTTTGTTGCCTGACGGTACTTAGAAGTACCACCAATTTTAAATGCAGTTTTATCATTGTACATTCTTCCTTGCGTCTTTCTAGCCTGTTGGTACTTTGAAGTAACCTTTCTTGAAGAAAAAGAAATTTAGTTCTTTTAGATTGGTAATCATTCACTGCTTTCTGGATACTTTTTGTTTCTCTATGCGCTTGGGCGGGAAGATATGTATGCAACTCTGTGAAGAATTGAAATTTCTGTGATAATTTAGCGGTCTTGAAGCAGATTTTGGTATGAATATCATTGAGGTAAGTTGAAATATCAATTTGAAATAATAATTAAATGAATCCATCATATATTTTGTATAATATATGATAAAAATGTTGCGGTACTTAGAAGTACCGTCAGTACATCTGTACCTAACATTACTCAGATAGGCACAACCTCAATTGATGTGACGTTTATTGCTGTGACTGAGTTTGTATGTATAATTTTTTAATATATTGCATACATTTTTTTTGTTTTTAGAGGAAGTAGGCGTTTTATTGTCATAAACCCCTTTCTGAAGAGAATAATGACAAAATTTTGTTTGAAAATTTACCAGATCATGATGGTGAGATCACCGACTTAGAGGATGATGAAGATGAAAAACATAGTGATAATAATATAAACCGGGAGAGTGAAAAGACGAATTTTGATTCAATATTTGAAGAAGAGGGAGGTTAATGTAGTCAGGTGTGAAAATGATCAAGTTGGAAGAATAATTCTGACATGGGTGAGATTGAAGGAAAAGTTTTGAACCTGAAGAAGAATGAACTACTGGGTTTCCTTGGTATAAACTTTTTGATGGGATATCATAAACTTCCATCCTGGAAAAAACTATTTGTCATCAAGTGAAGATTTAGGTATTCCTCTGGTTCAAAAGACAATAAGTCGAGACAGATTTGACACTTACTTTCAAATTTGCATGTGAATGATAATACTAAAATCCCCGACAGTAATTGTGATAAACCTTATAAAGTTCGTCCGCTAGTTACAGATCTGAATGACCATTTCCCAAAATTATACCATGGTACAAGAGAACTGGGGGTATGCCGTAGCGTAGTGGTCGAGGCGCTGCGCTACAAACCGGAAAGTCGCGGGTTCGATTCCCGATGAGGTCGTTGAGATTTTTCAATTGGCCTAATCCTTCTGGTTGCACTATGGCCCTGAGGTCGACTCAGCCTCTAACAGAAATGAGTACTAGGAGCAATCCTGGGGGTAAAGGCGGCCGGTGCGTAAGGCTGACAACCTTACCACCTTCATGTGCCGAATGTCCAAAATCTGGGAGCCTCAACCTCCTGGAACCCTCTGGGCCTTCATGGCCTGTTTAGGGATCACTTTACCTTTACTTTTACAAGAGAACTGAGTATAGACGAATCAATGATTCTCTTCAAAGGTCAAAGCTCAATGAAGCAATACAACCCTATGAAACCCATAAAAAGAGGATATAATTTATGGTGCTTTTCAGACCAGAAGGGTTACACTTTGAATTTGACATCTACCAACGGAAGAATGAAAACCTAGAAAAGGAATTTGAGAATTGTACATTGGCATGTGGGATAATGAGAGTAAATCTAAAGGGTTTCCGTGCAAATTTTATTCTTCCAAAGAAAAGTGAAAGGGGTGATTGGGATTGCAGGATTTCCTCAATGGATATTGCTGTTTTTCAATGGAAATACAATAAAGTTGTAACACTGGCATCTAATTTCCATGGAACAGAATCCACATTTGTTGCACACCCCAACAAAGTAAAGCTGTTTAGATTGCCAAATTCATATTTCATATAGGGGGTAGGCTATGTGTGTAGTCAACAGGTATTTGTTCAGGACCTGACGGTACTTGTAAGTACCACCTTTGTAAAAAAATACTCAATTGTTATAAAAAGTTGAAACCTTATAATTTGTGATTTATTGACCCTTTTAATCCATATTTATTGAAAAAGTTTAACAATAATTTTTGTTTTGTTTGTTCAGGCAACAAAGGGTTAAAAGCATGGTACCTGCAGACGACAACTGGAAAAACAAATGACGAACGGCTAGCGCATACCGGCTAGTACACCCACGCTATCTGTCGGAGAAGTTTGGCGAGCTACATCCATATGGGAACCTTTCTGTCAGCGACTCCCGATAGGTGGCAGCAGGGTCAAAAGAGGTCCAAGCATGTCGTCTGCTGTCCATTGAACACAATGGAACAGACTATTTAAACATCAATCAGAATGCCAGAAAGCATGTTGTGGCGATCCTCTGTGTAAAACAGAGGTGTACACATATGCTTTACGAAATATATGGTTATAAAATATAAGGAAGATTAAACGGATGCTAATAGTTAATAGTCTATGATTTCCTTCAAATCTCCTCGCTCAACACTTTCAAATCCTCAGAATTGACTCACTATCTTAATTATTTTTACAAAGAATAAAACTTAACAAGAAGTAGTATTCTCATTATCTACAACAGAAGGCCATGTTTCAAATATCTTCATCAAATGGACAAGATTCACTTATGTTCTGTTGCTTTAAACAGAAAGTTCGCCCAGCAGGAAACTCAACCATTTATTCTCTTTCAAACTATGATACAAAATTACTTCTATGGACAGTATTTGATAAATACAACTTACTTAATTTATCAACTTCCTAACAAAAATTCACATATTTCTGTTTCACATTTTTTATAATTTGTATAATAAAATTATTAATATTTTGTTTAAATTCGTAAGTTTTTTCATTGCAAACATTAAAACAAATCGTAAAATTGAAACAATTTCAAAACTGAATTATTCTTACAGACATTGGTTGTTCTTGTAAATTGAAGATTAAAAAAAAATATATATATATATTTTAAAGAAGACGTCAAAGCATATTTTTCCTTTCTATACTGGCAATTGGCACTGGCTATTTTTTCCCTCTAAATACAAAAAATAAAAAATAAAAAGATAAATAAATCAACTACACTGTTATTATATACAACTCACTTTTATAATGCACATTAATGATATTAAAAGACTATATTAGAACTGGAATTACCGATGCACGTAGATATTTTAACTCGAATCGAAGAGAACATAGTATTTTGAATTATTAGCATATGAGAACCCAGTACAATGAATAACAATTCCCTGCGAGCCATAATTCTGAAACTTATGCAATATAATTCTAAAACAAAAAGTATGAACCTATATTATGGATGGGCGTTGACGTTAAAAATATTACGCATTTAGGCCTATAGTAATAATCACAAGAAAATCATTTCCTTATTACCTTATTTTGACATTCCAGCTTCTTTCAAATTACGTTGACTTCATGAAAAGAACATTCTATTACTAATATGATACACTATTCAAATACTTTTATTTTTATTTGTTTTCCACACAAAAACTTAATGACAGCTATAATTCTGGAGCATGTCTTATTCGTAAGCCTTTAAAGGATATTATTTAGAAGCAAGCAAACGTAACCTAAATTTATCTATAAAATATTAATGATAATGTTGGAGAGGTTCGTATGTAACAGAACAGAGTTACAACAAGTTGAGGAGTTTATGAAATAAGTGTTTTGAACACACATTACAAATACTTATACACAGATGAAACAGACATCACACACAATGCCGCCATTACCAGAGCAGAACTGTTTACTCATGTATTAGCGCATGCGCAGCGCCCCACACGAACACTGCCGGACACAAGCGAGTGGCAAGTTCGCTACTTTAACACTTCCTCCCGAACGAGACCCGAGCTTAACAATGTTCTGACTCTTCAAACCAAGATTGGAACACATAACAGAAAATGAATCGCGTGGTAAAGCTTTTGTCAAACCATCAGCCAATTGTCGTTTTGTCTCAACAAAGTCTAGACCAATTTCACCATTAAGAACCTTCTCTCGTACAAAGTAGTAACGCACATCAATGTGTTTTGTGCGACGATGAAATTCCGGATTCTTTGCCAGACGAATTGTACTCATGTTATCAACTAACAGTTTTGGTTTGTCATATTCAACACCCAACTCACGGAATAAGCGTTTCAGCCAGATTAACTCTTTTGCTCCTTCGCTTGCTGCGATAAATTCTGCTTCGGTTGTGGACTGTGCAACAACGGATTGCAACCTACTCATCCAAGTTATTGCTCCCCCTGCATAAGATGCGACAACTCCAGTAGTAGATCGTCCAGAATTCACATCACCAGCAAAGTCTGCATCTGAATAACACAGTAAACCACCACAATCATGTCGATAGCTCAATACATAGTCTTTTGTGCCTCGTAGGTAACGCATTACCCGTTTCACACTTTCCCAGTCAGAAACAGTCGGTTTCTGCATTACTCTCGCTAAGCGACCAACAGCAAATGCAATATCAGGTCTAGATGTAGCCATCAGATACATCATACATCCAACTGCAGCACGATAAGGAACTTCCTCCGATAGTAAACAGGGATTTGTACTGTGTCGAGAAGTCTCGCAAGGAATGCTCACACACGTTGCTTCCCTCATATTGAAACGTGTTAGCATCCTTTCAATATACTTTGCACTACTGATTGCGATTGATCCATCATCATTCTGTGTAATGTTCATGCCAAGAAAACTGTCCAATGGACCTCTTGTTATCTTGAATTCATTTTCAAGGTCTTTCATGAACCTATCAATTATAGTATCACTTGAGCCTGCAACCAAGCCATCATCGACATATATAGCAACACACAGAGTTTGCCCTCTTTTTGAGTAAATGAACAGACAAGGATCTGAAGTGCTTTGCTTGAACTCCCTTGTCGACAGCCAGGAAACCAAGCGTTTGTTCCAACATCTAGGTGCCTGCTTCAGTCCATAGACACTTTTCAGCAGTTTCCACACTTTACCATCCTTGCATTCATAGCCTTCTGGTGGTTTTACATACACAACTTCTTCCAAATTCCCATACAGAAAGACTGTAGTCACATCAAACTGTTGCAATTTCAGGCCTTTTTCAGCTGCAAGTGAAAGCAATGCACGCACTTTATCATAGCGGGCAACAGGGCTAAAGGTCTCGTCATAGTCAATACCATGTTTCTGTTCGTAACCTTTTACGACCCAACGAGCCTTGTAGCGAACTTCACCATTGGCCAAAAACTTCTGACGCAAAACCCAACGTGAATCAAGCACTTTGGTACCAGCAGGTACATCCACTATTTCATGAGTTTTATTCAATACTTGTGAAGCTATCTCATCATCCATTGCTTTCTTCCATTTTAGCCAATCAGAACACTCACGAGCTTCCGAAAATGAACTTGGATTGAACATTTTATTCTCAGTCTCTGCCAAATAACTAACATACTCTCCAGATTGCATCCAAGCTGGTGGACGGCGAATACGGTCATTTTTCCGATCCTCATTTTTCCAAGTTTCAGTCTCAGGACTAGGTTGTTTTAGTTCAATCTCAACTTCGGTTTCTTCTGCTTCTTCTTCGACTACCTCAGAGGTATTTGAGATGCTACATACCTGCTCCGGCTTGAACACTACGTCTTTTGTACAGATCACTACATCACGCTTCTCAATCCAGACACGATATCCATCAAATTCATTGACGTAACCAACTACTCTGCCTGGTTCACTTTTAGAATCAAACTTGGCGCGATGTACTTTCGGAATATGTGCATAGCACTCAGTACCGAATACACGCAGATGTCTTAGACTTGACAGTCTTCGATTGTACCAAACTTCGAAGGGACACTTGTCTTCAACTGATCGACCAGCATGATTCAAAGCATATACAGCTGTGTTACATGCTTCAGCCCACAATTTCTTTGGCATACCACGGGCCTGTAACATTGAGCGAGCAAGTTCTACAATTGTTCGATTATCCCTTTCTGCTGAACCATTCTGTTCTGGTGTATATGGAGACACTAAGCGTTGTTCAACTCCGAACTCAACGCAAATAGAATGAATTTTCTCATTATCAAATTCGCCCCCACGATCTGATTGAAGCACTTTCACGTTGTGTCCTTGAGTTCGAGCTTGAGATAGAAAAGCTCGCAGATGATCTGTTACTTCAGTTTTCTGCTCCATGAATGAAATCGACCGATACTTTGAATACTCATCTTTGAAGAGAACAAAATACTTTGACCTTCCAATTGTCTCACTGTTAGGTCCACATACATCACTAGAGATAATGTCACCACATGATTTTGCACCATCAATTCGTGTCTTGTAAGATGCACGATGTGCTTTGCCCTTTGCACAACCATCACAAAAAAAACTTTGAGTTGGACTTGCAATCAGAATCCCATACTGACGTAACACAACTGCCACACGACGTTTGTCCAGATGGCCTAACCTCTCATGCCAAACTTGCAGTGTGTCCAGTTCTGAAGCAACACTCAAATTAGCAGTACCAACCTTCTTTGTGACTGTTAAGTCCATTTCGTACGAATTACCTGTGAAATGACCAACAAGGAGCAGTCTACCTTGCTTACGCATTGAGACTATTTGTCTTTCAAAGACAAATTTATATCCTTTCTCATCCATTTGCTTCACACTGAACAAGTTTTCAGACAGACCAGGAACGTACCATACATCGAGCAGTGTATATTCACATACTCTATCACTGACTTGAGCTCTGACTGGAATATCTCCTATACCAACTGCTTTTAGTACATTGCCATCTGCGATGCGAACAGTCACAGGATCTGCAAACTGACGGTACTTTACAAACCACTCTGCACGACTTGACATATGATTTGACGAACCAGAGTCACAGATAAATCTTTCAGAGTGTTTGTCTGAAGTTGATGCTGATAGTCCGGTGAGTGCTGTTGCATCACTTTTCATTTCTGCCATTGCTGCTTTCTCCTCTTTCTTACTACTGACACTGTTCTTCTTAGAGCAGTTTATTGCTTTATGTCCATATTGGCCACAAACATTGCATGTGCCAGAGAATACAAAGTTCACACTTGGACACTGTGCTGCCAGATGTCCATGGCCATTGCACTTGTAGCACCGTCTTGTGCCACTCTTCATACCAGAACATCCTCGATGAGTACCACGCGTGTTGTCAACTTCCTTCCTCCTATGATCATTATTGTAGTTACTATAACTGCCTGAAGAACCATTTTTACGCTGTTTGCCTCCTCCTGCAACTAATGCTGAAGCTGACGGACTACTGGGTCTCTCTTCTTGTTTTCTCAACTCGTACACTGTCAGCCGATCAACCAGGGTATTGATTGAGCGATCAGATTTTGGTGTGAGCTCCCATGATGTCAGAAAATCAACCCAGCCTGTGCCAAGTGAGTGAGTAATTCTTCCTATTAACACCAAGTCAGATACTTTCGATTCTCCCTGCGCTTCTAGAGCCACATTTAAGTCTGCATGAAGTCTTTGCATTTTAGCTACATGTACAGACAAACTGTCATTAGGATCACGAGATTTTGAGAAAAACTTTTGCATCTTAAGCGCCAATCCATGCTCATGACTATGTTCAAATGTAGCACACAACTTTTGCCAACATTCATTAGCAGTATTACACGTAGTAATTAACTGAGCATCAGTCTCTGGATTTAACGAGTTCATAATTAAAGCACGTGCTACACCATCTTTCTTTGTCCATTCTTCTAGTTTCTTCTTCTCTTTCGCTGACGATGAGTCACTCACTGTAGGACGCTCTTCATCTCCAAGAACGATGCCTCGAACCTCATTTGCATCAAAGGCAGCTAGCATTGACCACCTCCATCGGCTCCAATCACTCTGCCCTTTGAGTTCCTTCACTTTCGCTACTTTATCTGAAGCCATTTTTATGTTCTGGAATACACACAGTATTTCGCGGCAATATCGAATACGTTGCGGCGTCACGCAGAAAACAAGATGGCCTACAAGCCCCACGCTGCCTCTCACAAAGAGAACTCGAGGTCAGCCTCCAAACTCCCCAGTCTGCACAAGGACAGTCCCTGCTGAGCCCATAACCTGTTGGAGAGGTTCGTATGTAACAGAACAGAGTTACAACAAGTTGAGGAGTTTATGAAATAAGTGTTTTGAACACACATTACAAATACTTATACACAGATGAAACAGACATCACACACAATGCCGCCATTACCAGAGCAGAACTGTTTACTCATGTATTAGCGCATGCGCAGCGCCCCACACGAACACTGCCGGACACAAGCGAGTGGCAAGTTCGCTACTTTAACAGATAACAGGAACAAAATATTTACACATTTGTATCCAAGTTCTCTACTTTCTATAACTGCTGTGTTATATTAATCAAATATTAGCATCTGTTTACCACACAGTAAATCTATAACCGAAAGCTGAAATATATACAGAATATTGTGAAAGCAAACAACCATGAACCTAAATTACTTTTTAAAAATGACTTACAGTGTAAAGAATTTTTTAAACATATTTACGACTATGGTTTTAAATCTAAAGAAGATGGGATGTTTTCTTTGTGAAGTACTGTACAACAAGTTTTAAATGTTTCATAAAATTTGAAATATTTCTACACCATTTAACGAATACAAATGTCATCGCGATATACAGGAATAATTTTAATATTTTGAATTATTTGTCACTAAGCTACACATGTCTCTGCCACTGCAAAATAATTATAATTTCAATGACGCAGTCTGCGTCTTAACCCACCCCCCGTGAGCACCCTGTTTTACTAGAATTTATATTATATTTTCGTACACAAAACACAACAGACAAACGTTAACTATATCAGCTGACGAGTAACTGCCCATTCCTGCTCACTGGCGGCGCTAGTAGTAGCGTGTCCCGGAAAAAGACAGGGAGTGGACGGTATTACTCACAGATATAGAGGAATAGATCGGCAGCGTAAGGGGAGGGACTGAAGCCAACGCGTTCGCTGGTCGCCATATTGCGATCACCAACAATCTGACGAAAGGAAGAGAAGCCGGCGCGGGAATCAAACAAGAAATGCTTTTTAAAGCTGTTTTAATTGGAATTTCACAATCCAGTAAATAAATTAATAAATACAGTTTTATTGTCATTTGGCCATTACAGCACTAGACGTCACACTTATAATAAAATCAGGTAAACTGATATAACTAAAGTGCCAAAGTGCATGTAGTATCATAGTCTTAAGTCTGTATACAGAAGATGCTTCTGTAGGATAAATGTTAATGTTGTTAATGTTAATTTATAGTCACATATATTTTACATTTATTCAGCTTTGGCTGGTAAACTGGTGACTCACTAGGAATATTCTAGCTTAGGCCTACACTATATTACTTGTAAATCACGATTACAAATAAGGAAAATCTAACACTAATGTAATTATTTTTCTAATGCTATTGAGGAGTGCTTGAAAATGGAATGATTTCTTTTACTATTTTTTTAAGTGAAACTTCTTTAGCCGCGGTAGGAGTAAATCGAGAGCTAACCCAAAGTTACGTGACGGACAAAATTTAAAAAATTCAAAGATCCAAAATCCCAAAATTTAAAAATTCAAAGATTCAAAATTTAAAAAATAAAAAAACCAAATTCCAAAATTTAAAAAGTAAAAAAATTAAAAATTAAAAATCGAGAATCCAAAATTTAAAAAATCTAAAAATCCAAAATTATAAAAGAAAAAAAGATTTACAATTTAAAAAAATAAAAAACAAAAAAAATCCAAAATTCCAAATGAAAAAAATATAAGATCAAAAATATAAAAATTCCAAAAATCCAAAATTAAAGAAGTCCAAAAACCACATATTAAAAATGTCCAACAATCCAAAATTGAAAAATCTAATAATCCAAAATTTAAAAATCTAAAATTTAAAAATAAAAATAAAATAATAATAAAAAATCCAAAATTAAAAAATGCTAAATAAAAAATTAAAGAATTAAAATTTAAAAAATTAAAAAATCCAAAATTAAAAAATCCAAAAAATAAAAATGATCCAAAATTTAAAAAAATAAAAAACAAAAAATTCCTAAATTCCAAATGAAAAAAATTAAAAGATCAAAAATTTAAAAATTCCATAAAATATCTGTGGTATTACTTATTGAGAGTATTTGCTATGTGTGTGTATGCTCGCGCGTGTGAGTGCGTATGGGAGAGTGCGAAAGAGTGCGATGTTATATATAAGGGTGCCGGAAAGAGTGAGAATGAGAGACAATTATTTATTCAGTTATGACCCCTTTTTTCGTGTTAGTTAAGCTTGGTTCATATTTAAATTAGGAGAAAAATATTGGGCTTTAAAGAGACATTTTGTGATTTATGTATAGCGTAGAGCTTTATCACTGGTACTCACTACTAAATTGCGGTATTTTGTTACCTGTTGGAGCGCTTTCAACTGCATGGAGCGGCCATCTTCAGCAACTGACTTCCGTGGTGTTGTTGTTGTTGTTGGGAAGACATTTCTGGATAACTGTATCGTACAGCGCGTGCGATTTGAATTGTAACTGTTCGTTTAGGATGTTGGTGTTGTCTTGTGTGGTGTGTCTGTATATTTCATATTGTTCGAGTGTGTTGAGTGTGTGACCTTTGTGGTTAATGTGTAGGATTTCCATGTCTGTATTGATGTCTGCGTATTCATGTCCTGTGGTTATTATATGGTTTGCATAGGCAGAGTCTGTGTTTTGTTTGAGAGCTCGTATGTGTTCTGTGTATCGTGTTTTGAAACTTCGGCCTGTTTGTCCTATGTAGAATTTTGGGCAGTCGTTGCATTTTAGTTTGTAGACTCCTGGGTTGTTGTATTTGTTTGTGTGTTGTTTGTTGTCTGTGGGTTGTATTTTGTTGATTGTTTTGTTCTTTGTTCTGAATGCTATTTTGTATCCTTGTTTTCTGAACTGTTGGGCGATTTTCTGTGTATGTGTGTTGAAGTATGTGAGTGTGATGTATTTGTCTTTTTTCTTTTCTGTGTTTTGGTCATTTTTCTTCGTTCTGATTTTGTGTAGTAGGTTGTCAATGACTGTGTGGTTGTAGCCATTGGTAATGGCTAAGTGTTTTATGGTGTTAAGTTCTTCTTTGTGGTCTTCAGCGGATAGTGGTGTGTTTTCAAGTCTGTGGAGCATGGATCGGAATGCAGCATGTTTGTGTTGTGTTGGGTGGTTGGAGCTGTTGTGTATCAGTGTGTCTGTCATTGTGGGTTTTCTGTATATTTTGAATTTATGTTTCTGTGTGCTGTCTTTTGTGATAGTGAAATCTAGGAAATTGAGGGTTTTGTTTATTTCAAATTCTGCTGTGTATTGTATGTTTTTGTGGATTTTGTTGATGTGGTGTAGTAGTTGTGTGCATTGTCTGGTGTTGCCTCTGTATAGTACGATGATATCATCTACGTATCTGTGCCAGTAGATTATTTTGTGTGCGTGTTTGTTGTCGTGGAGGATTTTGTTGTGTTCTATGTGTTGGAGAAATATCTCTGCTAGTATGCTGGATATGGGGGAGCCCATGGGAAGGCCATCTGGTTGAGTGTAGTGTTTGTTCTCGAAGGTGAAGTAGTTCTGTTTTGTGATGGTTTCTAGGATGTTTATGATTTCTGTTATGTGTTGTTCCGGTCACCACAAAGGTCACACACTCAACACACTCGAACAATATGAAATATACAGACACACCACACAAGACAACACCAACATCCTAAACGAACAGTTACAATTCAAATCGCACGCGCTGTACGATACAGTTATCCAGAAATGTCTTCCCAACAACAACAACAACACCACGGAAGTCAGTTGCTGAAGATGGCCACTCCATGCGGTTGAAAGCGCTCCAACAGGTAACAAAATACCGCAATTTAGTAGTGAGTACCAGTGATAAAGCTCTACGCTATACATAAATCATTAAGATTATCGCTACAGAATGGACAAAACTCAAGACATTTTGTTATATTTGAGGGAAAAAAATGGAATTTCTAAGTTTGGCAACACTGTTTCTGCCTGCTGTTTGCGTTATTCAATTTGCATTATGGAACCATCAGAAACATAACCTACATTCAAGTGTGTAATAGTATGTATGCAGAGGTTGACGTTTTCATTAGTAATTACACTTTAGTCGATCCAGAAGTCTATCAGTTATGGGTTGACGGATGTTCGTGTAAGTATTGTTCACTGCTATTGTAGCTGTTCTTCTTGGATTTAAGTCTTTTTGTTTTACAGTAAATATTCCTACTGAATGACCATTTAAGATGTTTCAGAATATCAGAAAAGGCAACCGGCTATATCCCTCAGACTAAAGTGAATAAAATATAAAGGAACGGGCAGAACATGACAATAAGAGTCTGTAAATTGTAATTTATATAGGTTAGTGGCCACTCCCATTTTATTCCTGAGCAATTTTGACGTCTATTATGATACTTCCTGCAAGTATTGTAAGGCTCAAGTACCAGATTCACATTCACCTGATCTTTTATTTGGGTTGTCATTTTTCTGAATTGAAAATACAGGACACAGGGTGAGGTGTCATTTTATGGTACTGGTATGCTAATTTTAGTCAGAGGGAAAAAACAATTTTAGGTCGCGCACTAGGCTCCTCCCACCAACTTTCTAATAGGACCCGCCTGGGAAGGAAGGGTTTAGGGTGGGGAGTAACTTCAAATGTTGCCTACTAGATGTCTCACTATATTGACTACTAGCAGCACCATCTATTATGCAAAAGGTGAAACTGGAAAAAAAAATTAAATAACTTATTTCTCCTTTATTCTCTTCCTTTCCCAACCTTTTCTTTCCTTTCTCTGACCTTCTCACCCTACCTACCGGTTTGGGACCTATTCCTAACTGTAAATTTTGCATCGATACTGAACCCGTAACCAGCAGCCTTAACCATTTTACCACGAGCGATGAAGGGACAATTCATCTATTTAAGTTTAGAGGTCTTTAATACATGAGAAATAGCAGCTTTCGTGCAAGGGTCATTTTTTATAATTGTAAAGTATTATGTTGGCTCTGAAATGAGGCTTTTGGTCTTGTTCGCAGCATTAATTAAGTCATCATGTGGTTGGCATACCATTCAGGTCTAAAACTCTTCACTGAACAATATCATATTACGATCAGGTCCCAATACCTGTGATATTTCATAGTAACTTATTATGCATAAGTGGCTTTATCCTGAAATATTGATTAATTCTGTACTTTTGATATGGTGCAAGGGTCATTTTCGTAATGCTGTGATTTTGTATATTACCGGTATGCGTAGCCTATATGATGAAGCATACAATAGTGAGCAGGTTCATAGCCAGGATATGGGGAAGTAGGTGCCGTGGCAGCCATTGTCTTGGAAGCAAGCTGGCGGGCGAGATTCTGCATTCGTGTTCATATAAACACAAAACATTTCCATATTTGAGGTTGTAATATCCTTTAGAACTTATGTTGTTCTTAAAAATTTGTGAAATGAAAGAAAAATCATAAAGAAGTAAGCACTTATATAACCTAAAATGGCATTAATATGTAGGCCTACTGATTGCGGCAGGTGGTCATGACATGGGGAAAAATGCTCAGAATCAATATCATTGTGAAACAGTATAGGCAATCTGATGATGTTGATGGTGGTTATGGTGTTCCCACTAGAGCTACCCCTCACTAAACTAAACTAACCTAATTTAACCTATCACAAACCTAGATTATGTTGCAAACCTCACACATGTCAAAATCCTCAATCTACCTTGCACTAACCTCATGCTTATGCATGTTCATCCCATGTGTAAAGCTATTGACAGCATTGTAGGACACAATTAAAATAAGTCAAACGATCATAGCCATCCAATCAGAGTGTTGGGCAACAATCTACAGGCTGCATAACCCATTCTGCAACATCAATCAAACTTTGTGCAGAGTGTCAAAGAAGATCCGAAAAACCTAATCACACATAGCCCTATTTTCTTGAGCTCTAAAATTCAGAGTGGTGCTTTATTGTAAGTATTATAAAAGGTTGTTTATCATAGAAGGCAATGAGCTGATATTGACGTTATTTCTGAAGCACTGTCAACTAGAATGTAGCCTACTGGATTAAATCTTGCCTATTTAGCCTGCGTTTTTTTTTCCCCCTGATTTTTTTAAAACTGCTCCCATATCTATAGTAGCCTATCTCAATTCAGGCAATATTAACTTACTCAATTACACAGGTTCAAGTCCCTATTCTGTTTCTCACTCTCGCCCCACTTTTCCATAAATATCAAATTTTCCTCTGTGTAGGTCTACTATAAAAGTCAATTACAGTACCCGGTAAGTCTATATGTTAAAGTTTGTGGTGCTCTTTTGGGTGACCTTTGAAATGTTTCTGCCATTGGGCATGTCAATGAGAATCAGGACAAAATCCTTAATTTTTTAAATTAATAATTTTTTAACAATGGATATTGTTTTCAGAAGGTAAAAGTTTAAGAGAATGTAGGTAGCATTAAATTTCTTGGATTACACCTTGACATAGTATGTCATCCTTAATAAGTTAAATTGTTTTAATTATCCTTCGTAATATAAAGAAATCTTAATTTCATTTGATATTTTTATAATTGGCATAAATTTCATTGATTTAATACGTGATTTTTAAATATAATACAATTTTTAGCATGAACAAATTTCAAGTATAAACCCTTTTAGCATAAACTCTTAGCTCAAGTGTATCAAATTTTTACTGAAGTAAGGAAGAGTATATGAGGCGAGACGAATTGCTTCCGCTTATCCCTTTTCAGAAAAGCATATACTCTGTAAAAAGTTTAGAAAGTTGATGCTAAGCCTTCCCATTCCACCTTAAAAAGACGTTATGCTTGGCGTGCCCCACGCTAGGAAAATTCCAAAACTAACACCTAGTTTGCGCCAATGAGAATTCGAAATCTTTTTGGAAGCGCGAAAATGTCCTTAAAAACACGGACTATTTTCTGTTTTTTCCCCCATGCGTATGAATTTGAGTTTGTCCTATAAAACAAGCTCGTAGTTACCCAATCTTTCTTGTTGTTGTCTTATTTACTTAGAGTCTTGTCTGTTAGGGGATACAGACACGGGCGCGCTGCAATTGAAATGTAATCTTTATATCGCCAAGTGCAATACAAAGTTGACCCACACACAACAAACAGGTACTGTACTATTATTAAGATCTTACGCGTGTGGCAAATAAGAAGAAGTGAGTAAAAGAATTATGTTCTATCATAAGTACATAATTGGCGTGTGCACTCAAATCATAAGTTTCACTATTGAATATTTCTTTAATTAAAATGTTCAAGTATCCTCAGCACATTAAAAATTACACCCCGACGACAACATTTGGAGAAACACATCACATTCTGACAAATCAATCCCCATTCATCTTAGCGCGATCAGTTAAGAGACATTAATAAGAATAAAAGTCTGTTCTTCACCACATTGAAATCGCTTTATTTTATTGCTAAAAAATAATAAGTAATAGGTTAAATTCCTAGTGTTTCCCACATAGACACTGTTCACTGACAACACGGCAAACCCTGAGATTAAGAATCCATGTCCGCTGACTGCTGATGGTTGTGTGGTAATGTATTCATCGACATCAGAGAATTACTGGCGCCCCAGGTAATTAAAAATTTGTAATCCTGCATACAGAACCACCTCAACCTGCATTTGTTTGTAATATGAGAGGGAATCCCACTATTCTGATGGCAGACCTAATGGCTTCATTTTAGATCTGTTTTCCAATGGTTTTTGGGCTTGTGTATTAATATATAGAAAATACAAAATTATTTGAAAATAGACCTAAACTTATTATCAACATATTAGGTAAGTTAACATATTATTCAAGATGTAATTTTTCTTATATTATGTCTTTTATTAAGACTTCAAAAGTACACCTTGTAACATGAGTTGCCAGAAACATTGAAGAGTTGTTATTAAGGTTTTCACATAATTTGTTTATAGAAACAAAAAATGAACTTCATTTCATACTTGTTGATTAAAAAAAACACTAGCATTGATTTGAGTTTCCATGCATAACCTAGAAGTTATAATTTTATTTTCAATTTGTGTAACGTGAGTTACCATTGATACATTCCAAACACAGTCAAATACAAACTTTAACTTTAAGTAGAAAATATACAACCAGCCTTTCATAAATACAGCAGGCAGGCTGATACCCAATGTGTAGGTAACATTGCCCCCATAAGTACTTTTCATTAAAATTTTAAATTTGTGACTTTTGGATTATTTTTCA
Organism: Ectobius pallidus; assembly: GCA_964059195.1. Lineage (NCBI taxonomy): Eukaryota > Metazoa > Arthropoda > Insecta > Blattodea > Ectobiidae > Ectobius > Ectobius pallidus. The sequence continues at coordinate 93,820,088 of CAXKWD010000001.1, forward strand.
CCATGCCTTTATCTGCAGCAGAAAAATATTAAAAAGCGGAGACAGAAGTTAAAGGATGAGGAAAATTATCTATAATAATAAGAGGAAGTGTTTGTCTGCTTGTCTGTCTGAATGTGCGCAATGCCCAGCGAAATCTACTGCAGAGATCTGAAATTTTAAACATAGATGGACTGAAGCATGGCTGAATGCACCTCGAAGCTGGACATCTATCAGCAGAAAGAACCTATATATTCAATACGGCGCCTGGATGTTATTTTATTCAGTACTAGCTGACCCATCAATGCTTCGCATTGTTAGATTTATGTATATATAGGCTAAGTGAACACAATTTAAAGTCGATTTGATGTACTTCTATAAATCATCAGCCGTCTAGCCAACACGGTGGACGTATTTATATTCCACACACTCCTTCACCCGTAGTTTGCTCTGATTATGTCTTAAAAAATTTAATTGTTCTGTTTCAATTTTGGCAAACATACAGTAAATAGCTGGGCGTAGGGGATGCGTTCGCTCGTCTCACGCAGCGGGCTCCGATTCGAATACTGGTCGGAACAAGTTGCCTAGGTAGAGTTTTTTCCGGGATTTTTTCTCACCTGTGAGACAAATATCTGGTAATTTTAGGCTCTGGTAACTTTAGGCCCTAGTGGTCTCCGAATATCATCTGGCAGCCATTATCATCCTCATCCCATCCTCGCCTTGTTCAGAGTGAGTGTGTGAATGTTGTATCTCGTCCTATATGTTTGTGTTGTCTCGGAGGTGGCCCCGGCATTTGGCTGATCACCCATCCGGGAGGCCCTCCATGTCCTTGTCTGGTCAAAAAGTATGAGTTCAACTCTTAAGAATAGAACCCAGGACCTTTTAAATTTACTTCGTGTCAAAAAATAGTTAATAATAATCTATAGGAATTCTATTGATAGCCTTTCTCATAATTTTATATCTATTAGGTCTACATGAAATCATAGTGTCATGCAAAGCCACCTGTGTAGTTTAAAAAAAATAATGTTGCCATGGGGATTGTGTACATGCAGTATGAATTCTTTTTGGTGAATATCATAACTTTACAACCCTATTTTGGCCCTTATAGGCCCTTAGAGGCCAAAGATTTTGAAATCCTTTCTTAGTGCGCATCTAGAGCCTAGTAGCAATATGTGTACCAAGTTTCACGTTCCTAGGCTGTATAGTTTTTGAGAAACTGTGATCAGTCAGTCAGTGGGTTTTGGCTTTTATATATAGAGATTCACCTGATGAAGACCTGGGGGTACAGGTTGAAACGTCGTGAGTTTAGAAGTCTGCCATCCACTGGATTTATATATATATAGGCCTATATTATAGTAAAAAAAAAAGAAGAAAAAAAAAAAAAGTAAAGCGCATATTTCGATACTATATGCAGTGGAAAGTTTTGGACCTTTATCTCTAACAAATTTACTTCAACACCTATCAACTTAACTTACGGTAACACGTTTTTCACTTGTAACATGTGTGACAAATTTTTTTCAATTTTTGCATAAAGCATTATCAGAGAACACTCTAAAAGGGAAATAACAATATATGTAGTCTTCATGGTATGGTTTTCCCTAGGCCTAGACATGATTTAGCTCTGTACAGTGCCAGAAAAACATAATCCAGCAACAACAAAAAATGTTACTGGTACTTTGGAAAACTTTGTTTATTTTACTTGAGTGGTTAAGGCAGTGGTCTCCAACTCGCTGTATTTTGTGCGCATGCAAACAGGCTTGCACCGTGCGACCCCTATGCAACACGTTACGTCAGTCTGGGACGGGGTTCCGTTGGCAGGGTGGGTCGTCTCTTTCGCCAACTTTCAAGCATTTTGAAATTTATTAATATTATGTCGGGTGTAGAACGTAATCCAATATGAAGGCCAGGGTTGATAAAAAACGTGTTTTTTTTAAAAAGAACAAAAAAAAGTTTTTTTTTTGTTTAAAACATGTTTTTTTTGTTTAAAACATTTTATATGTGAACAACAATGTTGGTTGTTTTAAACGTGTTTTTTTAACGTTTTTTAAGTTTACAACAATGTTGTTTGTTTAAAAAAAAAGTTTAAATTGTTCATTTTGTTTAAATCAACCATTTTAATGTATAGGACCTATTATATACATATACATATATATATATATATATATATATATATATGTATCTGGTACCCTATGATCCCCAGGTGGGGCGAAGGGGCCTCCAATGGAGGATTCATTACCTATACTAATTTTGATATGCTTATTTTCCGAGAGAGGGTAGAGGGACAGGTGGTAAGCCCATCGCCTCGCAACCCCCCTCTGGAAACTAAGTATTTCTTGGACGTGAAAGGGCCGAGAAATTTTGTCCAGAGGCTCTAATTTAGGCTTGGAGTTCTTTTACGTGCCGTAAATCTACGACACGGGACCCCCAGCTTAAAGTCCCTCCCGGAGGACTTCGTGCCCAGGATTTTTACGTCCTGAAAAATCCATCGACCGCGGCCGGGTTTGATCCCGCGCCCTGCGGATCTAGAGGCGGGCACGCTACCTCTAGACCACCGCGGCCGACATATATATATGTAGCCTTTAAATATATACAGTTGAAATGTTTAAAACACTTTAAACAATATGTTTATAACACTTTTTAATTGGGTGTTAAATTTAATTATGTAGACAATTTACATTTTGTCAATCCAATGACACCCTGTGCTAAGATGTTCAAGATTTACGAGTCGTAGACTTAATAGTATTTGAAAATACATTTTGTACCAGTAGTATTTGTTTATGATTTAATAGTTCATTATTAATAAAAAATAATACAAACTACTGTTTAATTACTGCCTTTACTGCTCAACTGATGATTGACTTTCACCATGCTTTACGTGGTCTTAGCCACCTTACATTATCAAACTTACAAGGAATATCCTACTACAGTGTTGCCAAATTGACACATTCAATATTTAATATTAATAATCTCTTTCTTTAAAAAGGAAGACCACAAAATAGATGGTAGGATGCAGTCAGAAAAAATTGAAATCAATTACTCGAAATCAAAAACTGGAAGCTGGCGACAGAGGATAGAGAAGTCTGGAGGAAAAGGATACAAAAGACACCACCTCACATGATTTTCTGGTATTCTGGCCCTAGTTTTTTTGTTTGTTTTCTGTTTACAACCCTAACAGGGTGTCACTGACTTGACAAAATGTAAATTGTCTTCATAATTAAATATAACACACGATTAAAAAAACATATGCTAAAAAAAACATGTTTAAAACAGATTGTTTAAAACGTTTTAAACAAACTTAAAAAAAAACACAAGCCCTTGTTTTAAACATGTTTTAAACACTTGTTTTAAACATTTCAACCCTGATGAAGGCCATCGACCCCTATATTTATGGTAATATATACCAATATAGAAGTGTGTGGGACGTTTCCCCGGACTGTATTTCCCCGACTGCATAGACATGCTGCTAGTAGTTTGTCTATGTGCGGATCTATGTACATATGCGAACAGTTTTTTTTCACAAAACCCGCAGCAGAAGTCAACTGTCAGATGAAAACGTAAAATGTTTACTTAGACTGGCCGTTGCCCAAACATTGATTCCAGATGTTTAAAAACTAGTGCATCAAAAGAGACAACAAAAATCTGCTAGTGAGTGATTTTGTACTGTGAAATGCTTTATTTGAGCTGTTCTATAATACTGCTGTATTATATGGAGATTATAGCTTATCTGAATTTTATTTGAAATACAACTTTAGTATTAATATTTGTGTTCAATAATATAAATGTGGAAGTGTGTCATTTAAAGGAATGAGTCTACATATTGTTTTCATTTCACAGAACTTGTGGCATTACAATTTAATTATTATAAAATTGAATAAAAACAGGGTTTTTCAACTATGTTCAAAACGATAAAATTAATTTGTGTGTATTATTTTGCCAGGAATATATTGTACATTATTTGCATTGTTACAAACATCAAGACTTCACGAGTGTTCTTTATAGAAAACATTAGTAAACGATAATGAAATAATAATATAATAACACATTTATACAACAATCATCTGTTGATATTCCAATATAATTTGTGAATTTCAAAAACCTAATGAGCATGCAGCCACTGAACTCAAGAGAGGCAGTATACCACGCGGTGTGTGCACACTAAATGATTCTACTGTGCAATGGGTAAGCTCGCACATATTGCTGTACTCATTGTGCAACGAGTTGGTGCCCACTGGGTTAAGGAAAGGGAAGGAAACAGTCCATATCAAGGAGACCTCATAATCAAATGGTTAAAAAACTGAACATCACAGCTCTTTGCAAGTGTTGCCATATCCAAATAACTTGTTTATCTTCAACTAGTACTGCTTCAGTCTACAATTTCTTTTCTTTTTTTCATCAACTTCTGTTTTGAGTGCAATGGGGCATGTCCATGGTAACTTATGTTACAAATTGACTTATTCTTACTTGTTAAACTCTTACATAAACAAGCTTGTATTCAATTCCCTCACACATAGACTGGTAAACATGCCTCACAGCAAATCAAAATATGACCTGGAATATAATACAATCATCACCACTGCAGAAAATAATGGGTACAGAAGAGAACTAGTCGGCAAGAAAATCAACAAGTGCAAGAAACAAGAACTAACAAGAGAGATCACCACCTTGAAACCAATAGAAGAAAACTTGAAATACAAGAAAATTACATTCCACCCTTGGGCCGTTAATAAATTCAGAAACGTTTTCAGGAAGCATGGCATCACAACAGCACCTGTAAACAGATACTCTTTAAAAAACCTACTCAGATCTACAAATTTAGAGAACCCCCACCACAGTAAAAAATCGGGCATCTACCAATTTAAATGTAATGATTGTGAAAAAGTCTATAGAAGAAAAACCAAGAGGACATTATAAGTCAGAACTAAAGAACACATAAGACACATCAAATATCAAAATACAGACAAATCAGCGGTAGCTGCACACTTTTGGGATGATGGACATGAAGTTTACAGGGATCCAGAACAACTAAAATGTGTCCATGGACACAAGGAACTTTCAGTCTGGGGAGGGATTTTTATTTACAAGAAGGGGAACCAACTGATGAACTTCGATATTCCGACCAATGAGGACCTCATCTCAAAGTTTGTACCACGGCAGTTGAAGTATAGCTGTTGACAATGGTTGCGAAGGTGCCGAAACTAGTACCTAGGTAAACTATACCAAAAGTGAAGTTTTTGTGTAAAAATTCAACTCTTATATAATTATTATGTTATATAACTTCACTCTGTTAACTTCCAATACAATTTAATATCTTATTAAATAATTTACAGAAAATACATAAGCAGCCAAAAATGCATGAATGAAACCTCTAATAAATGGAGTACATGTTGCATGCTTTGAGTAAATTCTGGATTACAAATGCAAAGATTATTGCAATTCAAAATTTGGTAACTCACGTTACAGAAATTGGACATGGTATTTGAATCTCAGATTTCATTAAGTATTTTCTGCTCTTTTAACGGCTCAATAAATACATGTGTTGCTGTACTGGTAGGATATCATCAGAACCCGGATTTTGATGACCTAAAATTGGTTGAAAAATGACCTATAAAATGACCTTACATTTTAAAGAAAATGATAGTTATAAAGAATGACCTAAAAACTAATATTTTATTTATAAAAAAATTATTACTGTACATACAAATTTGTAGACTAATTTGTACATAATTGAAAAAACTGTAAATGCAGAAAGGAAGTTGTAGGTCTAAAAACTTTGTTCTTTGTTCTTGATTGGAGCATATGAGAAGAAAAGTAATGAAAATCTTTTAAGTAGATCCTACAAAAATGTTGCATTATAGTATCCTAGTAATTTATTTAAATTTCTGGTGGCACTATGGCCCTGGGGTCGACTCAGCCTCTAACAGAAATGAGTACCAGGAGCAATCCTGGGGGTAAAGGCTGACAACCTTACCACCTTCATGTGCCGAATGTCCAAAATCTGGGAGCCTCAACCTCCTGGAACCCTCTGGGCCTCCATGGCCTGTATAGGGATCACTTTACTTTATTACATGTATGGAAAAAAATGCTTGTAAACTCTACCTTATTCATGATTGCAGTAAATTACTGTCAGCAAAATGAGATTATCGAAGGTATAAAAGTTAATATACCGTACTCAATGTAAATGATGAAAATGACTATATGAGGAAAGAAATGACACGAAAATGACAAAATAGTGGCCTAAAATTGAGATAAATGCCCTAAAAATATAAAATTGCATATAATGACCTAATAAAAATGCATTTCTATAATCAAGATGCCATGATTAGGATTTATCTACAAGTTAGCAATGTCTATGCAGCATCAGTAAAAAGATGACATGTCATTAAAATCCAGGCCCTGGTTATCATGTTTGAAATATGAATATTAAAACAATTTGTAATTTTAAAATATTAAATACAATTTATCTGACATCAAACAACTGCCTGGTGGTAACTCACGTTACTATTTGTCATTTATACACTAAATCATAACCGTTTGTTTGTAAAATAATAGAACATTTTTAAACATGAACCTACATTTCTCTAGTAGTAGTATTAAAAAAAAATCACAGAAACATGTTTAATTTAAACAATGAGCATTGAACTAAAACAGTGTACTACATCCATATACAGGGGTGCCCACAGGGGGGAGGTTAAGACGCAGACTGCGTCATTGAAATTTCGGGGGAGGGGGGCAAAATATTATCGTTTTATGAATTTTCTGGGGGGGGGGTTGAAAATTGTGGCAAAATTAGAGTTTTATATGTTAAAAATAAAAACTGTCAAGTTTTATAACTTCATAAGGTCTCTTCTAATTCTTTAGAAGTGAATAGTCAATAAATTAGCGAAATGCATTTGCTTGTATATATAAACAACTGCAGCGCCAACGAAATCGATCACTCTGTGCCGATAGCGGCGACTGCGAAGTGAATCATTGTTGGTAGGAATTAATGGAGTATACTGGATTATTACAGTCTTTGTACAATGCCGCCTGCAAGAATAATATTATTCTCGGAAGTGATTTTACTTCACTTGCCACCTTATAAAGAACGGGAGGGAAGGTGTGGAAAAATCTGTCTGACTATAACCAATGATGCATTCTTAATTTGAAACCCGAGGTTACGGCTACCGGTTTCAGTCCATCTCGAAAATGCCGAAAAAACAACAGCAATTTAAATATAAGTGTTTAGAATATTGTTGTGCAATGCCATTATGAGGCATGACAAATGGCAAGATCACTGCAGAAAGAAACATCCGTATATACTGAAACTTAATTTAGATATAAAATACAAGATTACTGAAAGTAAAAGCAGTGGCGAAGATAAAAGGAAACCGTATATTGATGTAAATCCCAAGCAGAATCTTCAAAATAAAGATGACGAATTTCGACAGCCATGGGCGCCCATACGCGGGGTAGGGGGGCTGAGGCCCCCCCCCCCCAGCTGTCAGGGAAAGGAAAAAAATGTATATTAATAATAATAATTATTATAGTCAGGTGTTTTTCTTTTAAGAAAATTATTTGAAAGTCAGTTGAGACATAAAAAGTTTGCAGAAGTTTTACCAAGTCGACAACATGGAAGCAGAATCCACAGTGAATTAGGAAAGGGGGGTCCAGGGGGATTGGACCCCCAAAAGTCAAAACCTAAAATTCTATATTTGTATTTAAAAAAAAAAATTTATTTAATTAAATAAGATTTGTTGGTGTGTCAAATATGATATAGCAGTTATTTTCTTTTCATAACATAATGAGTAGGCCTATTATGTCCACTGTTCCATGTGTTATTCAACTTGTCTTATAAATAGTAATAAATATTATAACTTAGGTAACAATTTCTTGTTTAAGTTGCCATGTCTTAGAGTTTAGTAAACAAATTTGCTAACTAGTTTTTCAGTGTTAAAATAGCGTAAGATGTGATTTTCATTAAGGTAGTTCAATATTTAGAAATTTCCCGGGGACACCGACTTAGGTAATATTTTCTTGCTTACATTGACATGTCTTAGAGTATGGTAAACAAATTTTCTAGCTAGTTTTTGAGTGCTAAAATAGTGTAAAATGTGATTTTCATTAGTTCAATTTTTAAAAATTTTCCTGGGGTGGACCCCCACTTAGGTAATGGTTTCTTATTTACATTGGCATGTCTTAGAGTATGGTAAACAAATTTCCTAACTAGTTTTTCAGTGCTAAAATAAAGTAAAATGTGATTTTCATTAGTTCAATATTAAACAATTTTCCGGGGGTGGACCCCCACTTAAGTAATGATTTCTTATTTACATTGGCATGTCTTAGAGTCTGGTAAACAAATTTCCCATCTAGTTTTTCTGTTCTAAAATAGCGTAAAATGTGATTTTCATTAGTTCAATATTTAAAAATTTTCTGGGGATGGATCCCCACCCCTGGGTGTATTTCAAACCCCCCGGCACTTCCGACCCTCCCCGCAATTATATTCTGCCTACGTCATTGTTGCAATTATTATATTATTAATATAATGTTACAAATTAGCCCAAGAAGTTAAAGCGACAAAAAATAAATAAATTTAAAAAACTGCCCCCCCTAGAAAATATCATATGGGCACCCTTGTCGACAGTCAATCAGGTTGGGGGGGGGGCACCCCTGCCATATATATATAGGCTATAGCATACCAGTAACCTGAAGTGCAGTAAAGATAATACTAATAATACTGTAGGCACAATGTACCATACAAATTAGTTTACTGACCATACCGTACTATTTCCTACTATTCTAAAAATGCCAATTCCCTTTCTGAACTTGTAATACATTCTATTTCCTTTCATTTCAACTTTAGGAACCAGCAAAATCGCAATTATCTGTTTGAAATTAATGAAAGCTGTTCTTTTTCATCTATTTTGAACAGAACATTGCTTTCAACACTTCTCGGACAGGTCACTTCTATGTTGCCATGTTCATCAGCATCACTTTGACATACTGCTGCATACCGTAACTTAACTATACCTTTTTATCTGTTCTGATGGAACAAGGGAAGGACAAAACAACCATTTTTAATGTTCCCTTTTGTTTTACATGCAATAGAAAGTAACTTTCAGCTTCAGAGCTTGAGGTGTAGACTTGATGATAAATAAAAATTCTGTGTGATATTCCAGCACTACAAGAACTTGAAGACACAGCTTCATCAGGCCTAACTATCCTTTGTCTTTCTTCTTTCTTCCTGTTTAATTGCATTTCTTTTCCTTTCCCTCATTGTAGCTAGTTCTTGCTTTTGTTCTCTTAGTTTTTTCTTACATTGTTTTTGCTTTTCCTTATATTCTTCATTAGCAGGTGCCCGCAGCTTCGACCACGGTAATTAATTAAAAAACTAAATAATTAAAATATTATAGTTATTAACACCTACATGCAAATCATTCATAAACTAAATGATTAATAAATTATAATAAAACAGTTAAAAATCCAGCTTCGAGGTATATTCAGCCACGCTTCAGTCCATCTATGTTTAAAATTTCAGATCTCTACAGTAGATTTCGCTGGGCATCACGCACATTCAGACAGACAAGCAGACAAACACTTCCTCTCATTATTATAAATAATTTTCCTCACCCTTTAACTTCTGTCTCCGCTTTGTATTTGGAATGTATCAATGGTAACTCACGTTACACAAATTGAAAATAAAATTATGACTTCTAGGTTATGCATGGAAACTCAAATCAATGCTAGTGTTTTTTTAAATCAACAAGTATGAAATGAAGTTAATTTTTTTGTTTCTATAAACTAATTATGTGAAAGCCTTAATAACAACTTTTCAATGTTTCTGGTAACTTATGTTACAAGGTGTATTTTGAAGTCTTAATAAAAAAATTCAAACACAATTTTTTGGTGACAAGCTTGATTTATAATCATCAGTGTTGGCTTTAACTTAGGAGTCATCTAGTTTTCTCCTTCCTACAAAAGGACCTGCATATTCCTGGTTTTCACACGGCATGCACTTTTAAAATAATGTATTATTTCAGTACATTCAACAATTTTTCTCAACAGTATGTACATGCATCTGATACCAGCATGGACATCCCACTGAATGGTAAGATTAGTTTAAAAAATGGATAATAGAAGGCTCTAACTGAAGTTTTAGAGCTCAGCCATTCCACGGAAAGTGAGCGTGAAGTGTTCAGACTGTAACAACCTTTGAATATTAATTTAAAGATCTCGCACGAAATCTGTGCTGATGAGACCATTACTCTCTAGAGAGAGACATGCTATTGTGCGAGAGAGAGAGGTACAAATAGAAAGGGAGGTACTGTTGTGCAAGATAGGTAGCAGGCCAATCAACGCTACTGTCCCCACGAAAACGTAATGAAATGACTTAGGCAATCGGCACAGATTTCGTGCGCGATCTATAAAATATATGCCATCACTGAAAAGTTATGAAAATTTTGAGAATTAGTTCTTCAGTAGACTAGTATATTTCATATAAAATTTCCATTCAGATTTTGAATACCAGTAAAGCATAAATTTACATGCCTTCTTTACTGGACACATTCATCAGTGACACTAATTCTACTACTCTCAAGTTGAGTCTAGACTATCATACAGTGTTTGTTTTTGGGGGTCTGCAGCTATGTTAAATGATGTATTTACTGTCCAGAAATGTATCGTCAGATGCATTGCAGGTGTTGATAATACGGGTAGAACTTTTTTTTTGGACCATGTAATTTTTTAATGTAATATTTCATTCTGCAGAGTACTACTGAGGTAGAGGTCCTACTTACAGAATGGTATTTTGCATTAAATTAACAAGGTTAGAAAATGGCACATTCACGGAGGTGAGAATGTAGTAACGGAGTGGAAGTTCTGTGAGAATTAGATTAAATACTGCATTAAATGTTATCAAGAAAGAGAACAATATTTATTACCATGCAGAGGGATTAGCACACAACTTTTTACTTATTTTCATCTATGTTAAAATAGATTATCACCTTCAAATCAAAACATGTTACATTGTCATAAAGTAGGCTATTAGGTTATACCGGTATCTTCTTTATACGAGTACAAAAGTAATAAAGACAGACAGTCAAATGTGAACATCAATTACAACATTAATTACTAAAAATTAAATAATGTTTGTCATAAGGACAACAAACATTTTTACCGGTCAAGTAGGTTTTCACAACATTGCTGGACATACGTTGGCCATAATTATTTAACAGTGGCTGATCAAGTAAACCAATTACATCTGAACCTTCAGCAATAAATATGTCATCAATATCTGGGAAGATGAATTACAAGATAAATTTCACTGAGTAGTCCTACTCTTGACAATCATCATTGCCAATATGTTACCAATCTGATGCAGGTATTTATATTTTATGCAGCTATACTACTTGTAGATCATACGTGTCTAGATTTTGCTGGAATTTTTAAATTGTCTTTCAACTACTTTACTATAACTTCACCAAAGAGCAATTTCTTTTTCACTTCAGGTGATAAGTCCGTAAGGTCCATCAGACTTTTGCAGGTATAAGTTATCGTGCTTTACTTCTTGCAATCTGTACATCTGAACTTTTTACTTACATGCTTTGAGATTATTTTATAGTTTCTTAATTTTATTTACCAGGAGAGCTCTGTTTTTTCGTAATTTCTTGTCTTTAACTTCATTATTTCCACTTGGATCAGGTTGGGGACTGAGTGGTGGTGTGCTTTCCTCTAATATTCTAACAATTTTCTCATCCTTTTTTTAATATATCACTTCTTGGTTCCTTCCCATCAATCTTTTCTAATCTTTCTCTGTTCTTGTTGAGTCATGAGTAGGGACCGGATTCTTAGGTATTTACCTATTTTTTTCCTTACTTCCAAAACAAAAAGCGCTCATACACTTTTTCGAATCATGTCCATAGGATTCACCCACATTAATTCTGTGGCACCTAAAAATACCTAAATGGGGTATAAAAACCTAAATATACCTAAACGGGATATAAAACCTAAAATATTTAATTTAGGTACCTTTTTTTGTCTTTTTTGTTTGTCAGTAGAGAAATTGATATTTTGCGGGGAGAGAATAATTTTTGTCGGATAGAAATTAATACCACCAGCGTTTAATTCAACCCATTGTCGTCTAGGATGGACAGTATCAAGAGAGGAAAACTGTACCGGCGCGGCGTATTCCTTTTAAAATATTCGTACGAACAACCATTGTTGCCGTGTATGAACAAGGATACAGATTTCTGTGTTTTAAAGCGCTTGTTTTTTGTTTGCATTCAGTACTGCCCTGTCATTCATACTGAGTGGTCACACTGTGAGTTTTAAGAAGACGTGTTAATTATGCCGAAACAAATGAAATTGAGTTTATTATGGCAGTGGATTGGCGATGATCTGAATTTCACTACAGATGGCAAAGTAATATTTTGTCAAGCCTGCCAGAAACACGTATTATTTACCTTTCTAGAAAAGGGGGAACTTTTCGTCCCTAGTTGATCTGTTGTGCGGTTAGCATGCGTAACAACCGAAAAAAGGAAAATAATCAGTTTCACATTATCCACATCCAACCATAAAGTATTTTACTGACTAAATTAGAAGCATCGGATTCGAATCCTGAGAAGGGTAGTGTCTAGATGCAGTATTAACTATTAACTAAGAGATAACAGGAAGAACTTCACAATTGAGAATCTTGAAAGATATTTAATCTTATACTGTAACCAGGAAATTTGAGGCAATCTTATTTTCACTGCTTCTTTTGATTATTTATGCTTTCTTTCTTCAATTGTATAATATTGTCTTAAAGCAAGTTTACACAAATTTAAGACAATTTTGTTAAGTTAAACTTTACAAGTATTCAATCCTATGTAGCACATTCAAATTCATTAAACCAATTATTCTACCCAAAAACGATATTTTGGACAAAAAACCTAAAAAAAAATTATTTCACCTCATGGAAAACCTAAAACAGTGTTTTTGAAAACCTAAAAATCCGGTCCCTAGTCATGAGTCAGTTTTATTTTCCTGCACACTTCTTTCCTTGCATGGTATTGCTCTCTTTCATTTTTCTTGGATTTCTCTCTTTCATTTTTCTTGGATTTCTCTTACCGATATATCTAATTGGATTATTCGTTGTTGCTTCCTTTAATTTTCGCATGGATTTTTTTTTTTTCCTATCATTTGAAGTTTTTTGGGGGGCATTTTCTTCGTCATTACCCTATATAATTACCATAAGAAATAAAGCCTACATTTAGTGAACTAGTTATTTGCAATACAAGTTTTAAACATCGGGCTCAAATATATCAATTAATGAATTTGAGGTAGCCTCAAAGTTGAATGAATCTTTTGGTTAAGGGTACTTTTTTAAAAAGGAAATGAATTCATTTAAATGTCTATATCCATGCAGCTGTAGTTCAAGATAATATAATTAAGCTGATAACTGCCTGAAATCAAAGTAGAAAGATACCTAACAATTAGCCCACCTGACAACATTCATTGTTTGTTTTACAGCTTCAGATTCAGTGGCAGCATTGAACCAGCGAGGTGTGACACACCAGACAGGAGCATCTCTTGAATTGGTTGCTTCAGATGTGCTTGATCACTATCGTACCTATAGCCTGTTAGAGAGGTTGTTACATAATCCCCCAAAGCTAGCTGAACAACTTGCATTTCAAATAGAACCACAGACAAGGAGATTTCTTATAGAGAAGTATGTAATTCTTGCAGCAGTGGCTGCCCTTTATTTTGAAGAAGCATAGTGTCAGTGTATCTAGGTTATATAATTTCTATTGTCATATTATATTTTTTTCTAATTAAAATCTGTGTCAATGCATACAAGAGCATTTATGTACTTACCTTTGCATTTTGATAAACATTTTGTCTAAAATTTTACTCACAGTTTTTAGTTACTTACAAAACATTACATTACAATTTGGGTCATTCTCCAAAAAAGGACAGATTTCAATGTTAGGATTTTTTTAAAAATTATTTGTTATTTTGGACCATGTAATTTTTTTTATGTAATATTTCTTTCTGTAGAGTACTACTGAGGTACTTGCCCTACTTACCGAGTGGTAATTTGCATTAAATTAACAAGGTTAGAAAATGGCCCATTCATGGAGGTGAGAAAATAGTAAGAAATAGTAGCCTAATTATATAGAAGTTATGTGAGAATTAGATTTAATTTACTGTATTAAATGTTATCATGAAAAAGAACAATATTTATTACCATACAAATGGATTAACACACAACTTTTTATCTATGTTAAAATAGATTATCACCTTAAAATCAAAACTTTAAATCAAAACATGATATATTGTCATAAACTATTAGGCTATACCAGTATCTTCTTTAAACAAAAATAATAAATGCAGACAGTTAAATATGTCATCAATTACAACATTAATTACACCTCCATGGATAGGACTCGAGAGTAACAGCAACGGAGGTGAGGGTAACAGAGGTGAGATTTTTCTCTAATTTGTCAAACAGCTTGGGTACATTTGAGGTTAGAAAATCTCAGTTCTAGAATTTAACTTTGCATTCCTTATTATTATAATTTATAGCAAAAGTAAATATAAAAACATACAACTTTACCATTGGGTGTAGGTAACGGAGGTGAGGAAGTCCAATTACCAACTCTGAATTTAGCCTTTTTACACAAACAAAACAACACTTAAAAGCACACTGACAGCTTGGCTTTATATAAATGATAAGAAAACTGCCAAAAGTTGGAGTCCAAGGAAAATAGAAAGACTAAAGTGCCATCTCTGTGGAAATAATTGAACTTTTATATTGTTTCACGGAGGTGAGGTCTCACTTTGGGACAGGCATGTTTAATGCAAAAAATTGTCTTTACAAAATGATATATTTTCTTTTCAGTTATTAATGACTCATTTTTGAGCTGTTTGTTCTTGTTATATCACTAAAATGGAATAAAAATTAAAGCCTGTTGAATTATGAAAGAATGAAAATGACAAGTCAGGCATGGGGACATGACACGGAGGTGAGATCTCACATACTGTGCCCTAAAATGCAGAAAATTGTAACTTTTGTTTAAAAAGTGGACTATGGGATCAAATAGACCTTATTTCAATCTAAGTTATCATAATAATTCATAATCCATAAATACTTATTTTACGCCAGAAAATCAACTGCGATATGAATCTGCCCTTTTCTGGAGAATAACCAATTTACAAAACTGTACCCACAATTAAATAGACAGACAGAAACATACAAAAATAAATTAGATTTTTAATTTATTGAATTAAGATATTTTATCTTTATGTATTTAATGTAAGAAAGTTATCACTGTTGAGGTTGTCTGGGTCTAAAGTGGCAATTTCCAAAAATAAGTTAATGCCCGTATGCTATGTCTGCGTGCTCAATATATTTTTATTAATTTTTTAATAGGTATTATGAGTTCGATGATGCTGTCATACGAGAGTTGCTTGGCAAGAAACTGTCTTCACGACATAGAAAGGACTTGGATGAAGTGAGCGAGAAGACAGGTGTACTTCTGAAATCATGCAGGTAAATTCCTAATTTCATCACCAACAACAGGTGAAATATGTTACAAATGTGTCTTCCCAGAATTTTGTTTCTTGTTTCACCAACAACAGGTGAAATATGTTACAAATGTGTCTTCCCAGAATTTTGTTTCTTGTTGTGTGTTTATACAGTATACATATACATAGGATATGTCAACACAATTCAAGTAAGTGCAACAATGATGAAATGTAGGGATAGATGGCAAGTTCTAAACTAAACTACTAAACACCATGATGCTGCATCCTTTTGAGGGACTTGACCTGCCATCTGACTGCTGTGTCATCTACCGTAGGCAAATAGTCAGCAATGGTAGGATTGGGGGATATGTGGTCAGCATGTCGACTCCCACAGCCGTTATTGATGGCTTACTGAACCGGAGCATTTACTTCTTTATCAAGTAACTCTTCAGTTTATGTCACTAGGCTGAGCGAACCTCATTCCAGACTTCCCTCCCTGAGAAAAATTTAAGAAGATATTGGGCAGACCTGCGGATCCATAGTCAGCAATACTATCTACTAGACCACACAGCTGGTCAGATGGCAAGCCCTAGTTATTTGTTTTTGCTTACAGTTCTAGAGGGTAGGCCTAATTATATAATTTTTCCTTGATTAATTAGCAATTAATCAGAAATCTTCAAGGAGAAGATTTAAGGTAGACCCTTAAGAGGATCTATGAACATTTCATCGTGATTGGTTGCCATTATTAAAACGAAGTGTTATCTGTAGAAGGGATAGCATGTCCAGCTTTTATGGTTGCCTTTGTTTTCTACATTGGCATAAAGTAGGGCTACCATACATCTGGTTTTTCCCATTTATGTCAATGAGTGAGTGAGTGAATTAGCCATGCTGCTTTATAGCATAGTAATGGATTAATGTTTTTGCTAAGAATTGTTAAGTTCTGCAAAATGAATGGCCTAAAATCCCCTTTTGAAGTTCTTTGCTTAGTGTTTAATGTGAAACACCAAAATTAACTAAACTATTCAAAATTTAACATTATTTTTGTTATGGTATAGAATCTTTACCATATTGTCAGACCGACTTAACTAGGAAATACACAAGCAAACTGCATTTTGGTTTGGAAACATCTATTTTCATCTGTGAACTTAATTCTTTAATCATATCGGTTTAGTATCTTCACTTGTATGGAGATACGAGTTTTAGCAGATTGGTGAAGCCATTTGGTAAATTGTTACAAGTCACTCAAAAACCAGTCAAGCCTCTATCGTTGTGTACCGAGTGTTTGGAAAATATTGTGAAATGACAGTTTTTCCTTGATTTAATGTATTCTTAACCAATTTTTGTTTTAGGAGGCAATTTGACAATGTGAAGAGGGTATTTAAAGTTGTGGAAGATATGCAGGGATCTGTTGTACATAATATCAAAACTAATTTTCTACTTCCTGATGAATTAGCCAAGTAAGTATAAGCCACATTAAGTAACAAAGAATCTGAACAATGAACTCCATTGTGTTAGGCTACCTAATCCATTTTTGCATAAAGGTATGATTTCATACCCAAAATACTCTATGTTTTCTCTAGAATCCTCATTCAGTGTAGGATGTGTGCCTCGTGACCAGAATAAATAAACAAATGAACAAATTTATACAATATTATACAACATGATACAATATTATAGCACCTTTACACTCTTTAAACCTTGAGATCATGTGGGATTCCTTCTCCCTGCAACATATAACTTTCTGAAGTGCATATGTCTGCTCTCTTGTGGTCACATTTATCACTAACTGTACAAAATGTGAGAAACTCATTTATTCAGTAATGATGGTTTCACGGGCTATAAGCCGAGTAAAAGGATATTTTGTATCCAAGCTTTCGGTCGCTGACATCTCTGCGGCCTTCCTCAGGGAAATGAGTGTAGAAAAGTGGGTGGAGAGAGCTTATATATGTTTGGAGTGAAAAAAGAAATTCTGTGATTGGAGGAATAGGGTTGGCGTGTATCGGCCAATCAGAATGCGGAAATTTTCTTTATAGTAAAAACATTGAAGAAGCAATCGGTCCATATCAGGACCAATGGGAGAAAAATAAAGATTAATAATGTGAGTCAGAGCAGAGTGGTTTAGGGGGATAATCGTTGTAAAATGTGAATAGAAATAATCGGTCCAAGTCAGGGCCAATGATTAAAAAGAAGAAGGCATGGGGGTCCGGGAGTTTGGAGTCTTGCTACTGTTGGAGGTTTCTTGTGTTGAATCTCGATACAGCTTTAGGGATGGAGCCCAGGCGTTGCTAGGAAGAGTCCACCTTCTCTGTTGAAATTGTTGGGATGAGACCTTATTTCTATTGCTTCTTTTATGACACGGTCCCAATAAGCTGTAGAGCTGTGCATGATTGTGGTTTTGTCGAACATGATTCTATGGTCATTTTCTATGGCGTGTTGTGCCACAGCGGATTTATCTGGGTAGAATAGCCTCATGTTGCGTTGGTGTTCCTGCAATCTCTCCTGGACCGTCCTTCCAGTTTGCCCAATGTAGACGCTGCCACATTCGCAGGGGATCTTATAGACTCCTGAAGTTCGTCTTTCATTTTTCTCCCATTGGTCCTGATATGGACCGATTGCTTCTTCAATGTTTTTACTATAAAGAAAATTTCCGCATTCTGATTGGCCGATACACTCCAACCCTATTCCTCCAATCACAGAATTTCTTTTTTCACTCCAAACATATATAAGCTCTCTCCACCCACTTTTCTACACTCATTTCCCTGAGGAAGGCCGCAGAGATGTCAGCGACCGAAAGCTTGGATACAATATATCCTTTTACTTGGCTTATAGCCTGTGAAACCATCATTAGTAATCAACGCCGAGAAAGCCTCAAGTCTCATTTATTCAGGTTTTAAAGTTAAAAAGGTGAAATTGTCATCTTACATTAGTTCTTGAGATTTTAAATTTTCATATAACTTAATATCCTGAGAATACTCAGAAGTTTACATTAAGCAGTTAAAAATAGTTCCCACGTACTGTACCACCTAGAAACCTAAAATAACATAGGTATTGATGATGTGTTCAGTACTATGTTTTTGTTCATATTTCAGGCGATATGGTGCAGTGGTTTTCATAGCTTGCATGAAATTTGAAACAAGCAAAAGGAAACTCCAATATCTTACATTTCCAGACTTTTTCCATTGTGCACAGTCCATTATGGCATCATGGACTTACGTAGATAATGGTAGTCCTGAATACGATGACACAGAACTGGATAGAGAATATCTTCTGGATCTTAGAGAACTCAGAATACTCCTCGACAAGGAAAAGGAACATAAACAGTAAGTAAATGATGTCGTTCTGTGTTGGAGTAAGAAGTGTGAAAGATTTAAAATTTTCTTGGCAGTTTTAATATTTAGACATCTCAGAGCAACAAAAATTCCAAGCTTTCAGCAATACACATTGTTACTGATGTGTAGGTTGCGCTTTTGAATTTTAATATGAGGGGCAAACAGATAATTTAGGACAGTTGATAATATGGGATATTTCAAATCTAACAAAAAAAAAAAAAAAAGTCTTAATAATCTAGAACATGTTTCAGGGGCACAGTATTATGACCTCAGACGAAAGTCCCATATTGCAGGGTGACTTAGACCTCAATTGACACAAGATATAGTTGTGTTTATGTTATGTTATGTTTATGGCCATATATCAGATAACTTTAGAGCATAATTTCAACATGAGTCAAACATTGACTCACCTCTATAGCTTGAATTCTAATACCGTTAAAAATCTCCAGTGGTCGTCTCCAACCTGATATAGCAATGTAATGCTGAACAATTAAAAATAAATAAATAAATAAAAAAGATAATATGGTATAAATGGCAAAAATAAGGGTTCAAGAGTTAGGTGGGCATAAAAGTTTGGACCAAAACATAGTATAAAGCAGTGGTTCCCAAACTATGGGTCGCAACCCACTGGTGGGTCGCGAAAAGGGCCAGAAAAATTAAACGTGTTTTCAATGTAAGGGAAGAGTGTTTAATTTAATTTAATTTGTAAATAAAAAACAACAGTTTCACAAATCTCAATTTTTAAAAAATAAAATGTACTAGTTGGACAATGTTCTTTATTGAAATAACCTTTACCATTTTTATTTCAACTGAGTTTTCTCAGCAGGGCATTTGAACACAATAAAACTATTGAAAGGCATATGAAAAACAAGTGCTGCATTTTATATAGCCTATATTGATTATCGTTATGTAGTAGTGGGTCGCGAAAAAATTTTCTAGATGAAGGTGGGTCCCAGGACAAAAAAGTTTGGGAACCGCTGGTATAAAGGATGATGTAATTTACTGTGACAGCCATGTGTATTCCTTAACACTGAAAATGTTGATCAGAAAAATGCACGTTATTGGTTACTAGACTATATTCTGATTGGTATGTACTCTGCTTTCTTGTTTGCAAACTTAGTTAACTTTGAAGTTTGGTGTCTAAACTTCTAGTCAAGTATTATTGTTAAGAAACACACACAAGAACTTCGTTTAAGGAAAACAACTTTTAATCATATTATGTTTCAAGACCTGCTGCACCCATCCTCAGCTAGTCTTGACTGCTGGATGTTTTGTAGTCCCTCTGGTGGTAGTTGGATGTATCTTCTGATCAAACTGTCTTCTGCTGGTATTTCAAAATTCATTAACACTTTCCACACCGTGCTATTTTTCAGCGTTATCACCCTGTGAACCGAATTTTTTCTTCTCTTTTTGTGATTTTTAAAATATATACTGTATTACAAAATAATTACTTACTTACCCATGAAGATTTAAACTTCCTCTTTCTAGAAATTATATTCTTAATTCACTCTCATATAAATATTTCCCAGGCAGAAAAATGGGAGGCTGTTTTAAAGATTTTTTTTTTCGTAAATGATTTTTTCAAGATTTAGAGGGTTAAAAACCTATTTATTTCAAATGTACTAACTAAAATTACTGAAATAATACATAATATATAATGCCGACTACTTTTTGGTTGCATATTATCTAGTAATTAACACGTGTGTGATATTCTTTGAAGTATTCTGGCATACACAGTCCAAAGTTACACACTTTGCACCATCTCGACTCCCATCTCACTTTTTGTTCAGTTACTTTCTTTTCTTTGTCTGCACACATATCGTGTTTGTCAGCAGATACATCCTGATATGATCCAGAAGAACCAGAATAAACGTTTTGATCAACAGGAGAAAAGCCTAAAAAACAGACTTCATCCGATTTGGATATCTTCACGAATGCTAGCCTGGCTTGTTGTCGATGTTGTGGTAATCGCAGTGGGCCGATATAAATAATTGATACAAGATTCGACTAAAGTGTATGAAGCACATTCTGTGGGGAAGTACATAAACTAAGCTTCATGTTTATCTGTTCAAAACCTGTATTACACCACGTAGTGTATTGGCCCGAATATAAGACGATGTTTTTTCCCTGAAAATATGCTTTTAAAAACTATACTCGTCTTATACGCGCAGCCTAAGACTCAACAACTCTCCATTCCTGAAAGCAGCTGTGCACGTGTGCAGCGGGTATGACGTGCGTCCGACCCAAGGTCAAAGCCGTGCGGAAATTCACCGAACTTTACCGAACTAATTTTTCCCGACTTCGTGCTTCTGTTCTTACTGCACCAGGACCTTCTGATCCTGACTGCACTGTTACTTGCCTGGCGTCTCTATTCTCTACGCGTAAATCTTTTGTTTGACCACCAGTCATGGCAGACCATGTCGAAAAGAAAACATCTTCATTGTCTCAATGCGTAAATAAAAGCCAGAGCAGAAGTTACGACCTGAACTTCAAAATTCTGTTTTATGTGAAGCAAAATGTACTAATAAGCTATTTTATTTATTTTTTCGTAACTACCCTTCAGAAATTCAGGGTCGTCTTATATTCGAGGTCGTCTTATTTTCGGGCCAATACGGTATTCTCCCATTGCTGAGCATGGGAACGCGCTCAACGTAAGGGATACAGTCTTGGTTCACGCGGGAATAAAATTCAGAACGTATCCCATACGGGCATGTTGAGGAAAGTATTAACTTATTTTTCTGGATGAATACTTTTTTGGACTCCAAGATTTGGACTCTTATTGGTTCTTCTACTGGTTTTAGTAGCCTGACTTCCTGTTCTGTGTCACCCTTTTCCCCCAAAATGTGCTGCTATCGATGATGTAACTGTTTGTTGAAATTTAATAATTCTGGAATGTTCTTTGAATCTTTTTCATTGAATTTAATAATTCTGGAATGTTCTTTGAATCTTTTTCATTGTTCCTTTTTGTCTGTCCAGAAATTTAAATTTGAAACATTCGGAGTATTAAATTCCAACAAAAAAATTTTCATCCAAAAACAAACAAACAAACAAACAAACAGACATGTTAATTAATTTTGGAATACCAGCTAAAGACAGGATCATCAGAAGGTACATCCATTTACTACCTGAAGAGCTATAAAGCAGTTGAGATCAGCTGAGGACGGGACCAACAGCTCTTGATACATATGCTCTAAGTGAAATTTGTGTGTTTTTTTATGTGTTGTGACTTCCCTGTATTATTTCAATATCAGTTATCTATTTCAGGCCTGGTTTTAGAGAAGCTAGCTTAAGATAATAAGTCATACTCTGAACTTCAGATTTCATTGTAAGACATTCTGGATGAAAAACTATAGAATACCTATCAACACAAAAAGTAAAATTCTAACAGTAATAATCTAAAGTTTCTGCCAAGATGGCGGATGATGTAGATAACCTTATAGAAGCCTCTCTGGAAGAATTAGTAAGTGTAACGGTTAAAAGTGTTAAATTAAGACAAGACCTGAAGGATCTTATTTTAAGGTCAGTAAGCAATCTTAGGAAAGGATTTACAGAACTGAAGGCATCATTGGTAACACATAATGAGGAAAACAAAGCTTTGCATGTTAAGGTTAAAGAAATGGAAGAAACGTTAAAAGTAGTGAAGGATCAACGCCTGAATGGAGGACAAGTGGCGCTATCTCGGGGAGTTCTGCAGAAACTTCCTACCATGGGTCCCGGTAGTATCCCGACATCTAGCGGTGCGCAGCGGAAATGGTATTCAGAAGCCGTTGGTGGAGTCGCTCAAAAGGTGGAAAAAAGATTTAAACTCCTGGTGAGCTCCAAAATAAAAGAATCCGCAGAATCTGTTAAGGCAATCCTCAAGAGCAAAGTAGACCCAACGTCTATCAAAGTTGGAATAAAAACTTTCAAGTCGCTAAAGGATGGAAGAGTACTAATAGAGACAGGAAGCAAAGAAGAAATAGAAACTATACACAATAAGATAAACCATTGTTGCGGGCAAACTCTTGAAGCAAAAGTCTCTAAATTAAGAAATCCTAATTTAATCATTTATAACATCCCCAATGAGATCAATAAGGATAATGCCAAAGAAATAATCATAGCTCAAAATTCTGAATTAGCGCTACGAGATGACGCCATCCTACCGAAATTTACATTTCGGGATAAGAGGAATAACCTAAATTTGGTTGTGCAAGTTACTTCAGAAGCGCGGAAAAAGCTATTGGATCATAAGATCAAAATGGGCTGGGTAATATGCAGAGCAGAGGATTACATTGTACCCCTGAAGTGTTTCAAATGTAGCCGATTCAACCACACACATACAAAGTGTGAAGGAGAAGAAACTTGCCCCCTGTGTACAGGCAGCCATAAATTAAGAGAGTGCAAGGCATCGCCAACGGAATACAAATGCATAAACTGCATGGCCTACAACAGGTATAATAGAGGGGAACAAATTTGTGAGAACCATTCTTCTCTGGCAAAAAACTGCCCAAGCTTCCTTGCGGCAATTAGGAAATGTAAAGAAAATACAGACTATTGATTATTACCCCTAACAACGTCTTCAACTACAAAGACAGTTTACGACAGAAGGTGGTTCACTCATCTAACTCACAAATTAAGTGCTTACAGCTTAACCTCCAACATTCGAGATCGGCGACAAACAATTTTACACAATTAGTCACAGAATTAAAAACAGAAATTGCCCTCCTACAAGAACCTTACCTATCCAACAACAAGCCAACAGGATTACCATTAAAACATAGATTATTTTTCTCAGCCAAAGACAAATGCAGGACAGCTATATTAGTGCTAAACAGAACAATTGATGCTATCCTTTTACATCAGGTGTCGGACGGAGATACAACGGTACTTGAAATCAGATACGGACAATTATGTGTAATTGTAGCAAGCCTCTATTTTGACATACAGAGGGATATAGAAGTAGATCTGCTAAAACTAAAAAATATAATACAACTAGCGAAAGGCAAAGGTTTAATAATAGGCGTTGACACTAACGCTAGATCACGACTCTGGCACGACGTTCTCACAAATAAAAGAGGGAAAGTTCTAGAAGAATTCATAATAGAGAATAAATTGTTTATTATAAACGAAGAAAATGGTCTGCCGACATTTCAGTCCAATCAAGGTGCCAGCAATATTGATTTGACGTTATGTAATCACTCGCTGCTTAAAATAATTAAGAATTGGGAAAATAACCTTGAAGAAAGCTGTTCGGACCACAGTATAATTTCCTTTACCTTAGGAAACACGAATCGTACACAGCACATAGATCACCAGGGCCTAAGATACATAGTAAAGAAAGAAGACTACAAGAGATTCAACGAAAATTTTAACAAGGAAGCTAAAAAACAAATGAATTGTGAAGGAGACGACTTAGACCAACTAGATAATAAAATGGCGAACCTTACATCGGAGCAGCAAGATCCTGAAGAAATGGTCAACACATTTCAAACAATAATTACTGAAGCTTGTAAGAGATCGTTTAAATGTCGATCACCTACAATGAAAGAAATCAACACCAAGTCAGTCCCATGGTGGTCCACTGAACTAACAATCATGAGGAAACGAATTAACGCCCAAAGAAGACGGTTCCAGAGGACAACAGGAAATGACGAACTGCGCCGAATAAGGAAAATAAAATATCAGGAAGCTAAAAGAGAATACCAAAACATTATCAATAGGGAAAAGATTAAATCGTGGAAGGAATATTGTAACATCACCACTTGCTCTAACCCATGGAACGCTGTCTACAAGTTAGCGTCGGGAAAAATAAGACATAACAACACGCTCTCCACCCTAAAGAAGACTGACGGAACGTATACAGCAGGAGTAGTTGACACAATGAACCATATTATCGAGCATTTAACTCAGGAAGACAACGAAAACACGGACAGTGAATACCACACACAAATAAGAAATAATATAGTCCAGCCACCAAATACGGACAACGACAGGCTATTCACAAGAAGCGAAATCAGGGAAATAATTGAAAACATGAACAGTAAGAAAGCACCAGGTGAGGACGGCGTTACTGCTGACATATTTCTACATATATTCAACATGGTACCATCCTACATAACAGCAGTGTACAACAAGTGCTTGGTTGAGGGGATCTTTCCCTCCCTGTGGAAAAGGGCAAAGATCATTCTAATAGTTAAACCAGGGAAAGAAAGCTCTGATGAAGCAAGTAAATATCGACCAATTAGCTTAATAAATGTTGCGGCTAAGGTCTTAGAAAAGTTATTTATAAACCGAATCATGCATCACCTCTACTCAAACGATTTGCTTAACAAAAATCAGTTCGGCTTCAGACCTCAAACAAGCTCGATCGATGCGATAATGACGGCCAAGGATTTTATAGAAGAAAGCTTGATGAACAAAGAAAGTGTCGCAATGATTAGTCTGGACGTGGAAGGTGCCTTCAACAGCGCTTGGTGGCCAGGGATACTGTACTCATTAAAACAATTTAATTGCCCCAAAAATCTATATACTCTAACCAAAAGCTACCTCAACGACAGACTTTGCTTCCTGACAATAAACAGCACGAAAATAGAAAGAAAGCTTACTAAAGGTTGCCCTCAAGGTTCCTGTTGCGGACCCGGTTTGTGGAATGTGCAGTATGACTCTCTACTGAGCTTACGCTACAAGACGGGTACCAAGGTTATCGCCTTTGCAGATGATGTTCTAGTCCTCGTAAAAGGTAAGACCATTCTGGAAATCGAAAACAACGCAAATATTGAGCTCAACAAAATATCTAATTGGGCTAAGCTAAATAAAATATCATTCAACAGAAATAAAACAAAAGTACTGTTGATTTCAAGGAAAAAGCCAAGGACACAACAAGGATTACAAATCTACCTCAATAATGGGAGGATAGAACAAACAGATAACATGAAATACCTCGGGATTATAATAGACAAACGATTTAAATTCAATCAACACATAGAGCACATAACAGAGAAGAGTATAAAACTAATTCACGCGCTGGCAAAGTCTGCTAAGATTACCTGGGGACTAAACTCCAGAGTTATGAACATAATTTACAAAGGAGCCATAGTTCCTATACTGTCATATGGAATTCCCGTATGGATTGAATCCCTTAACGCTAAATTCAATGTAATGAAACTTAAACGGGTACAAAGGCTGATCAATATAAAGATCGCTAAAGCTTTTAGAACGACATCGCACGAAGCATTGTGCATACTAACAAGAACAATCCCGATCAACATTGAACTCTCTGAAATATCCAAGTTCTATTATATAACTAGAGGAATAGTGAAAGGCCCTGCGGGATACACACCCCTGGAAACAGCAACTAATTATAGAGAGTGGCCTCATCCCTCACTAAATGTAAAACTCCATGAGAAAACAAAAGAAGACACATACTCCATCCAAATTTACACAGACGGAAGTAAGACCGAGTCAGGTGTGGGGGCCGATGTAGCCATATACAGCCAGGAAGGAGCGTTACAGCAACTAAGATATCGACTGGACAATAGATGTTCGAACAATCAAGCCGAGCAGATAGCGATAATGAAAGCCCTTAAGGAATTACAAAATAATAACGACATAACAGAGAGATCTGTGGCGATCCACACCAACAGCAAAATAACACTTGATCTGCTAAATAATAACTCAAAGCACGGAGCTATAATTGAGGAAATAAGAAGGAACTTACGATCCCTAATAGAAAAAAACTGGAAAATACACTTTCAATGGGTGAAAGCTCACGCAGGGACTGAAGGAAATGAACTTGCCGACCAGCTGGCCAAACAAGCAACACGCAGCCTTGAACTAGAGCCGATATACGACTTACTACCTCTCAGCACAGTAAGAAGAGATCTACATGAAGAATCGATTAACGCATGGGAAGATGAGTGGGCAACCACTACCAACGGAACAATCACAAAGTCATATTTTCCTAATGTCCGAAGCAGATTAAAGTCAAACCTCAAGTTAACGCACAATCTCACAGCAATGATTACAGGTCATGGGAAATTTGGAGAATATTTACACCGGTTCAAGATTTTACAGGATCCAACATGCAGGTGCGAGAGAGATTTGCAGTCTACTGACCACGTTCTTTGGGACTGCGAGTTACTACAATCAGCCAGAGATGAACTCCGCAGAGAAGTGCTTCAATCGGGTGGACGATGGCCTCCAAATAAAAGCGAACTTGTTATAAAACACTTAAAATGTTTTTCCCAATTTGTAAATAAGATAGATTTTGAAACTTTACAAAATACTAATTAAGTGATTTAAAAAAAAAAAAAAACTGAAAATATGAAATCTAAGTACTGTGACTGTTTTTGAAACTTTACAAAATACCAATTAAGCGATTTACAAAAAACTGAAATGATTTTGAAACTTGACAAAATACTAATTAAGTGATGTAAAAAAACTGAAAATATGACATCTAAGTATTGTGACTGTTTTTGAAACTTTACAAAATACTAATTAAGCGATGCACAAAAAACTGAAAATATGAAATCTAAGTATTGTGACTGTTCTCATAAGCATGTAGTATTACATTATGTAATGGAGCATGTAGCTAAAACTGTGGTGTTAATAAATAAAAAAATATAAAAAAACAGTAATAATCTAATATTTTGTCTAGACTATTAGTAGATATTATTGATTAGATGATTACCTGAAGTGAACCCTAAAATGCATAGGCTGACCTTATTACCTTGAGTTGAAATTGGGACATTGGGATAGTAAAAACAGGGCAAGGGAAAAATAGACATGTCATGTTGGCATACCATTTTCGTTCCATCACTACAGGGCTTGACCAATTCTTTCTGGAGACTGTAATTAAAACTGACTCTCACCTTTTTATACTTTGAAAGCATATATTTCAAGCTTTAAAAGTAATATTTTAAATTAAAAAGCATAAAATTTATACTTATGACATTCAATATCAACACACTGAACATTTCTTTATTTTTTCTGAATAAATAATAATAATAGTTGAAAAGCGCACGATGTGCAGAGATTATATTATGATCTCATCAAAACAGAACTTTGCTATCAAATTACACCATTCACTACACCACTCAAGGTAATGTTTTCTCTGAATAAATCGCTGCTGATATTGATATTTGGAATCAAACAATGCAACTCCGTGATTATTAAATTTATTGGTAATCATGACATTGATACATAATTATAGGTTACTAAATTACACTTAACCGATATTAGAGTATGGGCTAATAGGGTTTTTATTAAAAACTGTATAAAATAGAATTTTCATTAAAATGATGGGATGGCCAAAAAATACAAAAATAACGGTACTGTCCCATTTAAAACAGTACATATGGTCAGCCTAATAATGCATAATTATTATAGTTCTATATTTATGTGTCCACAATACATTTGTTCCTGTGAAATATGAATAATTCATTACCAGTTGCTTATTTGAAATAAACTACAATACAGTGTGACCATTCTGAACATCTGTACACTAACAATAAAATGAGATAAACTGATGTAACAAAGTGCCAGAATGCTTTTGTTTAATCAGTTATAATTGCAATTATGAAATGCAGAAAATTAAGTTTTTTTCTTTCTTTTGTTTTTGATCAATTTCTAAGTTAAGCTCCAGATTGATTCATTAAGCAGGACTTACAGAAGAACAAAGTACTAGTTTGAAAAAAATCAGATTAACATCATCCAACATCAGCAGAACTATTCATATTTATGATATCTTGACAATTGCACACTCACATAAAAATACAAAAAAGTAACCATGTCATATTGGCCGGCTGTGGGATTTGAACCAGGGACCTCAAGAATGCAAGTTCAAGACGTTACCACCTCGACCACCTCGCACAGTTTAACAGTCTAGTTTATAATCATATGAGAAGGAATAGTGTTATTTGTCAAAGCTAAATGTATTGGAACTTCCAAAGCCGTACATGAACACTCTAAAACAATATGTTGTGATAATAACTGATTTGCATATGATAAATTCTTTCTAATATATTACCATAAAATAGGCACTAAATTGGGCTTTACTCTGGTACCTGTCAATCGATTTGGTCGAATATCAACATTCATCTTCCCATGGACGTTATAAACGTATATACCAAGTTTCATGAAAATCCGATAAAGCATATTCGAGTTATCGTGTGTACAAACACACGGACTGACAGATGGACAGACATTTTTCCATCCCCACGCAATCTTATAAAGTACCATTCTGGTAATGAATAACAACTCTGAGAATTAATGACATAATTCCACTTCTGCCCAATTTTAGGATATGAATATCAAAGATGCCAATGCAAGCTTCTACACCTCTCAAACTTTCATCATCTGTTTCCTCAGGAACGAAGATAAGTCCTGCAATTGTAACCAATTGGGAACTGGAGTATAAATTACTGCTATTTCTGTGCAGTATTTCTTCATTGCACAAAGGTTTTAATATTGATTGTTAATTACACTCAAAGGTTTTAATATTGTCTGTTAAATACACTTAAATTTTTGCTTAATTTAGATTATTATTATTCTGAGAATCTATATTCGTAATGGGAGACACCTATTTTTGGTAAACATTTTTGCCAGATTTTGCAAATTTTTTATAATAATTTTGGTACATTTCTTGCTATTTTCATATTCTTCAACAATTTTGTTATTCTACTTAGGATTTTTAGGGAATAAATGCTTCACACAACACTAATTTCAATTTGTGCTCCTTAGTTTTGTTTGCAAAATGCAAATTAACTCTCATTTTCAGCATGTATCGACCTATCATAAAAAACTACTAGAACATCCAACTATTGATTCTTATTTTCAGATTGCCTTCGATGATTGAATCACAGTTGTTGCCATCTTTGGTTACCACCTTCAATTCGCTTCCAATGTAATTTATATAGAGTAATTCATATTGGCAATTTTGCTGACAAGTCAGTAGTTGTTTAATATTCAGTCAAATTACTGATTTTTCATGAAAAATGTTGTACAGGGTGCGGCATTTAAAGTTTCCCATTTTCAATACCATGTAACACATTTATTTAACAAAGAAATAAGCTACATTGAACATTTTTAAATGTCTTACAGTCTTGGATTTACAATTCTGGTCTTACTTTTTGAATATGATTTCCTTGAGATGCCCTCTATTAACTTTAACACATTGCTGCAATCTCCCTCGTACACTGGCCATTACGTGGTGTGTGGTGTCTTGCGTAACATTTGCAATTCCCTGCTGTCGGGAGATTTGGAGGGAAAGAATGTGTCAATTCTGTTAGGAAGAAAGTTTGCAGCATGTGAATGTAACATTCAGAGTTGACAGAAACCGAAGCACCATTATCACTCTCAAAGAAATAAGGGCCAATAATACCCTGTGCTGCAATGGCACATCACACCACGAGCTTAGGACTGTGAAGTGACTGCTTGTGGATTATGCGTGGATTTGCAGGAAATTGCAAATGTTATGCAAGACACCACACAATGCGTAATATCCAGTGTACGAGGGAGATTGCAGGAATGTGTTGAAGTTAATGGAGGGCATCTCAAGGACATCAAATTAAATAAATGGTGCAAAAATATGTTGCACAAACTTTCTCGCATATACGTGTTAAAGGATAGCACAGAAAAAGGTAAATTAAAGAGGCAATTAAATTTTACTTATTACATGTTCATAAAACTAACATGTAGGCTATCTAGAACGGAAAGCTTCAGGGTCGATCTTTATATTCAATGCTTTTACCGTGAAATAATAATAATAATAATAATAATAATAATAATAATAACAATAATAATAATAATAATAATAATAATAATAATAATAATCAATGGCAGTAAAACTGCATATTATTAGCACTACTACTACGGGAAAATTCAAATATAAGTCGCACCTTGGGATGAATCGGTCCCACCCAACCCACCCTCACCGATGCAGTTTCTTTTCTACCACGAACTAGCGAATTCTTCTGTCCTCGTATTATGAAGAAACTCGTGATTGGACGTTGGAGGTGTGACGTCATACCGCTAGACGTGAGGTGACAGACTGACAAACCTTGCGGGAGATGTAATATGCCACATTTTCAAAACCTACAAACAATGTATCGTACATTATTCGAAAATGCAAGGGCGCTTCGCTACGGCTACCGCCTCCGCTTCGCACACTTAACTATGTGGCTAGTGTTATGCATTATTTAGCTATGTAGAGGTGGATACAAGGCACTTGCGACAATATACAATGACAGTTGGTCACTCTGCTTCGCTCAGAAACAAAATACATCACACAGTCCATGCAAATGTGAATATCGAATGGGCGGAGCTTAAGGGGCGCTGCGTCATCTACCACAGGCAGATGGCAGGATTGTGGGGCATGTGGTCAGCATCCCGACACCCACGGCCATGACCGGAGCCACTACTTCTCTATCAAGTAGCTCCTCAATTTGAATCACGAGGCTGAGTGCACCCCTATCAGACCTCCCTACCTCAGAAAAATCTGAGGAGATACCGGGGAACGAACTCGGGCCGACGGATCTGTAGTCAGAGATGCTAACCACAAGACCACGCCTGCGGTCCTACTACTACTACTACTTCGGTTATATTGCATGCTTTAACTGCATGTAGGTCATATAATGTGTTTAGTATGTTTGCGTGAACCATTAGTTTATAGTAAGCAACTCATTCCCGTCATCTGTTTCTATTGTTTAGTGATGTCTTCTTATGTGGTATTCAGTTTAAACGATTATAGGCCTAATATCCAGTCACATAGCGGCGATGAATTATGGAAAATAAGCAAGTCCTACAAACCCGGAGTTTGCTTTTGCGAACGAGGAAGCCATGAAAAACTCAAGTCAATTTGGGCGGCCACGAGGTTTGAACTCAGGACCTCTTCCCTGTTATCCCATAGGCCTACCATCTCGCTGTAATTTGTTTTAGTGTGTTCATTGCGACTGAGCTAAACGGATTGCATTTCACAACAATAAGTACATTAGGCCTATAGTTTTCTTGTTACTAGGGGCAACAAAATGTCATTCGTATTTTAATTGACATTAATGTTCTGAAATTCGCATTTAAGCCGTACTTATTTCGTTTTTATCTTGATCTTCTTCTTCTTCTTAATCAAGCACTACAACTCTCCATTGAAAGTTTTGGCCTTCTCAACCACCTTCTTCCATTCTTTCCGGTTTTCAATTATCCTACTCCAGTTGTTCACCTTCATCATTTTCAAGTCACTTATTACATCGTCCTCCCATCTAGTTTTTGGTCTGCCCAATCTTCTATTGGCAATTGGTTTCCACTTGTATATTCTTTTAACCAATCTATGCTCCTGCATTCTAGCTATATGACCAAACTACCCTAATCTTAATGCTCTTATATGATTTATTATATTCCTATTATTTATAAGCTTATTTAATTCACTGTTATTTTTGATTCTCCAATTACCATCTCTTTTCCTCGTTGGTCCAAAGATTTTCCTCAGTATTGACCTTTCAAATATTAATAGTCTTTGTTTGATAGAGCTTTTAAGAACCCATGTTTCACTTCCGTAAGTTACTACCGGTCTTATTGTTGTGCAGTATAATTTGAGTTTGGCTTGTTTTGATATCAATTTACTCTTGAATAACTGCGCATTTGCATAGTATGCTCTATTTCCTAGAATAATCCGTTCCTTAATTTCTTCCTCTATTGTATTGTTCTTATTTACTGTTGACCCAAGATATTTAAAATTTGGTACTTGTTGTAATTTAATGCTGTCAATATTTAAATCTTCCAACATTTCACTCCTTGTGCTGCATTTTAGGTATTTAGTTTTCTTTTCGTTAATTAGCAATCCAAAGTTCATTGACTGTTCTTTCAAATTATTAAACGTTTCGATTAGTGCAGTTTTTGTTCTTGCCGTTATTATGATATCATCAGCATAAGCTGTACACTGTTTTAGTCTTGATGATATATTTCCCCTCATCTCCATTTTCTTCAAAATAAAGTCAATAACCATACTAAACAGTGTAGCAGATAGTGGATCCCCTTGTTTCACACCTTCCTGAATGTTAAACCTTTCGCTCATCATATTGTTCACTTTGATCTTTGCTACTGTGTTACTGAGTGTTAAGGTTATTAGTCTTATCAATTTATTGGGTACTTCATAATATTTAAGGCATTCAATTATCCGGTTTCTACGCACTGAGTCAAAAGCATTACTAAAGTCAATGAAGATATTATACAGATCAATATTAAATTCATGGCATTTCTCAAATATTTGTCTAACAATAAATATATTATCAATTGTGGATCTATTCGTCCGGAAGCCCATTTGATAATCATCCAGTCTAGTTTCAATTATATCGACAAGTCGTTTGTTTAGTAGTATTGCAAATATCTTATATGTAATATTTAATAGGGTTATTGGCCTATAGTTATTGCACATTAATCTGTCTCCTTTTTTGAATATTGGGCATATAATTCCTTCATTCCATTGTTCTGGCAGCTTCTCACAATTCCAAATGTTGATCATTAATTTATGCAGTTCTTGTTTTAGCGTTCTTCCGCCGTACTTTATTAATTCTGGTGAGATATTATCAGATCCTGGAGCTTTATTTGTTTTAAGTTTGTTGATTATGTTACACACTTCATTATAACTTGGTATTGGCAATTGTAAGTTTGTATCTGGTTCCTTGTTTGGGGTTTGTATTTCTATCGCTTCATTAACATTGAAGAGTGCCTGGAAGTGTTCTTTCCATCTATCTAGTACATCTACTGGTTGTGTTAATATATTACCTTCAGAGTTCTTACAAATCATGGGACTCACTGTTTGTTGACATTTAAAGTTCTTTACTTCTTCAAAAAAAAATTCTTGTTTCGTTCTTTCTATGGTTTTCTTCTATTTTGTTTATTTTTTCATTCAACCACATCTTTTTATATGCACACATTCTATTTGCTTCTTTTCTTTTCATACTATAACTTTCATAATTAGCTCTTGTTCTATTCTGCAGCGTTCTCATTCTGGCTTCATTTTTTTCTGCAATAATATTTCTACAATCTTCATCCCACCATTCATTTCTTCGTTTCCTTTCTTCCATTCCAATCGTTTCATTTGCCGCTTCATTTATTACTCTTTTAATTCCTTCCCAATTGTCATTTACATCTTGTGGTTCTGGTAGGCTTTTGAGATTTTCAAATAATTTTGCTCTATATTCTTTAAGTCTTGTGGGGTTTTGTAAGTTACCTTTGTTCCATTTTTCTGTTCGTTCCACTTTCCGTCTCTTGTATATCGCTGGTATTTTTTGATTCGTGATGACTTTAACTAAAAAGTGATCTGAATCTATATTGGGGCTTCTTATACTTCTCACATCCTCAATTAAGTCTCTCTTCTTCCTATTAATTAACACATGGTCTATTTGATTTGTCGTGTTATGATCAGGGGAGGTCTCTGCTCCTTTGTGTTTAGGGGAGGTCCATGTTCCTTTATGTATCCTTTTATGTTGAAATTGTGTACTCATTATTATTAAATCATTCGCTGTTGCGAATTGACATAAGAGTTCACCATTTCCGTTTGTTTCTTCATGCAGTGTATGTTTTCCTGTAACACTTCTATATGTTATTTCTTTCCCCAGTTGTGCATTAAAGTCCCCCAGAATCACGAGAGTGTCACTACTAGGCACTCCATTTACTAAGTTCCCAAGATCTTCATAAAACTGTTCTTTATTCTCTATGTTATGGTCTTCTGTTGGTGCATATGCACTTATTAAGGTGATATTATTATATTTACTTCTTACTCTTAATTTACACATTCTTTCATTAAAATGCTTAAAATCAATTACATTGTTTTTTAGTCTGTCCAAAACTAAAAAGCCAGTGCCAGTCTGACCCTTACTTTTATCTGATCCGCTAAAATATAAAGTAAAATTCTTCTTATTGATTAAACCATTCCCGCTCCATCTGATTTCTTGTAAGGCTATGATGTCCATTTTGGTTTGTTCGATTTGTTCTACAAGTTCCCTCATCTTTCCTGGTTTCAGGAGCGTCAAAACGTTCCATGTTCCTATGTTCAGTTTACTCATGTTCCTTGTTACTCGCCTTGGTCCATCTTCAGTTATCCGTCCGGCATTATCCCGTTGAGACTTTTT
Organism: Ectobius pallidus; assembly: GCA_964059195.1. Taxonomy (NCBI): domain Eukaryota; kingdom Metazoa; phylum Arthropoda; class Insecta; order Blattodea; family Ectobiidae; genus Ectobius; species Ectobius pallidus. The sequence continues at coordinate 93,854,979 of CAXKWD010000001.1, forward strand.
AGCAGAAATGGTTTTACAGTGTTAGGGAGCTGGCCTAGCGACAAACCCCCAACCTGGAGGACCAGGGGATTTGATTTTGGAGTCCCTACTCCTAGGAGGTTGTCTTCACTCGACTAAAGAGCTCCTCCTGCCCTCCGCAGTTGGTCATCTCACTAGACCTATGGTGCTGCCGTTGGCCTACAAGATGCTCTTCCGCCACCAACCTAAATGTGAACCCTGCTGCCAGTTCACATTAGAGGATCTTCATCCGCCAAACAGCGCCGTACTGAAGACTCCTTCTCCGCCGCTGCTGCTGTTGAGGTCCTCTTCTGGAGTACGTCTTCGTCTGACCCCTCTCCTTTGACCTGTCCAACAAGGGAGACCCTACCAGCAGCTAAGCTACCGTCGGCATAGCTCTTAGGGTCATCGGGGTACGCAAGCTCCGCCACCAACTACAAGGTCATGTACTCCACAGGCGGAGCGTTTTTATCTTGATATCTATTAAATGTATAAAGAAATGTTTTAAACAAAAAATGTTCATTTTAATTTTCTCTACAAACTTACTGTGGTAGGTTTTCATGTATCGCCTACTGTAATGGATATAATCTAAAAAAATTGAAAATGGATACTAGTAAAGTACCCCTTAAGTCATTTTTGCAGAAATACAGATATAGCCATTTTATTAGTCATAGATAAGAGTTTCCAATTTTAAATTTTTATTAAAATCGTTAGAGCCATTTTTTCAAAAATCAAAATTTTTAAAAAAGTTTTCATGAAAAGTCCCCTTAATATTTCAGTTGTAAAGCTAAATTTTTGGGCGGTTCGACAAAATTTCGAAAAAGTTCTTAATTCAAAAAATGAAGTAAATACAATGAACCGTTTACCCGCTGTGCTTGTCCACGGACAGACGGACAGACGTCATTCCAAAAATACTTTTTTCGGTTTCTAGGCTTCATGAGACATGCTCTCCCGGTGTTATCTCGACTTCGATTTTTTGTCACGATCACAATACTTTCTCTATACTACGTATATGCGAGAAAGTAAAAAGTAAGACAAGAATTGCAAATCCAAGACTGTAAAACATTTAAAATGTTCATATGTAGCTTATTTATTTATTATTTATTTATTGAATATACAATTACTTAAACCCTATTCCACCCGGAGGTATATTAGGGTTATAGTTACAAGACAATATATTTGCAATATTACTACTCCTTATCCATAGGCTGGATAAATAGATGTGTTACACAGTTTTAAAAATGGGAAACTATAAATGCCGCACCCTGTATTTTACACTTCGCCTGGGCCTGTGTCTCTATTTATAACATATATTAACAATCTTAATTACTCAAAATAATGTATTAAAACTATTATTAAGTTATAAAATTTAAGCTGAAATTGTGAGAAAATATAAATTGGAGGATATTTGAACAATTTGTATGTTTCCTTTCAGACCTTCTTCAGGTCCTCTTTTAAAAACCTTCATTTCTTTTTTTTTTCAGTTTAGTTTGTCAGAAACTGAAACCCCAGCTTCTGGAGCGCTCATACCAAGAGCTGGAATCAAACTTTCGTACTTACACTCGTGCACTAGTGGGACTTGCATGCAACCTTCACCGATCTCGTGAATTGCGTTCCTTGTTTCTGGAGCTGGTTGAGAGGTGTGTTGAGCCCTGGAGACAGGTATCATGGTCTCATACAGATCTACGTAATTTCCTGGGAGCATATCTACAGTGTGCTCTTGAAATGGATGTGTTAAGGTAAAAATCTAATTAAGAATAATGCCGTATCAATGCTATGTAACATGATGTTATGTGCTGTAAACATATACAGCAAACACCTGATCACCATGTTAACTGGAACCCTGACAAGCATGAAAAATCGAAAAATACAGATAGTCCGAATCTTAGAATTGTTACTAATCTAGCTTCAGGCAGTGTTATCGCAGGCTATACATAGAATTTAATGTAATTTTAATTCCTTAGTTTTAATAGGTTGTAAGTGTTACTAAATTTGTCATAATTAAAGCCCGGATTTTCATGCACTATCAAACTTAAAAATATGCATGCATTCATGTACTATCGTATCTCCAAATATGCACAATGAAGGGCGAAACATGCACTATCAAAAATCCGCACTGTACTGCAATATATTTCAATTTCTCTTAAAACAATATATGAGTTTTTGAAAATTCTCCTCACTTTAACTCGTGCATTTATCAGTTAGGACATTCTTGAATGCAGAAAAGGATCTTTCTACTTCACAAGAAGTAACAGGGAAGAAGTTTAGTTAAGGAACAGTTAAGGGAAGAAATTTGACTGAGGGTGATATCGAATTCCATGTATTTTACACTTTTTCCACACAATACGTCCTTCACTGTTTTCAGAAGTTTAAGATCAGGATTTGAACTAAGTACCTTCTTAAGTTTTTCCCTGTCACACCCATTTTTCCACAACACGATTATAAAGTTAATTATTCAACGTCTTCAACAATGGCTAGTGACTGACAAATTCAGGCAGTGAACATTCTGTTTAGCAGTTTTCTTTCAATGGAAGGTGGTGGGGGTCGGCGAGTCTGCATTTTCTTTTGTAGCCTGGTGTATTATATTACTGTTTATTTAGGGTAAACAGTAGTTTGCACTCTCAAATTCATGCAGGTGGCAGACTCTGTTGCCAAGTCAATGAAATAACAATGGTAATACAATACAACATTTTTTATGTTTCTTTGAAAAGCCGAGATTTTATGGAGGCACATTCATAATATGCACAGTTATGCATGGTAAGTTGATATTATGCACTAAAACCAGAAAATGAGGGTTTATGAGGTCTGTTAGATAAGTATCCGACCTTTTTTTTTTTTTCTCGGAAACCTGACGGATTTGAATCAAGTCCGCTTGCATGAGCCGACCTTGAACCTTCGTGCGCATGTGTGAATTTTTTCCCGCCTGTAGATAGCGTCTGTTGCTGGCAAGCAGCATTTGAGTGGGGTAGTGTATAGTACTCTCGTCGTTGCAAGAAAAATAACGGAATGACTGGAGCAGCACTATTTGTCTGAAACTGGGCAACAGCCAGGTGGAAACCATTCTTAAAATTCAGATGGCTTTCGGCGATGATGCTATGGTCATCACACAGATTAAGGAGTGGTACAACCGGTTTAAAGACGGCCGAACATCGGTGGTGAGCGAGCCATGCTCCGGTCGCCCATCAACATGCCGAAATGACCAGATCATTGCCAAAGTGAACGTTGTGGTGATGCGGGACTGTCGTGTGAGTATCCGAGAAATTGCGGAAGAGGTGGGCATCATCACTTTTTCGGCCCATTTAACTATGACCGAAGATTTGGCCATGAAGAGAGTGGCGGCGAAATTCAATGCCGATGCTGCTGACGGCGGAGCAAAAGCAACTTCGTGTTGAAGTCTCACATGACGTGCTTGAGTCCACAAACAGTGACCCCGACTTTATGAACCCCTTAATGAGTAGTGACGAGTCCTGGTGTACGGGTACGACCCGGAAACCAAATTCCAGCCGTCACAATCGTTATTTTCCTTGCAACGACGAGAGCACTATACACTACCTCACTCAAATGCTGCTTGCCAGCAACAGACGCTATCTACAGGCGGGAAAAAATTCACACATGCGCACGAAGGTTCAAGGTCGGCTCATGCAAGCGTGCTTGATTCAAATCCGTCAGGTTTCCGAGAAAAAAAATAAGGTCGGATACTTATCTAACAGACCTCGTATATGCATTAAAAACGTCTGAATATGCTACATTAAACCAAAAAAATCCAAAACATGCATTATGCATGAATTTTGCCATAAAAAGGTCGAAATATGCAAACATGCACGGAAAAAATATGGTTATTTGGAATCCTTAAATCATGTAATGAGTAACTACAAAGTTTGAGAAGTGTAACCAAAGTATATGAAAACATGCATTTGCATGGAAATCCGGGCTCTAGTCATAATGCTTGTTATACTCTGACTTTTCATGAACCATAATAGTTTATATATATAAAGTTCAACCCTTGCAAGCAGTATACGGATAAAATTGTGTGCCAGATTTTGAATTTCCAACACTTTATTTTGTTACATTGTGCATAGAGAATATATGACTTCCAGAGAAGCTAAATAACATTCTTTATGCACAATATAAATAAAGTTAAATATGAAAGAAATTAAAAATCTTGCATCAGGTTATGTCCATATTCCACTCGTGAAGGATTATCCACTCATGGGTAATTGGGAGTTTGCTGTACTTCATAATCAAGCTTGTTCCAAATATTTGAAATGTGAAATTTTGGTAAATTAACTTCTGATTCTTGTAACAGTACTAGAGAAAAAAATAACTTTTATGTTTTGATTTCTCAGTGATATCATCCTTCTCTTTAAGAAAATATCATTTGCAGTTTTAAAGCTGCTAAGCTTTGGATGAGATTTGTTGGTAATAATATTGTCTGAAGATAGGCCTATCATGACATTTGGATCTTTTATCATTTTAATGCAAAGATACTGGTGATTCATTTTAATTTTGGTGTATGAAAGGGCATGTTACTTAATTACTTCCTTACTTATTATAATATCCAAGGGAGACATCACCTTTTTGAGAAATTAGAGTAATATCTAGTGGGACTTGGGGCTGTACTGAAATCAATTATTGTAAGTTATGTTGTTTGAAACTGTATTGTCCTTGCGTAGGAATGAAAAAGCAAGCAAAGTCCAATATTGGCCGTAGTAACATTGATTCTGGAAATGAAGCTTATGAGCTAAGTTATCATAAAAAATTATTATTATTAATATTTTTTTTCTGAACTTCTAAATAATGGGTGGTGTTTATATAATAATGTAACAGCTCTAAAACTTCAGTTAGAGCTTTCTATTATGTCAATTTTTTAAACTAATCTTGCCATTCAGTGGGATGTTCATGCTAGTATAAGAGATGCATGTATACACTTAAGATAAATTGTTGAATGTACTGAAATAACACATTATTTTAAAAGTGCATGCCGTGTGAAAACCAGGAATGTGCAGGTCCTTTTGTAGGAAGGAGAAAACTAGATGACTCCCAAGTTAAAGCCAATATTGTTGATTATAAATCAAGCTTGTCACCAAAAAATTGTGTTTGTATTTTTTTAAAGTTATAAATTTAGTAATGTTATAATTAGAAGTTGGTTTTAATCATATAATATATGTGTAATAGCTGTATAGTTGTTTTAACTTCAGTTAATGCTAGTGTCCACATGAGAACTGAGAGTGTGAGAAACTATGTAGAGTAATCTCAGGTGGTATGTCCACTAGAGAGCGCTATTCAGAGTAGCTGAAAGTAAAACTCGCGATATTGCTCTCAGTACTGTGTCCACTTAAAACAAATATCGCACGAGTTTTTGTCTTGCATTTACTGACAAGATGGACGAACAACTATATATGATTCGATGTTAATGTTATCGTAAGCATATTATGAGAGCTTGCTAAATGCTTCTAAGTGAATCCATTCATTCAGTTATTATGCATGTAGAAGAATTTAACAATCTATTATTGTCAGAACATCATGAAGTATTAGTGTATTTGATAGGCCCGTAAATTAACTAGAAAGACATTGAAATGTGATATGAGATTCCTGCTAAATATAAACTATTGTGATCCTGTGCTTTCTGGCATTAATCATGTAATTTTTAATCTATAACATGTCAAATCGAGTGGACTGAACTTATTAAACTGTGGATCTAAGCTCCGTGCATCTAGGTGGACTGATAGGTCTACTATTTAACCTATGTGTCCGCGAAGACCAAGAGCCACCCCTTGTTGGTTGGTCCTTTACCACTAGAGCAAAAGCATTTTGTGCATCACTGTTACATGTCTCTACTTTTATATGCAATAGACTCGTGCACATCATCTTGGTCCCCTCAAAAGAGTAGAAAGACAAGCACCAAGACTGATTACAGGTGCCTTGTTTCTCAACTCCGATTTGGAAATACCCCACGTAACAGAATACCGGTATGTGGAATCGTATCTAGTCTGTACCAGTGTATTGTGTTCGTTTATATAATTACTTAAAGACGGGGTTGTTCTGCATCTTAGGCCTATGGCCGTCACTGCTGTTCTGAAATTTTGTCCCATAATCTATAGACATGAGAGTTATGGCCTTCTTCGCCTAAGAATATTCTGTAGAAGAATTGATGATCACCCATAGTGAGCAATGTAAACTACTGAACCATGGAGATTATCAGTATTTCATAATGTTTCATAAATGAATGTAATGTAACAATTTTTTAAGTAAAACTTCTTTTCTCGCGGTAGGGGTAAATCGGGAACTTGTGTAACGCTAAAACCGTCACGAAATTAGTGTAACGCTCAAATACCATCACGAAATCACTATAGTGTTTCGGGGCGGACTGCACAGAAAACATTCAACTCAATGATTAGGAGTAAAGAAAGGAAATTTTTCAGACCTAGTATGAGGACCTGGGACCGCCGGCTGGTCTTGTGGTTGGCGTCGCTGACTACGGATCCGTCGGCCCGGGTTCGATCTCCGATACCTCCTTGGATTTTACTGAGGTTGGGAGGTCTGGTAGGGGTGCACTCAGCCTCGTGATTCAAATTGAGGAGCTACTTGATAGAGAAGTAGCGGCTCCGGTCATGAAAACCACCATTAACGGCCGTGGGTGTCGGCATGCTGACCACATGCCCCCCAAATCTGCCGTCTGCCTATAGGTAGATGACGCAGCGGTCGGGTGGTAGGCCTTGTTCCTTCGGGGATGTCGCACCACGGAGTTTAGTTTAGTTTTTAGTAGTAGTAGTAACAATAATAATAATAATAATAATAATAATAATAATAATAATAATAATAATAATAATAATGATACTAATACTAATACTAATAATAATACTAATACTAATAATAATATAATAATAATAATAATAATAATAATAATAATAATAATAATAATAACAACCATACTATGAGTATAAACCAGATCCAGTTGTGGAGAACGGAGATTCTAGGCACAACATCCATAGTCAGAGCATTTCTCAATGTACCAATATAATGCTGCATCTTGCGAAAAACGCCGATGCAACAGAAGAACTCACAAACAAGTGATGAAAAAGAATAATAATAATAATCAGGGCCTGGATTCTGATGACCTAAAATTGTTTGAAAAATGACCTATAAAATGACCCTAAATTTTAAAGAAAATGACGTAAAAACATTAAAAAATGACCTAAAAACTGAAATTTTATTTATAAATTATTGTACACACAACGTTATAGACTAGTTTGTACATAATTGTAAAAATTGTAAATAACTGTAATGTTGTGAATGTTCTTTCCTCACGGAAATTTATACTGGCACTGTGGCACTGGCGAGTCAAAATTTGGCATTTCCTTTTGTGGTCTGCCGGGATTATATTGTTGTTTATTGTGGATAAACAGTAGTTTGCACTCTGATGTCCAAGCAGGTGGCAGACTCTGGTGCCAAGTCAATCTAACAACAATAGTAATATACTGTAATACAAAATTTTGGCGTTTCTTTGATTCTCACTTCCGACTGAGACATATCAACACTTTAACGCCAAATTTTTCCTTCTTGCATTAAACAAACAACACTTCAAAGAGAGAACCGCTAGCGACAAAATAAAGTTAATACACTCAATGTAAATACATGAAAATGACTAAATAAGGAAGAAAATGACAAAATAATGACCTAAAATTAAAATAAATGCCCTAAAAATATAATAATTGCAAAAAATGACAAAAAATGACCTAATAAAAATGCATTTCTATAATCTAGAGGCCATGATTAGGATTTATCCACAAGTTAGCAATGTCTATGCAGCCTCAATAAAAAGATGACATGTCATTAGAATCCGGGCCCTGATAATAATAATAATAATAATACTAACAATAACTAATAATAACACCTGGCTGACTGCCCGAGAAAACTTCACTCATAATAATACTTACTTGCTCAATGGCCATAGACAATTCCTAAGCAATCTAAAGGTATATTATCTATTTTACGGAACCCGGAGGTTCATTACCGCACTTAAAAAATCCAAACAATAAAAAAATCAAAGTTCCAAAATTTAAAAAATCCAAAATTCCAAAATTAAAAAATCAAAGATCAAAAATTAAAAGTCCAAAAATACAAAATTAAAAAATAAGAAATCCAAAAATTAAAATAAACAATCCAAAATTAAAAAATCCAAAATTTAAAAATATAAAGATTAAAAATTAAAAAATCAAAAATACCAAAACTGAAAAATCTAAAAATCCAAAAAATAAAAAATTCAAAGAATCACCATTTTAAAAATCCAAAATAAAAATTCAAAGATCCAAAATTAAAACATCAAAAAATCAAAATTAAAAAAAAATTAAAAAATTAAGAAATCGAAAATCCCAAATTAAAAAAATCTAAAAATTCAAAATTAAGAAAACCAAAAAATAAAAATTTCAAAGATCCAAAATTTAAAAAATCCAAATTAAAAATAATAAATTCCAAAATTAAAAAATTTAATTAACAAAATTTAAAAAATTAAAAATCCAAAATTAAAAATCCAAATTTACAAAATTTAAAAGAACAAAATTAAAAATTAAAAAATTAAAAAATCCAAAAAACCAAAATTTAATAAATAATAAAATCCAAAATTAAAAAATCCAAAAATAAAAAATTCTAAGATCGAAAATTTAAAAAATCCAATATTAAAAATTCAAAGATCCAAAATTAAAAAATTCAAAATCCAAAATTAAAAAAGTCCCAAAATCCAATATTAAAAAGTCCAATAATGCAAAATTGAAAAATCCAATAATAAAAAATTGAAAAAATTAAAATTGAAACAAGTTTATTTTCTGTCGCGGTGCGTTCCACGCACTTTTTTTTTATTGTTGTTCAGTTATTCCCTCATAAGCTTACTACATTTTTTATGATAACCTATATAAACATTAAACGATATTATAATCCATTACCATTGAGTATTATTCGCTTTAGATTTTGTTTTTAGAAAACATAAATACATATTGAAGGCAAATTAAATAAGTGAATGTTTAGGGCGTATGTATAGGCTAATCAATTTTAAAAATCAATTAATATCTTATAATTATTGTATAAATATATAAAATTGTACAGTTGTAATAAATGTAATATACATATTATGTATGTATGTATGTATTTATTCAATGCAATTGGGTTATTACCCGGTGGCAGCGATTCCTAATACAACAAACTACAACTAAAACTATAAATATTAACACATTAACGAGAAACATACACATTTCAAGGAACATCACATGAACAAATAACATTTCATAAAAACAATAAAAACAAAACAAAACAAAACAAAAAACAAAAAAAAAACATTACATAGAAGGTAGACTAGCATTACTTAGTACACAAAGACCTTAAGTGATTCTTAAATTTCTTCAGGGAGGGGGGTTTTCCCTGAAAAGCTGCTACAGGCAAATCATTCCATTCCCCAATGGTTCTATTTACAAAGGAAAACTTTCCAACATCTGTTCTATACCTTCTACCCTTGATTTTGAGGGAATGGAATATTATGTAGAGGCTCTAAAATCGACTATCTTGAAATTTCTTTATATCATTTGTAACATATGGTGTAGTATACACATCCACTAGGAGCGTACTCTCAGCTATATGAAACAGATTTGTATAGTGCGAGCAGCTTTGGAGATTGATTGCAAAGGCTTGTTCACTTACAATTGACTCTCTGAATGCCACTCTCCACCACCTCTCAGAAATGTTTCCACATACCGAATGCAACTCTCAAGAGTTTTTCGCACTCTCAACTCTCATGTGGACACTAACCTTAAGGTTTATTACAAAACTAATATTTACTATATTTACTTGCAGTTGAAACACATTAGTTTTTCCCAAAATTTAGGGATTTACTATTCTTGCATAATAGACACATTTCATTTAAAACATAACTTCTTTCCAATAACCAATAGTGAATAAAGTTAGGTTAGGGTGTGTGTTTGTTTACATCTTCATGTTGTATTATATCATAAGACTTATATTACAGTATATTCTTTGTTAACGTTTAAAACTCACGTTCATTACTGTTATGCAACGACAGTGACTTTCTTGTATGAAGAAACTTTGCAGTAGTTTGAGTTGGCAGGCATATTTCTCCCCTATTGTAGTGTGATTGGCCGAGGCTCATAACACTTTCTGTCACTCGCATTTCATCTGTCACATACATTAAAAATAATTTTGAAATGCATTTTATATACCGGTATTTGACATATTCTTAAGCTGTTGATGAAAATGGCCGCCTGACTGTACATCTTTAGAACGATACAGCTTGACTTAAGTTTTGATTAATTCCTAGGTTTCTTGATAAAAGGAACCTGGCATTCTAATGTAATCACGGATAATGTTATCAATCACTTTTATGAAGACTCGTATGAATTAATGCACTCATTAGGGCGTATAAATAATTTGTCAGTCTAAAAAAGTGATTGTGCTAAAAACAATAAATTCTAGAACTGTTTGGACTATCAATTTGGTGAATAAATACGCTCTCATTTTATAGCATATTTGACGACGTTCCGGTTTTTTATTCCTAAATTATGGCACCTCTAAATGTCGAACTGTCTAAACAGATTCATTCATGAGGTAAGAACTGTAATTTGATATCAAGGATAGGCGGATTGGGAATAAATTCGAGTCCATTTAAATGAATTCTGGTTTTTTTATCAGATAAAGTAATATTAATGTACCTTAATTTTTACGAAAATGTTATTAGGATTTGCGAGGGATGGGAACAAAATAGGGTTTTGCCCTCAGTCTCCAGCAGTGTGTACACTAGCGCCATGCAGTTGATGAGCCCAAACAACCAGAAAGAGCCGTACAGCTGCAATGTCTGCTCCATGGCCAGATAGGTTCTGTTGGTGGCAAAGACAATGAGGTAGGCGCAGGCCGCCGACACCCCACTAGCCAGCCCTCGTGTATTGTTACTGATACAATAAAAAAATGGGGTGCGCCGTAGCGTAGTGGTTGAGGCGCTGCGCTACAAACCGGAAGGTCGCGGGTTCGATCCCCGATGAGGTCGTTGGAGTTTTTTCAATTGGCCTAATCCTTCTGGTGGCACTATGGCCCTGGGGTCGACTCAGCCTCTAACAGAAATGAGTACCAGGAACATTCCTGGGGGTAAAGGCGGCCGGTGCGTAAGGCTGACAACCTTACCACCTTCATGTGCCGATGTCTAAAAATCTGGGAGCCTCAACCTCCTGGAACCCTCTGGGCCTCCATGGCCTGTAATAGGGAACACTTTACTTTACTTTACAATAAAAAAATTCTGTTTATTGTGATCAAAGATTCGGTTTATGTTATTACATTTTCCTTTTTGCAGCTTTATTTCCAAGTACTGTACGTCATTCAAAATTTCGTTTTTAAGGGTTTTGTTTCTAATTCAACTCCATTGTGTTGTACTGGAGTTAGCAATTCTGTACTACCCACCTCACAGGAGGACCAGTTCGTGGGGGTGGCATTTCATAACTTTCTTTTGTAAGCAATAAAACACCCCACAGTTAAGCTTCAGCTTTTGATTTATGAAGATAACAGTGTTGACGTACAGTAATGTTAGTGTAAAATGTAAAGACTTGAACAGACAGGCATTAGATGTTTTGCTACGCGGTGTTCACCACAGATCAGTATAGACTTCCAAAAATACTCGTAAAGGAAAGTAAAGGAAGGAAAGAAAGAAAAAAAAAAATACTTTGTTACTGGTTGAAAAATAGTTGCTTGCAGTCTATTACTGTATTAGCCTAATGAGTGGTTAATGTTTCAAAGTTACGTATTATTTTATGAATAAATAATCTTCATTTAATGCCTTCGGTTACTGTTATCAGTCGGTTATTATTATCAGATTAGCTGCATCCCAAGTGATCACAATAAGCAGCGTGCACTGTATTAGAAATATAATTAACAAAAATGTACTAAGCAGAAATATAATCATAAAGTATTGCAGTTTGATGCTGGAGTATTCATTTTTGATGGTCCCTTGTGCCATTATAACTTCAGATCCACTAAATGCCCCCTAAGAACCCACTAGTGGAACCTATTAGAAAAACTCTAATCTGAATTCCTTTATTTAATTATTGTCTTAATGTTGTTCCTAGTTCATCATTAAATGAAATGGTCTGGACATGTTGCGCACATGGGGGAGGAAAATGTTGATTGGGAAACCCGAAGGGAAAAAACCACCTGGAAAACCTAGATGTAGATAAGAGGACAATATTAGGATAGATTTAAGGGAAGTAGGATTTGCGAGGGATGGTTGTATGGAGTTAGAACAAAATAGGGTTGAATGGCAGGTGCAGGTAATTGCGGTAATGAACCTCTGGGTTCCATAAAATAGTTAACATTCCTTTAGCTTGCTTAGGAAATGTCTATTGCCATTGAGTAAGTAAGTAAGTTAGTTAGTAAGTAAGTAAGTAAGTAAGTAAGTAAGTAAGTAAGTTCAGCATTAAATCTAGTTAAGTGCACCTAATTTAAAAGGATTTATATTCTTTTTGAAATCACTTGTGTACTGCTAATGTTTATTTGAACTGCTCTCTGTTATGTAATATTGGTTTATTTGTTGATTCCTTTAGTTTTATGATATTTTATCTTATATTTTCTAGAGAAGCAGATCTGAAGAATGCGTGGGAACGCTACATGACAGTCGTAACCAGTTGTCTGCTGAGGATGTATCACACTTAGGCAGTGAAGTAAAATAATCAGGACAATTCAGACATTCAGATATGTTTAACATTATTATGTAGTGAATGTGCATTTGTTTGAATACACAGATATGTGTATGGAAAAAAAAAAGAAAATATGATATGAAGAGGTGTAAGGAAATACCAATAGCAATACCAGTACCAATAACACTTCATTTTGAGGAAAGCCATTTTAAAGTTTTAAACACAATATATTATTGCATATCGGCTTACCATAGGGTGACCAGACATCCCATTTTTAATGTGATTGTCCCTTTTTGATTAACTGGTTCTGTTGTCCTAACAAAACTTGAACAGGAAGCAAAATGTTCCTTAAAAAAAAAATTATAATAATTTCTTAATGTCCCCTTTTCGTGAAATGTTTTCTGTCTACGTTCAGATTTGCATGCACACACACATCAGTAATTTTTTTCTTTGATAAGAAATTTTAATTGAGTTAAGACAGATATGTGTATGGAAAACAGAAAATATGATATGAAGAGATGTAAGGAAAGATCAATACCAATAACACTTCATGTTGACTTAAGGTTTTGATAGGGATAAAACATTTTGGAATCTATTTGTAAGGTTAAGATTAAGGTTAATCTTTTAAGATATATTTAAGGGAAGTAGGATTTGTCAGAGATGGTTGGATGGAGTTAGGGTTGAATGGCAGGCTGAGGTAATGAAGCTTCTGGTTCCATAAGATAAATAATATTCCTTTAACTTACTTAGGAATTGTCTATTGCCATTGAGTAAGTAAGCAAGTATTTGTAAGGTTACTGCATATATTTTAGAATATGTTTGTCAGTGACTGTAGTGGTGATATAGTTTAAAGTTCAGAATTGTTCACTTTTTTGGTTTAAATTCAAGTTTAATTATTAAAAATAATTTTTTTAACATTTACCTAATTGTGGGTTCTGTTTTTTTTAATGTGTACAACATGCCTAAATGTCCGGTTTTTTTATTTATAAAAATATGATCATCTTAGGTTACCAGCCATGTTATTGTTATCATTTTCAGCTTTTTTCCCATCTTAGCTCTTTGGTCTTGATCGGTATAAGTGGGATCGGAATGAGCATGGTAATATTTATATGAGTCAGGCATTAAATAATATTAGGGCTTGACAGAGTTGTATGTATTTGGTAGCCTATTAGATGTCCCATTCAGGGCACGTGTGCATAAAGTCTGAGAAGAGGTCTAGTAATCTGTTGGTTGCACTGCACTAATTGCCATTGTCTTTATACTGTTGATCTGATGGCAGTGAAGATGTTCAGAGATCTGATGGCGAGGGAACAGGAGTCACTGGTGTTTGCTTCTGCAGGTTTCTGCCTTTTGCACTCATTCTTACATTGCAGGCTGTGGAGACATCTCAAGATATTTCAGCTGCAATGTTGGTGCTAAAAATTTACCGAGCTAAAGATCTCTGTCCATAGTAGGGTTGTTTATTTCCATACTTATTAAACTAGTAGACTGATATATTACACTTAAGACTTCATTAAATTACCAGTAATCATGGGCATACAATGGGGGTTCAACATTTTTTTGGGGGGGGGGGGTTCAACCCATGAACCCCCCCCCAAAAAGTCAGTTTTTGTTAGGACTATAGCATCATGTAACAAAAAAAATATAAAAATACGGGCACAACTGTTACATTTTATTACATAACACAAATAGTCCAGTCACCAGGTACTGAAAATTGGGTTTGCCTGGAAAAAGGTCCGAAGTTAATGATTTTTTAGTATGTTATATATGGGCATTCTGAGGTGTAGAATCCAAGTTTTCCAATTCGAGAACCTTGTGCTAACTTCAGGGCAGCCGAAAAACCCCGAAATTTTAGGGCTTTTTTCAATGTTTTCCTTATAACTCCTAAACAACGCGTTTTATCTGAAAATACTTTATTATATAAATTAAAGGGCAATAAATTTTCTACAATTTTCACTGTTTAAAAGTTTTTTAAGTCGAATACGTACCGAGATATGGATCTTCGAAGTTTCGAGTTATTTTTCAAAATATTGAAAAACTGCAAAAAATGCAGGATTTTCCCTAGTAAATTTCATCTTCCAACATTTCTATATGGATAATAATAGTAGTAATGGTAGGTGAATCTAAATTAATAAATTTAACATCATCATGCCCCTCCCTCCCCCCGTCAGGACGTTCTGTTGGGCGATTTCCTTGCCGTGGAACGGCTTATAGTCCAGTCACCTGGTACTTCTGCCTGGAAAAAGGTCCGAAGTTAATGATTTTTTAATATGTTGTATGTGGATATTCTGTGGTGCAGAATCCAAGTTTTCCAATTCGAGAACCCTGTGTGAACTTCAGGGCAGCCGAAAAACCCCGAAATTTTAGGGCTTTTTTCAGTGTTTTCCTTATAACTCCTAAACAATGCATATTAGCCTAAAACACTCCATTACAAAAGTTAAAGGGCATGAAATTTCCTATTATTTGAACTGTTTAAATGTTTAGAAAACCAAATTTGTACTGATATATAGCGCTTGAAAATTTTGAAAAATTTTCAAAATATCGAAAAACTGCGAAAATGGAGTATGATCTTTAAACATTTCTGTATGAATAACGTTCAATAACCTACACAATAGAAACCCCATTCTTAATGAGATGTTCATTTAAGAATAAAGTACACAATAATCGATACATAAAAATTTATTTTATAAAAATTTATACTACATATGATATGTGGATATATTAACTAAGTAGAAAATATGTAAATTATTACAAACTTCCATTAATATTGATTGATAAAAGCATTGATCTCTTTGCTCCCGATTGGCAAATCGGCATCATCTTTCAGTAATTCCTCCTGAGCAAAGATCTTATCGATGATGTTCTCCTTTGCTGCCATTTCAGCATTCACTCCTTACAGGATGAAGACCTTGGCAGCAGAAAATGTGTAGTAAGTGACTGCATAAGGTTGTATGGGGTAAGACTACATCACGCACGTTCAAGTCAGTGTGCAAGACCTACGTGGACTAGGTACAGAAACCCTTTGGGTATAATGCCATAGTAGTATTCGATGGATATCTTAGTGACATCGCTTATCAGAGCACCAAAGCAGCTGAACGATATCACCGGGCTTTGCTGCAATCGTCCAGAAAATTTGTATTTTCGTTAACAACGGCCGTTACATTGTCGCAAGAAAATTTTTTGTCCAATGACACGAACAAGAGAAACTTTATTTCAATGCTGATTGACTGAAATGGCAGCAAAGGGCATCGAAGTTAAGCAGGCAATAGAAGATACTGATTTCATGATAGTGAAAACTGCTATATCTAAGGCTTCTGACTTCGATAGTGTTACTATCACAGGTGAAGACATCGATCTCTTAGTATTGCTGACTGTATTAGACTCTTCTCAAAAGAACGTTTATTTCCAGAAGAGTGGGAGAGGTAATACCCCAGTGTTTTGTATTCGCCAGCTTCGTGCAAATACAGTACTCAGGATATTCTTTTCCTTCATGCAGCAAGCGGGTGTGACACTACATCAAACCCATTTGGACAAGGAAAGAAGAAAGTTTTCACTATGTATGAAAAAACCCGTTCTGTGTCTGACATCGTTAGTGTTTTCAAAGATAACGAAGCAACACCATGTCAAATTTCGGAAGCAGGGGAAAAGTTTCTTGTGATACTGTACGGTGGTAACATGGACACAGATACTCTGGATGATCTTCGGTACCGAATATTTTCCAACTCCGTGTCAAAATCCAAATTCAACCTTGCCAGATTGCCCCCTACACGAGGTGCTGCCCGGTACCATTCTTTTCATACCTATCTGCAAGTGCAGACGTGGCTGGGCTACAAAAAGTCGCCGTCAGTTTGGGGCTGGACTTTAACGAAACTAGGGCTGATCCCTATAACAACGACCATGGATGCAGCTCCAGAAAAGTTGCTGCACATGATACAATGCAAGTGCATGACAGGGTATAGCACCGGGGCTTGCAGCTGCAAAAAAGCAGGACTCCGATGCTCAACCATCTGCAAGAAATGCTTGCGAGAATTCGCCTGAAACTGACATCAACGAGGAAGACACAGACATTGAGTGCGACGAGGAGGATGACGTCATCGATGAGTTCATTGCTCAGGAGGAAGAGGAATCACTGAGAGATGATGCCGACTTGCCATTGGGACCAAAGAGGTCAAGGCTTTTATGAATTAATATGAATGACTAATTTGTAATAATTTACATATTTTGTACTTAATTAATATATCCACATGTCATTACATGTATTATACATTTTTATAAAATTCATTTTTATAAAATTCATTTTTATACATAGAGAATTGTGTTCTTTATTCTGAAAAGAACATCTCATTAAGGGTGGGTTTCTATTGTGTAGGTTATTAGACGTTACTCATATAGCAATAGATGAAAGATGAAAGTTACTAGCGAAAATCCTGCATTTTTTGCAGTTTTTCAATATTTTGAAAAATAACTCGAAACTTCGAAGCTCCATATCTCGGTACGTATTCGACTTAAAAAAACGTTTAAACAGTGCAAATTGTAGCAAATTTATTGCCCTTTAATTTTTATAATAGAGTATTTTCAGATAAAACGCGTTGTGTAGGAGTTATAAGGAAAACATTGAAAAAAGTCCAAAAATTTCGGGGTTTTTCGGCTGCCCTGAAGTTAGCACAAGGTTCTCGAATTGGAAAACTTGGATTCTACACCTCAGAATACCCATATACAACATACTAAAAAATCATTAACTTCGGACCTTTTTCCAGGCAAAAGTACCTGGTGACTGGACTAAAAAAAGAAGGAAAAACTTTTTTAAGGAGTGTTAAAAACCTGTTGTAAATTTTAATTTCTCATTATTGATTCTATATTCTCGTGATTTATTTAAGATTCAAATTTAAAAACGGCATGGTGTTGGTAGCTCTTAAGCATAACAATGCACATACTTAATACCAATGAGCAAATGTATCTGAATTAACTTTTATTGTTGGGGTATGTACTAATTTATTAATACAAGTAGGTTTTTAATTTTATGCTTCTTCTGTTTGGAATTTCTCATAAACTATTTATGGCTGATTGTATAAACATCACTGACTGGAGATCAATTATGATCTAAGTTCAGAAAATGATCTGAGTTCAGGCTCGAGTCGTATTGTATAACACTGATCTAAGATCAACTAATCGAATGTTCAATTTTGATCCTAGTTCATACATGAGCACTTGGCAACATCTCAGAAACAGATGAGTATCGCGAGCCGAGAGCATTGTTATTCTGTTTTTTTTCGTATTCAGTCTGTGTGTTATGCGAAAGGAAGGCGAAATATGATCAAAATTAAGCAGGAAAAGGATCGTTTCCTTAATTTTTCAATGGAGGACAAGGATGTTCTGATTGAAATTGTCTTGGGAAAATATAAAGATATTATAGAATCCAAAAAGACGGATGCGATAACATCCGCTCAAGAGCAAAATGCGATGAAAAATGTTCTGGTAATTTCAATTCGGGTGTTATAAATCGGCTTAACATTTTCACGGCTAAGGACGTATAAATGCTTCATCTCATGAATTGTATAAAAGCGGATATGTAAGATTCATAGAATAAAACTTGAGGATTTTTTGTTCATCTGTTATGTTTGTCGTTCATGGAAACCAGGTATTCCACTAAACTTTTCTCTATCGATTTTAAACTTAAGAGCCCATTGAAGTTTTTACCTGATGACTGCCTTATTACAATGTAGAATCTCAGTTCTGAAAGAGTTAATAGGTCACATAAAAAAGATAACAAAGAAAGCATTTGGGGGAAATCCAAAAACAGGTTTCCCCTTAAGCTCCTCCCACTCGAGATTTCCTAGTAGTTCCACCATAGTCGCCTAGATATCTCTCGTTGTTTAGCAGTGTTGAAAATTTGGAAAATTATTATTTTTTCTCCTGTCCATTATTCAATCCCTTTTCTCCTTTACCCTACCTATCTATTCCTATCCTATAAAATTTAGACCTAAAGAGATTTGAACACGGGACCACTAGCATGATACCCAGTCGTTTTACCCATTACGCCACCGAGTGATTATTGAGGCGTGAAGCGAGAATTTAGGATAGAGAGCTGCATGAAACGGTGTAGTTTGATAATTTTGTATTAATTGCAATTGAGGACCATTTTTTCAAAACTCGCTTTATGCGAAAAACAAAATTTAACAGGAATCAAATTATTTTAATTAACACGCAAGGTCAGAGGTAAAAATTGTTTACAATCAGCAATTTTCGTACAGTTGTGAATATATTTTAGGATAGTCTTTGCACATACATAACATTATTGATAGTTTGTCAACTGCTGGGAGTAGAAAAACAGCTTTATTTTTCAAAACTCGCTTTATGCTCAAACCAGATCAGTGATACCTGAATATTAAATGCTTGTTCTTTTACATTAAACTTTTAAAATGATACTTCTTTTTCTCTTCTACGCAACTTCATGGGTCTCTTTGTAATCTTGTTGGCATTCATTAAATTGTAAATATTTTCTGCCCTCCTCTTTGTTAATTTAAAATTTCCGATCTCGCCCTTATTCTAGTACAATCTTGGATTCAGTTGTTTTCCGTGACATATTGCTTTAGGGTTTGAAATTTTCCCGTATTGTGGCACTTGCGGCGTCTCAGAGTTTTCTTGGAGGGATGTGGCGTACTAGCTTAGTTAGTTGTTGTTGAGTGCAGCTTATTGTATAATGTAGTGTTCTGGGACTAAGGATGTGCCTCACGGTGTCGCCGGGATGAACTGCTGTAAGTGAATTAAGTCATGGTTATCTTCATATATTAGAGTCATTCTTGGGTAGTAATTCCCTTCACATTTCTCCATTTTCTGTCAGTTATAATGTCGTATTCTAGTCATGCTTCTAGCGGAAGCCATATTACAGATGAAAGCGCTTGATAATGAAATCTCAGAATTTAGAATTGTTATCAGGCTCGTTCCCGTATGATTCCCTTAACCTTACCTCGTCACAAGACACCCAAGACGTAACTTTTGTCAAATTACATTTCTATTTATATGAAGGTTGTTATTTACTTAGTGTATTTGAAATTAGACGAAGGACTGGTTCTCGCTAGAAATAATTTGATGCAAGGTTATGATATTTTTGGTTCTTAAATGATTTGTCATTCTTGCGTATAACAGGCAGTTTAAGCAATCTAGTCATGGCGAGTATGAACTTGCGTAATGTTAAAGGTGGTGCGTTGATCGTATGTTTTGCGGCCATTGATCCATATTTGTCCACTGAATTTTGGCTGCTATCAAACCAAGCTAACAGTAATAAATTATTATTCTATAAGATTGTATTACTGAAGTTGCAGGCCCTATTCTTATTTTGTATATTTGAATTTGTCTGGTATTAAATCAAGTTAACAGTAATAAATTATTATTCTATAAAATTGTATTACTGAAGCTGCAGGCCTATTTCACTTCATACTTACTTTGCATATTTGAATTTTGGCTGGTATCAAATGAAGCTAACAGTAATTAGTTACTATTCTAAAAGGTTGTATTATTGAAGTTGTAGGCCTATTCCATTTCATACTTCTCCTTGCTTATTGAAATTTGATTATTGCTACATTATTACTATTTTGCCATTTAAAAGCGAGTATTGAACTCTTTTCATATTTAGATTCTGCGTTCTCTATAGATTTGTGGTGTATCAAAAGAGATTTCATATTCTTGGTTATTAATCATAACCTAGGGATTTCTGAATTATGCTTTCGCATCGATAAACCAGTCGATTATCATATTAACAATTTTTGACAATCTGGATTTTGCCTATAAAAAAAAAGGAGGTAGTTTCTTCCGATGTGTTAGTGTGAAAACCAGTCCCTCGATTACCAAATTCAAGGAAGGCTTGTATTATAATAATGGTTTATGAGTATTATAGGTCTTATTAGTTTCACTGTATGAAATTATTTGCTGTGCTTTTTAATATTGCATTCGAGAACTGTAACTGTAAATGTTCTCATATAAGAATATTTGTATCTAAGAATTATCTAATCTAAAGTCTATACTACTGTTAGGGTATTCAGCTGGATACAAGAGTTGTTCAATTTGGAAAGAGTAATTTGAGAAAAGCATATTTGAAATTTACTATTTATTGTACTTTATATTTCTATTTAAAAATACATTCATGGTTGCATTGTTTATGATGTTTACTTCTGTCTCTCTTGTCCTGGTATTTCATCCTACAGTCTCCACTGTCCATGCAGAACTCTGTTCGATCTTACTACTTCTGGGTAGGGCTTAGAATTTATTATGGTGCTTCCTAAAATAGCTTTTTCATCTGTGGTTGTTTTCAGAGTTATTTCCCCCCCCCCCTTAGTACCGGCTAGTGCTCCTTATGCTTAATTATTCTAGAAGCTTACCTAGTATATTACTCCAGTTTAAATTTTCCTTTCTGAGTTAGCTGAATATTTTGACCCCTTACTATTTAATATTATCTTTGACATTTCTTTTCATCTTTTTAAATTAATACTCAAATTGTTAAAACCAGTACATCTTCATCCTCATAACTTCTCCGTGAGCTGTCATGATCTTCATACTCCTCACCACTTGCGGAGAGTATGTCATTGTAGAAACCTCCAGCATCCTTAGGAATGGTGAAGAAATGCATTAGCCTCTTTACATCCTTCTTCTTCTCTGCACTCACATGGTTTTTCTTGCGGATAATGGGAGCACGTTTCATGGCTTTAAAAGAAGGAATGATCTTTTTCAAAACATCACAACATACTTCTGATCCTGGGAAAAACGTTGTTTTAACAGCACATTGAATCTTGCCATTGGTTTGGCTGTAGGTTATTGCTCTTACATCCATCATTTTGAAAGGCAAGGATTTGTTTAGAAATCTGTTTGAAGTCGTAGGAAAACCAGTCTTTTCCCCACACCAGCACCTTTCCAAACTTCGCTAGTATATTCCTGTATTCACAAGGTGATATGATCTCTTCTTTCTTTTGATATTCCTTCTCAACTCTATCGAATACACGATCGGGTGGCATGAAACTATGTCGGTGAATGGGAAAATAGTGGGTATGTTCAGAGAATACTTTAGTGCGTTCCATAAAATTTCCAAGCACACACAGCATTATAGAATTCTTGTCCTGGCTGCTGCAAGAATCTGAAAAAAGCTGAAGTTTCAATCCTTTCTTACCAAGATCTCCAGTCCTATTTTCTAAATAATGTAGGAGGAAATGTTGTAGCGCAGATGCGACTTCATTTGCTCCTCTTCCAGCTTCAGTTTCACACCAAGTATAGTGAAATATGTTATCAGTATCTTGTTTTGGTTCATTATCACCACAGTCAGGTTATAGAACCATACCTGTCGTGTGTAAAAGACCACCTATAGAGAGCTTTGGTAGAGGCTGATTTTGCTGCATGTCAAAGGCCACTTTTACAGTATCTTCAGAATAGGTGTTCATGATGCTCTGGAACTTCTTTGCACGGGCTTTATGCAAGCGCAGGTTAGTTTTACACACTTCCTGGCATTTTTCGGTTTCTGCAACCTTTATTTTCAGTTCAAGCTCCTGTTCCTGTAGTGCAGTCCCATGTTGCCGAGCAATCCGAGCTAAGCGATCCCGCGATACACCTGTTATTTTCTGAAATGTGGCAGCAGAAACTGGTACTAGCGATCCATCTCGGAGTTTTATCTTATACTTGATAGACACTGATTTAGAGGCTTTAGCTTCAGTAGGGTCTACAACATACCTAGCTGGTGCTGAGATATCCATATAAGTAAGGAGGAATGCATCTTGTTTTCTCTTGTCTCCTGCAGAATATAATAGATTATTGAAATATTTTAAGTCATCATAAGCGCAGCAGTTTGCTTTGAATATCGTGATGATTTGGCTTGGGAGATGTTTTATTGCTCTGTTTTCCTTTTTTTACGCCCACCAAGTGTTTCACTCACAGAAATATTATATTCACCGTCACCTTCCACACTACTTACAAATGTCTAGTCTTCTACACATAGCTTCTACGAAATGGCGGTAACTGGCAACCAATGCAAATATTAATAAAAGCTTTCATCAACAAACGGAGTACAATCATATGCCTTGCAATCTACCGCCAAGCAAAACTATTCCAGTAATGCCAGATAAATAGTCAGATAAATACCTGTTATGACCTATTTCAGGAGTGCCACAACTCAATGAAAGAAATGCTAGCTCTGACATCTCTCATGCACTAAACAAATTATGAGCGTAAAGCGAGTTTTGAAAAGATCGCTATATATGCATGAAGCGAGTTTTGCAAAAACAAGCTGTATTCTCTGTGCTATAATTTCGGAATAAAGCAAATTTTGCTAAAGCCAGCTGCATAGGCTTTTAGAGTATGCTAAACAGTAACTTATATATTAACACAATAAAACGATTTAAAAAAAATGCATAAAGCGAGTTTTGAAAAAACGGTCCTCAATTGTGGTACAAGGGTTATTTTCGTGTTGTAGTAATTAGTGCGGATGCTTTGGTAGAGCACGAAAAGGACTAGCGGGCCGTCGCCAAGGATCGCAAGGGCTGGAGTGGGCGGAGCTTGGATTTCCCCAGCATGTACTAAAATAAAACTCACGAGATATCTGAAAATTGCAATGAGATGATAATAATAACTTACAGGTTATGTTGTAGAGTTACACTGCATTATAAGGAGCCTAACATAGCATATGTACGCACAACTACGTTATAGCTAGAAATGTATGAAGTTGTCTTTTGTGTATTTTCTTTATATTTATTGTAACCACACAGGTAGGCCTAATATTATGTTTATAATGAGCTAATCTTGTTTCTCAAATAAGAAAACAGCCCCTTGAACTGCGATCAACGAGTTTGATTGAGAAATTTCTCCAGTCAAAATTGATCCTAGTTCAGTTGATCTCAGATTAGCGTTTATAGAACAAAAATTTCCGAGTTCAGCGTGAACTGAGATCAGTTTAGCCTCTGATCCAAGATCAAACTGTTTATACAATCGGCCCTTAGTGGTCTAGTCATTCATGTGGTTTGATCATTTGAATCTCAGGAGTCCATTAGATATCAGCTTAATCCATGCAAAATTTAAATAATTATATAAGAACCTGTTTCCTAGAAACCAGCATAAGGAATAGTTAAACAAAACTACTATGTTCCAACAGATACATTGATACATTGATATACATTTATTAATTATGTAATCTCACACCAAATCTTTTTAGAGCTTATAAATCTGCTAGCAGAACTGAATGTCACCCCCTATTCATGATTCACACCTTGGATCTCAATATTATCTGATTTCAGTATAATTCTTAGTGCTTGGCACTACATTATACTGTATTATGATAATTTGTCAAAAGAAGTATTTATTTATTGACTCCATGTAATACAAGAAATGGACAGAAACCTCAAGAAAAAAATTTCAAAGAATGTGCTGCATTATACAGCAACATGTTTTGTGGGCATCTGTCCTCTTCTTCAGCTGCTAGTCAACTGTCACATCATTATTTGGAGTGTCCTGAGTTGTATGTAGTGTAGGTTTGAGATATTTAAAAATTCCTACATCTATCTTCAAACTTTTTTACATGAATCTTTTCCCAAACTTCCAAATCTTTGTGTTTGTTTGCTGATTTAACAATTTGGTCTCCCTATAAATTTCATTATTAAGTGCCAGTATGGTACTTTATGAGATTGTGTGGGGGACGAAAAATGTCTGTCCGTCTGTCCGTCCGTCCGTCCGTCCGTCCGTCAGTCCGTCCGTCCGTCCGTGTGTCTGTACGCGCGATAACTCAAATAAGCTTTGTCGAATTTTAATGAAACTTGGTATACACGTTTATAATGTCCATGGGAAGAACCCTATTGATATTGGACCAAATCGGTTCACCGGTACCGGAGTAAAACCCAATTTAGTGTATATTTTAAAGGCACGATAACTCAAATACGCTTTATCGGATTTTCATGAAACTTGGTAAACGAATTTATAATGTCCCTGAGAAGAAGTCTATTGATATTGGACCAGATCGGTTGGGCGGTACCAGAATAATGCCCAATTTAGTGCCTTTTTATGGTAATATACCACAAAGGCGTGGATAACTCAAATACGCTTTATCGGATTTTCTTGAAACTTGGTATACGAATTTATGAAGTTCTTGGGTACAAGCCTATTGAATTAGGGCCAAATCGGTTTACCGGTACCGAAGTAACGAGTATATCAATATTAATTTTGTAATCAATATTCTTTCAAGGCCCACAATGTATTAAAAAACTTAAGAAATTGCCAATCGTTTATTCATATTGTTAGCAACCTTGATTGATTTGTTTCTTCATAACGATGTCAGTGTGGCTGAATAATAATTTAAATAAACGATTTATAACAACTAGCCGTTGAATATTGATATTATTTTGTGTATTCTATGGTTATGTAGACTACCTATATTTACATTAGACTATATTTTAATGTGAGTATTTTTCTTATTCGTTCCTGTGCAGCAATATACCTAATGTAATTCCTGACAGATAGATTTCATATGTTTTTTATTCATTCATAACCTTTAAGGCTGCTTTAAATTGATACAGAGATATCAGCGAATCGTAGGTCTATTGCATCATTATTATTATTGCCGGCACATTTTGTTTTTGGAGTTAACTCTGACATCTATTACAAAAATAACTTTTCTGCATGGGCCTATCATAATTGCGTGTATCAGTGATTAAAAAAAAACATACTGGCACTTGGTTATATCAGTTTACCTGATTTTATTATTGTTCCAACAGTGAGTTGCTATTGCAGACTTTTTTATTTGACAGAATTTCATATTTCTCTTGTCCTCGTTAACCTTATGTCATATTTCTTTTTCGTTTTTCCTATGCATGGAAATATGGACAAAGATAGTGGTGAATTGGTGAAGTCTACTGTCCGTTTCAGATGTCTTGAGAAATTAAGTATACAGTGGTTGTAACAGGAGAAAAGCGTGGTTCACCAGCTAGAAAAACTCACATTGAAGTTTATAAAAATAAAGAGGACTAAAGTGCTATTTTCTAAATTCATTATGGTAATACTGGATGCACCATGCACACAATACTTTCAAAATTACGCTCGCCTGTCTTTGATCTTAAGACATTGACAAATCATAAGAGAAATGTCGACCTGTTAAAGCAAAAGAATGTGAATTGGGCTTAGGGCTGCAGGGGGTGGTGTGTCATAACGAGGTTGGCCGCTGCCCAATAGTGTGCAAGCATTGAAACCAAGGTTGCATACCTACGTTATCGATCTGCATCTTTTACTCTCAGGACACCTTAACGGACAGTAGCCTATAGTATATTCCTTCTCTGTATAAAAGTTACATTAGTATACTTCTTTGTTTCCAGTTTATTTTCAATGGCCTTCTTTATTACTTGGTCCCAGGGACTGTCTGTTTTTGTTAGTTCATGGAAGAGAATTCCATGAGTAGTTTGATTGTTCCACCACAGCTAGGGTTGCCACCTTTTGGTAAGGCTAAGGAGGGACACTTATCGAATATATGCAGATCGCCGATCTTCATACCTAAATTTGTACACGGAACAATTTATTAATAACTGAAAGACGGAATATATTACAAAGTCAAAACTGAATAGGCTATGTAACATTAACACTAACATTAGAAAAGAAAAGATTAGCAAAATAATAAAAAAAACCTGGGCAAATTCATGACTTGAAGCTGTATTTCTTGTTTGATTTGGCAGCTTCTAATAGTTGTTTGTTCTGTTTCACCCTCACTAAATAATCTTTGCAGGTATCTGTAACATTTGTAGAAATGATTTCACTCTTTATGAGGTCAGCTGAGTACCTATTTCTGGATTCTGTCCATTTTAGATTCAAGAGAGAACACTCTTTCCACAAAGGCATTGCTACCAGGAATGCTCAGAACAAAGCATTTGAGATTGGGAATGTGTTCTTTACCAATCTCCTGAATAATTTTCTTCCATTTCATACTCATACTTAATCTCTCCTTCTGTATAGTTCACTTTAGTAGCATTTTTTATATCTGAACTAAAGCAGAATTCCTCATATAGGCCTAACTCATCCATATTAACATCAGATTCTACATTATGTGCCTTCACAGAGTCTTTAAGATGTTTGAAAGATAGTGAGCTCTTAGGATTCAAGTTCTTCAGTGTGCCATAAAGATTGTTTTCTGTGAAGTCAAATACTTTCTCTAAGGAACTTAAAGCTTTCTCATAGGATTTCAAAAAACAATGTACACTCATAGACATGTTTCGAAAAAATTATGGACATTGGCAATCCTGACTCTGACTAGATAATGGCTACCACTAAGTTTAGGAATAACAGGAGAAATATTTAATTAGTTCTTACTCAACGAACGACACATAAAACACACAGAGAACGTGGATTCAAATTACAACTGATAACACTACACACGTCTTGCTGTGCTATAATTCCAGAAGGAACTGTACTTGGCAAATCAGTGCAGAGTGTCGTATGATCTGTTTTCGGTACTTCCCCGTCGGATCACCAGTTAATGGCTCGCACGCTGGTTGTACAGATCACGGACATACCCGAAGAATGCCCGTGCGACTTATACAAATAAATTACAAAGAATAACATTATGGGCGGTGATTTCTATGCTGCCAACACGATACATTTTAGCGATGGAACGACATCGATATCTTGACCATAGACGAAATTCACAAAAGACGCCACCAAGAATTGCTATCTCATATTTTGTTTTGGCATAATTTGGCATCCCGCAATATAATGCATCCCTCTTAGGCATAATTCGGGACGCTGAAAATGTTCTTAAAATGCGGGATGTCCTGCCTAATTCGGGACAGGTGGAAACCCTAACCACAGCTGATTTATATGGTTGCTAATGTCTGAGATGATGTTGCTGATTTTTACTTCTGCCCTCCGTATTCTAATTAAATGCTTCACTCATATAAATATGATCAAGTGCCACCATACTCTGTCGAAGGCCAAAGAGTTAAGGGGGCCAAAAGCTTGAATTCATAAAATTGACATGGCTGGTAACCCAAGAAGCCATAATGATAACGAATAATGAACGCTGTGAGTCTTGCACTATATTTTTGCATTGGATGCAAAGTTTTAAACCACCGTAAATTACCGATATGTTAGCTTGTTTTGACATTTTTGTAATGGGAATATCTTAGTTTATTACATTTACATGGTATATTCAGAATAAACTGTATATGCTGATCTTATTGAGTACACTGATAATTAATCTGCACTAATCTCTTCCTAATCCACAATTTCCAATGGAAAGAGGGGATTACAGTTTTTGTTTCTGTAACTTAAATGAGATGTGTTTATCCACCAATTTTTGAAGGTTATGGTTCATAAAATAAGTCTTAGGCCATTTTAATGCTAGATTTATGAATTTTCACATTAGCATAGCATATGCAGCTTTAATGCATTTTATGGTGGTTACCACATATGTCATGGGAACTACTTTTTTCCATGATGATCTGGGACAGGCAAGAAATTTTAAATATAGAATTGGAGAGTCACAATACATGCTAGCATTTAAGTTATGAATGTTGAATAAAATAGAGATCTTTATCAGGATAGAAGGTAGAGAAAAATACAAACTAAAGAATATCAATGTCCCAAACAGTGTGCCAACATAAAGCTGGTTCTTTTCTAATTCCTTAATTTGTTTGATGGGCATAATCCCAATTACGGGAACCAATTCACGCGATATTCACATTTCCACGGACTGTGTGATATTTTTTGTTTATGAGCAATACACGGTTACCAACTGTTAGGTTAGGAACGTTTATGTTAGTTAAGGAGTAATGTACTGAATGTCTCCGATGTTTTGTTAGGTTAGGAATGTTTATGTTAGTTAAGGAGCAATATACTGAATAGCAAAACCACCATTTCTTACGAGCAGCTAGTGGCTTGTACCTTTATAGGTTTGTCACACTGTTCATCCACAATGATATCTTGTTTAGCGATATGATGTCACACCTCCAACGTCCAATCAGGAGGACGAGGACAGAAAAATGGTGGAGAAGAAGGGAGTTTTCGCTAGATCGTGATATAAAAGAAAGTGTATCAATTAGGGCGGGTGGGTTGGACCAAATTATTCGCCAAGACAACATCTCCTCTCCACACATCTATCTATAACAAAATTCGTGTGATATTAGTGTTTTATGAAGAGAATCTCGGTTCTAAAAAATGGTCCCCATAGATGGGATTTTACCGGTTGTGTTTAGTACTAGTACAAGTATAGTACTTGTATACTTACTAGTACTTCAGTACTTGAGTACTTTCCAACTATATTCTTTACCGTTCTATTCTTGCTACTACTTTCTCCGATTTTATGAATGAATTTTTTTCACTGTTTCTGTATCATCTTGCTCCTTAATTAGTTCTCGAATCAAGGTATTCAGTGAAGGATATGACTTACCAGCAAATAATTGGAAGCGATTATGCCTCACTTTGGTTTGGTTGTAAGTTCTGAGTTCATTTCTTAATGCTGTGTGGTATTGGTTCCATAGTGAAGGAGCCTACCATGCTGGAACTGTTGTCCACTTCTGCATCCTTGAACTGGTGTGCTCCGAATGTAGATCTTGGTGAAGTAATTCCCTAATGCATGGAATTCTCAAATACAGTTCGTCAATAATTCGTACTAATTACAACATCTTCCTCTGTAACAAATATCGAACTGAGTATCTGATGCAAGGCATCCCTCACTTCATGATTGTCAGGATTATTGTAGTGAGCTTGCAGACCTTCTACCCAAACTCTTCTGAGCATTGTCTGGCTCAAATGGAAAAAGTCTGGTTGGGGCATTTGGTAGTTCAACTCCATATCACTAATAATAGTTTCAGGATGTAATATAGTATGCAATTTTTGGGGGACGATTTCCCTCCACTGATTTGAATCCTCACCTGGTGTACATATTCAAAATTTTAATTCTGGTAATTAATCTATTAGGCATCCCTCCTCTGGTAATATCACAAATCGCAGGACCTTTGGCTATCCGTGCCGTTGCTCTATCAACTGAGCTAAGCCAGAGTTCATTTCACAGTGCTAGATGGAACCTCTCTCCTATGACTGATTACCCCTAATGATCTATCTCACTGACAGACAAGTTATGTCATATGCAGTACTGTGAGACACACTCTGGTGCTATGAAGCAAACTCTGGCTTAGCTCAGGTGGTAGAGCAACAGCACGGAAAGCTGAAGGTCCTGGATTCGAATCCCAGTGTCAGGAATTTTTCTCCTATAGTATTCTTAAATAATGTCCGGCAGAGACAATAATCTGTGGTTCATGAATGCATATATCCATCTTGAATATTCCTGTACGATAACAGTGGAAGCCCGGTTCCAAAAATCACTAATTATTGTTGCCCCACAGTACTGCATATGACATAACTTGTCTGTCAGTGAGGTAGACCATTCAGTCATAGGAGAGAGGTTCCATCTGGCAAACTCTGGCTTAGCACAGTTGGTAGAGCAGCGCCACAGATAGCCGAAGGTCCTGGGTTCGAATCTCAGTGTCAGAGGATTTTTCTCCTATAATATTATCATGTTATATCCAACAGAGATAATCTGTGGTTCTTGAATGAATATATCTATCTGGCAGAAAGGTTGTACTGTTTTAAAAGGACTTTTGTTGATATCAGGTTTGATACCTTGGTTTAATATAGACAAAATACTACTATGAACACACCACTAAAGTCAGTCAAACATATCTATGGCTATAGCGAGACAAGTTAAGAAACAAATTTTTTCAGCACAAGCAGAAGGGAGGTTGGCGCAGCACCCTCCTTTCCCTGCTAAGTTATCCCATCACTAGGCCATGGCACCAATGAAATCTCGCAGTCAGGCATAATTGCTAGTCGATCGGGCGTTCGGTCTGTTTCTTGGAATAGAGGGGAGGAGTGGAAGTAGAGCCAAAGGCATGGTCGATGCACAGTCTGAATATTCACATGCTTGTTATTTAACGTATTGCGCTATAGATTATAATACTGCTTTATTTCTTGATTTCTACCTACACTACAACTGCGAGCTAGCGTTCCCCTACTACCTTACCATGCACGTGCATTTACTGTCTATGTCTTTCCCCCCACTATGCCACCAGCACGGCCTTCCGCTCACCGCTAGACAGTACTAATGGTAGTATTAGTATTAATAATAATAATAATAATAATAATAACAATAACAATAACAACTAATAATAATAATAGGCCTACTGCCTATTGGTAATTATAATACAGGCAATTTTTAATACCTTTGAGATCCTGTCAGCCTATCACAATTGAATTTCACACGGCCGAAGTCATGCTACTGAACCCATATGCTTGAGCGTTGATTTTTTGTTATGAAGTCCAAATAAACTTTTCAGGGGGGAGGGCCAGTCTTTCTCCATTATGCCACTGGTTGTACAAGGGAGTATGACTTGTATTTAACAGTATGACCGTGACTGACACTTTTAATATTAATCTATAATAACTATACAATAGCAGTAGGAATAATACCTCAGGTAATAAAGAACAAATTAGGCTTACTTGCTCCCTGAGCAAGTCCAATTCATTTACTTATCTGTGAACTTATTTGGGAACGGTTAGAAGCATGTGGAATCGATAGTTTCTACTTTCAATCGATTTGAGATATCGTTCGATATTTACAAATACTGTAAATAAGAATATGCCATGCTTCGTATATATGTATGTGTATGGGTATTTATATACCTGTACATATAATATATATAAGGGGTGGGTCTCTATCACCATGGCATGGCGCGTCCTCAGGTTGCGGATAGAGGATACGGCCTCCAGATATGGAGGGTAGCTGCGAATATATTGAATAAGCAGTCGCGGATAGACGACATGAGGTGGTCCTCCAGCTTGGGGGTTTGACCTGAGGTTAACAACCTCTCCCAGTAAAAAAATATTGTTAAGTAACGCTGCCTGATTTATGGATCCTATCAGTGTAAAATTTTCCGGAGGTAAAATAGTCCCTCGTTCGGATCTTCGGGTAGAGACTACACTGAGGGAGGTCAAAAAGCGTAGGAACTATAGAGTGGGAACATGGAATGTTTTGAGCTTATACAAGCCTGGGGCGTTTAAATCTGTAACTAGAGAATTATAGAAATACCAGGTTAGATGTAGTAGCAGTACAAGAAGTTAGATGGGAGGGTGAAGGTTCAATACAGACAGGCGCATATACCTTTTTCTACGGGAAAGAGAATGACGACCATCAATTAGGGACCGGGTTCTTCATACATAGGAGAATTAATTCAGCCATTAAGAAAGTAGAGTTTATTAATGATAGACTTTCTTATATTGTTCTAAGGGGACGGTGGTGTGACATAGTTATGAATGTCCATGCACCAACAGAAAATAAACAAGATATTGACAAGGACAGTTTTTATGAGGAAATAGAACGAACATTTGATCAGCTTCCGGCATATCACATGAAAATTGTGCTAGGAGATTTCAATGCGAAAGTAGGAAGGGAGGATATTTTCAAGCCCACGATTGGGAACGAAAGTCTCCACTTGCAGAGCAACGACAATGGGGTTAGACTAGTTAATTTTGCCACCGTTAAAAATAAAAATCTAATCGTAAAGAGTACGAAATTCCCACATCGTGATATTCATAAATACACCTGGACCTCGCCAGATAGAGAGACGCATAACAAAATCGACCATGTGCTAATAGATGCAAGGCGGCAATCTAGTATAATCGACGTTCGAACTTTTAGGGTTGCTGACTGCGATTCGGATCACTGTCTGGTAGTTGCGATTGTACGAGAGAGACTTTCATTAAACAAAGGAACTAGGCAAAATTTCGATGTAGAGAGATTCAATCTGAAAAAGCTAGGAGAAGACCAAAGTAGGAATGCTTACCAAGTCCAGTTTTCAAATAGATTTGCAGTCCTAGAAAACACTGCCGAACAAGAAGCTAGGGATGATATGAATATCGATAAAACCTGAGACTGCATTAAAGACAATATTAAGGTAGGTGCAAAAGAAAAATTAGGTCCGCTTGAACTGAAACGAAATAAACCGTGGTTTGATGATGAGTGCGTGAAATTAGTAAATGCAAGAAAGCAGGCAAAACTACAGTGGTTGCAGAATCCGAATGACACTACGGATGAAAATCTCAACAATTCTAAACGAGAAGCCTCTAGAATCATTAGAACAAAGAAAAGAACCTATCTCAAAGACAAAGTAAATGAATTAGAGGGAAATAGTACAGACAAAAATGTTAGGGATCTCTACAAGGGAATAAATGAGTTCAAGAAAGGTTTTCAACCTAGAATAAACATAATTAAGGACAATGATGGTACTATACTCGCGGCTCCAAATAATATTTTGTATAGGTGGAAAAATTGCTTTAATCAGTTATTAAATGTACGGAGATGTCCGATGTGGAGAAAGTGAAATATTCACAGCAGAGCAGTTGGTTGCTGAACCAACTTGAACAGAAGTAGAAACGGCTATAGGTAAACTAAAAACACACAAATCTCCAGGGGTTGACCAAATTCCAGCAGAATTAATTAAGGCAGGTGGGGATAGATCCATAGGCTCATTCTTATGATTTCGAGAAAGGAGGAATTGCTGAAGGAATGGAAAGAATCTATTATTATACCGATCCATAAAAAGGGAGATAGGGCCGAATGTAATAACTATCGAGGAATTTATCTCTTATCAACATCATACAAAATTTTATCTAATATACTGCTGTCAAGATTAACCCCATATGCAGACGAAATCATAGGAGATCACCAATGCGGATTTAGGCGAAATAGATCAACCATTGATCATATATTTTGTATTCGCCAAATCTTGGAGAAAAAGTGGGAATATAATAAGCCTGTTCACCAGCTATACATAGATTTTAAAAAAGCATATGATTCAGTTAGGCGAGAAAAACTGTACAATATCCTCATTGAGTTTGGGATACCAAAAAAGTTAGTTAGGCTGATCAAAATGTGTCTAAATGAAACCTATAGCAGTGGCGGCTATTCAGGGGAAGTAGGTGAAGTAGCACTTCACCAGTATTTTCCCTTTACAATACGTATTTTTAAAGTTATTTTCCATATCACGAATTGGTTTTTACTATAAATGTATCTGTATTTTTAAATTGCCCGCCACGCCACCACCTGGTGGCAAAGCTAGGAGACACTGAGATCCTGAGAGCGCAGCTGTTTCAAGTCGGCCGTGTGAAGGAGAACTGGAAACTACGCCCTCCGTTGCATGGGTAGTCTGTTCAAATAAAAAATGAGGATGGCAAGCAGCAGTTTTCTCGCTTATCCCACGTCTGCTAGGTGACGAGAACAGACTACCCATGAAGCAGTCCCCCTTGTTCAGGCATTTTCTTCGCCGCGCCAGCACCTCACACTGTCAGCTCGGAGAAAGAGGTGGGCACGTTAGATCTTCCACCGTCTGACGGTCTAACGCCGCCAAATTCGAATGTGTTAAATTCAGAAAAACCCGGATTCCACAACCCCGATTAAGTATTCTGTCACACTGGGAACACTAAGCGACTTCCTCTACCTCGATCATTAAAAATACTATTTTCTCATCTCTTATTCCATTTCCGGGGAACTCTTACGCGATTTGCCCTGCCCTAATTATTATTATTATTATTATTATTGTTGTTATTATTACTATTATTATTATCATCATTATTACTATTATTATTATTATTATTATTGTTATTATTTTTGTGCTATTTTCTCTCGTCACACAACTCACACAACGTTCGACGAGACAAGAGAAATTAGGGCAGAGAAAATCGCGTGAGAGTTCCCAGAGATGGATTAAGAGACGAGCAGTTTAGATAGGCCTACTAATAATTTTTTAAAATATTTTAAGTTTGCTGTATGAAATGATATATGCAGCACACCCTCGTTTTGAGCCACGAGCCGCTATTGGGTGAATTCCGTTATTAACATAAGCATGTGGCATTTTTTCTCTTCACCTAATTTAGAGGCCACGAGCCGCCACTGACCTATAGCAGAGTCAGGGTAGGGAAATTTATATAAGATAGGTTTGCCATTAGAAGCGGCTTGAAGCAAGGAGATGCACTATCACCTTTACTTTTTAATTTCGCTTTGGAATACGCCATTAGGAAAGTTCAGGAAAACCCCGTTTTTACGTTCCCGCCATTTACGTTTTCCTGCCATTTACGTCATTTTCAGCTGGTCCCACTTTTTAACCTATGCTGACAATACATAGAATTCCCGCCATTAACAACTTGTACACAGTTGTATTTCCCGCCATTTACGTATTTTTGCCGAAGGTAGCGTTGATTTTCGATGAAGAACCGTTTTCCATGCGTTCTCTTTCAAAGCGAATCCGTGAAGCGCTTCAGTTTTGCTGCAGCGAAGAAAGAACGGTCAAGACAGTCCTTGCAGCAAAACCCGTAAGCGAGATCTGACTTCGCTTCACCAACGCAACCCTGAAGCGCTTTAAAAAGGAACGCAAGGTCTCACTTCCGCTATGTTGCCAACTCTCTTACACGCGGCGACAGTGGCTAATTGCGTTAGTTGAGAGGGAGTTGGTTTCTTTTGTGCTTGTAGATATTTGATATCCACATAGCGTAGGCCTAATTCATCGTGGATTTTTGGCGGTATCATGGAGGTTAATAAAACAGTAGAAAATGCATTTCTTTGCAAGAAAAGACTGAAATTCTGCGTCGTGTTGATTCACACGTGGGAACACGTGTTCAGTTAACGAAAGAACTTGGACTCTCTGTTTCAACTTTGAATACCATCGTAAAAAATAGATCGAGGATTGAACTTAATGCCAAACAAAGTGGTGTAATGTCCAAAAAGCGCAAATATATACGCACATCAGCGTATGATGAGATGGACAAACTTGTGGCAGAATGGATTGTGTCTACGAGAGCGGCAGGAATTCCAGTTGATGGCACCATACTTCGATCTAAAGCCCTTCAGTTTGATGCAAAATTGGGAATCACCGATTTTACTGCATCTAATGGATGGATAGATCGGTTCAAGAATCGCCATAATATTGTCTACAATCAACTTTGTGGAGAAAGTAAAAGCGTCAGTGTGGAAACTGTACAAGCGTGGAAGCAAAAGCTGCCAGCTGTTATTCAGGGTTACGAACCAAGGAATATTTTTAATGCTGACGAAACAGGTTTGTTTTATAACATTTTGCCAAGCAAAACTTTGTGCTTTAAGGGGGAAAAGTGTAATGGTGGAAAACTCAGCAAGCAGCGGGTAACTGTTCTGCTAATGGTCAATGTTGACGGATCAGAAAAATTACCCCCTTAGTGATCGGTAAATTCAAGAAGCCCAGGTGTTTCAAAAATTTGAAAAATCTGCCCACAAAGTATGATGCAAATGCCACAGCATGGATGACTAGCAGCATCTTCACATCTACGCTTCATGCTTTGAATGCTAAAATGGGAGCAAATCATCGAAAAATACTGTTGTTCTTGGACAGATGTGCAGCCCACCCTGATGATCTGCAGCTAAGAAACATTAAGCTTGTGTTTTTCCCGCCAAACTGCACAAGCGCGAGGAGTATGGGAACAGATATGGCCTGGTAGGGGAACTGTGGTGGGGGGTGATGACGTCATAGGGGTGGGGGTAATGACGTCATGGAGGAGAAGTGATGACGTCATCCAAGATGGCGGCACTTCCGGTTACGGAACAAGATGGCGGCACTTCCTGTTCCGGAACAAGATGGCGGTACTTCCTGTTCCGGAACAAAATGGCGGCACTTCCTATTCCGGAAAAATATGGCAGTACTTCCTGTTACGGAACAAGATGGCGGCTAGCGCCAAATTCAAAATTCGAAAATGCAAGAGTGTGCTAAGTCGCAATTGTATATATTTAATGCAAAAGTGAGCTAAGTCGAAATTTTATGGCGGGATATTTGAAAATAATAAAATGGCGCCTAGCGCGAAATTCAAAATTCAAAAATGCAAGAGTGGTCTAAGTCGAAATTGTATATTTAATGGAAGAGTGATCTAAGTCGAAATTTTATTTTTTAAATTAGCGGGATATTTGAAAATATAAAAATAGCGGAAGCCTCAAAATGGCGGAAGCTTCAATATGGCGGGGTAGGGCGGGATATATGAATTTTGTATTTTTTTCAAATTTGGTGGAAATTCTAGAAAGATACAATATGACGGTATGGTTACAAGATAGCGGATTGGGAGGGATATATGAAATATGTATTTTTTTTAAAGTGATGGAGATTAAGGGATGAAGATGGCAACAAAACAGGAAACAGGACTAAGTGGAAGGTAAGGATACTACTACTACTATTGTATTATATAGTTGCGCCCACTTTTTAAATTCTGAATTTTGTGTATGGTAGGCCAACTCCTTTTATGTATGCAGCGCCAAAACTGTTAACAAACTCCCTTTACGAATACAGCGGCTACTTTTTAAATTCTGAATTTTGTGTATGGTAGGCCAACTCCTTTTATGTATGCAGCGCCAAAACTGTTAACCAACTCCCTTTACGAATACAGCGGCTACTTTTTAAATTATGAATTTTGTGTATGGTAGGCCAACTCCTTTTATGTATGCAGCGCCAAAACTGTTAACCAACTCCCTTTACGAATTCTGAATTTCGTGTATGGTAGACTATTCTGAATAAATATTTTAAAAATAATGTTTTCAACTCAACACAAAAGACGTAATTTCTGTAAACTAGTAGATGGGCCTATAATATTGTTACACACTTAATTTGCATTACATACGATTTTGTTCAAATGATGAATTGAAAACAACATATGTTACATTGAGAATAAACAGTATAACATTGTCATGCCTATAATTAAAATTAATACCGTACGCAAACGAGAACGACCCTGATTAAAGACTGATATCATCAGGACAAATATGTACCACTGTATGCATCACCTTTCTTGATAACAATCTTTACCATGTTCCGGGAGTTGCACTCATTACATTAATGATTCACAACTGGCGAAAATAATTTATTCAATAAACTTTTTTTCTATCGACCCGAATTATTTCAAAATTAGTACATAAGCCTATTATGGTGTTAGAAGGAAATCTTTAAAAGTTCATGCGTG
Source organism: Ectobius pallidus (assembly GCA_964059195.1). NCBI lineage: Eukaryota > Metazoa > Arthropoda > Insecta > Blattodea > Ectobiidae > Ectobius > Ectobius pallidus. Next base: position 93,892,682 of record CAXKWD010000001.1, read on the forward strand.
TAACTATTATAGTTCACAGAATACATAATACATAATTATTACTTAAAGATTTTATCAATCTATACTTTTGTTTTTCGTGAATATCTCTGTAGAATTCGTGCCAGTTAGTACAGATGAATCATAAGTGGACTAAAGTATTGTATATGAAAACTTTTTTCTAACGAAGCGAACTATCTCAAAATTTGTACATATATCTGTTACGATGTAACTACGAAACCTTTAAAATTTCAAAGCCGTAGCTATTATACTTCACAGAATATTATTTAAATGTCTGAAATAAATATCAGCTAGTAATATTAATTACAAGTCCTCTTATGAAATCAGTTCTCAATACATGGACAGGTAGAATAATTTTACGATCTTGCAATGTACACCAAGTCCATCTATAATTGCATTACACAGGATTTTTTTTTTGGTAAAATAAATCAACATTTAATTGTACCTTATTTAATTTCACAAGAAATATTATTATAGTACAACAAGTTGGTACATACAAATCATTAATAGGTGGGAGGAATTCCCGTGATATCGTCTACAGTCAACACTTCAAACACTAACAATATGTAGGCCGCCTAGAGGTAATTCCGACTCATCATTGCTATCAAGGAACTGAATCAAAAATACTTATATCCGGAATACCAGTTATAGCTCCTCAATATGTAGGGAGCAATACATGTATTTTTCACAACATCCGACTTGTCTCAACATTAGCAATAAAGATCTTGAAACCGTTATAGGTGGAACTGATCGAAATACCCAATCAGTCATATCCGGGAAGCTTGATGTAACTCATAACAGCAATCCGGGGTCATAACCTCCTACCAAACATATAAATATGGTTGAAAAAATTTCATAATCTCATTGTGAATTCAATACTTCTACAGGTGTGAAAGGCGTGTGTGTGTGAGTGTTAAATTTATAGTGAAAAATATTAGCAGTTTCTACAGGCAGGCAGTCAACATAATAGTGTTTTAGCACTTATTCTTCAAGGATCTTCATGAAAGGTAAATGTTTTGTTTGTTTTATAATCAGAGTGCACAATTTACCCTCAGTAATAATAACCTTTTATTTTCTTGTTTCAAAACTTACTGTATTGTGTTTTAAGCCACCCCTGTAAACTTACAACGTTCTGTAACGAACATCGTACGTCACGTACTGTTGTACGGTGAAATCTACATACAGGAATTAACTTAACTAAATTCTTAAGATTTGGACAGTTACAATCTCGTAATTCATATACATGTATACTTGGTAAAATATTTTTTAAAAACTCTTGCTTATTTAAACCTTTAACAAAACCATGCGTATAATTTAAAAAAATGTATTTCAAAATGTCTTCTAATAGAAAATATTCTACGTAGCCGTTGTCGTAGTTAATACAATGATGAAAATGTTCCAGGTAGTGTCTGGTTGCTTGATGTGGTAAAATGTCTTGCGGTTTTTTAAAAACGTAATGGTATGTTTCTTCGGAGTCTATGTTACATGCGGCAAACTCTTCACGAAATACTTTTTGGTTTTGTGCTCAATGAAGAACTGAAAGTCAGCTATAATTCCGTTCCTAAGGATTTAAAGGAAAAATAATATCAGTCTTCTTCACAAACTAATAGCACAATTTTACTCATTCTGCATTAAATATTGATAAATTATAAGCTTTACTGTTCTGAAATGTTCCATGATATACCAAATTTAACTTAATACTCCCCCTGTTTATTGCTGTAACATCTTCGATAGAGAAGATCTTTGTATATTTTCGGGGAAGAAACACTGTTAAAACTTCACTGTGAACTTTCTGTCGTATTTTCAGCATTACACTTTGACCGAATCGTGTTTCTTTCACTTCGCACTCTAGTATAAAATAGGCGAAATCAATATCTAGTTGATTTATGGGCACACACCTGTTCTGGATACTAGCGCTGTTGAATCTCTCTACGATATTAAGAGCCATCTGTAAATAAACAGAAAAAATACTCAGATTAATAACAATAATAATAATTAATATGTCGACCTAGAACAAAAAGTATGCGTGATTTATTCGATTTTTTTTTCTTCAGAAAATGAAGTTATTTGAAATAGGAAAACAAACGAGAAGTTAATTATATTATATTATATTATTAAACAAACATGATATCACTTACCTCTATAGCAATAGGAGAGAAGACAATTATGTTAGATGAAGAAGCTCAGATGTAGATGCACACGCCAACTAATAAATAGTCTTCACTATTCACAGAACGCTGAAACAATGTTTTAAGATGGAACTGTCAGACAGTTTATATAGATATTGAGTAACCTTATCGTCCTCACGGAACTTCCACAAGTTTTCTCGTTTGAAAATAGAATTATATGCCGGATGTAGTTCAATAACATGTCACGACATGCTACTACACTTTAAACATATATGACTCAACAGGATTTACGCGAGTGTGACCCTGTTTACAGACCTAAATACGATGACCTTTAAGCGGATATCTGATAACGGGTTTCGTTCTAAGAACATGCACAGCTTCCTTGTCTGATTGTCTGAAAATAGATAGATACTTAATTAGAAACCGGAAACGTATTTCTTTGAACTTTCACAACTTTCATATTTGAAAATAGAATTAGGTGCTGGAACAGGATTTTCTGACGAGGATGTTTACTGACCCCATTACGTTATAGTTTCAATCTTGTTGTGACATGAACACAGTTACACCCTTTCCTATATAATAAGCTGAATGGGTTGTTTTGTTCACAGTTTATCACAGAACCTCTAGCCATAAGGAGTAAGGTGTCAGCTGTAGTTGAAAAAAGAAAAAAAAAACAGGTGAGTCGATAAAACTTAATTCATTTTTTCATAAGGTTATCGGTCCAACGTTATGACACAAACGAATTCAACATGTGTCGTAAAACATAACAGCTGTTTTTGTAAAATTAAAATAGAAGTTTTCCCTCATAAACAGTTATATACATTTTAATCGGTTAATTAAAAAAAAAACCATTGCATTTCACTCATTTTTTCTCCTTGTTATAGGTTTATCAACAATCTCTCTCTCTTGCGTAGTGTTGTATGACAATGTCTGTCCCCTTTATCGATATTTGTTCATCATCATCAGAGTCTGAGAACGAACTGGATACCATTACATTGTCAGATTCCGAACCTGAAGTGTACACAGTTCCGGACAGTGAACCTAGGATCTACACCGTTCAAGATACACAGACGGGGACTGTTACATTTACGGATTCCGAATCTGGAAACTATGCAGATGTGTACACGATCTCTGATAGCGAACCTGAGATATACAGTATTCCAGATACGCAACCAGAGACTGGTACACTTCCTGAATCGTTATCTGGAAACGGTGTAGGTAACATTACTTTACCAGATTCTGAGGATGTCGTTGATGTTAATGATGCAAATCTGTCTGCACCTAGCACATCAAGTAATGCAAGGGGGGAGTGTAAGAGATCCACCACCTCCTACATTTCATCTTGTAGAGAGTGCTCGTAAGGAGTACTCTAGGTTTGATGCTGTTGGGTTGCAGATGATTATCAACCTAACTGAACCATCAGGTGATGTAGGGTCAGATCATTTCGAAAGGTGTTTGAAAGATGCCATCGACTATGCTTTAGTAGAGGCTAATGACTGGGATTTCTTTGGTGTGTCCATCTACAATGAAGTCAGTCAGATGGACAAACCAATAGGTCTAAGTTTTAGGAGAAAAGATCAGTTTAACATAGAGGTACTGAAAAACGTAGTGAGTATACTATGTCAGTCTAACGCCAATTTCCGTGTTACCGACCGTTTGCGTTTAGTAGTTGACATTGTTCATCTACCTAATGGAAACGGAGAAGGTACTGGTATCAAGACGAAGGGTCGTAAGATTGATGTACTGGCCCATTTGAAGCGAAGTGTTATTCAAATAAAAACACTAATGAACTGTCTTGCATTCGCTGTAGTGATTGCAATCGCTAAGTTGGAAGAAGACCGTGATTTCCGTGCTTACCTTAGGAATGATATGACTGGCAAGAAAATCAAAGCAAAAGTTGCCAAATTTATTAGTGATTCAGGCGTTGATCTCAGTAGAGGAGGGGGACTCCCTGACCTTGCTGTGATTCAAAATTACATCAAGGATAAGTATAGGCTAGTGGTTTATAGTGGTTTTAAGCTCGCTAAGATATTATTCGACGGAAACAACGGACAGGACAAGAAAAAGCTGTATCTCTTATACCAGTGTTTTTCAAACTTTTTCATGACACGACCCCCCGTAGTATCAAAAAATATTTCGCGACCCCCCAACCCCTTTTTCCATGTACGTTAAAAATATGTAATACTTACAACAATTTTATGCGATTGTGTTATTTGCGCCATCTGTTGGTAACACTAGGAACTAGTGCAGGTTCCGGATGTTAGCAACAGATAGCGCTGGTAGTCCACGAAAGATCCACAAGTTTCGAGACGTTTCTTTACGCTTCGAGATAATTCTCGCTAGAATGCGCTGGCCTATAAATACGGCGGTCAACCACGGCCATGGCAGTTTGATGCAAGACAGCGAAGGAAGTCGAATCAGAAGCAATCCCGATAAGTGAAAACGATTCAGAAGTGTAAATTCGGTGTTATGTGGACTGTAAGGTGCCTTGGAGTTGGAGTAATTATAGACTGATTTGTGAGCGTAACTCACGCGTGGTCATGTCTGCTGTTTAGTTGTTTGAAGAGCGCGAACCACTTGTTTTACGGTACGTATTTATTTGAGTTGTTATAATTGAAAATGGATAAATTCCTGAAAAGATCATCAGAACCATCAACGTCTAGCGGGAGTAGTGGAATAAAGAAAAAAAGTCTTTATGACGACAATTATTTAAAATTTGGGTTTACTGTGATTGACAGTAAACCGCAGTGCGTAATTTGCTTTGAAATTTTGTCAAGAGAAAGCATGAAGCCATCGAAGTTGGTACGCCACCTAAACACAAAACATCCTAATGAAAAAAATAAACCCGTGGAATTTTTTGCGCGAAAATTAAAAGCTCTCGAACATCAAAAAACTGCTATAGGACAAATGTCCAACCTAAATGAGAAAGCGTTGCTCGCTAGTTATCGAGTAGCTTTTCGTGTGGCTAAAGCAGGGAAATTTCACAGTATTGCCGAAAATTTGATTTTACCAGCGGCTTTAGATATAGCAGAGATTATGTTTGGCAAGCAAGAGGTCGAAAAGCTCAAAAGTATACCTCTCTCTGACAATACCATTCAACGCAGGATAAGCAATATGGCGTCTGGTGTTCGTGATCAAGTGATAGAAAAAATAAAGAAAAGTTCTTTTGTATCCTTGCAATTTGATGAATCAACGGATATTGCGGGTTGTGCGCAATTTGTAGCTTTTGTGCGTTTTGAATCCAATGAAATAATAATGGAAGAAATACTATTTTGCAAGGCACTTCCCAAAAATACTACAGGTCAATGCTTGCATGACATGTTCCTTGAAGCTACGCAAGATATGAATATCGATTGGGCACAAAAATGCATTGCTATTTGTAGTGACGGAGCAAAAGCCATGACTGGTGCGAAGAGTGGATTTATTGCTAGACTGAAAGAACAGATGCCAAACGCTTGTTGGATGCATTGCTTTCTCCATCGCCAAGCTCTTGCAGCCAAATCCTTACCGCAAGAATACAGTCAAGTTCTTAATATTATTATTAACATTGTAAATTCTATTAAAGGAAAAGCGTTGCAGACTCGATTGTTTTGAATCATTTGTGAAGATATGGGGACACTACACCGCAATTTGCTTTACCATACAGAGGTTAGGTGGTTATCAAAAGGCAAAGTACTGACCAGAGTTATGGAACTTCGCGCTGAACTATTGGTATATTTACAGCAAGCCAAGTCACATTACTCTGAATTCATTTCTGACCCGGAATTCCTTTTAAAATTGGCTTTTCTTTCTGACTTATTTGAACATTTAAATAACTTGAATAAAAGTCTTCAAGGGCGTGATGAAAATGTCATTACAGCAAAAGACAAACTCCATTGCTTTATAAAAAAAATTGAATTGTGGTCATCATCTATAAATCAAAACAACTTTGATTCATTTTCGTCCACACAGTCTTGCATTGAAGTAGTCGGAAGCGAGATCAACATCAACTCATATATATCTGGTATGAAAATAGTGTTACATAATTTGAAGAAAGAATTGTGTCATTACTTCTCACTGCAAGAGATATCGGATAACACTGGGCAAAGATGGATCTTAAATGCGTTTTTAAATGCAGCTATAAACGAGGCAAATTTAGCAACTAAGCTCAAAGATAATCTGCTGGAACTATCTGCCGATGGGATGTTACACTTGGAATTCAAGTCTGAAAATTTGGATACGTTTTGGTTAAAAAGAAGAACAGAATACCCGGAATTAACAACCGAGGCTTTGAAGTGTTTGATTCCATTTTCTACCTCGTACTTGTGCGAGTTGGCATTTTCCTCAATGGCGCAAATAAAATGTAAACTAAGAAATCGCTTAAATTTGGAAAACGATTTAATACTTAATGTGGCAAAAACGGATCCACGATGGGAGAAATTAATTGAACAAACTCAAGCGCAACCTTCACATTAAAATGAACGATTACTCGAAGGTTTTATTTCTTGTTAATGAGTTTGTGTAAATAACATAAAGAGTATCATTTTTCGTTAACAATACATACTGCTACTTAAGATAAGCAAGCACAGATGTAATCATTTTCTATTGAAACACATTTTTAATATATTCTTTTTTGGAATAACATGTTTTAAACTAGCATTTTTCTGACTTGTATGATTGATTATATGGAAATTTTGTTAAATATAATAATTTTAACTCTTACCGACTTTTTATTTAAGTCTCACAAATTATATGTTGTATAAAAAAACTGAAGTTTTCTCGACCTCTCGCGACCCCCCTGGAGAGGCTCCGCGACCCCCCTGGAGAGGCTCCGCGACCCCCCAGGGGGTCGCGACCCACAGTTTGAAAAACACTGTCTTATACGACCCAGAGATAAGACATTACCACACCATAAGCAACCTAAGGGCAGCTATGGCTGTTAGATATATCTGTGAGGGGTGTAATAAAGGGTTTAATATTGTAGCAACGAAGCATTCCTGTGATAATGTTTGTTCTCTGTGTAGATCGATACCACCCTGCAATGTATGCGATAGAACTTTTAAAGGTCAGGAGTGTTTCGATAAGCACAGAAGCAATCTGATCGAAAAACGTACTGTCTGCATGGCTCTTCAAAAGTGTAAAGAGTGTAAAATGCTTAAAGCACTTTGGAAAAGTCATGAATGCTACAAGTCTTTCTGTCAGTATTGTAAAAAACAGCAATCATCAGGACATCAGTGTTACATGGCCAAGTTGAAGGAGAGGTCATCTTCCTCAACTAAGAACAACACGTTGTGTATCTATTACGACATCGAGTCGACCCAGGACACCAGACTCGAAGACTCGAAGGCTACGTTTCTTCACGTACCGAACCTATTATGTGTTCAACAATCTTGTTCTACGTGTGAGTCCTCCAAGGATGATGTGTGTGCTAGATGTGGACCTCGTAAACATTCTTTCTGGGAAGATCCAATCCATGGTTTCATGGAGTATCTAAGAATGAACAGACCTCAGTTCAAGAAGCTCATTGTTGTAGCGCATAACGCCCGGTCTTATGATCTACAGTTCATTCTTGACTTTGCTATTAAGGCAGGATGGAAAACTGACTTGGTTATGTCGGGATGCAAGATTCTTTGCATGAAGATTGAACACTTGGTCTTTCTAGACAGTTTAAACATTATTCCATTACCTTTGCGAAGTTTCCCAAAAACTTTCGGTCTGGCTGAAGTGGCCAAAGGATTTTACCCGCATTTTTTCAATACGACCGCTAACCTCAATTACGTTGGTCCACATCCTGGTATCGAATTTTACGGCTCGGAGACCATGTCTACGGAAGGTCGTGAGGTCTTTCTAGAATGGTTCGAGACCGTAAAAGACGACGAAGCATACGACAATCGCGCAGAGCTCCTAAAGTATTGCCAGATGGATGTCACAGTCTTGAGAGAAGCCTGCACTCTCTTTAAAAGACTTTTCAAGGAAATAGCTGATTTCGATATCTTTGAAGAATCTATTACTATTGCGAGTGCTTGCAATCGCATCTTCAGAAAACTTTTTCTCAAAGAGAACACTATAGGTCTGGTTCCTCCCTGCGGCTACCGTAAAGCAGGCAGGCACTCTAGGAAATCCCTCATGTGGCTTGTCCACGAAGCCAGGGAGAGGAACATATTCATCCGTCATGCGGGTAACGGAAGAGAAGTTCGCCTGCCCGAGCTTCCAAACTGGAATGTGGACGGTTTCTGTGATGAAACACGAGAAGTTTTCGAATTCCTCGGCTGTTATTATCACGGTTGTCTCTGCAGACCCAACAGAGATGTACCCGTGATGGATTCGTCTTCTGAATCCCTGTCCGTGAGATACGAAAACACCATGGCCAGATTGAAAGCTATCCGAGATTGTGGTTATACTGTTCATGTTATGTGGGAATGCGAGAAATTCCCACAACTGCGCAATGACCCAGTTGTCGGAGACTCCTCTGGTCTTGAGAGACTCGGTTTACGGTGGGCGAACTGAAACTATGCGCCTCTACCATAAAGCGGAAGAGCAGCAGAAAATCCTCTATGCAGACGTTATGTCACTATACCCGTACGTCTGCAAATATTTCAAGTTCCCCGTAGGGCATCCCACTGTTCATGTAGGGGATCAGTGTTTGGATGTCGCTGCCATGATGAAGAAAGAAGGAGTCATTAGATGACCGTCCTACCTCCGCAACAGCTTTACCATCCAGTTTTGCCTTTCAGGTGGGGTGGTATGCTCTTGTTTCCCCTTTGCCGTTCCTGCGCTGCTACTATGGAGCAAGGGACCTGCACTCATGATGAGGAAGAGAGAGTACTCACAGGTACTTGGATTGTGGATGAGGTGAGACTGGCAGTAGAGAAAGGGTATACTGTTCAGTAAGTCCACGAATTCTTAGAGTACGAGGTTACCACATACTCTAAAAGTTCTCGTCAAGGAGGACTGTTCGCGTACTGTATAGACCTGTTCCTTAAAATAAAGACAGAGTCCAGCGGATACCCTAGCAAGGTTCAAACAGGTGAGGAGAAAAAAGAATATATCGATCTGGTTTGTGAGAGAGAAGGCATTAAGTTAGACCCTACCCAGATCGTGAAGAACGCTGGAAAGTGGGCCATTAGCAAGCCTTGTCTCAATTCTTTTTGGGGAAATTTTGTGAAGATCCTAACAGGACGAAGACGAAGCTTGTTAATGACTCTCTAGAGTTGATTACTCTCCTCACGACTCCAGGTATAGAAGTGAAACGGCTCCTTTTTGCCAGTGATGAAGTCGTGTGGGTTAACTATATCCCCATAGAAGAGGAAAAGTTCCCTCTTCCTCACACTAGTGTTGTTCATGGGGCCTATGTAACAACTGGTGGACGTATGACCCTTTATAAATACCTCGATCAGTTGGATCGAAGAGCCCTATATTGCGACACAGACAGTGTGATTTACACTCAGACCGACAAAGTCGAGTACACCGTTCCCATTTCAGACTTTCTAGGCGACATGACGGACGAGCTGACAGACTATGGACCTGACGCTTACATCTCTGAGTTTGCTAGCGGAGGACCTAAGAACTATGGTTATAAGGTTGTTATCGATGAAAACACCACAAAAACTGTATGTAAGGTCAGATGTATCACTTTAAACTATGATACTTTGAAAGTGGTCAACTTTGACACCATCAAGAGTATGGTTTTAGAAGGTGATCACAGTGCAACAGTGACTGTGAGAACCGAAAATAAAATAAAGAGAAAGGCCGGTCCGTGCATAGTTTCGGAGCCTGAGGATAAAATGTACCGTCTCTGCTTCAGGAAAAGACGCAGACTTAGCGGTAGGTTCGACTCCCACCCTTATGGGTATAAATAAAGACGAGTAGAAAGTACCGTGTCAGTATGGACTCGTCCTCGTCTCTAGAGTGTTTGGCAGTGAAGAAGTTGTTGATCAATAGAACCCTTATTCATCATACGATAGAAGAATTGGCTGAGTTATCCCCGGAATTTTTAGCTTCTTGTGCAGCTCAAAGTATCTATCTAGTGTACGATAAACTCCCTCAAAATGTGCAACGTAGTGGAATAGTTAAAGAGTGTCTTCGATGTGATAAACATTATCCTGTTCACGACTGTTGGGATGGACCCATGCCTATGATAAGAGACTGTTATGGTTGTCGTAAAGTTTGAACACCCATTCACTTTAATTGTCTCAGGTCCGAGTTTTTGTGGTAAGACCACCTTCACTATAAAACTGATCAACAACTTGAAACATCTACCTAACGTAAGTAAATACAGCAGAATTTTGTGGTGTTTCGGTGAAACTAATGCCATTCCTCCGTCTAGCAAATTCAATACCCCTGTGACGTATCATAAAGGTCTTCCAAACTTTAAAGAGAAACAAAACTGTAGTAAACCTGTTTTAATAATTTTAGACGATTTACTCGACAAAGCTTACTGTTCGAGGTGTCTTCAATATTCACAAAAGGTTGTCATCACCGTAACATATCTGTAATTTTAATCACTCAGAAACTTTTTCATCAATCTTCGCACAGTAGAGATATTTCTCTCAATACAAAGCACATGGTGTTGTTTAGAAACTTGAGAGATAAAAATCAGATTACGTTTCTAGCTAAACAAGTGTACCCTGAAAACTGGAGAGCGTTTTACAAAGCTTTTCAAAACGCTACGAAGAAGGCTCCCGGCTATATGTTAATAGATTTTTGTCAGAGAACTAACGATTTGAATAGATTCCGAACTAAAATCTTTCCTTCCGAAGTTACAAAGGTTTACGTGCCTGTAAAGCATGAAACGGATAACATCTCATTACCATACCTTACAAGTTCTTAAAACGGCTTCGCCCCAGTTGAGAAGTTTTATTCTAAAGAGCGGTAGCCAAGAGTTGATACTTGCTATAATAGAGTGTGCTCTGAACGTTTTGAACGGTCAATGTAAAATTCATTCGTGTTCTAAACGTAAATTGAGCAAACATAAAGAATCTTTGAGACATCTTATCGATAGAAAAGTTTCTCTGCCAACGAAAAGGAAAACTTTAGTTCAGAAAGGAGGATTTCTAATTCCTCTCTTGTCTGCTGTATTGTCTGGAATCAGTTCTATAACGTAATGTTACAGAAAATGATGTTACTCAGCATAAAAGAGTACAAACGTTTAAAACGTGGTGCTGATGATTCAAACTCGTCAGTTTCTAGAGATCCTTACAAAGAGTGGGTCAAAATACGTGAAAAGCAAGATCCTATCTTCGCGAAGAAACAGAAAAGAATATTAGAAGAACCTAGTAAAAGAGATGTTTCACTCGAGAAATCTTCAACACTCGAGATACCTCCGGCACCTGAGCCCTTAGATGTAAAACCTAGTGTTATAGGAGATCTTGCTGGTAAATACCTGGCAGCTTATGTAAATTCCCCAAAGATTGTAGATACTCAGTTTGGAATCTATAAGGATAAAGAATCGGGAGAGTATATGATAGGTAATTCTAAAATACAAATAGAACACAACACTTTAATTATTAACAATAAGAAGTACAACACAACCGTAGGTCTGTGGGAACTTCTTACTAGGAAGAAAGTAGATTTAAAACAATTAAGTGAGGAAGACCTTGACATGTACAAAGACATTTTAATAACGACCGGTGGACATTTACATAATAACGAACTTAAAACCTCAAGAACCAATAAATATAAACTAGTCGTTTCTAAATTATTTCCAGCGAATAGGTGGAGTACTTATAATCAGAGAAGATGAACAGATTACATGGCCTCTATTACAATCCGGGTGAACCTACGGGTTTTTCCACTCTAGGCAAACTTTCACAAGCAAGTACCGTTACAGATAAGAATATAGAGGAATGGTTGATTGCGCAAGATGTTTACAGTTTACATAAACCTATTAGGAAAAAGTTTCCAAGAAATCCTTATTCTGTAAACAACATTTACGACATGTTCGAACTTGATCTAGCTGACGTGCAAAACATTTCGAAACATAATGACAACATACGATATTTACTTGTAGCTATTGACGTGTTTTCCAAATACGCTTGGGTTGTACCTCTAAAATCTAAGAGAGGTACTGAAGTGAAAAAAGCATTCGAGTCAGTGTTGAAGAAAACTATCAGAAATCCTCTCGTACTGAGAACAGATAAGGGTAAAGAGTTTCTAAACAAAACGTTTCAAGACTTTTTAAAGAAAGAGAACATAGAGTATCGCGTTTCCAACAACCCCGATGTTAAATGTTCGATAGTTGAACGCTTCAATCGCACTTTAAAAACTAAAATGTACAGATATTTTACTTTCAAGAACAGTTACAAGTATTTAGACGTGTTGGATAGATTTGTGGCAGGATACAACGATTCTGTACATACCAGTACAGGAATGGCTCCTAGTAAGGTAACCGATAAGGATGTCCTGAAAATATGGAAGCGTATGAGAAACAAACAGCTTCGTGTGAAACCTAGACCTGTACGATTCAATGTAGGGCAGACTGTTAGAATAGGTAAAGAGAAGATGAAATTCGATAAGGGATTCGAACAAAACTATTCCACTGAAATATTCAGAATCGTTAAAGTAATCAAGCATTCGCCTCAACCTGTATACGAACTCGAAGATCTTAGGAACACTCCTATTTTGGGTCAGTTTTATAGTTATGAACTCACGCCTGTAACTATAAACAATGACACTGTTCACAAGATTGATAAAATTCTACGCACCCGTACGGTAAGGAGCAGTAAAGAACACCTCGTACGGTGGAGAGGTTATGGTCAAGAGTTTGATTCTTGGTTTAAAGATAAAGATTTAGTATGATGAACGAAGATTTTTATATTACCTTACTGAGTGATGCGTTAATCAAAACTTTTCCTACCAATACTCTAGCTAGTTTTCAAGTGCAACTAGCAGAAGTCTTGAAATTAGAGAGGGATCAATGGGAGGTGGGATTATGTGAAATTAGTTATTCTCAAGGAATTTTATCAGAAACGGAAGGTGCAAAAATCAATCTCACAACATGTACCACGAAGAAAGAACTTGTATTTATATATTGTAATATAATGAAGCCCCATCTTGTAGGAGATTCGTATGTGAAACTTCTTAGAATTATTCAATTTCCTCAGTCATACCATGTGTTTCCAGTAGTTTACTACCATCCCGTTGAAAGTACAGAATTTCAGGTGATAGGTATAGAGTTGACAACAAAGTTATTTGCTCTAGCATAATTAGTAGATAGCACTAAACCTACTACGCTTGTTTTACATTTTAAGAAGAGAATACAAACTAGTTTCTGACTCAGTTGCGATGGATCCGCTCACAGCTTACTACGTTAATCAGTCAGGAGGGCGTCTTAACAATCTAGGCCCTTTCTACACCGGTAGCCCCTATGTTCAACAAGGTGGAGGTCTAGGTAGTTTCCTGGGTGGACTGTTTAGAATGATAAAATCTGTTCTCTTTTCGGGTGCTAAAGCGTTAGGTCGTGAAAGTTTCTCGGCTGGTGCAAATATCTTATCAGATATAGCATCTAGGAAGAAAGGTGAAAAAGTAAAAGACATTGTCGCTAACAGAGTAAACGAGTCAACTATGAAACTCGTGAACAAAATGCAGGGTAAGGGTAGAAAGAGGAAACGTTCATCGAAAACGAAGACGAAAACTGAAATAAGAGATATATTTAGCAGTGTAAGGAGAAGAAAGTAGTCAGTAGTGTCGAGATGCTTGCGCTAACAAAGTCAGAGTTCGACGTCTTCGATAAGGCTCCTATTCAGGCAGCCGTGTTGGGGAATGTTATTACATTATGTAAACCCATTACTCCAGTCGATCAAAATGTTCTCGAAATCATAGTTCCTGCAGATAATGAACACTATATTGATTTAAACGTACAGCTCATGGTGAAAGGGCAATTCGTTAAAAACGATGGGAAAGAGTTAGCCGATACCGATAAGATTACCGGAGTAAACAATCTACTTCATTCGCTATTCGGGCAGTGCAGCGTTTCTTTAAATGGAACATCAATCACTTCATCTGAAGACTTGTATAATTACAGGTCATATTTTGAATCATTGTTTGCATATGGAGAGGATGCCTCAAAACCTCATCTGACTAACTCGTTTTGGTATTTAGATAAAGCTATCGAAGGTTTGACAGATCCTAAAGAACTTGAACTAAACGGAACGTTAGGAGCAAACGATAAAAACACTGGTTGGCTTGAAAGATATGAAAAGTCTAAGAAATCTAAACCAATAGTCATGATTGGTAAACTACATGGCGATATTTTCAATCTATCGAAACTTTTGTTGCCAGGCGTAAACATGCAGATACCTCTTACGAAATCAAAGAGAGAGTTTTATCTTTTAGGTACGGACAAAGACTCTAAAGTTTTCTTTAAGTTCCTTGATGTAGGCCTGTATGTGAGGAAAATCAAACCTTCACCTAGTATTCTCTTAGCACACGTTAAAACATTGGAAAAAGGTCATAATGCCCACTATCCCCTCACTAGAGTGGATTTAAAACATTCACATTTAGTTCGGGATCTAGATCGATTTCTATCGATAATGCTTACATTGGTACTCTACCCAAAAGACTCCTCTTTTCAATGGTGAAAAATTCGGCTTTCCCAGGCTCAGTGGAATCCAATCCCTACGAGTTTCATCATTTTGCTTTGAATTCTTTTGCCATGTATATAAATGGTCAACAGATTCCTTCAGAAGGGTTAAGCATTTCTACAGATCATGAAAAGACTACAACACTAGCTTATGATACTCTTTTTAAAGGTTGAGGGATCCATCACAGCAATAGCGGTATGCAAATCACTCACGACATGTATATAAATGGGTTCTTCATGTTAATGTATGATCTAACTCCTGACGCCTCTGCTTCGCATGGTCATAAAAGTTTACCGAATAACGGTAACATTAGAATAGAAGCAAAATTCGACACGGAATTAAAACAAGCCCTTACGTGTATTCTCTATTCGGAATACGATAACAGTATTGAAATTACAAAAGATAGAAAAGTAATGACAGATTATTAAAAGGATGAACACAACACAAATAAATCATGCACTTCGTAATGTTCACATTTTTGATGGAGTTTATCCTAGCGATTTACTGCCCCATAGAGTAACAAACAAACCTAAATCTTACATCATTAATCTAGACCCACATTGTTCACCTGGTTCACATTGGGTTGCCGTGTATTTTAAAAATAAAAATTTTGCTTATTACTTTGATTCATTTGGACTACCACCTCTCATTCCGGGATAACAAAATTTATTTGTCAAAATTCAATAAACTGGTCATACAACACTCAAAGATTGCAAGGGCTGACAACGTCTGTCTGCGGACAGTATAGTTGCCTGTTCATCTACTACATGGATAGAGGTTATAACATGCAAGAGTTTGTGAATCTCTTCAACACAGCAACAACTCCTGACAGAGAAGTTGTACAACTCTTCCATAAATCCTGGGGAACGTTGTGTGGAACGAAAGGAGGTCAGATATGTCTTCCCGGACATTCACACCGTGAGTCATTATTGCTAACGCTATCTTGTTTTGATACTAATTCTATTACCTTTAGATCACGTGATAGTAATACAGTTACTATGTCTATTTTCAGAATAATACGAGACGAGACGAGGGGGTAACGTCAGTATAGAACGTACCGTCCGGGAATCATGATGTCTACAGCTAATGGAGAAGGGAGCAAAACTCTTGCAAGAAAAGTAAGTATAGAACAGATTGATAAAAACAAGCTGTCATAACATGTATACACGTATCGTGAATAGATTTTCTAATGTGTTTATGATTTTGTATGATTTCAGAATAAACCTTCGAGGAGCGAGCCTCGTACAAAGAGGTATCGGGAAAACACCCCGTCTACAGAGGAGGTGATAGACTTGGAGAAACTTCTAGATGAAGTGCAAAACACATCCATCGACACTTTTGTAGAGCAAGCTCCTGGAATCATTATGTCTACAGCTATTGGAGAAGGGAGCAAAACTCTTGCAAGAAAAGAAGTATAGAACTGATTGATAAAAACAAGTTGTCATAACATGTATACATGTATCGCGAATAGATTTTCTAATGTGTTTGTGTTTTTTGTATGATTTCAGAATAAACCTTCGAGGCGAGACCCTCGTACAAAGAGGTACCAGAAATCCATCCCATCTACGGAGGATGTGATAGACTTGGAGAAACTTCTAGAGGAAGCTCTAAACACAACCGTCGACACGTTTGTAGAGCAAGCAGGAGTCGTTCCTTCTATACTGGCTCGTAGGATTTATTTCCTCAACCGAAACAAGGACAGATATCTAAGTATCGGCTTCTACACATCGGTGAACTACAGTGCTTGTGCGGAAATAGGAAACTCATTCGGAGCGTGTGTTGTGTTTTCACCCTACCTATTGAGTTCATTCTTATTACACTTACCAAAACTATGTGAATATATGTGTAACGATAAACCTTACCAGTTTATTGAAGAAAAGTTTAAACTAACACTGGCTAAGAATTTTAAACAGTGCTATATTCAGTACGAGAAGACATGTATTGTTTTAAAGTGCAACGAAATTAATTTTCTTTCTATGAATACAAACATCATCACAAACATTATGTCAAAGTACTCTATAATGCAAAACGACATATCGAAACTTGTAAACAAGCAATCTGTTCCCTCATCTTGGGAAAATTTAGGTTTATATGACTGTGCAACAGACGAGATAAACAATGAAGGTCTGGTCATGTTGTAGAACATTACAGTGCTCATTTAGATAAAATAGAGAGGACAAACATGAACACTTTTTTTTTCAGTGTTAATATTAATATGTTTTTGATGTACAAATATGTAAATAAATATCCAAGATCTATTCTTAAGGCAATACGTTTGTAATTAATTACAAAAACGAGACATTCTTATTAATATAATAATAATGTGCCGTTTTTTCAAAAACCTAAACCCTTCCTCAAAGATCCTTACAAATTTCATTTTACTAGAAAGAAAGAAAGGAAAGAAAGAAAAAAGGAAAGATATGAAAATAACTATATAATACAATAGTAGTAGTATCCTTACCTTCCACTTAGTCCTGTTTCCTGTTTTTGTTGCCATCTTCATCCCCTAATCTCCATCACTTTAAAAAAAATACATATTTCATATATCCCTCCCAATCCGCCATCTTGTAACCATACCGTCATATCGTGTCTTTCTAGAATTTCCACCAAATTTAAAAAAAAATACAAAATTCATATATCCCGCCCTACCCCGCCATATTGAAGCTTCCGCCATTTTGAAGCTTCCACTATTTTTATATTTTCAAATATCCCGCTAATTTAAAAATAAAATTTCGACTTAGATCACTCTTGCATTAAATATACAATTTCAACTTAGACCACTCTTGCATTTTTGAATTTTGCGCTAGGCGCCATTTTATTATTTTCAAATATCCCGCCATAAAATTTCGACTTAGCTCACTTTTGCATTAAATATATACAATTGCGACTTAGCACACTCTTGCATTTTCGAATTTTGAATTTGGCGCTAGCCGCCATCTTGTTCCGGAACAGGAAGTACTGCCATATTTTTCCGGAATAGGAAGTGCCGCCATTTTGTTCCGGAACAGGAAGTACCGCCATCTTGTTCCGGAACAGGAAGTGCCGCCATCTTGTTCCGGAACCGGAAGTGCCGCCATCTTGGATGACGTCATCACTTCCTCTCCATGACGTCATTACCCCCACCCCTATGACGTCATCACCCCTACCACATTTCCCCTACCAGGCCATATCTGTTCCCATACTACTACCCCCACCACATTTCCCCTACCAGGCCATATCTGTTCCCATACTACTAGCGAGCTCCAACCACTGGATCTGGGCATCATTCATGCCCTTAAATTCAAGTACAGGAAGATGCTAGTGGAGAAGGCTGTCTTCATGCACGACAATGCTATGGACCCTAAGAAAATGACCATAACAGTCCTTGATGCCATGCATTATGTATCCAGAGCATGGTCAAGTATCAGTCCTGTGACCATATCTAATTGTTTCCGGAAGGCCGGGTTTGAGTTTGAGGAAGAAGAGGACTATCTGCCCGAGGAAGAGATGTCAGAGCCCAGCAACTGGGGTGTGGTGGACGAGCCTTTTTCATTCGAAGATTATGTCAACGTTGATGCTGATGTAATAACATCAGTGGTGCCCATAGTGGAAGACATTGTTTCTAGCCACCTTGAAGAAGAAGAAGTAGGCGAGGAAGACTCTGACCAGGAACCCAAAATACCTACTAGCAAAGAAGCCGTGGAAGCAATAGCTGTTTTGAGGCAGTACATTGCAAGTGCCTCGGGAGAGGATGGGGATTTTGATGCCCTATATGTTGTGAAGAGACAGGTCGAACTGATACAAATAAGAAAAAAGCAAAGACAATCAACCATTTCTGACTTTTTTAAATAGATAATGTAAGTGTACATGGGCACCTGTTTTTTTCCCCTTTCATGTATTAAATTTTACACTATATATCATTACAGATTTCACATTTCCTGCAATTTACACTTTCCTGCCATTTACACTTTTTTGAATCAGTCCCTTGAAAAGTGTAAAAAAAGGGGTTTTACTGTAAATGGTAGTCACCCGATTTTAGCTTATGCAGATGGCGTTTGCTTATTGGGCGATGACGTAAACACAATCGAGAGAAATGCAGAAAGTCTTTTCGATGCCTGCAGGAATGTTGAATTGGAGATTAATACAGAAAAAAACTAAGTATATGGTCATGGAACGTCAAAATAATGCGCCACAAAATATTAGAATAGCCGGTAAATCGTTTGAACAAGTGGAGGAATTCAAATATCTGGGAACAGTAATTACCGATACAAATAATATTAAGGCAGAAGTTAAGTGTAGACTCAAATCAGGAAATGCTTGTTTTTATGCAGTTAGGAAACTCTTATCGTCTCGTCTTCTGTCCAGAAATCTAAAAATTAAGATTTATAAGACTATTATCCTGCCTGTTGTATTATATGGATGTGAGACATGGCCGCTAACTGATCAGGAAGAACATAGTCTGAGAGTTTTTGAAAATAGGGTGCTTCGAAAAATATTTGGGCCCAAGAGGGATGACAATGGGGACTGGAGAAAATTGCATAACGATGAGCTTCAGGACCTGTACGCATCACCATATAGTAAGGGTAATTAAATCGCGAAGGATGAAATGGGCTGGACATGTTGCACGCATGGGAGAGGAAAGACATATCTCAAAAGTATTGACTGGGAGACCCGAAGGGAAAAGACTACGTGGAAGACCTAGACGTAGGTGGGAGGACAATCTTAGAACGGATTTATGGGAAGTAGGATTTATGGGGGATGATTGGATGGAGTTGTCCGCCGGCGTGGTCTTGTGGTTTGCGTCGCTGACTACAGATCTGTCGGCCCGGGTTCGATTCCCGGTACCTCCTCGGATTTTTCTGAGGTAGGGAGGTCTGGTAGGGGTGCATTCAGCCTCGTGATTCCAAATTGAGGAGCTACTTGATAGAGAAGTAGCGGCTCCGGTCATGAAAACCACCAATAACGGCCGTGGGTGTCGGCATGCTGACCACATGCCCCCCAATTCTGCCATCTGCCTACGGGAGATGACGCAGCGGTCGGGTGGTAGGCCAAGTCCTTCCAGGGATGTAACGCCACGGAGAGAGATTGGATGGAGTTAGCACAGAATAGGGTTGAATGGCGGACAAAGGTAAGCGCGGCAATGAATCTTCGGGTTCCATAAAATAGATAATATTCCTTTAGCTTGTTTAGGAATTTTCTATTGCCATTGAGTATGTAAGTAAGTAAATAAGAATATGAAATAAATTTACAGGTCAATAATTTACAAATCAAGAGCACTCTTAATGAAATTCATGTAATATATATTTCTTATGCCATTAATTATTTAATCAATATATTCTTCCATGCTTTTTGTGGAATTAATAAGAACTTTGCTATAAAATTTCATGAAAATCTGAAGTGGAATGATTAGTTTCATGGTACTGATGCACATGCCTTATGCCCTCAAAATCAGATAAGCCAAGGAAGAAATCAGATTTGGGGTGGCATTTCATAGAAGCTTTTCTTACTTTTAGTTGATATTCCACAAAGCACTGCCATGGTACAAATAAAATGATTTGAAATAACTCGTTTTAATGTTATTACAAAAATGCAGTATTTGTTTAAATTCTTAGGTACCAGTTTTCTCTGGCATACTAATTAGCTTATTCTTTTAGATTCCTTTACAGTTAATTTTACATTTTCCCAACATACTTTCTTATTAAGTAGGACTACCTGTGATGGGATGCCTAGGCTATTAATAATTAATCGACTGAGTTTTAAAACTAATTTCTTTGCTAACATTTATTCAAATTTAGAAAAGAATAATGTTATTTTATTTCTCTGACATCATTGAAAACTCGTGAAATAAGGTGTTTTTTTTTTTTATTGCAAAGCTGTTGAGAAATTCAGTTAACTCTAAAAGAAAAGCAGGTACAATTTTAGCTAATCAGTGGCATAATCTTGTATAAATACCAACGGTCTTATTCAATTTCAAATCAATGCATTTTAACTTTTATTATTTATTTCAGTTTACTTTCAGTATGCCTGTTGACTAGTATTTTCCTAGTGTTTGATATGCGATTTAGGTTAGATAACTGTTCACTTCACGATTTTACTCGTACTAATATTTATCTAGAAACAAACTGGGTTTATGTACGAATTTTATACGTTCACGGTCAGAGGGGGACTTTAAATGTTTTCGTGTAATAAACGAAATCGTACTCATCAGATTAGAATAGTCCGTTTAACATGTTACGCATGCAATATGCATCGTCATTATAAACTATATTTTGGGGAACTTTTAATTATCTTCCATTATTCATACATAATATATAGCTTATGGCAAATAAACGAATTGAATTGAATATGCTTATGTCAGGCGCAAGGTTAGTGGAGGGAGGAGTCAGGCGCGTGAAAATAGGAGTTGTGGTTCCTGCGCATGTCTCTGATAGGAAATTTATGGTAGAGCATCAGACTTTTCTTATAGTACATAAGCTGCCCATGAAGGTAGTGTAAAACACAAGGAACGGAAGATAAAAAATCAGAATTAATGAATTCTTGCTTTGGGAACGCCTGTGGAGTAAGAGTGCATGCACGAACGACGTGTTAATGGTTTCTGAGTGCTTTGGGAACAACGTAATCAGGTTAATTGAAATTAAATTGAAATACTATTTCATTATGATGAGTAAAACCATACTCCTGCAAGCGTTTGTGGTGTGGCCTACATAAGGTCTAATGAAGCTGATTTGAACTCGAAGTTCATAAGCTAACCCATGATAAATATAATCAAAATATAGACCTAATAATGTCTAATTGTTCAGCAGAAGCTGCTATGAATATTGCCTGTTTATGAAGCAAAACTACACCGGCATAGGCTATATAAGGTTTGTTCGCAAAGCAGTCAGAAACCAGGAACAAATCGTTCGCGCATGCGCTCTTTCTCCACACGCGTTCGCAAAGCGAGAATCCGTGATTCTGATTTCAATCTTCTGTTCGCAAAGCTCTCACGGACAGTTTCTGTACTATAAGAAAAATTTGCAGGCTCTACCATGAATTGTTATCAGAGACATGCGCAGTAACCTATTTTCACGCGCCTGACTCCTCCCTCCAAATCCTTGCTCCAGATTTATAAGCATAGGCTACTTATATGTATGAATAATGGAAGATAATTAAAAGTTTCCCAAAATATAGTTTATATTGCCGATGTATATTGCATGTATAACATGTTAAAGGGAAATATATATTTTATTTGTATATGATATCGATTAAACGCAGAAACTATCGATTCCAAATTCTTCTAACCGTTCGCAAAGTGCAAATCATCGGTAAGTTATAGACTGGACATGCGCAGTACAACCAATTCTCAAGCAGTCACGGATTTGCTTTGCGAACAAACCTATAGATTTACACACCAAGGTAGGACGTAGGTCAATGTACTCGACGCTTATATGTTTTATTCAGGAACTCTACTTATGATGCGATCGCAGCGCTTCAAAACATTAGCGACGTTATCCCAATGCTACAGTAGTTTATTAACAGCGCTCACATGGAAGACACTCACTGTTTCTAGATACGGAAGTAGTTTTATTCAAAGATCTGTGATTTGATTCAATCATCGCTACAAATCTTATTAAAGTAATTTGAAGTTGTGAAAACGGCACAAATGATTAAAATATGGTACAGCAACTGCTGGGTTGACATTCCTGCTAAATCGGTATTGGCCATTACAGTACTGTGTTGTATCCGTTGTTCGTTTGTTTACGTTTCTATCTCTCACAAAGGTATTTGCTCTCGCCTCTCTCTCTCTGAGTACAATATAAAGTTGCCCAAAGCAGCAACGAGACAATGACTTAGGATTTAAAAGTGACGTGGATTGTTTAATAATGAAATAGGCTACATAGTGCACCTTATGAAACGATTAGGACGTAAGGCTGGTTATTCATGTACGAGGGTCTACTGTATTATCGCTCCTGGATGATAGTGTAAAGATTTCAAAATTAGTGAACTTCAAGAGCTGAACGTTTGGTCTACCGTTTCCCAACTCCATGTAAGTGTTGAAATTTCTTTAACGTAGACAAATGAGTCATTATTATTTATTACCAGATAATATGGCGATAGTATATATGGCGACCCTCCGCGTTCTTAGGCATATATTGTCTCCCTTTGTTTCAAATACTGTTTGGAAGGTACTTAACCTACGACCAATTAATATAACGTTTGGTTTTCTATCAGTTTACTACCTAACCCTGTACAAATCGCATTATAACGCAGAAATAGTCGGCATTCCTTAAAGTCATGTTTAGAATAATTTCTATCAGGATTGCCAGGCTTCTTTTAGGTATATTATACACGTCCCATCCTTTCCGCAGCACAACTTGATTCTCTATAGTAAACAATATTTGGATTAGATTTTTATTTTGTCCAACTGAGAATAAACACGTTATGGGATTCGTCAAATGATTACAAACAAAGTATATACAAATTTACAGGTCTACAGTCAATTTCAAAACACTATTAAATTAATTACAATAGTTAAAACATTATTGATCTATTTGATCCAGACAATACACAGTTTTGCTTAACACTTCCCTGTTACTGCTGCAGTATTGGGAGATGCCTGGAAAGTATTGACATACTGGTGGTTCTTGCAGGCAAATTCTCAATTTTCCAAGCTACCTGAAACATACTATAAAGAATAGAGGGCAGTATCTACTAGGCTTATAATAGCTTAAGAGCGTATAGCCTAATAAATTCCGCATATTTATAGGAACAATGATGGTCGCCAGGTAAACTATCCCTGGAAATAGCAACACAGATTTGATGGAATTAAAATAAGTACAAATAACAATTTCACAACATCGCAAATAATAATAATAATAATAATAATAATAATAATAATAATAATAATAATAATAATAATAATAATAATAATAATAATAATTTACCTGATTGGCACTGGATGACTTGCATAGGTGGTACATATTATTGCTCAAAATGCAAAATATTGCAAAGTTGATTACAAGTAGGCCTATAAAATGGTCGGAAACTTTCCCGGCGATTATGATTAAGAATGTAGGTTAATATTTTAAAAAATATTGGTCACAGGTAATACAAGGTACGAGTTATGATAGTTTTAGGCCAAATCAAATGAAGACGATAACTTTTCTCCAACTTAGCTCTGAAGAGAAAATCATACATAGATCATTCCTCAACAGTGAAATTTAGTTTCGTGTCTGCAAATGCTCTGTCATATCCAAACATTTCTTTGAAAACCAGATGTATTTTCACATTTATAAAATAAAATAAAAATCAAATGTAAAAAGCGTTTTAAAAAGTAGTATATTTTCGTTCTTAAAACTTCCTGCGTTCGGGAATATTATAGGTGGGGAGATGCAGTAGTTTCAAGTGAACATTTTGAAAAATAACGCGAAAATTATTACACAATGTACGTACAATTAAAATAAGCACTGTCTTTAATCTATTTTACAATCATACTTATAGAGATTACAAAATACCTAATTTTTAGACACTAAATCTTCAGTCGGGTTTACAGTAATTCGGTAATTCGAGCCCCGGTATTTCGAGGTTCCGTGTAATTCGAACTGGTCTTAAGAAAATTAAAATTTTCATAAAACTGGAGTAAAATCCCGATTTTATACGGTGTCCGCAAGTAAGTTTTACGCACTTCCGAATGTGTTACATTTTGAGCTTTCTTTCAATTTTTCCATGTACAAAAATGCAGGTAAAACTGTCCCGCTTAGGGTTTTTGATCATAATACACTGAATTAACCTTGGCTTCAGACTGCTAATACATTTCTATTACAGATTGACAGAAACCGTTAGATTCGATCTTTCTTTGTCGGGACCTCGTGTCATGTACAGTGCATACCATCCTTTCAGAAAAAGAATACTGTATTGTTACAGTAATCCCTACTCAACGACAATGGTAATTAAAAGTGTTTTCCTAGTATGGCCGCTTTCCCGTTCCACTCCATTAAGGGTCAGACAATGACTTAATCCTTAAAGGATGCCGATGTAGCAAATCGGAAATGTTTGAC
This sequence comes from Ectobius pallidus, assembly GCA_964059195.1. NCBI lineage: Eukaryota > Metazoa > Arthropoda > Insecta > Blattodea > Ectobiidae > Ectobius > Ectobius pallidus. The sequence continues at coordinate 93,917,384 of CAXKWD010000001.1, forward strand.
AATATACATACAGGCGTAACACAGGTATATGTAGGCCTACTATATTGTTTATTTATTTATTATTTAAACCATTATCGTGCTCATTAAACATTTATTTGCGATTTACCCATTGATTTAGTGATATTTCCGTATATTCCGAGTTTTTTGTAATTCAAGGTAGCCTCAGCCCCAATTAGCTCGAATTATCGGGGTTCTACTGTACTATAATCCATGTCTGAGTTTCTACGCGAGGCGTTCTAAGCGGATGTTAGCGTTAGTGACAGCTGGTGGCAGTTAGGTTCATGGGCATCAACAGAAATTTTGTCAAGGAGAGGCAAATGAATAAATTTGTGCCATCACCACCACCATCACTATGCTACTAGCATTACAACAATTTTATTATTATTATTATTATTGCCATCATCAACCACATCTTTCATCTACTGTGGCTTTGCATAAATAGAAAAAAAAAATCTGATCTAAATACACTCACATGACTTTTTCCATCCCGCCTTACCTTCATTACAGGAAAATGTTGGTTAGAAATGATTTTAAGTTTAGTGGAAGTAATTATTCCTACATGCTCAGTAGTCAGCTGTGGTTAACTCGTTTTTACCCAAACGACTCCAATTATAGAATGTGGAAATTTAAGCCTCACTCACGTTAGTTGCTTATAGTCATTTAGTTAAGAGATATATGTAAAAATTTCCAGGCAGGGGCAACGGCACTGGAAATTTGTCCTGTGGTGTTGACCACCACAGACCGTCATTAAATTTACAGCGTTTCCCTCCCCGTCCGCAGATGAGCAGACGATTCTCGTGAATAAGCATCACATCATAAAACTATTTTAGGTGGATTTTGTGTGAACTTCTTAGCGAAATCACTTATATTTACAATATTCCTACAAGAGAGAGGTACAATACTTACATAATGGATTCTGCAGATTTTGAAGAATAAAATAATGTGAACTTTGGCAATTTTTCATAAAAAAAAAAAGAAAAGATATACCGGTAAGCTATAGTGAACCTTTCCAGTCTCTTTAATAAAAATACTTATTTGATATTATCCTATCTACCTCAGAACTACAAGCGTAAAAATCCTGGAGCGAACTGTATGGTATGGTATGGTATGGTAAGGTAAAATAGTAGCACTGTAGTAGGTCTACAGTTACTTATGCATTTCATCTCAGCCACCCCTGGCTTAAATGTAGGGTTCGGATGTCTATGACCTAAAAAAGTGGAAAATGTGATCGAAAATGTGCCCTTAAAAATGACTAAATACGACACAAAAACCCTAAATATGACCTAATAAAATAACGTATTTCCAAAAAATAAATATCCCAATTTAAAACGTTTATAGACACTAAATTCTGACCTCACGTGATAACAATCAGATAATAACTTTTTAACAATTTTGGTGATGTACAGTTTTGCTTGTAATTCACTTCTAGTTTTAAAGAATTTGTTACTCTTTGCTCGCTTCAACAGCTGCAAATACTCTTAATATTTTGTAGACCTTGCGTGTCCCTATAAAATATGAACAATTGTATTCATTTTAAAATTTAAATTACCTATTAATTTAGTATATGAGCATTAAATTAATGAAATAAATTTCAAATTTAACTTGCCTATGTAGTACATACAATGTAGGCTACAGCTGTGCTATTTTACAGAATATACCTAGTATAACTGAAATATGACGTTAAATAGCAAATATGGCCAAAATATGACCAATACCACAAAAATGATAAAATATGACTTTATAAAGTAAAGTAAAAGTAAGTAAAGTGTTTCCTATTACAGGCCATGGAGGCCCAGAGGGTTCCAGGAGGTTGAGGCTCCCAGATTTTTAGACATTCGGTACATGAAGGTGGTAAGGTTGTCAGCCTTACGCACCGGCCGCCTTTACCCCCAAGATTGCTCCTGGTACTCATTTCTGTTAGAGGCTGAGTCGACCCCAGGGCCATAGTGCCACCAGAAGGATTAGGCCAATTGAAAAACTCCAACGACCTCATCGGGAATCGAACCCGCGACCTTCCGGTTTGTAGCGCAGCGCCTCAACCACTACGCTACGGCATAACTGGTATCTGGTATCTGTACTGCTTTTTTGATTTTGTATGACTTTATATGCAAAATAAAAACGGTCCGATTAGGATAACAAATTTGCAATTTGTGTTTAGTCTGTGTTTACGGCGATAACGGAGGTCAGGATAAAAATATGACATGTCATAAACATCCGAACCCTATTTATATGTAAGTAAACAGTAGGCGTGGAAAAAGGATCCATAGGTTTATAGGCAACCTATTCCAAATTTCAAACTAATAGGTTTAACCATTTGAGAGATAAAATAGTGTTACATACGGATGGACGAACGCACAAATACACTATACGGATTTTGTATTTTACTTGTTCAGATTTTCAATGCTGATGTCGCCGCTTATTATTGAGCCTTTTCAGCAGGTTTATCCGCGGGTAAAGTGATGTGCAGGAAGGAGGAGGTACAGTCAGAGTACTACTAGGCTGCGTTTGATGAGGTTGTTCAAACTGTGGTCCGCAACCCAAGGCCCATGGATGGCTCGCGACACCATTTGACCAATTTTGTTAAGCCTTTTTGCCAACGACGGCTGGAAACGCACTCTTACGCAAGGCTTTTTACCAATTTTGTTACGTCCTTATGCCAAAGACGTCTGGATACCCCCTCTTATGCAAGGCTTTTACCAATTTGTTACGTGGGCGTGGGCGTGGGCGTCTGGATACGCACTCTTACGCAAGGGATTTAATTGATGTTGTTACGCCCTTATACCATAGACGCCTGGGTACGCACTCTTACGCGAGGGTTTTTTTTCCGGGACGTTCTGATTATGCAGTCTTTGCGCAAGGCCTGTTGAGCCTTAAGGAACACGTGGAAGAGATTCTTCCGCCATTTTGAATGACATCATCAGTTCCCATACATAAAGTCATTACTCCACCCTAATGACGTCATCACTATATAGCTTTCTTATGCATGTTAATTTTTATATTTATATTTATTTAATAAAATCTTGTCATAGAGATGGACTCGAACCACTCAAGTTATGATTACCGACCACCGAGTTTTAAACCGCGTGACCACGGCGAGATTTGTTATTACACCTGAAAGGGTTGTCTCATAAGAAAGTTAGGTTTCTCAGTGACGTCATGGTTATTTAATCTTGTGTTTCCCATATTGTCTACCAGGTGTCGTGTATGTTCCATGTAGATTTCACTAGTTAAAAGTCATTACTTCCATTTAAAAAAATATTTTCTCAACTGTTAAAGTAAAATAAATAAAATTTCTTGCTGGCCTTTTGCAGATATTTTAATTAACTTTTACAGAAATACGTGAATGTGTTATTATTTCCGAGAAATGATTCACAGTCTGTTTATTGTAGGATTCATCTATATATATTATTAGAATGACCTCCTTTCTGTAACACTTTTGTGCCATGTAATTCGAGTCAAGACTTGATTCGAAACAGGATGTGAATCGGTATGGTAAATAAAATCTGACGTGCAGTTCTTTGAATTAAATACAGTAATAACTAATAATATTAATTATAAACATCATAGTTAAATCTAGTGTGAAAACAACATATATACTCTTGATATACCTCCGACTATAGAACACGCCCACATTGTTCTACTGCACCTTCAATTGTGTCAATCTCGTTCAAAGTTACATTATTTGAGGAAAAAAACAGTTGAAAACTAACTTCATGAATCAGATGAGTGGTTTTCGGAGAACTTAACGCAAAAATAATTGATTCAAGTAAAATATTTTAGGGTTTAGTTTAATATAGACCTAACAAGTCATAGCATATATTATAATATATTAAACTTGTGTATACTTATTCAAATGAGAATTTAGCCCTAAAATTTTCTCAAACTATACTATTAAGTTTTTGAAATGTTTTTATGATTATAGTTTTTTTTTAAAAAAATAAACGTCTATTATGTATATTTTCTCTACGATGTAATTTTGAATAGCTGTTACCGACACGTTATTTCTTCGAACAATGTTAAATAATTTCTCTTCCCTCCCTTCCATTACCTTAAATTTCAGTCTTATCTGCAAAGTGGTGACCTGTCTAAAATTTAATTGTAACAAGTTACAGACTCAGCTTCAATAACTTGATGTTATTTATTACTGCATAAGCAGTACGATGCCAATTAATTAGAAACATTATAGCCAAAATAGTCTCGCTTACGAAAGTGTTTTATGAGAGTCGGATCTGATTGCTTAAGTTTGGAATTTGTTTGCAAATACTTTAAAAAATCTTATCTCTTAAGGCACATCTAAAAATTCACTACATATTTCCTTTAATACGTGTACGTTTTAAAAATCACATAATATCGGAAAACTAAGAATTGTAACAAACTTCAAAGGTGATCTTTACTGACCGGACTAGTGTTCTTTGATCCTCTGTGTGTTCTATAATTTGTCAGATGTAATTTATGTAAAATTGTTAGTTTCTACATAATGTGTAATCTACAAATTGAAATAGAAAAATAATTATATTTTCTTCTGTTATTCATGTGTTAAAGAAAACTTTCTACAGATTATTATTCTTTAAGTTAATCCTATCATTGTAAGAAGTCATAGTCGATCAGTCTTCAGTACAAACCTACTTCTATAGACCTCTTCAGTGTTGGTTTCCTTAAGTATCAGCTTACCAACATTCATAATTCTTCCATAAAGAAAATATTGTATATTAAATCACCTACCTCTTCTGTGAATGTAGATTTAATCAATTAATTTAGCAATTGATACAAAAAATGAAATATGAGACTGTAACGAGCAATTTTAGAAGATAAATTATTAAAATATGACCTGCAGTTTTAAAATTACCGCGTTAAAATAAAATAGTTCCTGACGGTAAAATTAGATGTAGGGCTCAAAGATAAAGTGACTGAAGTGTACAAAAGAGAACATTTTCGTCAAATAATTATTATCACGTTTTCTAAAAAATATGCAAGCCTTTTCATGCTGTATATAACACTCGTTTAATTGTATAGTTGTCTGTAACTTAAAGTTTCCTTCGATAAGAATGTTTACTGAAATTTGAAGCTCTCTCTTTACTAACGAAACCTTCACGTTTTCACAGATTGTCGACACTGAAACATGGAAAAGAAATTATTTAATTAGTCAGACGAAAACTAGTATTATCACTAACTTTGATGTATTTAGTACTTACAAGTATCATTCTCTTGCTATCTCTTCTCGTCTAGGCCCAGGTGTTGCAGTCTGATACATGCTGTACTGCGCCCGTTGTTGGTGATAACTTTACAGGAAGAAATTTTGACAATCATATTATATAAATTTTGAATGTGTACTGCGAACGTGGAGGATAGCATTGCTGAAGTGAAAGACAAGTATGGTCATAGGTGTTGCGGTCTTAAAAGTTTGCATTGCTTAGGCGTTTGACTAAATAACCTGCTATATTTTAGTTTATGAAATAAGGCTCGCTGCAATTCCTCCTTACGTTACAGGTAATTTTCACAGAGTTATCTAAGTGTTACAAACATCGATGAGACAGAAAAAAATAACACTATCTGACATTTCATTTATGCATTGTAAGCTATCGTCCGATTAACGGCTAGTTTGAAAAAGAAATATCGTGATCAATAAAAACTTACATCGTTATCTTAAAGATACGGCATTGAATCATGTTTATAGATTTCGTGATTTAAGATATATTTTAATGTTAATTCTATCATAACCTTTTCTCTTTGTTTATTTATTATTATAGTGATATTCAAGTCTAGTCCTAAACAATTCAAGCCATTGCAGGAATTCTACTCTGGTCTCAAAAGAATTTCGTTATAGAAGCTTATAATGTTTTATAAATATACACAGGAACACGTTTCATCATACTGGCTGCAATGTTTTACTGTTAGTTAAACACCTTATGTTACATTTAATTCTTTAACTGTTCATTGTCTTCGAATAAATCCGGTATCCAACGTTTTCGTTCTGTTAGGATTGACCACACGTATTTCATACATAGATAAGAAACCAGTGCTGTGATAACAGTTCTTATTAAATTTCCGGTAACAAATTTGAGGTAGGAAGGAGTCCTGTTTGTTTGTTAACCTTGTTAATAGAACTTCGATTTCGAATCACTACGAAATACGCGTTAGAGATCTGTTTTGGCAAATAGCTGTTTACTGGTAATAAAATTTAACAAGGTTAAGAAACAAACATTCCTGATTACTAGACAATGACTGCAAACACGTTATACCATGAGGTAATAGTCTATTTCTTTCATGTCCTTCCGTACAGTATGGGGTACAATGATTTGTCTGGTGTTACGAAGATAAACATCTTCAGGTATAATTAAAAGGGTGTTGGATTTAATACGTTTATGATTAATAGAATGCAAAAGAGTGACAGAAAGTAGCGTTGAATATATCATTAGTACGGGCTCATATTAACTCGCTATATTTTGGCTTATGAAATAAGGTTCCCTGCAATTCCTCCTTGCGATACAGGTAATTTTCACAGAGTTATCTAAGTGTTACAAACATCGATGAGAAAAATATGCAGAATACTACCTGACATTTCATTTATGCACTGTAAGTTATCGTCCGATTGACAGCTAGTTTGAAAAAGAAATATCGTGAGCAATAAAAACTTACATTCGTTATCTTAAAGATATAGCAACGAATCATGTCTCTACTTGCATAGAACATTGCCCTATGCCTATGACAACTGTGAACAAACATTGCTGTGGTAACAGTCTAAAGTTTTTTTTAACACATTAAATAAAATTGCAGATATTTATATTATTTCGATAACAACTGTTCTCAATATTGAAACAGATCACTCACACATTTTCTTCCTAGTGTAGATAGGAACATATTTTCACAGTAGTGTCTGCAAATGCCCTGTCGATGATTAAACATTTTCCTATCCAATATATCATTCTTTAACTGTTCATTGTCTTCAAATAAATCCTGTACCCGACGTTTTCGGTCTACTGGTACAGATCACACGCATTTCATACATAGATAAGAAACCAGAGCTACGTTACCGGTCCTTATTAATGTTCCTGAAAAAAAATATGACGTAGGAGCGTCATTCCGTAAATCCTACATACATCATCATAAAAAAAAAGATGCTCTCTCTCTCTATCTCTTTCTCTCTCACACACTATTTTAGTTTTATAGGTGGTAGAGAAGAGGTACACCTAATGAATGAATGAATAACTAATTTCACATAATCCTACATACCTTTGATTCCTGTATAACTTTATGCTCTATGATAACTTACATGAAAATTGTATTGTACACACAACGTTTACTTAAAAAAAAATACACATGTGCTTTTCTTGTGTGAAAGCGTATACATAAAAAAAAAACGAATGTGAGACAGAGCTGTAAGATTAAAGGTCACTACACTACAGCAATAACTAATTTTAATAATAATACAAAATTAAGAACTATTATATTTACGTCGTGATTATTCTTTGTTATTACAAGAAAAATCTATATCAGCATAATTTAAGTAAATATCAATTAGAAAGATCCTCTCACTCAGGTAGGGTAATTTACGTACATATATGTGTTTTAATAACGTAATAAAAAAACAATCCAACATTTCTGCATTTCGCAACAATGTTTATGTCATCTTTATGCAACAAAAGGTCACAGACACAAATTCCCTTTGCTATATGTTTACATATTACAAAATAACTGATTCTACACAATAATTTGGTATACAAACAGAAATAAAACTAAGAAACTGAAGGAACATGTAATAATTTCCTAAAAATTTAGATTTTAATGACAAAATAAACCTATAAGGTTGTAAGGTGTTATGTGATGTATTATAAGTTACGATAGGGTGTCGTTTGTGTGATTTCCTGATAATAATAATAATTATTCTTATTTTACGATAACGTAAAAACAAGATATGTTTTAAAAATGTGTAAGCAATGCAGGGATAGGAAATAAAGATCCTTGTGTTTGAACAACTTAATAATAATAATACCTGTATGATTTTAACGAATAAACTTTCACTGATGAAGTTAAAACTATTTATTTATACACTATAGTAAACTTTCACTTTATACTTGTAATCACAAGGTGTTTGACATTGTCCTTCGTCACGTAAATAGAATTGCACTCATATTGCAAGTTCACACAGACCGTGAATACATCTGAAAAGATTAACCAACGAAATATGTGATTAAAAGTACTGGAACGCGTGCCATAAGGGCTTCTCCCAAGAGCTGTATTATAGGATGTCAAAATCATGTAAGTCAGGATAGAATAGTATGCGCGATCAATATGCAATACAAGAATTCTGAACACAAGAATCAAATTTTATTTTACAAGGAGTGGTAGCTTACTACAGCAAAATTACAGTAAAATCCAGAATAGACTACAAATATCAAGCTTTCGAAATCCTGAAGGGAAACTGATACCAAAAGCTCAGATAAAGGCCTATTTCAGTGAACATACAGAGCTTCAATCATAATCATTAATAGCAAAAGCTATAGCAAAAATTCCCCAAAACAATAGGACTGAAGGTCCAACGCATAAGGCTTAAGGCCTGTCATGAGTCAAAATACAAAGCTTCAAGAATAATTATTACCAGCAAAAGCTTTAGCCAAAATGATCCAAAATAACAGGACTGAGGGTCCAAGGCATAAGGCTTAGGGCCTGTGAAGAATTGTGGAAATTAACCGGCGAGCCATCCTTCTTTTAACAGAAAAAAAACGAAGAAAATATAAACCTAACGTGAAACAAGCGAAATGGAATAAATAAAAAACTAACTCAAAGCTGGTGGGCGAAACCGAAAATAGTTAGAAAACACAAAAACCCACCAGCAAAACTAGAATTTAGAAACAAAACATAAAGTACCTGCTGGAATAAAGAAGTTACGGAATCACAGCATGCCGGATAGAAGTCTCACAGCGGGACGATGACAGGGCACGTCTCACTTCCACGAGATCCAAACTTGAACTCCTCGAGCGAGAAACGCCCCTCATAGAAATATACGCGAACCGGCCGCGAGAGGCGCTGAACCGGAATTATAATCAAGCCCGCGAACAAAACTATATAGGGGGCGCTGAAGAAGAAGGAGAAAAACTAAACACACACTAAACAAAAGAAAGATGGCTGCAGCAAAGAAAGTGAAAATATGTACGCAACTGGCAAAAGTAAGTAAACAATACAAAAAAATAAATATGTATAACGAGAACTAGAAGAAAGCGAGGTGCCGAAAAACACACGGCACATCCTTCACGACCCTAGGGGAAAAAAAAAATTGAGAATCAAAAGTTTTTTTTTCTTCAAAACCAGTCCATTTGTGAAAATATTATAAATTTAGTCAGAACGAGCAAAGTTTATGACATCACCCCACCAAAATGCAAAAGGTCCACCAAAAAATGCATAATTAGTATTTTTTTTTTTTTTTTTTTTTTATTTGTTTAGTTACATTACAACCCGTGTTTCACCAACTGGTATATCACGGGATATTTACAGAATTATACATAATTACTATAACATATTATAATATGAAAACAGTTTATGTGATGGAGCGGAAGACGTGGTTGATAAAGGTGGTTATCTGTATCGTATTGATATGATACTTGAGCACAATTGGCAACGGTAGTGACTTTAGAATAGATGGTCTTTCTCTTTCAAACCTGGAGCACTGTGTTAGTAGGTGTATGGCGGTCTGAATGTCTTCCTCACGACAGCTGCATGTTGGTGACTCTGTTTTTTTCATTTTAAATAGGTAGGATCTGAAGGAGCCGTGATTGGTTAGAAATTGAGTGAGCATATAGTTGGGCCAAAGGGATAGAGAAAGCCTGTGGAAGATGTTTGGGATGAATGGTTTGGTGTGAGTGGCTACTTCGGAGTTTACATAAGTAGCATTCCAAAGTTCGATATAATGGTCTTTGAGGAGCTGTTTGCCCCTGCACAGGGGAATTGCACTGTAGTCAATCGTGGTTTTGTAACTGGCCGCCGTCTTGGCTAGATAGTCAGCTCTTTCGTTGCCCCTGAGACCCGCGTGACCTTTGACCCAATGAAGAGTGACTGATGTGGTCTTCTTTAGGTTGGTTTGAAGGGGATGGGGACTCTGTCTTGATTGCACTTAGTTTGAGAACGCCCATGGCTGTTCCTCAGATTGCGTAGGGCTCTTCCCCAACGTTCTTTCAATAGTTCTGCAGATGGTTGGTCAGGGAGCAATTCATTGATGGCCCACAAGTTAGACAAGGGACAGTTTGGTTTGTAACCTAACATCAAACTGATAGGGGTGGTACCATGGGCTTCATGAACAGCAGTATTAAATGCGTAGGTTAAACTCTCCAAATTAGTATCCCACAAAGTGTGATCCGTCGAATGGAAGGCAATGAGGGCAGAACGAAGGTTCCTGTTAACCCTCTCCGCTAACGACGGATTAGGATAAAAGGGGGTGGTAGTAATATGAGTAACCCCCCGATCAAAACAGAATTTGTGAAAAATACATGAAGTGAACTGGGTAGCATTGTCACTAACGAGAAAGGTGGGAGGGCCAAAACTGGCAAAGATACGAGATAAAGAGGAGATAGTAGTGTTAGTAGTGGCCTGCCTGACTGGAAACAGCCACACAAACTTCGAAAAGGCATCGACACAGACCAAAATATACCCGTTACCTTTGCGTGACCGCGGTAACGTCCAACATAATCCACAAAAAGCTTTTCCATAGGGCGTGTAGAGATCTGAGAAGCCAAAACCCATAGTGAGTTTGCTGGGCGGGTTTACTGACCTTACAAATTTGGCAGGCTTTGACACGGGCCCGCACGTCTCTTTCCAGACCCTTCCAAATGAATTTGTCCCGAATTTTCTCCACAGTTTTATATACACCCAGGTGACCACCTAACGGGGAGTCATGAAAATATTTGAAGATCATAGGGACGAGAGCATCCGGTATAACAATCTTATTTCTGCCATCTTTTCTAGCTCTACACATAAGCACCCCATCTTTCACAGAGTAAGGAGGGCGTAATTTACCACCTGATAAGTCATTCAAAATAGGACGCAAAATATCATCGGCCTCTTGGGCTTGCTTGATAGTAACAAAAGAAGCCGGTAATTCAGACAACAGAGCTGATAACAAACCATGGTGGAAATCATCATCAGTTTGAGAGTCAGGACACTCACCTTCTTCCGGTTGCCCTTCAAACATGCGAGAGAGGGTATCACCTACTACACTTGCCGAGCTACGTATATGGCTAACCTTAAATTTGAAAGTGGAAATCCGCAACGCCCAACGAGCGATTTTACCGGTTTTTCTCGGGCGCCCCAGGACCCAACTTAACGCCTGATTGTCGATCTCTAGTAGGAATTCAAGGTGCTCTAAATACATCCTATACTTTTCAACGCCAAACCAAACAGCCAACGTCTCGAGTTCATACATTGATAATTTCCTTTCTTGGGCCGTAAGGACCCTAGAGGCAAAAGCGATGGGACGGCGGCCCTCCGGGAACGGCACGGCACGGCAGCTAAAGCATTACCACAGGCATGAGTCTGCAGGATGAAACTGCGTGAAAAATCTGCCATGGCCAACACAGGAGGGTTAGCTATCTTTTGTTTCAGTAGATCAAAGGCATTTTGCTGAGCTTCACCCCATTTGAACCTAATGTTCTTCTTGCGCAAGGAATTCAGCGGGGCACAAATATCCGCACAATTCGGGAGGAACTTGGCAAAATAGTTAACCATCCCGACGAACCTAGCTATACCCTTAGAATTTACCGGGACCGGGAAATCCCGAATTTTCTGGGTACGATCAGGGTCGATGGTAACCCCATCGGGACTAATCAAATGCCCCAAGAAGGAGAGACGTTTGACCAAAAAGTTCACTTTGGCAGGCTTCACCGTAAGGCGAGCTTTTCTAAGCCTAGAGAATACTTCTTTCAAATGTTCCAAATGCTCCTCATAGGTCTCCGAGTAAATAATAAGTTCATCCAAATAATTGAAAACAAAGCGGAATTTAATGTCAGAAAATATATTGTCCAGAAGCCGAGTCAAGACTTGGGCCCCAACAGCAATGCCAAAAGGGACTCTGGTATACTCGAACAAGTTCCAGTCTGTGGCAAAAGCCGTTAACTGCATGGAACGTTCGGTAAGCGGTATCTGGTGATAAGCACTGTTCAAGTCCAAACTTGTGAAAAATTTTGCTTTTTGGAACCAATGAAAATTGTTATGAACGTCCGGTAGCGGGACGGATTCTACAGAAATTTTGCTATTTAATACTCTATAACCCACGACGGGACGAAAATCATCGTCGCCTTTCGGAACCAGGAAAATTGTACTGGAGTAAGCAGATTTGGATGGTCTTATTATGCCTTGGTCTAACATTGACTGCACCTTAATTTTAAGAGCCTGCATGCGAGGGGGGGACAGCCTGTAAGGAGGCAACCTAACCGGTTGGTCATCCTTTAGCACAATGTCATACTCTACGAGGTTAGTGAGCCCCAGCTCGTTGGTCAGGACGTCCGGGAAACTCCTGGCCAACTGCACAATGTCCTTCGCCCTTTCCGTAGAAAGATGCGCCAGACTCAGCTCCACTGAAAGCCCTTCATCAAACAGTGGGTCCATGGTGGCCGCAACAACCTCGTAATCGGCATTTCGATAGTCCAAGAGAAACGGCGCCACGGTCGCCGGGTCGAACCCGAAGCGCAGGTTCCCTTGGGTCAAGTCCAAAATACAACGTGCTTTGGTAAGAAAATTTACACCCAGTACAGCTTGCACGGGTAAATTCTTGATCAGAAAGAATTCAAAATTCCAGGTGAATCGTTGGATCTTAACCCTGAGAATAGTTTTACCGTACGTAAAAACAGGACTCTGATCAACACTGCAACATACCGCAGAGCCAGAAGATACTTGAAAGCAATGTCTTGACGCAAAATCATAATTCACCAGGCAGTAACTACTTCCGGAATCAATGAGAGCTTGACAAGCATGGGAATTTAAACAAATCTGAAGTAAAGGTAGCTTACTACCTACTTTAGCTACAATCGGATATCTAACCTTATTAGCGCCCTCACTGACTTGTTGCCTTAATTGTCAGGCATTATTATTATTCCTATTCGGGGCTTGATTAGCATTAGATTCTTGCCTATTGTCAGGCCTCCGCCCAAGCCTGGTCCAACATAGGTCCACTGAATGCCCGACTTTCCTACACCAAGTACATTGCCGAGGCAATCTCGAACTCTGTGAGGTTAGGTTAGAAGGGGGACGACTAAAATCAGGTTCTCGTAATATCCGTTCAAACCTATCCGTTCTAGAATCAAAAGTATCGCTACTCGCTAGGTTTTGATGAGCAGCAGCAGCGTCATTCAGGTTAGGTCCTAATTCTCGTAACTGGCGCCAAGACGTGGGGGGAACAATCCCAAAAACAAACTCCTCACTTCAGGTAAACGAGCCCCCACTCCCACCATACGTACAGCTTCTGACTCAGTTTGAGGGACAATTAAGTCTTCCTTGACAATTTCAATATCCTCGGCGAACTCCAAAAACCTTTCGGTACTCTTTTGAGTCCGGTAATAATGTCTAGTGAGTAAGCTATGGAAAATTCGAGAGGGGATAAATTCCCGAATAACAAGTTCTTGGAAACGCTGTACGCTTAACTGGGACTGCATGGCTTCAGTAATTAAATTTGTTAAAGCTCCCCTTGTATGGGAGAACAAAATTTGGAATAGTACAAAATCTGTTATCTGAAAAGCTTTCACTTGTCTACAAAAAACAATCAAATGTTTGAGAAAAAGAAAAGCCTGTTCAGCGTCTCTAATTTCAAATATAGGTAAATTCTTAATCAGCAATTCCACGGGATTGGGAAGTTCCAAAGTGCGAAAAGTAAAATTCCCGACTACTTTAGATCTTTGTTCAGAATTACTGGCTTGGGTCCAAGCAGGATTTATAACAGTATTAGGCTGTAGGCTAGACTGCTCACCATCTACACCGGTCATATTATTAGGTAAATCAAGAATACTAGTCACGTGCTCATCCCTAGTTTGAAGAGCTTCCATAACAGTGACCTGACTTCTATCCTTACTTACATTAGTCTCAACAGCACTATTTTTTAGAAATTTCAAATTGTTAATCAAATCCATAAAAATTTTGTCTCGGTCCTGCTGAACTTGAAGCATAGAAGCATCTTCAATAATCCTGGACAAGGCATAGTTACGATTCTTCCAATGGGTGAGTCTGTGTAACAACCTACGCAACTGCCTATCAGTAACTCCGGTGGATTGAAATTCAGTAATCATGTCAGTAAATTCATGAAGAGCTATTTCCACTCTATTAAATTCTTCTTTCGCCCCGTCGCTACAATAATTCATAATAACAGGTTTCTCTAGAAGTTTGTTTTTTTTACATTTAGCTAGCAAACTTGTTAGATCGGAATCAACATCAGTGGTAAATCCCCTACACATAAACTCGGCTCGCAGCTCATCCTTGCGCAAAGCGTCAGGCACAATAGCCCGTTCCTCCATACTGATTACAGTTAGGCTCAGAATAATTAATGCAAAAAACGCAATCGACTTCGCGAATGCTACCACTTTGGAACGCGTGCCATAAGGGCTTCTCCCAAGAGCTGTATTATAGGATGTCAAAATCATGTAAGTCAGGATAGAATAGTATGCGTGATCAATATGCAATACAAGAATTCTGAACACAAGAATCAAATTTTATTTTACAAGGAGTGGTAGCTTACTACAGCAAAATTACAGTAAAATCCAGAATAGACTACAAATATCAAGCTTTCGAAATCCTGAAGGGAAACTGATACCAAAAGCTCAGATAAAGGCCTATATTCAGTGAACATACAGAGCTTCAATTATAATCATTAATAGCAAAAGCTATAGCAAAAATTCCCCAAAACAATAGGACTGAAGGTCCAACGCATAAGGCTTAAGGCCTGTCATGAGTCAAAATACAAAGCTTCAAGAATAATTATTACCAGCAAAAGCTTTAGCCAAAATGATCCAAAATAACAGGACTGAGGGTCCAAGGCATAAGGCTTAGGGCCTGTGAAGAATTGTGGAAATTAACCGGCGAGCCATCCTTCTTTTAACAGAAAAAAAACGAAGAAAATATAAACCTAACGTGAAACAAGCGAAATGGAATAAATAAAAAATTAACTCAAAGCTGGTGGGCGAAACCGAAAATAGTTAGAAAACACAAAAACCCACCAGCAAAACTAGAATTTAGAAACAAAACATAAAATACCTGCTGGAATAAAGAAGTTACGAGATCACAGCATGCCGGATAGAAGTCTCACAGCGGGCCGATGACAGGGCACGTCTCACTTCCACGAGATCCAAACTTGAACTCCTCGAGCGAGAAACGCCCCTCATAGAAATATACGCGAACCGGCCGCGAGAGGCGCTGCGCCGGAAAAATAATCAAGCCCGCGAACAAAACTATAGAAGAAGAAGGAGAAAAACTAAACACACACTAAACAAAAGAAAGATGGCTGCCGCGAAGAAAGTGAAAATATGTACGCAACTGGCAAAAGTAAGTAAACAATACAAAAAAAAAAGAAATATGTTTAACGAGAACTAGAAGAAAGCAAGGTGCCGAAAAACACACGGCACAGTACCCTATTCCTAAATTATGTAATGTTAACACACTGCACTGTATGGTTCTGGAGTAAGGAATATTTTCGTACATGAAACAGGATCTCTGTTAGTAGATCTGTAGAAAACAATTATAAAGGTATTTCTAAGAGTTTTCACATTGTACAAGGTGTATTAAAACTATCACAAACACACACATTACATCTAAAAGTGTAAATAAACAGAACCTTGCAAGTTTCCTCGTATATTACTTAGTAAATGTTGTGTAGGGCTCCATCCGTATTTTGTAATAATACAATGTAACTATAACAAGTTTGTAATTGAGGAGTAGACATTCAAAATGAGTTATTGGTGGTATATCATTGTATATGTATGTCTCTACATTACGAACGCGACTAGAGCATCGAAATGCTATTTTTTTCTTGTAATTACAATGGTTTGAAGTATCTATGAACGTTCAAATCGCTGTTAGTCTTTGGCCGCTTGACAATCAAAACGCCTTTTTTTCCTCACTTGCGTAAACAATAATGGAGATATGTCAGACGGCAGGGGTAATATACCTAATTTTTAAATTTTCCCACAACTGATCGTTAGTAAGTGCTGTGTTGTTCGTAATGGAAGTAGGATCGTTTTGGTTAAGGGCATGGGTGCGCATCTGTCGCACATCGTGTCACTGTGCGGTAGGGGAATTTCTCCCACTACAGTCACCCTTGACGTCAGCATAAAGCAGTTTCGACGTGACACTGAACATGAAGAACAGGTTTCTTACGTCACAGCAAGGGATGGGGACTAAAACGTGTCCCCTCAGTTGCTCACCTATGGTTAAGGGTGACATTATTCATGGCAATAGGAAAAACAGAAAACTAAAGGCATGTATTGTATCAATCCCTAATTTGTTAAACCTAGTATTTTTATTTTTATTAACGATAAATGCAGTAATAACAATAATAATAATGTTCTAGTAATGTTTGAAATACTTGCGAATAAAAACTGAGATAATATTGATCAGTAACTAGTGCAGTTTCAGTATTAGCTAAAACATCATGGCAATTTTTTCAACAGATTCTCCACATCTTTGATATTTTTCTGGACATAAGGGTTTTCAGGAGTACATTGTGGGTGTATAACTGGTTACATTTTACATGATCTTTTACGTAAGGATCGAAATGTCTGTAATCTATTAATAATGAGAATAATAAGCTTCTGTCTTATGATACAAGGCTCCTTAGCAAGCGATCTGAAAATTTATATTAAACTGTTTACTGAAAATTCTTGCAAACATATATAACTGTATGCCTTACAATTCTGACGATAAGTGAACTCTCTGAGATTTTTAGTGGTTGTAGTAATAAATGCAATGATGACCTTCTGTCTTTTACCCACCTCGAGCGGAAGTATTTTAAACATTACTAGACCATTATTATTATTGTTATTACTGCATTTATCGTTAATAAAAATAAAAATACTAGGTTTAACAAATTAGGGATTGATACAATACATGCCTTTAGTTTTCTGTTTTTCCTATTGCCATGAATAATGTCACCCTTAACCATAAAAGATCCTACTTCCATTACGAACAACACATCACTTACTAACGATCAGTTGTGGGAACATTAAAAATTAGGTATATTACCCCTGCCGTCTGACATATCTCCATTATTGTTTACGCAATGAGGAAAAAAAAAGCGTTTTGATTGTCAAGCGGGCAAAGACTAACAGCGATTTGAACGTTCATAGATACTTCAAACCTTTGTAATTACAAGAAAAAAATAGCATTTCGATGCTGTAGTCGCGTTCGTAATGTAGAGACATACATATACAAATATATACCACCAATAACTCATTTTGAATGTCTACTCCTCAATTACAAACCTGTTATAGTTACATTGTATTATTACTAAATATGGATGGAGCCCTACACAACATTTACTAAGTAATATACGAGGAAACTTGCAAGGTTCTGTTTATTTACACTTTTAGATGTAATGTGTGTGTTTGTGATAGTTTTAATATACCTTGTACAATGTGAAAACTCTTAGAAATACCTTTATAATTGTTTTCTATAGATCTACTTACAGAGATCCTGTTTCATGTACGAAATTATTCCTTACTCCAGAACCATACAGTGCAGTGTGTTAACAATACATAATTTAGGAATAGGGTACTTTTAATCACATATTTCGTTGGTTAATCTTTTCAGATGTATTCACGGTCTGTGTGAACTTGCAATATGAGTGCAATTCTATTTACGTGACGAAGGACAATGTCAAACACCTTGTGATTACAAGTATAAAGTGAAAGTTTACTATAGTGTATAAATAAATAGTTTTAACTTCATCAGTGAAAGTTTATTCGTTAAAATCATACAGGTATTATTATTATTAAGTTGTTCAAACACAAGGATCTTTATTTCCTATCATTGCATTGCTTACACATTTGTAAAACATATCTTGTTTTTACGTTATCGGAAAATAAGAATAATTATTATTATTATTATCAGGAAATCACACAAACGACACCCTATCGTAACTTATAATACATCACATAACACCTTACAACCTTAAAGGTTTATTTTGTCATTAAAATCTAAATTACGATAACGATGTAAGTTTTTATTGATCACGATATTTCTTTTTAAAACTAGCCGTTAATCGGACGATAACTTACAATGCATAAATGAAATGTCAGATAGTGTTATTTTTTTTCTGTCTCATCGATCATAAACTAAAATATAGCAGGTTATTTAGTCAAACGCCTAAGCAATGCAAACTTTTAAGACCGCAACACCTATGACCATACTTGTCTCTCACTTCAGCAATGCTATCCTCCACGCTCGCAGTACACATTCAAAATTTATATAATATGATTGTCAAAATTTCTTCCTGTAAGTTATCAACAACAACGGGCGCAGTACAGCATGTATCAGACTGCGACACCTGGACCTAGACGAGAAGAGATAGCAAGAGAATGATACTTGTAAGTACTAAATACATCAAAGTTAGTGATAATGCTAGTTTACGTCTGACTAATTAAATAATTTCTTTTCCATTTTTCAGTGTCGACAATCTGTGAAAACGTAAAGGTTTCGTTAGTAAAGAGAGAGCTTCAAATTTCAGTAAACATTTTTATCGAAGGAAACTTTATGTTACAGACAACTATACAATTAAACGAGTGTTATATACCTATCAAGGCCTGGCAAAATATTTTAAAAATACGTCTTCAAATTTCAGTAAGCCTTTTTATCGAAGGAAAGTTTAAGTTACAGACAACTATAAAATTAAACGAGTGTTATATACAGCATGAAAAGGCTTGCATATTTTTTAGAAAACGTGATAATAATTATTTGACGAAAATGTTCTCTTTTGTACACTTCAGTCACTTAATCTTTGAGCCCTACATCTAATTTTACCATCAGGAACTATTTTTTTTAACGCGGTAATTTTAAAACTACAGGTCATATTTTAATAATTTATCTTCTAAAATTGCTCGTTACAGTCTCATATTTCATTTTTTTGTATCAATTGCTAAATTAATTGATTAAATCTACATTCACAGAAGAGGTAGGTGATTTAATATACAATATTTTCTTTATGGAAGAATTATGAATGTTGGTAAGCTTATGCTTAAGGAAACCAACACTGAAGAGGTCTATAGAAGTAGGTTTGTACTGAAGACTGATCGACTATGACTTCTTACAATGATAGGATTAACTTAAAGAATAATAATCTGTAGAAAGTTTTCTTTAACACATGAATAACAGAAGAAAATATAATTATTTTTCTATTTCAATTTGTAGATTACACATTATGTAGTAACTAACAATTTTACATAAATTACATCTGACAAATTATAGAACACACAGAGGATCAAAGAACACTAGTCCGGTCAGTAAAGATCACCTTTGAAGTTTGTTACAATTCTTAGTTTTCCGATATTATGAGATTTTTAAAACGTACACGTAGTAAAGGAAATATGTAGTGAATTTTTAGATGTGCCTTAAGAGATAAGATTTTTTAAAGTATTTGCAAACAAATTCCAAACTTCAACAATCAGATTTTAAAAGTTTTTGCAAGCAAATTCCAAACTTAAGCAATCAGATCCGACTCTGATAAAACACTTTCGTAAGCGAGACTATTTTGGCTATAATGTTTCTAATTAATTGGCGTCATACTGCTTATGCAGTAATAAATAACATCAAGTTATTGATGCTGAGTCTGTAACTTGTTACAATTAAATTTTAGACAGGTCACCACTTTGCAGATAAGACTGAAATTTAAGGTAATGGAAGGGAGGGAAGAGAAATTATTTAACATTGTTCGAAGAAATAAGTGTCGGTAACAGCTATTAAAAATTACATCGTAGAGAAAATATACATAATAGACGTTTATTAAAAAAAAAAACTATAATCATTAAAACATTTCAAAAACTTAATAGTATAGTTTGAGAAAATTTTAGGGCTAAATTCTCATTTGAATAAGTACACACAAGTTTAATATATTATAATATATGCTATGACTTGTTAGGTCTATATTAAACTAAACCCTAAAATATTTTACTTGAATCAATTATTTTTGCGTTAAGTTCTCCGAAAACCACTCATCTGATTCATGAAGTTAGATTTCAACAGTTTTTTCTCAAATAATGCAACTTTGAACGAGATTGACACAATTGAAGGTGCAGTAGAACAATGTGTGCGTGTTCTATAGTCGGAGGTATATCAAGAGTATATATGTTGTTTTCACACTAGATTTAACTATGATGTTTATAATTAATATTATTAGTTATTACTGTATTTAATTCAAAGAACTGCACGTCAGATTTTATTTACCATACCGATTCACATCCGGTTTCGAATCAAGTCTTGACTCGAATTACATGGCACAAAAGTGTTACAGAAAGGAGGTCATTCTAATAATATATATAGATGAATCCCACAATAAACAGACTGCGATTCATTTCTCGGAAATAATAACACATTCACGTATTTCTGTAAAAGTTAGTTAAAATATCTGCAAAAGGCCAGCAAGAAATTTTATTTATTTTACTTTAACATTTATATTGAGAAAATATTTTTTTAAATTGAAGTAATGACTTTTAACTAGTGCAATCTACATGGAACATACACGACACCTGGTAGACAATATGGGAAACACAAGATTGAATAACCATGACGTCACTGAGAAGCCTAACTTTCTTATGAGACAACCCTTTCAGGTGTAATAACAAATCTCGCCGTGGTCACGCGGTTTAAAACTCGGTGGTCGGTAATCATAACTTGAGTGGTTCGAGTCCATCTCTATGACAAGATTTTATTAAATAAATATAAATATAAAAATTAACATGCATAAGAAAGCTATATAGTGATGACGTCATTAGGGTGGAGTAATGACTTTATGTATGGGAACTGATGATGTCATTCAAAATGGCGGAAGAATCTCTTCCAGATGTTCCTTAAGGCTCAACAGGCCTTGCGCAAAGACTGCATAATCAGAACGTCCCGGAAAAAAAAACCCTCGCGTAAGAGTGCGTACCCAGGCGTCTATGGTATAAGGGCGTAACAACATCAATTAAATCCCTTGCGTAAGAGTGCGTATCCAGACGCCCACGGCATAGGGGCGTAACAAATTGGTAAAAGCCTTGCATAAGAGGGGTATCCAGACGTCCTTGGCATAAGGACGTAACAAAATTGGTAAAAAGCCTTGCGTAAGAGTGCGTTTCCAGCCGTCGTTGGCAAAAGGGCTTAACAAAATTGGTCAAATGTTGTCGCGAGCCATCCATGGGCCACAGTTTGAACAACCTCATCAAACGCAGCCTAGTACTACTAGTCAGTAACCAGCACCGGGATTGTTTTCAAAATGGTATGTTCCCCTCTCGTCTGAAGCTGGTGAAGGTTATTCGGATATTCAAGAAGGGTGATAGATCCATAATCAACAGGTATAGACCCATATCAATTTTGCCTGTGTTTTCGAAAATTATTGAGAAACTGATGAACAGCCAGATATCAAATTATTTTGAAAGCAACGCCTTATTCTCAGACACACAGTTTGGTTTCAGGGCTAATATGTCAACACTGTCAGCAGTTGAACAATTGGTATCCACTATAATCTCCGGATTCGAGGATCATAATAGCACCTCTGCCACCTTGTGCGACCTATCAAAGGCCTTCGATTGTGTATCTCACAAAACTATTATATCTAAATTAAGATATTATGGCGTAAATAATGTAGAACTGGATTTGTTTGAATCTTACTTATCTGACCGATATCAAGTTGTGTGTATAAATGGTATCTATTCAAATACTCTTCAAGTTAACAGTGGTGTGCCCCAGGGATCGGTTCTGGGTCCATTTATGTTTTTAGTGATGATTAACGATCTTTCTTATAATATTTCATCCCAGTCGGTTTTATTCGCAGATGATACTACTTTATATAACACTTGCCGGGATGTAAATGTTCTAAAACTTGTAATGAAGAACTCATTTAGTGAGGCTACAAGTTGGTTTGAAGCCAATGGCCTTAGCCTGAACGCTGGGAAAACAAACATATTTTGTTTACATTGCAACAGCTGACTTGTGACGACTTCCAACCTAATGTGAAACTATTAGGTATTGTGATTGACTCAAAACTGAAATGGAATGCTCACATTGATTCTCTTTGCACACGTTTGGCCAGGGTACTGTACTTGCTGAGACATTTGAAACATCTAGTACCTAAGGAATTCCTTAGAAATGCGTACTATGTTTTCTTTAATAGTGTTTTAAACTATGGTATCCTTGTATGGGGCAACTCCTCCAGTGTAGACAGAGTTCTCAAGTTGCAAAAGCATCCTCCAGTGTAGACAGAGTTCTCAAGTTGCAAAAGCAAGCCATCCGCATCATGACAGGTTCATCATACGATGCTCATTGCAAGCCTTTGTTTACATCAGAAAGAATTCTGACAGTAGTTAACTTATATATATATACCAAAACCCAGTTAAAATTAAGTCTAACGTAAATGAATACAATTTGAGATCTGACTACCATGACTATAATACAAGACATAACCATCGTCTTGATGAACCTGCCGTCAGACTGACAGTAACAACACGTAAT
The DNA here is from genome assembly GCA_964059195.1 of Ectobius pallidus. Taxonomy (NCBI): domain Eukaryota; kingdom Metazoa; phylum Arthropoda; class Insecta; order Blattodea; family Ectobiidae; genus Ectobius; species Ectobius pallidus. Next base: position 93,940,046 of record CAXKWD010000001.1, read on the forward strand.
TTCCCTGCAATGACTGTAATGTTATTCAATAAGTTACCCCCATATGCATCTGGTCTGCCTATTTAAAGATTTAAAAGACGTTTGCACCAATGGTTAGCAAGAAATCCTTTTTATAATACAAATGAATTTTTAGATGCATCTGCAAATATGTATATGTAATTTTTAATGTTATTGACTCTGTCCATACATCATTCATGATGTTTACGACATTAAACTTTATTATTATTATTATTATTAATACTAATAAGAACTTTATACTATCTTACAAGAACAACGAATTATACACTAGTCAAAACAATTAGAGGGACAATCAGAAAACATTTGTCTGATACACAGAGGAACTATGTTGCACACGGATTATTCAAGGTTTTTTTTTAAAGTAAATCATGATCCAAACAACCTTTCCATGCGACCATGGATGGGCAAGAACGAAGCACAGCAGGAATGGATCAAGTTCAAAGCGACTGCAACAGGAAAATGCTGTGGCCACAAGGGATATCCTACAAGAGCTCGATATCATTACAATTGGTTGGCCTCCCATCAGCAAAATTTAATTCTGATGAACACATCTAGGATACTATATCTTGGATAGAAGAGTCCGAAAGCTGCCCAAGAACCCCCCACGGGAACTGGAATTGGTCTTACGAGGAATGGGACAATGTCCTCAAAGAGACATCAGGAGACTTATCAGAAGCATACCTCGAAGGTGTGCAGGATGTATTAGGCAGCGTTCACACTGAGGCGATAAGCGATAAGCGATATATCGCAAGGACGATGTTGCGGTGATATAGGCCTACTGCGAGCGATAAATCGGCGTGACCTGGGCAATAAAAATATGGTGGAACACAATCCTCACTACTTCAGTTACAATTATGAGCTCAAGTGAGGAAGACGTTGTAGTGGCTTATTGGTTCAGGCGTAGAATGAGAAGAAAAAGAAAATATTGGGTACATCCCTACAATCTTACCAACGTGCACCACAGCTCGGCTGTTGTTTCTCGACAGCTGTCTCAACATGAATCAAAATTCAGGGAGTTTTATCGAATAAACCCTGAAAACTTATTTCGAAAATTTATTAAGTGCCAGTATGGTACTTTATGAGATTGTGTGGGGGACGAAAAATGTCTGTCCGTCTGTCTGTCCGTCCGTCCGTCCGTCCGTGTGTCTGTACGCGCTCTAACTCAAATACGCTTTTTCGGATTTTCATGAAACTTGGAAAACACATTTATAATGTCAATGGGAAGAACCCTATTGATATTGAACCAAATCGGTTCACCGGTACCGGAGTAATGCCCAATTTAGTGTCTATTTTAATAGATTATGGCGCCTTTCTAATAGAAAGGCGCCATAATTCAAATACGCTGTATCGGATTTCTATTAAACTTGGTATACGCATTTATGACGTCCATGAAAAGTACTCTGTTAAATTTGAACCTAATCTGTTGACCGGTACCGGAGTAAAACCCAATTTAGAGTCTATTTTAAAAACGCGGTAACTCAAATACGCTTTACCGGATTTTTATGGAATTTGGTATACACATTTATAGTGTTCATGGGAAGACGTCTACTGATACTGGATGAAATCGGTTCACCTGTTTCGGAGTAATGCTCAATTTGGTGCCTATTTTATGATAATATACGTATTCGAAAGAATTTGTATAAAAAAAAAAAGCAAATCATTTATCATGACAACATAGTCAATTGTTTAACTGTTATATTATACGGCTTTGGAAATTAAAATAGAGATAGCTATGACCAAAAACACTATTGTTTTACATGCGCTTATCCAACTAGACCGTTAAACTGACCCAGGTGACCGAGATGGTAACGTTTTGGCCTCACGTTATGAAGTTCCATGGTTCAAATCCCGAAAGCAGCCAATTTCACTTTCTTTTTCGTATTTTTATGTGAGTGTGCGATTGTCAAGATATCAAAAATCTGTACAGTTCAGCTGATGCTGGAAGATTTTAATCTGATTAAAAAGAAAACTAGACCTTTGTTCTTCCCTAAGCCCTGCTTAATGAATAAATCTGGAGCTTAACTTGTAAATCAATTAAAAAAACATATTCTGCATATCATAATTGCAGTCATAACTGATTAAAAAAAACACACTGGCACTTTTTTACATCAGTTTACCTGAATTTATTTGTTTGTAGAAACTCTGTTTTGGCTGTTGAACAAATAAAGTGTGCGTGGAACGCCACGCAACAGAAGTGAAACTTGTTTTAATTTTTTATTGTTTCAATGTTTGATTATTGAATTTTTCAATTTCGCCTTATTGAACTTTTTAAAATTGGGGTTTTGGACTTTTTAATTTTTAATTTTGGATTTTTTAATTTTAAATCTTTGAATTTTTTAATGTTGAATTGTTAATATTTTCGATCTTTGAAGTTTTTATTTTTTGATCTTTAAATTTTGGAGATGTGTCGGTTTACAATACCCAGCCATTTAGTACAAAAAATACTTTATATACCTGTAGCCTATATGCTTGGGGAAAAAAAGAATACCAAAGTTTAAAAGTTTAATAAGTGTAAGTAATAATGGAAAATTCATTGGTCTTTAAAAAAAAATCCTTGATATTGTTTCACTATTTTAGGTAATAAATGCATTTTTCTATTTTGCATTTTTTCATTATTTTATGGTCATTAAATGCCTTTCCCTACTCATTAGTAAGTAACTGGATACATTTGGCAGGAGTCATTGGTTTTAAGTGGGAAAGATTCTCCCTTGACAAGCACCGCTTGCAGTTTCCCGCGAAGTAGGTGTTAGCTAAGCAGGTGTTAAGTTTCGTGTCAATTGTTGAAAGATTATAAATAGTAAGAAGTAAATAGAGCTAGCGATTCTTGAATGATAAACAATCCTGAGAAGAGCATGACAATATAATTATGACATCCCCGGGATTCTGAAAATTTCATTTCCTCAGGCACATATGGCTATGCAAAATATACTCCCCATGTTAATTCTGTCAAATTGTATTATAATGAGGGCCCGGATTCTGATGACCTAAAATTGTTTGAAAAATGACCCTAAATTTAAAGAAAATGACTTAATAATTATAACAAAATTACCTAAAAACTGACATTTTATTTATAACAAATTATTATTGTACACACAAAGTTATAGACTAGTTTGTACATAATTATAAAAACTGTAAATAACTGTAATGTTGTGAATGTTCTTTTCTCACGGAAATTTATACTGGCACTGAGGCACTGGCGAGTCAAAATTCGCCATTTCCTTTACTGCTGGATTATGTTATTTAATTGAGGGTAAACAGTAGTTTGCACTCTCAAATCCAAGCAGATGACAGACTCTGGTGCCAAGTCAATCTAATAACAATAGTAATATAATACAAAATTTTGGAGTTTCTTTGATTCTCATTTCCAACTGAGACATGACAACACTTAACGCCGAATGTTTCCTTCTTGCATTAAACAAACAACACTTCAAAGACAGCACTGCTAGCGACGAAAAAAAGTTAATACACTCAATGTAAATACAGTACATGAAAATGACTAAATAAGAAAGCAAATGACACGAAAATGACAAAATAATGACCTAAAATTGAAATAAATGCCCTAAAAATATAAGATTGCATAAAATGACAAAAAATGACCTAATAAAAATGCATTCCTATAATCTAGAGGTCATGATTAGGATTTATCCACAAGTTGGCAATGCCTATGTAGCATCAATAAAAAGGTGACATGTCATTAGAATCCGGGCCATGATGATCCCTGAATTATAATTAAATTACTTATTTATTGTGTCAGAGTTTCGAAATATTTACATTATGAGTAAATAATATAACAATTTGATTACTTACTTGTCTTACACAATAAATCATTAAATAATGTATTTACCTGTGTCTTTTACTTCTGCTGCAATTTGCTACATGCGGCACTCGTCACATCTGTCTTACATTTTGTTTTATTTTTTATTTTTATATCCTTACAACTAGTGTTGTGGCATCGAATCTTATGATCCCTACCACACATGAAACTGTTTACACATCTAGGATATTATTACACATAATTAATTAATCCACCACTCACAAATTCTTACTATATGCGGCAATGGAATAGTTCCAGATGCACTCACGAGCTTTCACTAAATGAATTCAATGAATAAATTACAGAATTGTCTTCTCTTCTTCCCGACACGTTCACTGCTCGAAATATCGTAAGCAACAAATCGCTCAGGCGACCAGCATGCTGCACTTCGAGAGATATATCGCTATCGCGTGAGTGTGAACCTTTTTTATCGCCTCCCTTTAGATTTCAAGTATCTGTCCGTGCGTGTCGCGTATCGTATATCGCTCACGATATATCGCTTATCGCTTATCGCCTGAGTGTGAACCCTGCCTGAACGTTTTTTTATCGCCTCCCTGTAGATTTCAAGTATATGTCAGTGCGTGTCGCGTATCGTATATCGCTTATCGCCTCAGTGTGAACGCTGCCTATGAGTGACAAGTGGTGGTCAAACAAGGGCTAAGTTAAGATTTCGAAATAGTGTCTCATAGAAGTGACTTTTTGGTTTGGTTAGCCCCATGTTACATTCTTTCATTTCAATTAGCAAGTAAATGATATTTATGTTAGTTTACAATGAATGACTGGTGTACTAGAATGTACTTGTGTTCTTCCTTAAAACTATAAATAGCTTATGAAATAAATAATGTTCAAACTGGTGTCCCTGTAATTGTTTTGGCTAATGAAATATACATGTATATACGCGTGATTATGACAACGACATCCAACGCAAGTAAGATTAAACTAACTTGTTATGGCTTTATAGTGCATACCGAGTAGGTTATTTGTCAGAACTTCAGAATGTGTAGAATGTTCATGGATTGAAATCGGGTGCTGCCTTCAAATCAACTTTCTTTTATTTAAGTCAGTACTTTTTTAACCTCTGATGTAATAACGGTCGTGTGAGTTGGCATGCTGACACATATTTTAATTTATTTTCCTACAGAAACTGAAATAGTGGCGGCGAAAGAAGTAAAGCAATAGATCCGAGAGGAAATCAAGTATATGAAGAAGGAAGTGGAAGATCTGATGATCAGGACAAAAAGACTGGAGAAGAATATATATATACACACACACATACAACATTTAGTTTAGCTCAAAACATTACTTACGGATTTCATTTCTCTCCATTCGTTTTACGTCTGCAACTCCTTATCACAGCGAGGAATTTTTTAATATTCGTTTTTTTATAACATCAAGAGAGATATCAATTTCTTTACAAATAGATCACGATCCTGTCTTGTCAGCAAATGTTTCTGGTAGGTTCAACTGTGTTTATACTTTATTTGTTTCCAACTAAAAAGAGCCTGAATTCCGCTACAATAAGAAATTACCAAAATAAGTTTTTTGATTGCTATTCTAAGCACAAGCAGACTTAAATTACTTTAGTTTAAAAATGTACGATTCAAAATAACATAAAACGTCGTACGATATTTAAAAATTCTTTATTGCAACCAATGGTCATAGTATGATGAATGTTTATAAGAACTTAACAGGCTCACACGAATAAACTAGCTAAAGCTTGTTCTGTCAACTTCCTGCTTGCCTCTTGAGATCTATAAACGGTCTTACATTGTAAATAACTATAACTTAACAAAATTATGTAAACTAATGCTTCATTTTTTCCTAAAAGAAATAGTGAATTTTATTACAAACAACTTGGTTTTGGTTTGAAGTGTCTATACATCAAATTTGCAATTTAGTTCCAACATTTAAAACTGTACCTCAAGAACCTTTCGCCATGAAACCCATTAAAAAAACTAAATATTTTTCTCAAAATCTAATAAATTTACAGCTCTGAAAATTTTAGGTTTTATTGTGGTAAATGCTTCCATTGTCAGGTAAAAAAATAAAGAAGATCGAATAAAAATGCAGAATTTTTCAAATTCATAGGTCGATCCCCTTAACGATAGTGAGGATAGTGTGGCGACATTGTCATGATGTATCTCTTGTACTGATCAAAAAGATCACTCGTTCTGTAGATATCCTTCAACTAATTAACTTTCTTTCGGCAAATCTTGTATCTCTCTCAAGTGGATGTTGATTCTGGACGTTATCTGACATAATTCCAGCTGCAGTTGATTGCTACTACCTTCGTATATTTTCGTACATTGATAATAAAAAAAAACATTAATTGACGTATCTAGAAAATAATGAATGACACTTATGTCAACAGAGAAGTCACACTATGGTCAAAAAGTGAGACTTATAGTATAACGCATTTTACCGATAACTACTTATAGGACCACTTCAGATCCATTTTTCTTTTCCTATGGAAGGTCTATTTGAATGGAAGTAGTAATAATATTAAAATAATAATATTAATAATAACATTAATATTAGAGCAATATCAAAGCAGCTACTGTAAGTTTCTTTCTTCATCTTATAGTTGTGAATCTTGCGATTGGTTTGTGACAGCTCTCCATCTACTTCTATTTATGGCCAATTCCTTCAGTTCTGCATATATGTTGCATCCGGTTTCCCTTTTGATGTTGTTTATGTAGGCTAATCTTGGGCGCCCTTTTTTATTTTTGCCCTCTATTTGCCCCTCTATTATAGTAAGCAGAAAGTTCTAATGTCTGATGAGGTGTCCTAATAGTGAATTCCGCCTCTGTTTAATAATATATATGATTTTCCTGCCACTATTAATTCTTCTTAATATTTTCTCATTGGTGACTGTCAGTCCATCGTATTCTTAACATTCTTCTGTAGCACCACAATTCAAAGGCTTTTAATCTTCTTTTTTCTTCTGTAAACTGTAAGTTTACTTGACAATAATTGTTACTCGCAGTTACAAGATGATAAAGTTAGATAAGAAATTACATTGTGTGTTTCGTGAACTTGACAACTTTGCACTTTGTCGAGGAATTTTGGGGCCGTGTGAATAATAGAAAGCGGGAGTTCTGGTAAATAAGTAAATTATTGAGGTACATTAAATAATACTGTGTTATTTATTTAATGTGTTGGTGTACTATAAAAGAAAAGTCTAGTCAACGGTATGGGGATTAAAAGCTACAAAATAAAAAAAGCAGTACAGATACCATTGAATGTCCATAGTAGTGGAAACAATATTAAAGCAAGTTGAGTGTCATGTAAAAATTGGTACAGTAGTTCACAAAAGTAGAGAACTAAGCAAATTATATTTTTACATTTTTTTCCCGCCAAATGTTTATGCAGAAACTCTACTGGCAGGTCATCAATGTTTCCTTTGGCTTTGGTTTGAATTCGTAGTTATTTAAAGAATTTGACGTTAAAATGAGGAAGAAGAGAATTTTGGTTCTGTAGAGGAAATATTTGGATTGAAAATGAAAAGAAAGGGTAGACTCAATTCCATTATTTTATCTTTGGGCGTAACGAAACATTTTCCGTAGATCTACGTTTCCTTTATAGGGTTAGCAGGTATAGAAAACATGAAACATTAAATTTATTTTATGGGTTATTTTCCTTTTTTTTTGTACAATGTTACATATTCATGCTTATTAACAAGGGAATGAATGGACTATTATCTGCAACAGCTGCATGTAACCATCTTATATACCTGTGTTTCGTTCGCATATAGAATTAATTCCTTACGGTATCTAAATAGCCTCGATGAGTTTGAATATTCTTATGTAGAAGGAATAAACTGAATTGCAACAATAACATTAGTAGTGTTTAATATTTCAGATATATTTCATAGATAATTCTTTTACGCGCGTACTGATTACACTACAACATTAAACGAACATTTATCCTAAATCACAAGGCCTCCCAACGCAAAAACCGATTGAAAACTAAAAGAAACCGAAATATAGGCACAAATATGGGCGAAGAGAGAGTGAGCTGCTCCTTAGCACAAGTGATGATAAAGATAATTCAGAGTGGTAATCGATGACAAAGTCCAGTCTGCATTGCACGTAATAGGCTACTAATAGAAGAATTAGGCCTCTCACACACCAAAGCCGAGCTGAGCCGGGCCGGGTGAAGCGATGCCAAGCCAAGCCGAGCAAAATCTGCGATGTGTTCACACTGACGCTGATTCGCTCAGTAGGTTTTCGAGCCTTGTAGTGAGAGGTGGCTTTATCCTTCCTAGCAGTAGTGCAATAATAATGTCATAAAACTTGATGATGATCTTATTGGATAGTTCCTCACTTGATGATGAGTATGTGAGACAAAGAAGGCGATACTGGACTCATAGTCTCAATAAAGATAACGAGAAAAGCGGGCAGTTCGCAACTCTATACGAGAAACTCCGAGTAGATGAAGAACGTTTTTGGAGATATTTTAGAATGAGTACCCATACATTCGATTATATACTGGAATCCATTTGTCCACAAATTCACAAAAGAAACATGAACTACAGACGAGCTATACCATGTGAAGAAAGGCTGATGGTGACTATTCGGTGAGTAACAAAGTTTTTTTGTTTTTTTATTTTTAAATAAATTGTCAATGATTTTAACCTTGAGTTTTTCTTTATCTGCAAGTGTAAAAGAGTGTAAAAACAACAAAGTAATACTTTTTAAAATATTTTATTTTATTTTATTAATAAAGAAGAAAAAATGGATCGGCTTAAACAATTGTACAAATTGTCCATTTTTTAAGGGGCCTTGTCAGATATTGTACAAAGATATTCAGTTTCAAATGTCAAGTACCAAACTAAATCAAGTAGCATTCTCCAATATATTTATTCATTTATCAGCGTCATGTTGAAGATGGGTGAATGTTGAAAATAAAGTGGCAGCTTTTCCTCCTGGATTGATCGGTATTGAAGTGGGTGGCACGATGTAGTGATCACTGTAGTTGAATGGTTGCAGCCCGGCGGTATTCTTGTTCTGAAATTGATAACAATTTCCTTCATTAAGGTTTCTTGAATTTTGTATCTCACAAACATTTGTGAATTTAGAGGAAGGCTGTTGATGGGGTTTTTGAGGCTCATCAGATATTGATATGTTGTGTCTTTTTCGTCTTCTTTTCTTGCCATTGATTTCACGATGTCCAGCTTTTCTTTTTCAATATGCAACCTTTCACTTTCTTCTAATGCAATATTTTTGCGTTTTCTACCTGCACTTGAAGTTATAGAAATAGAAGGTGCTAGAGGTGTACATATTCTGATTTTAGCTTGCTTGCCCCTTTGAAATTCTGCAACCAGCCACAGCTTTTAACTTGCTTGACTAGAAAGCAAGCCAACTTACAACGATGATAAGAAATACTGTCGCTATGAGTCACAAGCTCTTCACAACTTGGTGGGTTGCACAGGACCTAAGGAAACTGCAAGACCTGGCGGAAAGAATATGAAACTGGGTATATTAGTGCACTGGTAAGTCGTGCAGTTACGTAGTTCAGGAACTTCAGATGTGTTTAGAGAATTTTACCCTGAAGGAAGCTGTGCTGTAACACAAAGGTAAATGTTGCACTTGTTCTTGTGGCACCATTGGAAGCAGCTGTAGTTCCGCTGGCCACCAACAGAGAGTGCTGTTTCAGGCATTATTTTACAAAATTATTAATCATAATTAGGATAATTAATTGCTTTTAGGACATATTATAGTATCCATTAATTTATTTAAGCTCTGAATACCTGTTGAAGCAGGACTTAATCTACGAGTTGAATGTTCGAGGCATCCCTGCCAAAGAGTTACAAAGTGTGGTTGAGTTAAGGCAGAAACTGCACTCGGTTGTAGGATGTCCAGTGGATCTTCGATTTCTCGGTGAGTTCAATATTGAAACTCTATTTCTTAGCATCGAAGACAGATTAGATAATCTTAAATTGGAAATAGAATTAGGTGGTCTGAATTCAAAGCAGAAGGCCCGAGTGGTGGGAAAGTTGAATAACTTATTCAACCGTGTTGTTGATCTTATGAATACAATTGAAGATGCTGTTGTGAGAGGAAAATGGGGATTACTGATGGCAGATATTGAACAGACCATCAGTCTGGTAAAAAAGATGAAACCCGATGCTGACCTTATCCAAACTGTGAGTAATACAGAAACGGTAGGCCTAGAACCGACTGGAATTTGCTCGCCAGTATTCCAGGAAGTTCCTGTGAGTGTAATCAAAGCTGAGGCCGCCCAACAATTTCCATCCCTTTCACATGTGGACAGTTTGTCACATTGCTTGTCTCAAACTCATCTGAGTGTCCCTCCTCCCCAAATCACTCCTAATTTTTCCAACTTACCTCATCCTTTGGCTCGTGCCTTAGAAACAGTGTACCGTTTCAATGATAGTTCACTTGAAAGAATTCTGGAATTCATTAAGTTTATTTGCGAGATCAAAACACAAGCAAAAATTTTTAACTTCAGTGAACAATCCTTGCTGGCCATAATTTCTTCTCAACTGAATGGTGGACTGCGTGATGTAGCTACTGATTCTGTGCTTAGTGGTTTGGATCTAGATAGATTCCATGAAAAGTTATTAGGAGTTTATTTTCCGATTAGAGCAAGAAGTTCTTTGCTTAATAAATATTTTTATCGAGTCCAAGAGGTTCAGGAACCTTTTTCTAAATATGTTCATTCAATAAAATTGTATGCCACTGTGTTCCGTTTAAATTTGTCTGAAAATGAGATTGTAAGCAACATAGTGGATGGTATGGCCCCTGAGACTCGGTCACAGGTAGTGTTTGAAGGTAGGCCTACTACGTACAGACAATTGGACACACTGTGTGCTAGGGTCAATTCTATTAGTTATTCAGACTCGCTTCGCTCTAATTCTCAGAGAAATCTTGTAAATATTCCCCCTGATAGTAATCCAAGACAGGTGAGGCAAGAGAATAGTGCTGTAGATAGGCGTAAATGTTTTCAGTGCGGAAGGTTTGGTCATGTGAGAAGTAATTGTCCTGATCTCAGACGACGCCCTGATAATGGAAGTAATGACCAGTCTGCTCAAAGCCAATGAGATCGTGTACACCCCAGGTACCAGGGTGTACATGTTGTCACTCGCGGCAGTGGTCAGAACCTTCATCATCTTGATGACTGTCGTCATGAGCGTGTGAATGTGAACAGTGTGAATGGGAGTGGTTGTGTATATAATCAGGAAGTGTCTGATAAAATTGTAAATAATAATCATAGAGATAAGCCTCACCGAGTAAATAAGTTTAATTTTAAGACTGGATTTGACTCTTCTAAGTGTAAATATAGTTATAAGTTGTATCCCAAAGTAAATAACCCCAAATGTGTCTCTCGGAACGGACTTTTATGTGGAATTCGGGGTAATCTTGATAGCAGCTTGCCACTGATTAGTGTAGAATCATGTAACCATGTTTTCTCAGCGCTTTTAGATAGTGGAGCTGCGGTAAGCCTGCTCTCCTTAGATGCATTCAACAAGATGTGTTGTTCGCAGAAAGTGCCTAAATTGAATAAAGATGTGGAGCCTTGTAGTACGGCCGACTCTAGGTCTCTTGACATCCGTGGTAAAGTTAAGTTGAAGATTCGGATTTTGAATTTCACTTGGACAATGGATTTTATTGTGGCAGATAATTTGATTATGCCCATGATTTTAGGTGCGAATTTCATGAAGCGTGCAGGCTTGTTGTTAGATATTAAGGAGCAGGAAGCTTTTTTCAAATTTTGCCCAAGCGCAAAAGTTAAGTTTATCAAGCCCCCTTTTTTCTGCACACCAATGAAGGCATTGAAGTTGGTTGAGCCTAATGGACCATGTTTGAATCTGGATCCGGACGATTCAGTGAATATGATTAGTGTGGACCTAAGTCATTTGACTCCATATGAAAGTGATAGAGTCAGTCAATTGCTTCATGAGTATCCGGATGTCTTAACAACCGAATTGGGACGTACCGATGTGCTAGAGTATGAGATCGAGCTTCTCGATTCTCAGCCAGTAAGGCGTCCGCCGTACAGACTCTGCCCGCCAAAACTAAAAATCTTAAAGGAACATGTCAAGACTATGTTGGACCAAGGTGTGATTAGGCCATCGAAGTCTAATTACAGTAGTCCGATTTTCTTGGTGGAGAAAAGTGGTGGTAAATTTCGTCCGGTCGTCGACTATAGATATCTTAACTCCAAAATCAAAATAGACTCTGTCCCTATGCCTGATTTACATTCTTCCTTTGGTTTCTTTTCGGGTGCTAAGTTCTTTACTTCTTTTGACTTAAATCAAGCTTATTATCAGATTCCACTTACAGAAAAGTCTAAGAGGTTGACCGCTTTCTGTACAGATTGGAACATCTATGAAATTAATTGCGTCCCATTTGGCCTTGCCACGGGAGCTCAAGTCCTGACCAGACTACTGGACGGCATTTTCTCAGACGTGAAGTTTGAGTATGTGTACCATTACCTAGATGACTTGGTCATTTATTCTCAGTCCCTTGATGAGCATCTAGATCATGTGCGAGTTGTGCTCGAGCGCCTTAGGGCGGCTAGACTCACAGTTAACCCGGAGAAGGTCACCATGGCCGCCCGCAAACTGTCGTTTTTGGGCCATATTGTCTCTGCTGAGGGAGTGACAATTGACCCGGAACGGACTCGCGCTATTAGAGAATTTCGCCCTCCCAAAGATGTTAAAGGTGTTGCCAGGTTTATTGGCATGGTAAATTTCTTTCATAAATTTATTCCTAATCTTGCCCATATTGCTGCTCCATTGAATGCCTTAAGAAGAAAAGGATGTAAATTTTCTTGGTCGGATGAGTGTCAAAAGGCTTTTGATGAGTTGAAACTTCATATTGCCAATCCTCCGGTTCTTATGATGCCAGATTTCTCAAAAAGGTTCGTCATTCAAAGCGATGCGTCCCCAGTAGCTCTGGGATGTGTTTTGTTACAAGAATCTCCTGAAGGGCGTAGGCCAGTAGCTTATGCGTCCCGAACCTTGACTGCTCAGGAGAGAATTTATTCTATGTACGAGCTTGAGGCCTTGGCAGTGCTGTTCTCTGTAGAGAAGTTCCGCATGTACATTGAACATGTGGAATTTGATCTTGAAACAGACTGCCAAGCTCTCAGCTGGGTTCTAGCTAAACCTCGTACGACTGGTAGAATTGCCAGATGGGCGATTCGTCTTTCTGCATTTAAGTTTAATGCCAAGCATATAAGAGGTGTTGACAACCAAGTAGCCGACACCCTATCTAGAATGTTTCAACTAGAACCTCAGTCAGAATCGAAACCAGTTGTCAGTCAAAGTTCTGAAATTTCCACGCAGTTAGTGGCGGGGATATTATCTGATTTTCCTCTGGCGTTTAAATCGATTCAAGAGTTTCAGGCTGGTGACGAGCTCATAGGTCCAATAATAGATAGAATTGAAGCTGGTGAGCAGTTGCCCCAGTATATTCTGAAATCAAATGTCCTTTATAGTGCTCCCACAAGAAGAATGCCGGCTAAAATTATTTTGCCTTCCGCATTAGTTGATATAGTATTCGCGTATTTTCATGAATCACCAGTTGGAGGTCACTTAGGTTTTGACAAAACTCGTAATAAGATCAGAGAATATTTCTTATGGAAAGGCATGGATGCCGATGTGAGGGCCAGAGTGAAGGCTTGTCAGATTGGTGTTTGTTCTAAGCCTGCACAGATGACCAAAGTAGGTTTCCTTGCATCTGAAATTCCTAAAGCCCCTATGGATAGAATATTCATTGATTATGTAGGAAGGTTCCCTCGATCAAAGTCGGGTAATACCTATATTTTGACCGCGGTAGATTCATTTACTAAGTTTGTTTGGATGTTCCCCGTCAGGGATTCCAATACTAACATTACTATAGAATGTCTGAAAAAGATCTTTGCTGTCGTCGGATTTCCACGGTCTCTTGTGTCGGATAATGCGAGCTATTTTGTTTCAAGAAAATTTAATAATTTCTGTTTTGATCTGGGCATTAGGCATATTACTACGTCTCCTTATTTTCCCCAAGCCTCACATGTGGAGCGTTTTAATCGCAACCTGAAAGCAGCTTTAATTGCTTATCACTCTGAAGATCATTCTTCGTGGGATAACAATTTATATTGGCTTCAGTTTGCTTTTAATACTGCGAAGCATGAGGCGCACTTGTTCCCTCCTATGTCCTTAATGTTGGGTTTCAGGCCAAATAATCCCTTGTGCAATCTTTGGTCGATTAATGACCTTTTACCTGACCATAGAGAATCTCATAAGGTGAAGGATATGTGGAAAAGAGCCTCAGCCAACCTTAAACTTTCCCATAATAAGAGGATGCAAAGATACAATAAGGGTAGGCGTGAAGATAAGTTTTCTGTAGGCGATGAAGTCTACGTAAAGAATTTCCCACGCAGTAATGCTGCTGCCAGATATACAGCAAAGTTAGCTCAGAAATTCAGAGGACCGTTTGTTATTGTAGAGTTTCTCACCCCAGTCACAGTATTGGTTAGGGACCGATCCACTGGACATACTTTTAAAACTCATGTTACCCACTTAAAAGGGAAATGAATTGCACGTTGAGTTCAATGTGTCTCTTTAAGTATGTTTCAGCTTCCGGATCTCCTGTGCTGATCACATGCAATTGTGAGTTCACCAGTTCAGCAAATTAATATGTCAATAATGGGTTTCAAATTATATTTTAGTAAAAAGGGTATTTTGTTTGTAGATGTTAGTTAAGGGTTATTTTAAGGAAATTGTAATTAGAAGCTTGCCTAAACATGATTTAAAATTAAGTGAATTTTGTCACCTCCCCTTTGGATCATTTATTCTGTCTTAAACTAAGCACCATTGTATATCCCTATGGGGAAAATTGTCTTTGGTTCCTTTCTCTGCCGCTTCGTTTGAATATGTTACAGTTTTACTCCTTGGACGGCTGGTAGAGATGGGGACTTACTCACAAACAACTACATGTCACACACCATCAAGAAATGGGTTTCCCAAAAAACTACCTCCTGTGCTGGTTGAGCTGACGCAGTCTTTCAGCTGAAAATTAACAACTTGAGGATCCTCGTCTGCAATGTCAGACAACAGCCAAATTTCACCTCTCTGCCAGAATTGTCGGGGATGGTCTTGAGTGAGTGTGAGTGTATTACTATGGTAGGTGGGACCGGACGCGATACCTACCAAATCAAGGTATGACACCTCCTTTCTCTGTGACCCCCCTTATTTTGTTTGTAGTGCATCAATCTGGTAGATTTCTTGCCTGCGGGCCAGAACCAGCGGCGTGTGAAACTCAGTGAAGAGACCCAAGTGCCTTTACTCCGAAGTTAGCCTCATAAGAGTTCTGTAGCCTAGGGTGGCGGACCTCTTCCTGTTTGATGCCATACAATATTGTGGTGTTGGGACCGACGTAGATGTGACTAGTACATGGATGATTTTTTGTTCAAGAATTATTATGTGAGTCTCCCATCTTCTTACCAGACTGTTCCAGCTTTCAATTTTTTTTCCCTCTTAATTCACTAACCTAATGTAATTGATTTTTTGCTCTTTTTGTTCTGCTAAAAAGTGTATTAAAACATGATATGTTTTAAGTCAAGGGGCAGGTGAATTGTGCTGTAACACAAAGGTAAATGTTGCACTTGTTCTTGTGGCACCATTGGAAGCAGCTGTAGTTCCGCTGGCCACCAACAGAGAGTGCTGTTTCAGGCATTATTTTACAAAATTATTAATCATAATTAGGATAATTAATTGCTTTTAGGACATATTATAGTATTCATTAATTTATTTAAGCTCTGACATTACATCTGAAGTGTGTTTTGCTCTCAAAACATTATGAAGCGGGTTTTACTATTATAGTCTGCTGCTGGTGTTTCTCCTTGTACTCAATAGAGCGCGCCTGCTTACTGTTTCTATTGGCCGTCTGCTCTGGGTTACCGACATTTCCGGATAGCATCTGTTTTTCTGTTTATATCTGCAATGGCGACCAAACAAAGAGAGTTGTGCTGGTCACAGTGTTCCTTTTTGGAGCCCGTTTAATTGGTTTTAGAAGCTCTTCTCATAGTTGGTTGTTATATTAACTCTTTGGGTTTGTATTTTTGAGCATGTAGGTATAATTGCTTTAAGCTTGTTTGGGTAAGTACTTTATTTTGATTGAAATCGTATTCGGCTTTGCTGGATTTCGCGCCAATAGTGGGGTCCTTCTTGTTCTTCGCTGTAGTAAATGCGTAGGCTTTAGTAGGCACTCATATTAGGTGGGTTTTGATCCCCGGCGGTATTTCTCCTCCTTTTTTATTCCTGTGTGAATCTTAGTGTAGTTATATAGAAATTGTAACCTCGCTTCTCTGTTTTCGCCGCTAGCCTGGGTACGCCCACTTGGTTGCCATCTTGCTTGTTTTATTTCTTGGCTCTTATACAAACCCAAGCTGTTTGTTCCCTAATTACATTTCGTCTTTCATATTATGTAAAATTTTATTGGCGTATTAGTATTTAATTCAGCTGCTCATTTCTCTACCGGGCCATCGCAGATATCCTGCTGAAGAGAGTTTCAGAGACGGCTCTCAACAGTTAATCTTCGTCTCTTTTCACTCAATGAGATAACTAAATTTCTGGGGCGCCCATTTTTATTTATAAATATCAACGCAAATAACTTACACCTTTTAAATGGCTTAATGAAATAAATACATGTAATTGACCTAGCCAAACGGTATTTTTATCTTGTAATAATTTGTCAATCCAGATAGATTCCAAATGTATTGTTGATGTAAATAGGGTATTATTTTCAGGATAAGACATTTTATGTTATTGAAATATTAGTTATTAATTAACTAATTTCTGTATCAATTTAAATTTAAATATTATTGGTTATTAGAAGAAACCAAGGTTTTTTGTTGTGTTCCGCCTGGGTTTTCACCATGACCTTTGGGATGGGCCCGTTTTGTTGTAGGTTAGTTTTCCTGGGGTGGTTTACCTATTTTTCCTTCCACTAATCCCTTAGGGCGGGTACAAAGCCGAGGAGAAACTAAAATGTGGACAGTTTGAATTATCAATGAACAAATGTACTAGTCCGGCATGGGAAAAATTTTCAAACATTTTCGAGAAAACATCATAAATTCATTAATAACAATAACAAAAATCCCTTTAGGCAAGCCTACAAGCTGAGGTAGATTTCGAAGTGCTTTTGTTTTAATTCACTGTCGCTGCGTAGCACTCTTCTTCTTTAGCCTTGGCATGACAAACCCGCAATAATAACTGCAAAAAAGACGAAAGAGAACTTTTTCAAACATTCAAATCTCGCCTTATATGAGAACTATCAAGAAACTAGTTATTGATTTGTAGAGTACTCATCAAGAGCTTTTCAACGATACCCCACAAGACGTAGTTTCGAAAATTTCTAATTTCCATCCCCATACCCCCACCCCCACTCCTACTCCCAAAACCCCCGAATCGTTGGTGTCACTGTGAACTCCATAAGGAGTACTCTAATTTATTCAATAAAAGTTTCCCTCTATACTTCATAGGGGCCGAGATATAAATGTTTTAAAATTTCAACCCCCTCCCCCGACCACCCTCTTGCGCCAATTTTGCTCATTAACGAACTTGTCTGAACTATTGAGCATAGAAATAACATAATAAAATTTGATTCAAATATCTTGAAGATTACGGCCGCTAGCGTGTAAAGATATATATAAATAAATATATATATATATATATATATATATACATATACTATATATAAATATAAATATAACAATTTTTTAATAGGCGGTGGTTTCGTACTTAGGGAGGGATGAAACGTAAAGATATGAACGAATTTTTTGAAAGTCATTAGGTAGATTTTTCTTCGAAATCTACCTAATAATATAAATAATAATTGTGTTAAGACGCTAAAACGATTTTTAATACTTTATCCACCTTTTATTTATCTGCATGGTGAATTTCTTCTACCAGCATGTAGAAAAGCAAGAAAGTATTACCTACACTTAGCAACTACAGTTGTTTAGCTGATAGGAATGTCGCAAGCTTATTCTGGCTTGCGTAAGTTAGGTTTTACCTGGCCAATACAAGCTTAAAGAAACCTGCCTGTTTGCTAGCTATGACGCTGGCAACTTGCTTGCCTGGCGTTCAAGCGGGTATGGGCAAGCTAAAATCGAGATTTGTACACCTCTAGAAGGTGCTCAAGATAAAGAAACATCAGTTGGTGTCCCTGGACGACTCATTCCCCCTCCATCAACTGACTCTATTTCATGTAGAGGCTCTTCCAAGGTGAAATACGAGCAGTCACTTTTCAAATCTCCTTCCATACTTCTCGACGCAAGAGTTCCTCTTAACAATTCCATATTTTTGTACCATTTCCATTGGGTTTTGCATGGTGAGTCGCATTGGGAGTATCCAGATTTCGGTTTGCCTTCTTTTTTCAATTCACTCCGAAAACTGTCTCTCAAATGTTTCTATTTTTTCTTTGCTGCCACATCTGCAACAAATGAAAAAATAATATTTTTGAAAATTATATTATTCTTAATATTAGAGTGTTAAAATTATATTATTGTCGAATTGAACATTTGTGGGTGTTTTAATATAGAAATTGTTTTACTTTCTGGTATTTATCGACAGGATTATCCTATGGAGCACTCAGTGATGCATTCAAAATTGGAACCTCTACGGTCCATTACATTATTACAGAAGTTTTCGGAGTAATTTGGGACAAGTTAGCACCGATTCATATGCCAGAACCTACAACTAGTTTGCTTCTGCGATCATCTACTCTTTACATGCAAAAGTGGAATTTTCCTAACTGCGTGGGGGCCATCGATGGGAAGCATATTCATGTGAAATGCCCTGCTAATTCAGGTAGTATGTACTATAATTATAAAGGGTACTATTCAATCGTTCTGCAAGCACTTGATGATGCGCAATACAAATTTATATCCACAGAAGTTGGTGCATATGGTAAACAATCCGACGGTGGTATATTTTCCGAAAGTACGCTTTATCAACGTTTAAAAAATGGGACCTTTAATAATGCCAGCAGACACAGAATTGCCACAAACAGACATTAAACTTCCCTTTGTGATTGTCGGAGATGAAGCTTACCCTTTGGCCCCTTGGCTTATGAGACCTTTCCCGAGAAGAGAATTGGACGACTTGAAAAGAACATTCAATGAACGTTTGTCAAGAGCTAAAAGAGTCGTAGAAAGCTCATTTGGAATTTTTGCTGCCAAATGGAGGTTACTCCAAACAGCAATAGAAACAACACCCGCTTCAGCTGACCAAATCGTGAAATGTATGTGTGTGTTGCATAACATTGTTATCGTCAAGGATGGTATTGACGAATCGATTCTCCTCGTGATGCAAAATCAATATCTAATGTCTGTGAAACTGAACAACTGCGTCCAACTACCGTAAACACACGTAGTAGACGTGCACAAACAATACGGCTGGCATTTGCAAATAATCCATTGTAGATTTCATTGTTATGTAACTTTTCCATTAAATTAATGTTCTAATAAAAAATAATTATTCTCATAATTATTATAACTACCATAATTATTATTCTAAAATTATTTGTTGAACATTCCTACCTGTAGTGTTGCACTCGGCTGCTACTTCTTTCCACAGTGTTGTAGCAACATCCCTGTCCATGTATTTTTTGTTAGATTGATCCCACAATGGAGGTCTTTCTTGAATAGCATTAATTAGCAATTCAACATCAATACTCATTGTTACCACAAACGTTTTATAAATGGACAAAAAACGAGTGATGCAATATTGCGCAATATTTCGTACACACTCACTGGCCGGGACACCGTGCTAGACTGAACAGAAACGCAGGCAGAAACCGCTTGAAGTAGCGGGAAGCAGGACTGCTCAAAATCGCTCGGCTTCGCTTGGCATCGCTTCGCCCGGCCCGGCGTCTTATTTGAAAGCTCCCATTGAAATACTGCATAATTAGTGGTCAAGCGATTTTCGCCCGGCTCGGCTCGGCCCGGCCCGGCTTTGGTATGCAACCCTACTTGCTCTTTGTAGGAACAGATCAGATTAATTCAAGTATAATTTCTTACACATGGAGAATTCTGTTTTTAACAGCCAATATTTTATTTTTACGTTTGTATAATTTTTTCCTTGCGGTAAATTACATTAATGGATGATATTGACCGCTTGTCAATTAGCCATCAATCAAACTTACAAAATGTACACTTTCCTTCCCCTGCTTGGATAGGTACAATTTTCGCATTATATACCTGATAAACTATAAATATAAATTAAGCCTCTATGGCAATATTTATTTCTCTGATCTTTTTTCTATTACCAGTTCATTTGTAATTCATTATATTTTAGCTATAAAGTTTTCTTGACTAAATGTAGCTACTCTTTTATCATACCAATCATATCATTCCGATTTGTTTTGCACATAGTACTAAGAATAGGTTACGTATTTGTATTTTCATTTTCTCCACATAGGCCTAGTAGATATTTACCTTTTTTTTCTATTCCGCCCCTTAAACCCTCAGTTTCCAAACTTAATTTCCTAATTTGAACTACGTCCGTTCCAGCGTTTTTAAAATGGATAAGTTTCTTTCCAAGACAGTTTGAATTTACCTATAGTATTGTAGTGAGTCGGCCACGGTGGTGTAGAAGTAGCTTGCCCGCCTTTTGATCCAAAAATCACGGGATCAAACCCAGCTGCGGTCGATGAATTTTTCAGGACGTAAAAATCTTGGGCACGGAGTCCTCCGGGAGGGACTTCAAGCTGGGGGCCCTTGTCGTAGATTTACGGTACTACGGAACTCCAAGCCTAAATTAGAGCCTCTGGACAAAATTCCTTGGCCAAGTAATACCTTAGTTTCCGGAGGGGAATTTATGAGGCGATGGACTTACCATCTGTCCTCTCTTGTAAAATAAGCGGAACAAAATTAATATAGATACTGAAACCGCCAATTGGAGGCCCTATATCTTACCGTAGGGGTTACAGAGAACTGTCAGTTAGAATTATAGTGAAGATTTGTCATTCATACAGCTAAATAGGTTTTTTTTCTGTAGTCTATCATTGCACATGTGTCTTAAAGAATTTATTATATTCTTCCCATTATCTTCTTTCCACAAGTAGCCCAACCCTATTTTTTTTCCAGTTCATGCTTTATGGTAAATATGTTTAAACAGTTTCCATAAATTCTAACGAGTTCCAACATTGCTATTTCTTTGGCACTTAATAAAGTGCTAAAATTCGTTTACAATAATTGTCTAGTATGTCTACTTGCTCCCAACTGTTTTTGCAAAATCTCTTGATCTCGACCCGTAAAATATTCTGGACACATGTTTGACTGTTTGATGTTTTATACACATGATTATTGCTGATATTAACAGTCGGTGATGATAAAGATGCAGATAGGCTTGTGTTGTCCCGATCCGAATAAGGACGCGGGTTTATACAATCCTGACTCGCAAAAGAGGAAAGTCCTTTTAAAAATCTGATGTGCGCAATAATATTCCTCTACCCGTAATGTATTCTAGTTTAGAGTACTAGGCTGCATTGCAATAGTGAGCATTCATTTTTCAATCTCATTTAATGTCGCATTTTTGCAAGGCAAAGATATGAAAAGAAATTGGTAAGCTAGCTGATAGCTTTCCCTTAGAAAATTTGTTGGGAAAATTTTCAAACGAAAGTTTTATCTTTATAGTATAATATAATAAGTAGGTATATATAATGTACATGTATATATAATATACCGTATATTATAATAGTATATTCATATTATGCAATCCCGATTGAAAATGTAAACCGCTAAAGCCGTGTTCCGAGAAAATACAGAAAAAGGAAATTCTATTAATGTAAAGGTCACGGTCGTATAAATGAAAAAAAGAAAAATCGTTATAAAAAAATCGTTATCACGGTTCCTGTCACCTCCTCGAATGGTATACAATCCAAATAAAATCAGGTAAACGGATATAACCGAGTGCCAGTATTTTTTTTTAAATCAGTGATACACGCAATTATGATAGGCCCATGCATAAAAGTTAACTCCAAAAACAAAATGTGCCGGCAATAATAATAATGATGCAATAGACCTACGATTCGCTGATATCTCTGATTCAATTTAAAGCAGCCTTAAAGGTTATGAATGAATAATAAGCATATGAAATCTATCTGTCAGGAATTATATTAGGTATATTGCTGCACAGGAACGAATAAGAAAAATACTCACAGTAAAATATAGCCTAATCTAAATATCGGTAGTCTACATAACCATAGAATACACATTATAATATCAATATTCAACGGCTAGTTGTTATAAATCGTTTATTTAAATTATTATTTAGCCACACTGACATCATTATGAAGAAACAAATCAATCAAGGTTGCTAACAATATGAATAAACGATTGGCAATTTGTTAAGTTTTTTAATACATTGTGGGCCTTGAAAGAATATTGATTACAAAATTAATATTGATATACTCGTTACTTCGGTACCGGTCAACCGATTTGGCCCTAATTCAATTGGCTTGTACCCAAGAACGTCATAAATTCGTATACCAAGTTTCAAGAAAATCCGATAAAGCGTATTTGAGTTATCCACGCCTTAGTGATATATTACCATAAAAGGCACTAAATTGGGCATTATTCCGGCACCGCCCAACCGATCTGGTCCAATATCAATAGACTTCTTCCAAGGGACATTATAAATTCGTATACCAAGTTTCATGAAAATCCGATAAAGCGTATTTGAGTTATTGCGCCTTTAAAATATACACTAAATTGGGTTTTACTCCGGTACCGGTGAACCGATTTGGTCCAATATCAATAGGGTTCTTCCCATGGACATTATAAACGTGTATACCAAGTTTCGTTAAAATTCGACAAAGCTTATTTGAGTTATCGCGCGTACAGACACACGGACGGACGGACGGACGGTCAGACGGACAGACATTTTTCGTCCCCCACACAATCTCATAAAGTACCATACTGGCACTTAATAACATCTATGCACTCCCATAACTTTCTTTACCCTAAGCATGGGAATAGACCTGTGTGATTATACATTCACATGTAGAATTGAAGAAGATGTATTATAAGTAGAGACCGGATTTTAAAGGGAAAATTTTCACCCCAAAAAGGACGAAAAAAGGGAAAATTATTGCCAAAAAAGGTGGGGAAAAAGGGAAAATTATTGCCAAAAAAGGTGCGAAAAAGGGATATAAAAGTAAGAGAGTGTAAAAATTCAACAGAGAGATACATGTTTGTTTTATGTAAAGCCTTTTAAATAGCACACGAAATCCATGTTCCCCACCTTGTTATAATGGGAAACTTAGGCAATGGCAAGCCCGTGATTTCCCTGTAACGTTCTATTGTGCTGGGAGGGGAGGAATTATTTTTTCAATGGTGAATCAGTGAAAACAATTTTTAATGTTTTCATATTACCAAATACTGGGTAATTTACGAATTTTTCAAAATAAATTAGCAAAAAAGGTACTGGAAATGGAAAGTTCCTAAAAAGGGAAATGAGCCTAAAAAAGGAAAAAAAGGACGTTAAAACCAGGTCATTTGCAGTTGAAACTCACTCAGTAATGTCCTGTTCAATTTGATCACGTTTTGTGATGAAATATAAAAAAAAGATTTCCTTTAAAATCCGGTCTCTAATTATAAGGAACAGTCTATGCATTAAGTTCTTTCAACCTGATGTAAAGAGTTGTTGTTTACTTCGCAAGGCTGAGTTTTTCTAAACGGAACTTGGCTTATAAGTAGGGTTCGGATGTTTATGACATGTCACATTTTTATCCTGAACTCCATTCTCGCCTCAAACACAAAGTAACATGAATTGCACATTTGTTATCCTCATCGGACCGTTTTTATTTTGCATATAAAGTCATATTGTGGTCATTTTCATGGTGTTGGTCATATTTCGGTCATATTTGTAATTTAACGTCATATTTCAGTTATAAATTCGATAAAATAGCACAATTATGCAGCATATGCACTAAATTGTCGACTTAATTTTATTATTATTTTTTTACGAAAGAGAGTCACAAATATTTTGGTTTTACTGTAACTGAAATGTGAAGGGAGAATAACAAGTAACAACACAATTACCTCTTCCTCCTTGTTGTTAACAATTCCAACAGAAATGTTTTAAAAATATTTTCAGTTCACATTTGCAGTGGTATCTGGAAACATAAACAGTTGAGAAGTTCTTTACAAGTGAAACTGTAAATCACCTGTAAAATTGTTAAAAATTGATTATCTGAGTGAATTAATGTGATATAATAATTTACAGTCATTAAACGTTTTAAAGTAGAACTTTTATTTTTAGAAAATACGTTCTTTTGTGAGGTCATATTTAGGATTTTTCAATCATATTTTGTCATTTTAAGGTCATATTTGCATGTCATAAACATCCGAACTATACTTATAAGTAACTGCCCTTCAAGGAATTTCTGTGAAAATGTTTCAAATAAAAGTTTTAGTTCTTAGTATAAGCACTTCATGTACACAATTTAAACAAAATAGTTAGTGCCGTTTTCGATAAAATAACAAAAAATGAGATTTTATTAATGTAAAGTGGCATTAAAAGTAAGAGAAAGTCTTCGCCAATCTTCGTGTAACATCCCGATAAGATCCTTTAACCCAAATATTTTTTTTTTTCAAACGATTTTTCACTGTCGAGTTAGGCTGTTCAACACAGATACAGACACCTACAAAGTTCCCATATATGTTTCCAAAATAACATTTTTGAATTCAAGAGACTTCAAAACGTAAAACAATTGACATTGAATTTATAGGTAGAGGAAGTAAAAATTATCATTTTACTTGGCCCTTTTTCTGGAGACCAGCGTTGTCCACTGGCACCAGTTGCTCTCATCCTCCCTCATGACATAGGGCCCAGGTTTTTTTTGTAATATCAAAGTGCGAAATATGTACATAACAATTTATTAGATATCAGGGAAGTATGTAATAAACCAGTGGCGGTTTCTCCTATGTGCTGCAGTGCTGCAGCACACAGCTTGTTTTCTGCTCGTCGTATAATGTTATTTTCAAACGCAATATTATATTTTCTTTTGCGTAGATTTTGAACTTGGCGCGTCCACGCGAGAATTTCTTAGCTGGTAGCTTGCGAGTCAAGAGTCGGTAATGTGAATAATAGGTTTGTTCGCAAAGCAGTCAGAAACCAGGAACAAATCGTTCGCGCATGCGCTCTTTCTCCACACGTGTTCGCAAAGCGAGAATCCGTGATTCTGATTTCAATCTTCTGTTCGCAAAGCTCTCACGGACAGTTTCTGTACTATAAGAAAAATTTGCAGGCTCTACCATGAATTGTTATCAGAGACATGCGCAGTAACCTATTTTCACGCGCCTGACTCCTCCCTCCAAATCCTTGCTCCAGATTTATAAGCATAGGCTACTTATATGTATGAATAATGGAAGATAATTAAAAGTTTCCCAAAATAAAGTTTATATTGCCGATGTATATTGCATGTATAACATGTTAAAGGGAAATATATATTTTATTTGCAAATCATATCGATTAAACGCAGAAACTATCGATTCCAAATTCTTCTAACCGTTCGCAAAGTGCAAATCACGGGTAAGTTACAGACTGGACATGCGCAGTACAACCAATTCTCAAGCAGTCACGGATTTGCTTTGCGAACAAACCTATTATCTTTTCCGCCTCGTAAATGCATTTTGCGAACAGCGCAGCACTCGTAGGGTGTGACGTCATGTTCAACCTTGATTGCATGGCGTATATGGGAGTTTTAACCTGTAGAATGTGTGCTGCGGCAGCCCAGAGTGGGTTTCTGAGGGAGGTTCACGTCTCACCGGCGGGCGCGCTGTTAGTTATGTGAGAAGACGGTAGGGGGCCGTGATTTAGCGAGTAAGCAATGCTTTTCATCTTCACCTCCAAATTCGAATGTGTTAAATTCAGAAAAACCCGGATTCCACAACCCCGAATAAGTATTCTGTCGCACTGGGAACACTAAGCGACTTCCTCTACCTCGATCATTAAAAATACTATTTTCTCGTCTCTTATTCCATTTCGGGGAACTCTCACGCGATTTTCCCTGCCCTAATTATTATTATTATTTATTAATATTATAATTATCATTATTATTATTGTTATTATTATTAATTTTTATTTTTATTTTTGCTATTTTCTCTCGTCACACAACTCACACAACGTTCGACGAGACGAGATAAATTAGCAAAAAAATAATTAGGGCGGAGAAAATCGCGTGAGAGTTCCCAGAGATGGATTAAGAGACGAGCAGTTTAGATAGGCCTACTAATAATTTTTAAAAATATTTTAAGTTTGCTGTATGAAATTGCATCAATCTGTATAAATAGTATTTGCAGCACACTTTCGTTTTGAGCCACGAGCCGCTACTGTAATAAACTATACGTAGTAATAAGAGAATATGTAGTTTTAAATCAATATTTTTAATGCAATAAATATACGAAAATGTTCACACAAGCTTCTACATGCTACCTCTAATTCTGACAGTGAGTGCAACTTATATGATTTACCAAACTAAAGCCATAGTAAAAAAAAAGCTTCATGTATTTTCTGAAAATACAGTGCACTTAAGTTTGTGGAGAAATATGTATTGTGGCAAAATATTTTAGCCTTGTGCCCTGAAAACTCACTTTTTGAACCCGATTTGAGTTAAAAGTACGTGTTTAGACGACACAGGATGTTTATTATTTGTGGGTAATGCACTATGTAAACGTTATTAAGCTGTGACTTCATGGGACATCCTATAGTTTTGTTACACACTGAAAACATTTCTACTTTCCCGTCCATTGTAAAACATTCGTCAATACTCGACCGCTGCCTAGTTTTGACGCAAGACTAGATGCAACTAGAGGTATTTATAACAAGTCCACTTCATATACAGATTGATGCAATTTCAGCCTTAAGACTTTCCTAGAAAAACTCGTTTGTATAGTGCAAATAACGGTATTTTTGCTTACCTGAAACCTGACTGTAACCTTCCCTAATTAGCTAGCTTTAATTTGTAGAACAAACCCCAAGTTCTGAGAAACGATAAGTGCTAATGTATATAGCTGAGGTGCCTAGAACCACCGAATTTTGCATTTGTGTTGGAATTCAGAAAGTTAGAAGAATTATCCCTACCTTTGACAACTGAAATGTTTTCTTTATAAAAGAAAATTGGCTAATTATTTTATTAGCCACTGAAAAATAAAACAAAGCTTAATTAAAGCTTAATTTTTTAAAAATGATTTACTAAACTTTATGGTAAACTCGGTACATAATATGTAAAATATTTAATATTACTATGAACATATAAAAATATGTAAAATGAAAACCAACTATAATCATATCAGAAGCTCAAATAGCCGACATTTTTCATTTTTAGTAGTCTACAAGTAAGGGAATAGAATATGTAATTACACAAGAATCCGGGCCCTACGTCATGGCATTTGGTGTCCTGAGCTTGCAAAGTTCAAACCCTTTATTGCTTGCCAGCGGCAAAAGTGGCTGCTTAAGAGTTGAGTTGGTTGGAATCCAAGCACAGTAGATTTCTCAATGGATAAAGCTATCCTGATGGAAAGTTGTAGAGTTAAAGAGATCCATACTTTTGATTTTAATTAATTTTATTAATACTACATTATTAATGTTTATTAACTATAATCAAAATAAAAAACATGCATCTTCATGACTACTCATATTGAACGAGTTGCTGCCTGAGCCTAGCTTATGTAGGATATTGGAGGTTCATGAAGTCGTGATAAAATGGGTAATTTTTAATTCGTTTCACACAGCTAACTACACAGTTTTCAATATCATAAATTAAGTAATACTTCACTAGCTTAAAAGGCCCGGCGTCGCCCGGGTTTTTTTATTTTGTAATTGGAAATTAACTTATGAAGGACTTTAGATTTTTAAATTCTAGGTCCTAATATAGGTATTTATAATTTGAAATAGGAAGAACGACTTATCACACTCAAACTATTTCCTCAGAAAACGCTTGATATAGCTTTTTATGGCTCATAGAGGAAGGAGAATTTTGCATCCCATCGCTTGTACAAGTAGGTACACAGCAAGCCTGGTAGGGGTTCAAATAAGAAGAAACAGAAATTCCGCTAACATAAAATTGTATTATCGTGGCAGAGAATTTTTATTTCTTACTCTCATGTTACCATAAAACCGTTTTGGGGATGAAATTAAACAGAAATGCAATATCATTTTCATACTTCTCTTCCCAAAACATATTACCTTACCTAGTATTGTTTTCTCTCTTTCCAGGGTAGAGAAAGTTATGTGACTGCATTATTTTCGTGGATTTAATTGTTTCATATTTATTTATAACATTATTATATTGATAGCTTTTCTAAATTGTCAAAGTCACGTTTCATTTATTTCCAACCCCATCTGAGACCAATGGCAACAATACACTGTTGCGATTTGGATTTGATAATTCTGTGTAAAAAGAGATTAGATATTCTCAAAAACATTTGATTTTTGGCATTTAAAATCAAAATTTTTCAAAATCCTTTCTTAGTGAGCACCTACATTATGAAACGAAGGTACTGTCAAAATTCCAAGTCTCTACCTATTATAGTTTAGGCTCTACGTTGATTCCTGTCAGTCAGTCAGTCATTCATTCATTCAGACAGGACAAATCCTTTTATATATATAGAGACTAGCATAAAAGACCCGGTGTCGCCCGGGTTTTTTATTTTGTAATTGGAAATTATCTTATGAAGGACTTTCGATTTTTAAATTCTAGGTCCTTATAGGAAGAACGACTTTTTACACTCAAACTATGCCCTCAGAAAACGTATGATATAGTTTTCTATGGTTCATAGAAGATGTAGAATTTTGCATCCCCTCGCTTGTACAGTGCACAGCAAGCCTGGTAGAGGAGGTTCAAATAAGAAACAGAAATTCCTGCAACATAAAATTGTAATATCGAGGCGGAACATTTTATTTCCCACTCTCATGTTACCATAAAAGTGTTTTGGGGATGAAATTAAACAGAAAGAAATGTCACTTTCATACTTCTCTCTCCAAAAACCTGCGATATAATAATATACACATTACCATACCTCGTTTTGTTTTCTCTATGTCCAGGGTAGAGAAAGTTATGTGACTGCATTATTTTCGTGGATTTCATGCTGTAATATTTATTTATAACATGAATTATATTGATAACTTCTCTTATTTGTCAAACTTGCATTTCATTTTTTTCCAAACCCATCTGATACCACTGGCAACAATATGTTCTGTGATTTGGATTTGATAATTCTGTGAAAAGGGATTAAGTATACTAAAAAACATTTGATTTTTGGCATTTATAATCAAAATTTTTCGAAATCCTTTCTTAGTGAGCACGTACATTATGAAACGAAGGTACTGTCAAAATTCCAAGTCTCTACCCGTTATAGTTTAGGCTTTACGTTGATTCTTTGTCAGTCAGTCAGTCAGTCAGTCAGTCAGTCAGTCAGTCAGTCAGTCAGTCAGTCAGTCAGTCAGTCAGTCAGTCAGTCAGTCAGTCAGTCACTCAGTCAGTCAGTCAGTCATTCAGTCAGGACAAAGCCTCTTATACATAGAGAGATAGAGATATGGTCTTGAATGAACAAATGAAGTAGGATCAAGTTGTTCCCCTACAGCCTAATAGGTTATATGCTCCGAATATTCAGACACCAACCACAATTTTTATAAGATTGCACATAAAATGTTGATAACGTGTATTACTGTATTTTCTACCAGAACTAAATATAGCAGGATGTTATTTTAGCCCATGGTTTGTAGAAATAGGAAATTTTGTTACAAAGAGGAGATAATGATGTCGCCTTTGAAGTTATTTTGAAAGTCAAACAAGAAATATGAAATCGATGTTATCATTTCGGCTCAGGTCAGAGACCATTTCAATATATCTAGGAAAATTCGAGACCTTGCAACTTAAGAAATTACATTATACGAAACCCGTTTAATCTTTTGTATGAAGTAAAAGGGAGTATATTATATGTAATATACAGCATAGATCGGAATATAATGTATGTATTGCAAATTAACACAATTGGAAAATCTTGAGATAGAATTTGACTGTACGCTTTAAAAATTGCCAGACTTATCGAATTTTGTTTATATCGGAAAACGGTATTAATCGAGATCTCAAACGGTTTACAGCTGTAAGAATAAAAATTATTTCGAGTTTTAATTGAAAATATGGGACATATTCTGAAGCTTTTGGCGCTGATTGTTATAACGAAGTATAGTTTGTTAAAACAAAGTTTCTCTAATTTTTTCAAATCATGGGTCTTAACCAGATCCTCGACACTGTTGGTTTAATTTCTCGGTTGAAAATATTCAAGATTATACTAGATTGCCTGCTGATGCGAACAAATGTGATTATTACAAACTTTTATTTAAGAATGAGTTTGAAATCTTAACCTTCTCTTGAGAATATATTTTATCTCTAATGGCCTTCTATGTGAATAAGCAGAGTAAATAATTAAATTCGTAATATCAATATCTATCCCACGCAAGGCTGGTTTTGTTAAAAACCAATGGGAGGAGAATTTGTGACATGTAAACAATAAGAGGAATGGTTAATATCATTAGCATGGGTGTGACTTAGTTAGTAAAGGAGAATGAGTGATCAACAAGTTTATGCAATAATAATGTTAACATTTGCGTTTCCAGTAACGAGCTGATGTTTTATCATAGGTAATCCCACGAGAGATTATGAACTTATCGATATGTTTGCGATAACGAATTTCGCGCAAATTTATCTGACGAAACTCGTAATCTCGAGTAGAATTAAGATTATTCAATGACTAAATTGTAACGGATTTTGTAAACAATTATTTTCTTATTTTGTTGTCAATATTCTGTCAGCCGAAATATCACGGCATACTAGAAGAATGAACAGTCCACGAATCGATCCGAGTTCCCAACGTTATTGGTCAGTATCAAACATGCGGCGTATGAGTGGAATAGTAAAAAATCACATCCTCTTGTTCCTACCAAGCATGTTATAAGATAAACGACCGTCATTGGTCGATTTCCTAGGCATTGCTAAACGTTATTGGTCAATATGAAATACGCATCGTACGACTGGAATGGTCGTTCGAAACTCATCTTAAGAAATAAGGATGCATTTTATTCAGTAGTTCCTATACAAGCCGTGAAGTCTTTTAGAGTTCCAGGGGATTGAGGCTTCCAGGCTTTGAGACATTCGGCATGTGAAAATGATAAGATTGTCAGCTTTCCGCACCGGCCGCCTTTACCCCCCCCCCCCCCGCCCAGGGTTCTTCCTGGTACTCACTTCTATTAGAGGCTTAGTCGACCCCAGGGACACAGTGCCTCCAGAAGGATTAGGCCAATTGAAAAATCCCAACGACTTCATAGATCGATCGACTTTGTTTGTAGTGCAGTGCCTCACCCTGAAATGTTACCTATATTGAACACTTCATAGAGGAGAGGCTAGGCTTTGTTTCCGCTTTTGCTATTTCCTGGTGCCTAACTGATAGCTAGCTTACAGAAACAGCAGCAAAGATCTATGAGCATTAAAATAATCGGTTCTAAATGCTTTTAAATTTACTTGAAATTGTCAAGTAAAGTGTTGTAAAATTCAAAAAAGTAATTATTATTGTTGCAGTTAGCATTTACATTAATGATTAAGTTACCTATTAATGTATTTTAAATTTTAATTATATTACATACTTCGTACAAGTTACTTACATAACTATTTTGCTTGTATGATGATTCACCGACAGTTTGATCCCTGCACTGTTCAACTGATTTCTACGGTGAACTCTGTTACATAACTTATATTTAATTTTATACTACCTTTATTCAAACCAAACCAACATTATTAAATTAATTTAGTAATACAATAATGAATTCTAAACTCAGTGATTCTTTTTATACGTTTTTTGATGATCCGAATGTTTTAATTGAGTGAAAATATAAATAAATGATTCAAATTATGTTAGTCTGTGGATATTATACATTAAGCTAGACTTTTGTCTAGTAATGAATAACTTATTTAAATATAATTTTAGTCAACCTGCCTTGTGTGATTGTCATAATTAAATGATTATTAAATGCTTTTTTATGTAAACGTTAAGACGTGGAGAGGTTTTGACGAACAAATCTGTTGAGTCTGGTTGGCCAGGCCGCGAGGCCACGATGATTGAGCAACTCTGAAGCAGGGTGTAATCAATGTTTACATCTTGTACATAGGCATTGGTAGAGTTGGATTATTCCCACAAAGTCTCTGGCCTTGAAGACAAACCCAGCCAGCGAGCTTCTCGTTACGTCTCGTTACCAAGATGCGCGAATTCGGTGCGCGTAAGATCAGTAAGCTACCGCTGGGCAGAGAGTGAACATCATGCAGCATGTCGTCGTCAGTCGTAGAAAATACAATAATAGTTGAGTGGAGAGGTGATGCCGCTGCGAGAGAGACAGACAACACGTGGAGTGGGATAGGAGAGCTGATCCAATCAGGGTGCAGCTACCTCCCCTAGCCAGGAACTCTACGAGCGGTGAGACTCGCTCCTAAGGTATATACGTAAAAACCCAGAGACGTTGTGGAGGTAATCTTACAGACACGTTTTTTCTTTTGCTGCCATGTCTCTTGTTCGTTTACTTGTATTCCATAACTGGAAGGAATCCAAACCACAATGATATCTTTAGATTGATTGGAATATATATATAGTAACAACAAACTGTCCACCTAACCACAAATAATTAGATTTATCAGAAAGTTCAATCTATGCAACGTTTACTATGATTTTCAGTATAATAATAATATAACCTAATCTCACATATATGTCCCTCTACAAAACTCTCATATATGTAATATTATAACAATCTTCATTAATGTTCCATATCTTGATGGCGCTGATATATTGCATAAATGGATATGTCCAAATATTATCAATGAATATATAATAGTAAAAACTATTGTCGATCACACTGTATTCAATTACACATTAAAACTAGCAAATGTTGACATAACCACTTAGAAATTGTTAAAATAATTAAAATTGTAGTAAATTTATATATTATGTATAACAATTGGTTGGTTAGGTTAAAAGCTGTGCACTATCATTCCATTGTCTGTTGCATCTCTATTATACTTATGTAAAATTTGAGCAATTATTGTTATTAATATAAATAACTCATAGGCGCACTGAAATCCAGTAACTGTAGATTAATTGTAGATTAATATTAACGAAATTGGTGATGGATCATAATAGTATCGCGTTGCATTAATTGAACTTTGTGGCATTTTTTAGTATCACAGTTGTACTCTGGCAATCCGGACGTGGAAATTTACAGTCATAAATAGGGACTGATGATGATCAAGATATGATCGAAATGAACATATCCAAGAGAGAAATAAATGCCACAAAGTTCAATTAATGCAACGCGATACTATTATGATCCATCACCAATTTCGTTAATATTAATCTACAATAATTAATCTACAGTTACTGGATTTCAGTGCGCCTATGAGATATTTATATTAATAACAATAACTTGCTCAAATTTTACATATGCATAATAGAGATGCAATAGACAATGGAATGATAGTGCACAGCTTTTAACCTAACCAACCAATTGTTATACATGATATATAAATTTAATACAATATTAATTATTTTAACAATTTCTAAGTGGTTAAGTCAACATTTGCTAGTTTTAGTGTGAAATTGAGTACAGTTTGATCGACAATAGCTTTTACTACTATATATTCTGTGATAATATTTGGATATATCCATTTATACGATATATCAGCGCCATCGTCCACCGTCCACCGCTGTGGCAAAGGGGATGCATTCGCTCCTCTCACGCAGCGGGCCCGGGTTCGATTCCTGGTCGGGACAAGTTACCTAGGTGGGTTTTTTCTGGGGTTTTCCTCACCTTTGAGACAAATTTCGGGTAACTTTAGACCCTTGTGGTCCCCAGATATCATCTTACCGTAATTATCATCTTCAACCCATTTTCGCCTTGTTCGGAGTGAGTGTGTGTGTGTGATTGGTGTGTCTCGTCCTATGTGTTCGTGTTGTCTCGGAGGTGGCCCCGGCATTGGGCTGATCACTCATCCGAGGTGGCCCTCCATGCCCTTGTCTGGTCAAAAAAGTATGTATGTGTTCCAAGGATAATCCCTCCCCCGACAGGTTGCGGCCCTGTAAGGCCCGGGCGGCTTGGGTCGCTTAAATCATAAAAGGAAGAGGTAAAACTAAGATAAAGGAAGAGAATCAGCGCCATCAAGATATGGAACATTTATGAAAATTGTTAATATTACATATGAGAGTTTTGTAGAGGGGAATATATGTGAGATTAGGATATATTATTATTATACTATTGTACATCTGAAAAGCATAGTAAAGGTTGCATAGATTGAACTTTTGGATAAAACTAATTATTTGTGGTTAGGTGGACAGTTTCTTTATACAAACAAACGGAAAAATTAAATTCATCAATATCTAGTAACAAGTTACAGAAGATTGTTGAGATATTATTGTGATGATATTATAGGAGAAAAAATTCCGACTCCGGACTTGAACCCAGGACCTTTGGCTATCCATGCCAATGGTCTTACCAACTGAGCCACGCCAGAATTGAATTCACAGCGCCAGATATAATCTCTCTCCTATGACTGGCTGCCTTTAATGGTCTACCTCCCCGACAGACAAGTTATGTCATATGCAGTACTGTGAGGCACACTAATTAGTGATTTTGTTACCGGGCTTCCACTGTTATTGTACAGTAACATTCAAGATAGATATATGCATGTACATTCATGTACCACAGATTCTTGTCTCTGTTGGACATTAAATGATAATATTATAGGAGAAAAATTCCTCTGACCTTTGGTTATCCTTGCCAATGCTCTTACTAACTGAGCTACGCCAGAGTTCAATTCACAGCGCCATCTGGCGGGAACGTAATCTCGAGGAAATATTTCCAGGGAATGTTCCTGGAAATGTTCCCACAAAGGGAATTTATGATTTACGAGTAAGGTAACTCAGATACCTATTTGTTACTTAAATTTAATCATGATTAGATTAAATAAAACTAAAAACTGTAATAAGTTCAAAGATTAATATATAATTAATGAAAGAACACAAAAACATTAATTATTTACGTATAAAATATTGTAACATAGTTAATATTGTAACATAGTTAACAATGAAAATAGGTTAATTAAAATTTGCCCTGGTTCTTGAAGGACAATACAGAAGATTAACAAAAGAGTTCATTGAAGAGATTGACTATTAATTAGACAAAAATTACAGTAATAATCATAAACTGTACGAACCCAAACAACTTTTAGGAATAGGCCTACTTGCTTTCTTTAAATGTGTGACCTTGATTTCATCTTAGAGGTTGGCCCTAATCACATCCATTGAAATCCATTAGATTTTCTTCATCATCCTCTTCTTTTTCGTCTTGATCAGAAAGGATGCCAATATCATCACTGTCATCATGGCCTTCATCATCATCATAATCTAGGTTTTCTTCTTGGTTTGCTCTAAACTATTTGATTAAAATTTGTGTTTGTGTAATATTGAAGGTGTTGGTTTCTACACAATCTATTAACAATGTTAAATTACTTATCTTTAATCATGTTTAAATACGTGTGAGGTATCACTTGATAACATATAAGTTTATAAATAAAACCTAAGAGATTATCACGAATAATTATAATTTTTTAAAAGAAGATGACTTAGGGTACATTGTTCTGACAATAAGTGAAAAATTATATCAAAGGAAAAGGTAATACTTCCCTAGACGGTTCCTTGATAAACATGTGGAATTTTACTGAAATAGTTTCATTTTAAGGTACCTGGACCGTTAATAAGCAGTAAAACATTCAAAACTATCGATTTTTATAAATGCTCACTTTTTAGAATATTTCCTGCCCAAGGAAATTTTATAAATTCCTTCCCACTGGGAATATTACTGTGCAGTACAAATGTCTCTTTGTCTCTCTAAACTTTAGTTATATAAAAAGGTTATATAACCTAATTTAAGTTACATGTTACGTATAATTTGTTACGTGTTACTTATAACTAGTTACATGTAACAAGTTTATTAAACAAGTTACATAGTGTAAACGCGGCTTTAGGAAAGGCAGCATGACTTCGACTCAGTATTGGTTGACGTTATCACAGGGTTGTGTTGTATATATAGTATATACTTATTAGTTATTATATATATATATATATATATATATATATATATATATATATATTCGCAGTTATTCTGTTCCCAGCGTGGGTAGGCTAAAAATTCTTTAAAATTAACCTGTTAAAGTGATATTAAACTTTACCAACTAGGCCTACATGGCATTTGGTTTATAGTTCTCTAATAATTATGAACACTTTTCAATACGGTTGTTTTTATTTAATTTTATTACATAACATAATTTTATGCTTTGAATTTTTTAAAGAAAAAATCTATTTTAGTTACAAGTTTTTCAATATACTTTGATATTTACAAGAATTCAGCAAAAATCCACGTCAACGTTTTCAGCAGTCTTGGCTCCTCTAGTCCTTGTGTCATCAGGTGATTGGTGTTTGCGTAACCATGTCCTCACGTAAGGATCTGAATTTCATTTCTGGATGTTTGGACCGTTCAGCTAGGCGAATATCGGGGCCGAAATTTAGGGAATTAATAGGCGTAAACTTGTAGCTAAAGATATTTTCCCGGGCTACTAACCAGGTGGTGAATTGGAATAATTCGAAGCCAATCTTAGGCTCCATTGTCAAGAAGAAATAATTGCCGGGCAGGCAGGCGGATTGGCTGGGGGTTTTTGGACCCCTGATGCTAAAGGTATGAGCCCCAGTTGGGCTCTGGGCCTTGCATTTTTGATGGTTAGGTTTTAATTTTATTTGATTTTATGAGTTTGGGGGGGGTTTGATGTGCGGGGGGGGGAGGGTTGATGGATACGTATTTATATAGGACTGTTGTAACTGGGGAAATCCGCTTTGGAGAAAAGATTTATTGGAGACCAACCAATCAGGAAACAGATGGGTGATGGAAGAACAGGAGTTAAGATGAGAAGTAAAAACGGTCAAAATAAGGGCCAACGGTCATTATGTAGTGGCAATAAATTATTATTATGTAGGTGGTGGTTGGAAAAGGAGAAAAATTGGAAAAAATGTAAAACGGTCCAAATGAGGGCCAATCATTTCTCCAATCCGGATGTCCCCAGTTACACCCCATCTAGTCCCGGCATTTAATTCTCCTTGACAATGGAGTCTCAGATTGGCTTCGAAACGTCGGAATTAATCCATTTCACCACCTGGTTAGTAGCCCGGGAAAATATCCTATATTACCAGCACCAGGAAAAATTCAAAGCACATATTTTACTTTATTTAACAACTTTTATAAAATTCAGAATTATGAATTATTTAAATTTTAAAAAAATCAGAGGGGAATGCCATTCTCTAATTCCCCTTCCACTACACTCTCGACTGATTCTTTATCTCAGGCGACATCATTAAAAGGACAGAAGTAATGTAGACTATAATAATATTATTCTCACTGTAAAAAATTACGCTTCCACAGAAATGCAGGTAACCACTTATAACTTTCTAGGTTGCATATTACTTTGTGAGGAAACCATTGGACATAAGATCTAACGGTTCATGCGTACGAATTTATTAAGAGTTTTCTTTTTCTTCTAATGCTTAGTAATTAGGCAGAGCTCTATGTAGAATTATTTCTTCCCAATAGCAATTTGATATTAGAAGGGTATTATGTTTATAGCCGGAAAGCTAGGCTTATAATTCTAATCAGAAGATAGAGCCAGGGTATTATGCCTACTTCCGCATAAATAGCGCTTCATTTCACGCAGAAACAGGGTAGTGGAAAATAAGATAACTTACCTTTTCGAAGCAGCAGAATCTTGTCTTAGCTGTCAAGTGTAAGTATCCAATATTGATATATTAAATTATTTGATTCATCTTTTATTTTGTATGAAATAATGTGTAGGTTTCTTGACATTAATTGAACTGAATGTTAGTGTTATTTAATAACAATAACAATTATAACAATGCATATTTCCATTGTAACTGATAGTAGTGTTAGATATTCTAAATATAATGAGGTTGAATTATACGATAGACAATTAACATTATGAAAATTGTATGCTCAGCGGGAGCAAGTAAAATTATGCTGGCACTTAGCATATTTCGGGGTACCCCATAGCGTAGTGGTTGAGGTGCTGCACTACAAACCGGAAGGTCGCGGGGTCGATTCCCGACGAGGTCGTTGGAATTTTTCAATTGGCTTAATCCTTCTGGTGGCACTATGGCCCTGGGGTCGACTCAGCCTCTAACAGAAATGAGTACCAGGAGTAATCCTGGGGGTAAAGGCGGCCGGTGCGTAAGGCTGACAACCTTACCACCTTCACGTGCCGAATGTCCAAAATCTGGGAGCCTCAACTTCCTGGAACCCTCTGGGCCTCCATGGCCTGTATAGGGATCACTTTACCTTTTACCTTAGCATATTTCTTCGTGAATGATAAAAACTTAACTGAAGCCTCAATCTTCATTTCTAATGTTTACCATTTATTTGCAAGGATGCAATTAAAGAAAGAGAGAGGAAGCGTAATCTGTCTGGTCCATGCTATGACATTTGGCAATAGGGCCCAAACAATAGCTACACGTCCTGTACGCAAGAGTAACCGTAGAACAGTCAACATGTGCTAAGCAGTTCACAGTTTCACAGTTTCACACCCAGGTGGTAGCACGATGCACATTGAAGGATGCAGTCAATACAGCAAACGGCTAAGCCTCATTTAGAGACTCTTCCACTGACCAGGGGGTGTAACAGCATCAGGAGCTTCTAAAGCCGAGTTCATTAATCCTCGGTTTTGTGTATATTTCCGTATGTATTTCATATCTCGTATATGATTATTCCGCTCTCCAATTATTACATTCACGGTGCTTCATACATTTTCAGCATACGCTTTCTCTGAAATAATGTTTTTGCTGTATATGACTTAAAAATATTAGAGAAGTAAATCCATTTTTCATTAACTTAATTATTCATGTCATTTTGAGATGTAGTTTCCTATGATAGCAGACATGTTATCGTTTTTTACAAGAATTAAATAGGAATGACATTAAATCAGAAAAGATCCTGCAATTCGAGCAATTTCTCCAACTCAATTTATGCTAAAGAATGTGGCATAATTTCTGTTAAATCGTTAGTTAATAGACTTTATGTTTCTCTAAAATTCTAAGATTATTATAACCACAATTTCAGTTACCCCTTGTATATTCCTATTGGGCAAGGGCCTCTTTCGTTTTAAATTGGAATAGGTCTTGTCGGTCCGTAAAAGTTCTTCATAACCAAATTATACCATTCATTAATTTATTATTTATTTCGTAGCATATACTACAGCTTTCCCAATAAGGGATTAATAATACAAAGCTTACTAAGGCAACTTAACAAGATAAAAACTGAGTCACAAGATAAAAAAAAATACAATAAAGGAAGAACACAAATGGGAGGAAAACATTTCTAGTTACACGCGACAGACTTAGAGAAAATACAAATATTAACAGAATTAATACATTTTTCAGGAATTAACAGATTAGATATGAATCACTGTTGGGTATATAAATGGTTTCTCAGAATCAAAAAAGACCCCTTTACTACCGTTCTTGCCACCTGCTGGATGAACACCTTGTCAAGACCAAAATCTTTGCAGAACTTCACTAACAAGGTGGGGATAGTTCCTCTTGTACCCAACATCATTCCAACAACTTTTATGTCTGTTAAATTATATTTTTCTTTGTAGTACCTGCTGGTGCAAGCATAATTGAATTTCCAGGTGAGCATCAGCACTTTAAGATCCTATGCGGATAGTGGGATCTATGATCACTCCCGTTCTGGTAGTAGAATTGATTGCCATCATATCTATGCGCCTGGTGCTAACCTGTTTCA
The DNA here is from genome assembly GCA_964059195.1 of Ectobius pallidus. Classification (NCBI taxonomy): domain Eukaryota; kingdom Metazoa; phylum Arthropoda; class Insecta; order Blattodea; family Ectobiidae; genus Ectobius; species Ectobius pallidus. Next base: position 93,979,798 of record CAXKWD010000001.1, read on the forward strand.
GAGATATCATGAACCTCCTCATGAACTGTCGTGCTCTTCTTCCTTAGTTCGTTAGTTATGTGTGACCTTATTTTATGATGTCTAATGGAGAATGGTTAATGAATGAAGCTTTGGAAGGAATGGGAGATTTTAAAGTAGGAGGACGTATCATAAATAACATAAAATATGCAGATGATGTAGTACTTATGGCAAAATCAGAGAAAGAGTCACAATGAATGCTGGATCGGTTGGTGGAGATTGGAAAAATATATGGGATGAAGATAAATGCAGACAAATCAAAAGTCATGATGATTTCAATTGCAGAAGAACCACTTAGGTGTTTGATAGAGAACAGAGTGCTAGATAATGTGTCTCAATTCCGTTATTTAGGAAGTATGATCACCAGAGATGCCCAATGCACCAAAGAAATCAGAGAAAGGATTGCTATAGCTAAAATAGCCTTCAACAAAAATAGAAATATACTCACAGGAAAACTAAATTTGCAGCTAAGAAAAAAACTGATGAGATGCTACGTTTGGAGTGTAGCTTTGTATGGAGCCGAAACATAGACACTCAGGAAAAGGGAAAATAAATATCTGGAGAGCTTCGAGATGTGGTGTTGGAGGAGGATGGAGAGGATTCGATGGACGGATAGAATCACAAATGAAGAAGTTTTAAGAAGAGTGAAAGAAAAGAGACACATCTTGCAAGATGTAAGAGTGAGAAAAGCCAACTGGATGGGACACATTATGAGAAGATGCTAGATGCTAGATGCCATAGAAGGAAAAGTAGAAAGAAAGAGAAGACTAGGAAGAAGAAGAATTGAGATACTGGATGACATCAAGAAGAAAATAAATTATGGAAAGTTAAAGGATGCAGCAGAAAATGGAAGGAGCTGGAAAATGGAATTTTACATGGGAGTATAGACCTGCCGTAAGGCAGAAGTACCATGAATGAATGAAGTATTGCGTAGCAAGTCTCCATATGGACATGATCCCAAACGTGTCCCAGGGTTTCAAACTCATTGAGGCACCGCCTACAATGGTTGTCGTTTTGACATCTACCAGGGGTGGATCGGACGGCACACACATTAGCAGTCATTCTTAATGCCTCCATCCATTCTCCACTACTAACGCCTTCAGGTTTACAGACCAAAGAATTAGCAGGAGTATATTCTGTATTATAGAATTACACCTTTCCCGTTTTGCGGTAAAGAGCTAGAGGTGTACAAATCTCGATTTTAGCTTGCCCATACCCGCTTGAACGCCAGGCAAGCAAGTTGCCAGCGTCATAGCTAGCAAGCAGGCAGGTTTCTTTAAGCTTGTATTGGTCAGGTAAAACCTAACTTACGCAAGCCAGAATAAGCTTGCGACATTCCTATCAGCTAAACAACTGTAGTTGCTAAGTGTAGGTAATACTTTCTTGCTTTTCTACATGCTGGTAGAAGAAATTCACCATGAAGATAAATAAAAGGTGGATAAAGTATTAAAAATCGTTTTAGCGTCTTAACACAATTATTATTTTTATTATTCTACCTAATGACTTTCAAAAAATTCGTTCATATCTTTACGTTTCATGCCTCCCTACGTACGAAACCACCGCCTGTTAAAAAAATTGTGATATTTATATTTATATACAGTATATGTGTGTATATATATATATATATATATATATATATATATATATTTATATATCTTTACACGCTCGCGGCCGTAATTTTGAAGATATTTGAATCAAATTTTATTATGTTATTTCTAGGCCCAATAGTTCAGACAAGTTCGTTAATGAGCAAAATTGGCGCAAGAGGGTGGTCGGGGAGGGGGTTGAAATTTTAGAACATTTATATCTCGGCCCCTATGAAGTATAGAGGGAAACTTTGATGGAATAAGTTAGAGTACTCCTTATGGAGTTCACAGTGACACCAACGTTTCGGGGGTTTTGGGAGTACGAGTGGGGGTGGGGGTATGGGGATGGAAATTCGAAATTTTCGAAACTACGTCTTGTGGGGTATCGTTGAAAAGCTCTTGATGAGTACTCTACAAATCAATAACTAGTTTCTTGATACTTCTCATACAAGGCGAGATTTGAATGTTTGAAAAAGTTCTCTTTCCTCTTTTTTGCAGTTATTATTGCGGGGTTGTCATGCCAAGGCTATAGAAGAAGAGTGCTACGCAGCGACAGTGAATTAAACCAAATGCACTTCGAAATCTACCTCAGCCTGTAGGCTTGCCTAAAGGGATTTTTGTTATTGTTATTAATGATTTTATGACGTTTTCTCGAAAATGTTTGAAAATTTTTCCCATTCCGGACTAGTACCTTTGTTCATTGATAATTCAAACTCTCCACATTTTAGTTTCTCCTCGGCTTCCTTCAGGGTAAAATTCTCTAAACACATCTGAAGTTCCTCAACTACGTAACTGCACGACTTACCAGTGCACTAATATACCCAGTTTCATATTCTTTCCGCCAGGCCTTGCAGTTTCCTTAGGTCCTGTGAAACCCACCAAGTTATGAAGAGCTTGTGACTCATAGCGACAGTATTTCTTATCATCGTTGTAATCTGGCTTGCTTTCTAGTCAAGCAAGTTAAGAGCTGTGGCTGGTTGCAGAATTTCAAAGGGGCAAGCAAGCTAAAATCAGAATACAGTTGGGAGCTGACGAGATGATCCCTGCCATGACTAGGGAGCTCTTATCTGCAGCCAATAGCAACGCTCCCCTACACGTGCAGTTATATCACAACACCGTCTTCCCCCTGCATGCCACCACCAAATCACGGATCATCTCGTCAGCTCCCAACAATATGTACACCTCTATAAAGAGCACCACCTATCAAACTCCTTCTCACGAAGTGCTTTTATTGCTTTCCGGACATTAATTCGATTGTTCTCAGCCACTAATTCATCTCCAGGTGAACCTAATTTTAATTTCCATAAACAGTCTGTTGATTCACCTATTAGGTCTCTGGTCAGGTTTATATGTATGTTATTAGTAGAAACTAGATTTTGACATGAATTTATGTGTTGTAAGGAAGGCACCCATTGTGTTTTGAATAAACCAAGACCTTTAAGGCCTTTTTGCACACTACAACATACAATCAAGAATGTCTTTAGGGGTTGCAAGATCTCTATTAAAGCACTCTTTATCATAATGTTTGTGTCATTCAGAAACTTGATTGGCAATAATACTTTCTTCGTAAGATATGCAAAAAATCTTCAAGAGCTGCAAAAACGACTCACATGGTTCAAGTTGCAAGTACCGTACTGATTTGTTTCCAATTCTCACTCAGTTCAGTGATCAGTTGGCTTTAGCGTTTAGATTATTCATTGTGCCTTTTGAATTGGTAACACAATTTCTTTTTATTTTGTTGCTGTATCTATTTACTATCTATAACCTATAATATACATTAAATGTGTCCTAAGATGTGTGTATGTATGCCTACTTTTCCAAGACCCTTTGACCTAGAGGTCTGAAATTTTCACCATACCTTCTCCGTGACCTGGGGATTGTCCATTTGAGATGTCATTCTGATAGCACAGTTGGTTTGGTCAGAATTGATTTTTTTTATTTTGGTTGAACTTATTTACCCTTTACAGTCTTGGCATGGACAGTGTTTTGTCATTATTTTTGTATTCTTTTCTTTTTGTGTATGGTAGTCATTACACATCCTCCTGTCAACCAGGCCATGTTTGACTGAGCTCACCCCTAATTCAACCAATCAGATCGGATGTTCGCAACAAACAGTCAATCAGAACCCTTCTTATGGTGACCCCGAGTCTTTGACTATATTATCTATACTTACTATGCTAAATGCGTCCTGAGATGGTGTGTACAGTATGCTCGCTTACTCCTCCGAGACCCTTTGACCTATAGTCCGACCATTCTAAGAAATAAATCTAAATAAACAAAAACCATTGTCTGTCTCGATCTTAGGTCATACGAGTAATGTGCTGGAGTGAAACAGGCTTTTTTTTCGGTTTCTTTCTTAGAAATTTTCACCAAACGTCTAACTCAAATTTCATCCTGGCAGCCTTGTCGATTTAAGCTTTGTTAAGGTTATTTTTTGTGCTCTATACAGTCCTTTACGGTCATTGTATGGACTGCATACAACGTACTCTTGTGGTATACAATACTATAGCGGTGGTGTTGCTAAGTTTTAGTGTAGTGAGCGCATAGATCATTCCTGTTTCGCAACGTCAGTGTTGTGTGTTATTTTTCCCAGCCCTAGTTAATATTAATGTAGAGAAAGTGACGCGTATAATCATAGCTTAACATTTAACAGCTTATAATTATCCCTTCATATTTTTGTTTAATAAGCCAGCTCAACAAGAAGAAGGTATCAATAAATTATGTAAAATATTAATAAAAGTATTATATACTCGTAATATTGTTACCCTATATGCAAGCATACTTTTGTGAAATTGCTTGTTAAAAAGCAATTAAATTGTTGAGAAGTAGAATGTAATATTGTATACGGTATTTGCATTTCCAGAAACAAGTTACGGCTTACGATGAGGACAAAGAAAATTGTTTGAAGCAAATTAAAAGGAAAGTAGCAAAAGAGCATTCGCCAGAAGCGGTGTACTAACTGGGAAACAAGGGTGAAAATGTAACCGCTCTGAACTTGTGTGCTCAGGGAGAGCATATACAACGTATGAGGGAAGGTTTAATTTTGAAAATGTTACAAAACTTTCCTTGTTTGCTGGATGAATTCCCGGAGGGCTCTGTTGGACTGTAATACATTCTACCGAATATCAGAAAAAATAATCACTTCTTACTGACTGCACGTCTGGCTATGTTTTCGTGTCAGCTATGTCGTTATTATTATCCTTTTGTCTCTTCTGGCGGGCTTCTCAGTGATTTGAATCACTGTGCTCAGCTAAAGCATGTTCTCAATTTGTTTTTCATTTATGTTAGCAACCTAAGACACCAACTGGGAGTAGAGGTTCATTGACCTTACAACTTCATATTTTATTTAATAATATTTTCGCAGAACATATCCTTTTCTTGATACAGTTTTCCAACCTTTGCAAGGCTGAATTTATAAAATAATATAAGCGATCATCAAGTGAAAACACCAGTGGGATCTAAGTTTCAAATCAATTGGAAACTTTTCAGTAGAATAGCTGGTTCTTATAAATGACGGACGTAGCAAAAGGATCTAAACCCTCATATTTTACTTATAGAAATTACCCTAAAAATCTTATACTTCTGCATTTTTACAGTTTTCGAAATGACGAATTTATAAGTCAGTAGCAGTGAAAATGTTAATATGGTATAACATAATTTATACATAATTTTGTTTGTAACGTTAAGTAATTTATGTTTAGAATAAATAAAAATATATTATAAACATTCACATAACTTTCTCTCCGCTGATAGATTCCAGCATGCAGTATACGCCCCTTATTGCAGTAGTGCGCAAATCAATTGTCTCAGCCTCATCCAAAGTCGCATTCAGTTTGCGACTAATTTTGTGTAAGAATAAGTGGCTTATAACCACTCTTCAGAAAATTTATTGGGGAAACTTGTTCAAATAAAAGTTTTAGCTCTTAGTATTGGTTAATATATTATAGTTGATCGAGCGGACCGACCGTTCTGCATTTTGTCTCTTCGTCTGTGAATTTGTTTGTTACCGCAATTACGATCAAACGCGTTGTTCGATTTTCTTACAATTTTGCATGAATGTTCCTTGAAGTCACTAAAAACAACGTATGTATAAGTATTTTTATTTTTAAAAATTATTTTCAAAGGTTCCTTTTCATATAACACTTAGCTTTCTTTCACCGATTCTAGCCGAACGCTTCAAACCATAAACTTTTATAGTCATACTTGAGATTAGTATCAAATCTTTTTCTAGTAGTTTGAAAAATACGTTTTTTAGGGAAACTAATAAGGAAGAGGAAAAAAATTGGCCGCATTAGTAATGTTACGTAAGGGCTATGTTAACAATCTCATTACACTATCAGATCGAGTTAGGTGAATTTCTAAAAAAAAGTTGCGGTTTGTAGGATTTTGATATGTGAATTCCTACAGTTTTGATACCTGAATTCCTTCAAAGACAAGTTAAGTACTATAAAGACAGAATTTTCCCTTCCACTTAACACAAACATGGGACTGAAAAAATAAACAAATAAATACATTAAATTCTTGATATTTTATTTCTGTAAGACACTTTCTTCACCTAATCATATCGAGTGATGCTTCCACATAAATATTTATTCGCCGCCTTTCTTGTTTCTGTCTTCAATGTATTCATTTCTTTTTCTTATTTACTGCACTGCACGTGAGTGTTTAATTTTTTCTCTTCATCATCTTTAAAAAATTGAATATATGAGGGTGGTGACTACGTGGAAAACTTCACGGGTATTAGTTCTGTGAATGGAAATTGTAGGAATTATCATGTCATTTTTCAGAGATTGTAATAATTCACATATCCTCAATTTTTCAAAAATATTTACCTCCTACAATTTTGAGGAATTCACAGCGACTCCTTTCAGATATCCTCAAAGTGAAATGCAGAAAAATAATCTGAAACGTTTGAAAATATTCTGTTTTTTATTAACTTTCACAGCGTACGTGACTTACCATTTGGATTCTTCAAAGAATAAACTTTTCTTATAGGCCTAGTATGGGTAGAGAAAGTAATTTACTGAAGATGGCAGTTCAGTGCACTTTTATGTGTTTAATGAAGCAATAAATACAATACACACATTGGGTTATATAGTATTTTTTTGTGAACTTTCTTAACTCATACTTTATAACATAGTTTCGTTCTGTATTTTCTATAGGTCAAAACTGAGTATCGTGAATCGCATTGCTAGAAACTAATCCTTATAAATTCACAATAGTAACAACTATATAAGGCTATTTAAATGCATTGAATCAACTGAAGGCACTTAAGACTTTTCTGGGAATCCCTTTATACAGACATAACTTCCTCTTTGTTCCCTGCAATAACCAAGATAGCATCGACAGTCTCGGGTAAACGTATATGTTATACTCATTTTGTTTTTCACTTAGGCTTTCGGACAAAATCAAATCTAGAGGCCCATCACGTGATTTTCAAACGGTGATATGCATACATGTAAATCTCTATAATCGATTTTAATTAAATCACATTATGCAAATTAGCCTGGGGACATGACAATAATATTATACCGAGAGATATAGCAGACTTGATAACACATTCACTGTTCGCTCAGAGAAACTTTGAATTGCTAATATGATGTCATCTACGTGAATGCGGTCTTTTGAACACAAAAATGCTAATATATAAATGGCTATACTCGGGTTATCAGAGCAAGTTTAGCAAAGGAAATCTGAAATAAGAGAGAGAGAAGAATTCCTCTCCCATAATATAAATTCTTTGGAATAATTCCTAAGTATTGGTAGAAGGAACGCAGATGAAATGATCGTTCTTACATTCGAATGGAAAATCAAAATGACATGAAAATAAAAATATGAAGTGATTAATTTACTTAAGTTGTATTTGAGAATCAAAAGTGACTCATGTTCTTAATAATGGAGGAAGTTTCTGAAAATTGGATTATAAACTATAAGCCTGAAGGAATACAAATACAAAAAATTCGACTTTTGAAAATGTATTAGTGTACGTAACAAATATTGTTTGTAATAATTTTATTATAATTTGGACATTTTTCAAATTTGGGTTGTGACGTGAACGAGTTATAGTTGCTCTCCAACGGTCAGTTGGAGAGCAACGGTCAGTACACGTCTATTGACCGAAGGCTGCACATCCAGCCCACAACACAATTTCCACAAATCATGCAGAAAGTCACCTGAGGATAATGTATTAACATCGAAACGCGTAGCAGGAAGAGGACAGTATCTGCATTTTAATGCAAGACTTCTATTTTATGGACTTGAAATACATTTTTTTTACAGTTTTAATAATTTTTAGCAATACTTTTGACTAATTTAATGTATGTATCGCAAGTTTTTATACCTCTAGACTAGTAGCTAACGCTACTTATATCTGTTGAATCTGTTAAAATAAGTTGTTTTTCAAAGTAGGCTAAAATGTTTAATGTTTTATTTACTGAGCACCGGTGGTAACTGGAATTTATAAACAAATTGTATAGCTCAGTAGGAAAATGAAAATAATTGAGAATAAGATTGAAATTAAAATTTTAGTAAGGGTAAACGCCAACATAAGCATGGTTATTTCAAGAGATTAAAGATTAAAGTAATTAACTTGATCAGTATTGCATTGTGGGGAATACTGAAATGTAGTTACGGAAAGTAAATCAGTCTTTCTACACCCAAGACAGTTTTACCTTTTTCAGATTCAGTTTTTTGAAAACTGAATTTAGGGATCTACACTTGAATCTGTAAAAAATTCAAACTGTAAAAATATGAAGCAGTTTTCTGAAAATTAAATTGGTTGCCAAGATGTAATTAAAAAAAATTAAAGCATAACATATTTTTAAGAATATTGTAATTAAATGTGCACAAAAAATTAGCCTATACAATGCGTCGAACCAAGAAAATCGCAGTCGGATTCTTACCTCATTAACACACTTAACATGGAAAATCATTGCTTTAAAAAAAAAAAAGTTACAATTATTTTAACAGCAGAATAGAACGTCTTTGCTAATGCTATTTAAACATTCACATAGTATTTACTGCCTCTCATTCAAGCAATTCTTGACTAGCTGTTAGTAACATCACTACTCTTAAACTTTCTGTTTTATGGTGTTCAGTAATTATAACTAGTTTACATTCTGTCCCTGTTTCAGTATGATATAGGCCTATGTTACCCAAAAGAAATGAAAAACATAAAAAACTTAAGTGGACCAAATTTGGCTTGACCTACTCCCCCGGAAGAGTCGTTCGTTACCTAACTCAAGCTTCGCCCAGCCGAAACTGTACACATAGTATGAGAGTAGGTTTATAATGAAACAGAAGCTAGGAAATTATAGTTGTGAACAGAAAATATATTTAGTTCTTCTTTGCCTTTCTTCGCGAGTGTTGAAGCAAAGGCACCTATAAAAATTGAAAGGCACGAATCGTTGAAGTCATGCCTGAGATTACCCAGTTGGCACAGTGGTCATTGTCGTATAAGCCTTTTAGGAGCCCCGCAAAAACGAATAAGGAAACAGTTTTTTTTTTAAATTCGAAAACTATAGTCAAGCTTTTATAATTGTTGCTGAAATATAGAAGAATAAATTAATTAGTTAAATGTTATGTTTGACGGGACTTTGCGTGGGGAGCTTCCTCAGCGAACTTTAATAGCACTCTTGCCTAGCTATAGGTGAAAGGAAACTACGCACATGGTCATCTCACTATCATCTTCCCCAGCGGTGCTGTCTTTAAAGTATTGTTTATTTAATGCAAGAAGGACACCCTCGTTATCAGCCACATGTTGAAGTGTGTCATGTCTCAGTCGGAAACGAGAATAAAAGAAATTCCAAAATTTTGAATTACATTACTATTGTTATTAGCTTGACTTGACAACAGAATCTGCCACCTGCTTGGATTTGAGAGTAACTACTGTTTTCTCTCAGTAAATAATAATATAATTCGGCAGACCAAAAAAGGAAATGCCGACGTTTGATTCGGAGACGATGAAAATGAGACCACTCTACACGAATAGGTTACACTATTTATTATTTAACACTTTTATATTGGTGCTTGTAGTGGACACAGGAAATAAATTTTTGTAACTTAACAGAGACCTAGGAAAAATCCAGAAATAATTTTAGTAGTGTGTATTTATTTCTCACAAAAAAATTCTCACATATAAACCATATTATTTACATTAACCAGCGCACGGGTCGGTGTCGACCATACGTGCTCACTCCATACACTTAAATTATTACCCCATAAAAACCCAATTAAAAAACAATATTCTATTATTTACATAACTACGAGTAACCCCAGACGTAACCCCCCACCCCCAAGCAAGTAAAAATTTCATAGACACATAGACATTATTAAGACAAAGAACAAAAAGATAACAATAAAAAAATAATACTTAGATTTCCTTAATTCTCTAAATCTAGGCTTTCTCTCATACGTCTAACTTTCTGCAGAAATTTACATAACCCGTGCCAATTGTGCTCATCCAGTAATAGATTTAGACATGCCTCCCTACTTCTTTGCGAGTTTAAAAATTTGTCGGGTAGCATCATAACTCTCCAGCGCTCTGCAACTCCACATCCCGCCAAGATATGAACCCAGGTTTCATTTTCCTTGCACATTGGGGAGATTCTCCCCCCTCCCTCATCCGAAATTCTCTGAGTTTTCCATCTTCCCAGGCGAATCCAGGCCATTGATGCTCTATCTTCCGCACCCAATCTTTCTATATATGCTTCCCTTCCCCAATTAGCCTTTAATTCTGCTTGTAACTCTAATGACACTTTACCATTACAATCAGCCTCGATGTTCTGCCTCTCAATATCAATTAGTCTCCCTCTTATCTTCTTCCAAATATTTTTTCTATTCTCAATCCCCTTCTCCCACACCCACCCCATCCCTATACCCTCCAAACCCTTTAATATTAGGCTGTAAAATGAGGGCAATACCAAACTTCCCCTTACTGATTTTGTGGCTTTTACAAGGATTACGTAGGTACGTCTACCGAAGTAGTTTGTATCTTGTAATAATAGTATTTATTTTTCGGAATGCAATTTTAATTTCCTCAGTTCAGAGGTTCACGAACCTCCCTTGCCTATAGGAGAAAACCGGTAGAGAGACAAATGTATGGGAGGGCAAATTTATGGAGGTGGAATTGGGTCGAGTATCCTAGACAGAACAAAGTAGAGTGTTAAAGATGGAGTCTTTGTTCTTGTGGTTTTGACCTCACGAGTTCTTAATTGTGACTTCGTTGGCTAATTATCAAATTGTACTATTTCTTGTTAACCCATTAGGTCTCCTTTCTTGACCATGTAGTATAGCATAGTATTGGATTTTAGAATGAGAACTCAATGTAATTCTGATGAACAGGGCAACGAAAATTATGCTTTATTTTACTGAGAATTTAGGATAGCCATATGGCAAGTGAAATCGAGAGGTGAGAGGGATAAGTACACTATAAATATACTAGTTTATTTTTACATGATTTACCATACTGGTCATGTTTTTTTTTTTACTTTGTTCTACGTCTCAGTAGGTTCATGCTTTTCAAAATATACCGTATTACTAGAATCCACTGCACCTTTATGTTATAATGTAATAACAATATTGCTTTAATTGATATGCTTTTAATCTGTTACGCTTGTCAGACCACTGAGCGTTCATGAGAAAAAATATCCTTTCCACATTAGCATTATGGCTATAAATTCAGAAGCAAAACTCAGCTAATTTCAGTTATTCTATGCTCCGGAGATTTGAGTGATTGTATAAAGGTCACCCCATCAGCTTGCTTATTTTTGTACCTGTCAATTTCAGTTGTTCAAGTGTCATTTTATTAATTACTGCCTCTTGGAAAGGGAAATGTGGTGGTTGTTATGAGATAATCATTATTTAATTGTAGATTTGTAGACATAGGGAAAATTTAAACATTTGATATTGTTTTTGTCTTGACCATTCACAGTGCATTCTAAAATTGGGAGTTTTGTAATTTTTATGGATTTCTGATAGGACATATTTCTTAGCACACAAAATGAGGACAATTCCGCTTTTTCCGAACGTATAAAAAACCCCCATTTCTTCGTTATGCTTTATTACCTGGTTTTCCCGGAAAATTTAAAAGTATGAATTCCATATATGTGTTATTGAAAGAGAAACACCTTTGCATCAACTTCTTTGGTCACTATTTCACTATTCTTATTCACCATCTTTGTCGTAGGCGAAATTTTCACTTTTGTTGAAGGCACAAGAGCTTCTTAGACAGCCTGCAGGACAGTAAACTAGATCAGAATGTTTCGTACATCTCCCTTCCCAAACCAACCAAACAAAATCTCATACACCATCTTTCCCTCTTAGCTCCGATATGCTCTGAAAATAACTTATTTATCTTTTGTCACAGACCCCCTCCCCTTTCTCTGAAAGGATGCGATGAATTCTACCTGCCACAAGTCCACACCTCGTCTTTGAGCCGAAAAAACGAGGGTATTTGATGCCAGTCACTTCTCTGGTTGGTTTGTTAAATCACATACCACCATATTAACTTTAATTTGGTACATAAAATGTTACGACTATCAACATTAATGTGAAAGCCAAGATCATTATTTTACTTTATATACTGCAGTTATACTCAAAAGTGGTCAATGAAAGCTTACCATTAAGTGAATAACTCAAATCCACTTGAGAAGATATACCATCATTGGCCCTGACCAGTGGATTATATAACAGAAGTATATTAGCAAGGAGTAGGCTGTATTAGCGTCCAACAAGAAACTGCATTTGAGTTTAGATGTTGAGGTTAATATTAAAACTAAGTGTTCATTAGCATCCAACCTAAGATACAAGAAATGCTGCAGTTTAGATGACTTAAATACCACATAATGTTCTGTAGGGTTGTATATGTTATGGTGATTACTAGGGCAAGCCATTTGACGATTTTGCATCTTTTTTATATGAAGGTTAAAAGATAGCTCGAATATAGGCCTATATAAATGCGTATCATGAAATAATTGATTAAATAAGGGCAATTCGTTTTTGCATTTTTTGCTTTATTTTGAATTTTTCGTCATTTTCAAGAGATAGGTAATTTTCTCGCAATTTGTAGGTAATTTTCTGCATTTTTATGTCTTTTTCGGCATTTTAGGTCATGTTTCAGTGGAGGCAAAGAGGAGCTTTTCCATGTACAAATCGTTAATTTCAGACAACAGCAATCGTTTTTATTTTAATTCAGGTTTATTGTAAACACCATAGCAGTTTGTGTCTTGTAGAAATAAAGCATTATTATTTTTATTTCTTTTTAAATGGCAGCTATTTGCTAGGGACAATTTGATGGTCATGCCAGTTCAGAAATAATTTTTTTTCGCTAATGGTGTCCAAGTAGTATAGATTTACTTACTTTTTTTAGTAATAAAATAAGTGTGTTTTATATTTTAAATTCATATATAACTCACTGTCATTCGATAAATTGCTTTTAGCAATTCATTACTTAATATATATATATATATATATATATATATATATATATATATATATATATATATATATATATATATATATTATAAGTAAAGATGGAAAATTTATTGGTCAATTTAAAAAAATCTGTCATTTTTTCACTATTTTTAGGTCACAAATGAATTTTTATTTTGCATTTTTTCACTATTTTATGGTCATTAAATGCCTTGCCCTACTGATTAGTAAGCTATGGTGGTGTGAACTGACCTACCGTTATTGGAGAACGCTGCTGGCTGCTCACTCTCCTCTCTGCAATACCGTTATTTTGAGTATGCTTAATCAGATACTCTTCTGAGAAATCTACTTAATTCTATTCTTTGGATTTTATATGGGATTTGTTTCAGGTAGATACTAAATTTCAGGGGAAATATTCATATTAGCTATTTATTCACAATACGTTTACAACTTTGAAATGAGTGTTGCATCCTCCTAAAGTTTAAGAATAATTATTGTAAAGACTGAGGTGGAGAGAAGCTCGGAACTTGTCTTTCTAGTTTGCAAATATACTTATTTCGAGACTACTCGGACAATACTAATTAATTAATGAAGGAATTTCATAATTCCGAAATATAGGGCAATAAAAGCAATCTCAATATTCGCGCCTATTCTATATAGTCCATGTGCCAGACCCCCAAAATTGACCATGTCATTATAATTTGGGGGGACTGAATGAAACTTATACCACACGTTCCTGGGGTAATGTGGAGCAAAAAAGTCGGGGGGGGGGGGGGCCGTCATGAGGAGGTAGCTTTCAAACATGGCGGCCATTCAAAATGGCGGACGACTGTGAATCTTTAAATTCAAATATCTCGGGACTGGGTTCATCAATCTATAATTTTGTTTTTTCAAAATGTAGGTTATTCTTCTGGCTACATGTTTGTTTCACATCTATGTGGCCAAAAAACCAGTATTTATTGGTAAAAACTCTAAAAATAGGAAAAATAGATTTTTTGACATTTACGTTTTGCGGTTTATTACTCTAACCGTTGGGTATATCGAAACAATGTCTGAAACAAAAGTTGTAGAGACAAACCTCGCCTTTAAAACACAAAAATGAAATGGAAGATCGGATCAATAGAATCCGAGATATCCAGATTCAAAGCGGGCGGAGTGGGGTTGAGCATGTTGATCGAGCGCTCGGTGCAGCCTAGCGAGAGGCGAGACTTCGCGTAAAATCCTGTGCTTTATTTATTTTCAGCCTCAGTAATTGCTTTATTACTAGATAAATTTACATTACCTACTAATGTGCACTATTTTTAACATGATTATTAAACACTTACTCATAAATACAATTAACAATTATATCGTTTATCTGGGAAATGGACGTCAATAATTACCAACTCATATAATATATTGTCAAGGCTTTTATCTCCGATTTTTAAGATGAAAAAGTATTACAATTTAGGTATGTATCGGAGACTTTTAACAATACTTTCAGAAATGAACACAGGATGTAAGCAACTAAGAAATAAAAATGCCCATAAAATGCCTTATACAATATCATTAACAATGTTGAATCAAGTCTTCTTCACTAAAATCACTGAAGTCTGTTATTATAATTATTGCTCTCGTCCTCAACTGCCATTGCTTCGGCAAACCCCTTGCACCCACAGCTCTCGATGATTCAGATTTGAGTTCTAAGCACGAGTAACTTTCGGGTGCACAGTTATCTTGCAGTGGCACCGGAAAAAGGAAAGTGCGCACGCCGGTACTGGCAGACCTTCCATCCACTTGACTGATAAGTTACCTGATATGTCCTTTTCTCACCCATGAGCAAAAGGGTCCAGAATTAGTGGTTTGGTTTCCAGGCTTCTGACCAAAATTCCGGCCTGGTAGTTGGCACGTTTATTGTGTTGTCTCAAGGTGTCTTTATAAAGAGACATTTGGAAGCTCTCAATCTGGCCCTCTGAACATCTGGTAGCGCAGCTCATTTCACCTTGCATTTGGGGGCATACGACTGGAAGACAAATTCTTCTTTGCTGTCATCAACATCATTATACATCATCCAATCTTTGCATAACTTGCTGAACGCTTCAATAAATCTTTGTTCCTTTTTGCACAAAACTTAAATCCTTTAACTTTTCCCGGGCCAGTTAAAGCACTGATTGTGTCACAGCCAGACCAGCAATAATACCCAATAAGAGCTGTAAAAAGCTGTTCGCCTAAGGCAGATACTATCTGGGAAACTTGCATATCAGTTAAAACTGTTTTGTTAGTTTCCCGATTCAGGAGTTTTTGCTTTTTATGGTTTTGCAAAAACCTACAGCCAAAACTAATACATCTGTATTGATTGAAAAGCAATGAACTGATTCAGATGATGTAGCGGCGTTCCTTGCATGCAGCATTATTCTGGAATCAGCTTATTCTTGAGTGCAGAACAGCTCAGGAACATTTTTGCTCATAATATAAATGATCATGAAGCAGATTTCACCAACTGCTACGAAGATTTCTAGGTTTCCATTTATGTTTTCAAATTTCTCCTCTTACAAACTGTAAAAAAAGAATTTCATAATTATATTTTTGCCGTAACTGTTCCTTAGAAGCGTCCTCCAACAAACCACTCTGTGGGCACCCTTGATTTCACTAAATTTGATACCTTCAGCTGTTCCGCTTTTTCCCGCTCCAAAGATTTGATCGAAACCTCTGGATAATATATGTCAACCCTCCGACCTATATTCAAAACCTGCTTGAGAAAATTCGTTAACAATTCGTAAAACGTTTTTTGTTCTCCTTTGATGGACTGAAGCACAGCCATTGAATCAATGATGCAGGCCGAATCTTTTTCCGGCAGACTGGCAGGGGTGGTGTATATTTCCAAAAAAATGGGCAAATACTGATTTGTAGGTTTTCTTCAAAGGCCCATTAACATTCGCCATAGTCCATGGAAACGGCGCCAGAGGATATCTGAACCCTTCCATCATGTCAAGTTGTTGGTTTTCTGCAATGTAGGTAATCTTGCTGAATAGATTTCGATTGCACTGGAGGATTACTTCTTTGTTTCCAACCTTGGTTTTTTGCTCTTCTTTAGTCAACTAATCTTAAGACCCACTTTCTTAATACGTTTATGAAACCCTTCTCCTTTAGCTAGCCGAAACGTGAACTCTTAGTAAGCTATTTTTCCCTTGTTTTCCGAATCAATGTGATCAGAAGCTGTTATTCATCAACATGTATTCCAGTAGGCAAAGGTACAATATATTAAGGGTTGGGATCGAAGGGGTTCGTCCACTCGGCTAGAAGGTCAGTGAGAGTTATCACGTCTTTCTCATCTCTAAGTGTCCTTGTGGTTTGGAGGTCAGGGTGTCACTGATCTGTTTCGCTGGATGATAGAATGCTGAGGAGGTTCTTTAGCTCTGTACTCAGCATTAACATATTACCGTACTACAGCCTACTTTTTCAAACTGAAACCCTTAGTACCATCAGGAGTTTGGGTGTCTTTGTTTAAAGTCTCTTTGATGGCTTGGTCCACTGGAATTCTAGAAAATTGGTTGTTGTTTCTTATTTGTACTGAAAACCTACTTCTACATAATATTGGTGAACATACAGGCTCTCCTTTTCTAGTTTAGTTAATTCAAGGAAGTGTTATGATAGATAATGTGACTAGTTCACTCTATCCAGCGCAAAAATTCAAGGCACAATTTTTTCAACAGCAGCTAAAAACAGAAACCAATTTCCATCTCGATTAGCCCGAAGAAAAACGGAAAGTAGCTTCACTAGGGCGATATATTTCATCCGAAAGGACGACATTGCTCCATTTTTTAAAATTATTTCGACTATTTGAAGTTCCTTTAACGATTTCATCTTAAAAATCGGAGATAAAAGCCTTGACAGTATATTATATGAGTTGGTAAATATTGACGTCCATTTCCCAGATAAACGACATAATTGTTAATTGTATTTATGAGTAAGTGTTTAATAATCATGTTAAAAATAGTGCACATTAGTAGGCAATGTGAATTTATCTAGTAATAAAGCAATTACTGAGGCTGAAAATAAATAAAGCGCAGGATTTTACGCCAAGTCTCGCCTCTCGCTAGGCTGCACCGAGCGCTCGATCAACATGCTCAACCCCGCTCCGCCCGCTTTGAATCTGGATATCTCGGATTCTATTGATCCGATCTTCGATTTCATTTTTGCGTTTTAAAGGTGAGATGTGTCTCTACAACTTTTGTTGCAGACACCTTTTCGATATACCCAACGGTTAGAGTAATAAACCGCAAAACGTAAATGTCAAAAAATCTATTTTTCCGATTTTTAGAGTTTTGACCAATAAATACTGGTTTTTTGGCCACATACATGTGGAACAAACAAGTAGCCAGAAGAATACCCTACATTTTAAAAAACAAAATTCAAGATTGATGAACCCAGTCCCGAGATATTTGAATTTAAAGATTCACAGTCGTCCGCCATTTTGAATGGCCGCCATGTTTGAAAGCTACCTCCTCATGATGCCCCCCCAACTTTTTGCTCCACATGACCCCAGGAACGTGTGGTATAAGTTTCATTCAGTCCCCCCAAATTATAATGACGATGGGTCTGGCACATGGACTAATAGCAGTTACACTCTGACAATGCAGTTACTTGAGGGTAATACTAATAACCAATCTTATATGTTGAAGCACTTGGGCAGTCCTACGGTGATGCATCTTGTTGCTGAGATGGCTTCTTTTCGTACTCACTGTGCAAAACGTACGACACACTCTGTGTCCGTTAACCTTTCGAATCTAGAAATGCCGGCAGATAGAGTCCCGTGGCGTGGTAGCTACGCCTTAAATAAATTGATCCGCTTCGCTCCCACACTGTATCTTGGTAGTTTCGTTCATGAGATATGCATCACCCCTTAACTGTGTTTGAATGACTTATTAACTTGTTATTGGTTATTAAAGACGTCAGGCCGTTGAGTGCTCTATGTAACTGAGGGGAAGTATGATTCATCTGGGTTTCACCCGCCTGGATGGCTTGGCTTATAGGGCTCTGGGCTTTTGTAGTTTTTCCTCCTGCCACTTGAGCGCGCTGCTCTCCACATTCAGGTATTGTCAACTTCCGTTTTCAATATGAGTTCGGGACGGTTCTCCAATTTTACAGTGAAGGAGTTACAAAGAATGTTATTCGAAGATGGTGCAACAAATATTTCAAAGTTAACGAAGCAAGAGTTGATTGCAACGTGAGAAATCAAAGGTACCCGTCTTCTGAAACGGTTGCTAACTGTTATAATATGGTGCAGTATGCCTGCGGTCTCCAATATGTTTTTATACTGTAGCACGATTTATTTTCATGTTTTTTTTTTTTTACAAATATGCATGAACTTTTTCATATCATAACTTATTGAACATGCCGTCTAATATACGACGCTGTTTGTTTTAGTTGCAGGTTGCTCAGGCGAGAGAAAAATCCGGATAGGAACTTTGCCTTATTCGAAGTTGAGGTTATAGAACTAGAAAGTACCCACGATTTTCCTTCGACAAATGTCGTTCAAGAAAGTACGGCTTAAACTTTTCGACGAAGATTCCATAACAACTTGGTTCGAAAAGCGTAGGGCAGGCAGCAGTATGAAAGCTGGCCGGACTCTAGCAATTAGAAAATTCATCAAGTGCATTGAAGTGAACGTGTTGATAGACAAAAACAACGTTGAGTTTGCTATCTGCATTAAAGCGTTGTGCGCTGCAGCTGCATCGAAAAATGTTGATTATGCAGTTAAAGTGCTGTTGGACAATGTGGGAAGGCACATCGGCCAGGCCAACTGCCTTTTCCTAGCAGGAGCAGGCTGGTCTGCATCATGCAAGCATGTGGCTGCTTTGCTGTTCAATTTGGAGCATTATATTCTGTGTGGTGAGACAATGGAGCTAGTATCCAAAACCAGCAAGCCACAGGTATGTATATTAGATAGTTTATTAGATCATTGAGCAAGTATTGCTATAGATCGTGTCAACATTACAATTAATAGTAATGTAAGTTATTACTGATACAATCTTAAGTATTAAACAATATAAAATTCCTAGGTCTTACTCAGAGTTAAGATTAATGTATAGTTTCGTTGAGATATGTGTAAGGTTATATCAACAAATTAGTGCAAGTATGTTTATGGAAAATCATATTGTTTAAGGAGTGGGGAAAACCTAGCCATGCTGGCCGGGAAGTGGATAATCTCAAAGCAGATGAGATAGCGGGAGTAGAAGAAGTTCCACGTCCCATCAAACCAGAAAGACTGGAGACTGAAAAACCTTTTAATGGCATTTGAACCGTCCTCCCCCATTCTTTGTAAACCTTCCTGGACCCAAGCTGTAGGTTCACCATCAAGCAGTTTAGAGGAAAGGACAAGGATGCAGTCAAACAGTCAGACATGGAGAGCGGTGAGAAGAAAAATGATTACTGCATCTATTGTCTATGATGTGACGCGCAGAGTGGAAACAGGTAATTATATAGTAATTCCACGATGTGTACGGAACGGAAGCATAGGCGTAACCAGGCCGACCATATGGGGGGGGGGGTTATAACATCCGCGGGGTCTGGCGAGTATGGAAGGAGAGGGGGGTCCGGGGGCCCTCCCCGGAACATTTTAAAAATTAAGATGCAAAATAACGAGTTTTAAGCTTCCGGGGGTTCTCCCACGGAAAATTTTAAAAATTAAGATGCAAAATAACAAGTTTTAAGCTTCCGGGGGTCTTTCCCCGGAAAATTTTAAAAATTAAGACGCAAAATAACGAGTTTTAAGCTTCCCACGCTTTATATTTGTATTAAGCAATTTATGGGCAGACTTAAAAAAATTATACAATTTTCCTTTTTTTAATCAATGGGGGGGTTCAAACCCCCAAAACCCCCCCTCGCTACGCCTATGAACGGAAGTAAACAACAGACTTGCCTTGACTAATTGTGGTCATGTCGTTTCATTGGTAAATGACACCAGCGATGTTCGACAAGCTCAGTCAGATGTTCACTTCCACTCTGTTCACATCGTGCAATTATGTATAGCTTACAGAATTTAATTGTGAGAACACATGCCTGAGTTCTGTTAAGTTAGTGGATTGCTTTCGTATTTATAGGCTATCATAGCCTTACGTATTTTTATCTCCAGCAAACAAGATTTCATTTGTTTTCAACGTTAGCCTTGGCAAGTTTGTTAATTTTGAAGAAATACAAGTGACAGGAGTTATTGAATACAAGACGCATTTTATAACATCATTAATTAATTCGTTGTATTCTTCATTTGTACAAGTTGTGTTGAAGTACACCACACGTTGTAAAGGGGATGGTCGATCACTCTGCTTTCTTTGGTATTCTTTTTTTCCAACTCGAAAAATGGCCAACATTCATGTTATTTTATTCTTCCGGACTCGCAGAGTCCATTTATAAGCACACTTTTCTTATAACAATGTTCTAAATATAAGCAAAATTTCTATAAAGTTCACGGAAAACTAACCTAAAATGGCACACTAAAATACTGCATGTTGATATGTCGTCTGCTTGTGCGAGTGTTCAGCTGCGGCGGTAGATGGAGTCGATGGGTCACGTGGTGCGAAAGTAGGGCTGCCAACATCAGTCATTACACCACCTCGCCTTAAAGGACGCCGTGCACCATTGATGGTATTGTACATGCTCCAGTGTTAGGATTTATGGTTTCGTCGCAGAAGAGATTCAATGTGAGACATAATAAACCTCATGCTATTCAGTATATTGCTCCTAAACTAATATAAATGTTCCTAACCTAACAGAACGGCGGAGCTTGGCTGGTGCTTCGAAAAGCACACTGAATGAAATGTTGGCAGCAACGTGCGGGTAGGACCAATCACATGCAAGGTCGTTGGCAGCCAATGGGAGCGTTGATGCCCAAGCCAGGTCCCGCATACCAGACGTGAACACCTCGCGTGGAAGAAAGCAGAGACGTCTATCAGACCCGTTGTAAATAAAATCAGGTAAACTGATATAATAAAGTGCCAGTGTGTTTTTGTTGAATCAATTATAATTGTAAATATGATATGCAGAAAATAAGTTTTTCTGTAGCGGGTCCTCAGTTCGTTGTTGGGCGCCTTGTATAAGCCACTTGGTCTATACTAAATTTATATTTGAGAAACTGATGCGATCCGCTCCAGCTAGGCCGATCGGTCTCTGAGCAGTTGACTCTATTCTCAGGGCAGAGAGTGAAGATCGGATGATATTACTTGTTATTAAAATAATATCCGCAGAGTTCAGGTGTTTTGATTATTTATTACAAGTAATTGATATTTCCAATAATCCGTTCAGTTTACAAAATTGAAATACAAATATTTCTTATTGTGAATCACTTTAGATAGATTTTCTATGAAGTTATAATGGCTCGCTTGATAAAATAGAATCACAAATTCCAATTATATGATGTTGGCTAATAAGTTAAAGTATCAACTATTTGTTTCTTAACAAACTTGTTTAAGTCGTTTCAATTGTATGACTGGAAAAAATTCTAAGTTCGGCAAATTATGCTGGAGAAAATTTATAAGTACAATAAATTATCCTCGCGAAAATTTATAAGTATGATATATTATTTACTTGGAGATCCTAGGCGCATGCCACTAAGTGTGCGAAGTGCACGGCTCGATGCCGAGAGATATTTAAGCGACGTTCACGGCTCACTCCGTGATGCAGAAAGTATGATGTGTCCGGCTCCACGCCGTGGTACTGAGTTAGATGTGCACGACTCCTCGCCGTGGTACAGAGTTAGATGTGCACGACTCCTCGCCGTGATACAGAGCATAGGCGTACCGAGGGGGGGGGTTTGGGGGTTTGAACCCCCCCATTGATTAAAAAAAGGAAAATTATATAATTTTTTTAAGTCTGCCCATAAATTACTTAATACAAATATAAAGCGTGGGAAGCTTAAAACTCGTTATTTTGCGTCTTAATTTTAAAAATTTTCCACGGGAGGACCCCCGGAAGCTCAAAATTCGTTATTTTACACCCGGAAGCTTAAAACTCGTTATTTTGCATCTTAATTTTTAAAATTTTCCGGGGGAGAGCCCCGGAAGCTTAAAACTCGTTATTTTGCATCTTAATTTTTAAAATTAAGGAGGACCCCCGGACCGCCCTCTCCCTGGGGGGTATTCCATACCCCTTGGATGTTACAACCCCACATATCGTCGGCCTGGTTACGCCTATGATACAGAGTGTCTCTCTAACACACTCCAATAATTAGCATCCACTGCGTAGAAAAACTATCATCATCCCCTCCACTAATTGTCATTGGTTGATCATGGTCACCTGACCTTAAACTTATATTTAATTTCGCGATCTACATTACCAACCGCGAATTATACTAAACTCCAAAATTTCCAACTTCCGTGGCTTTCCCCAATACAAGATACTTTTGGAAATACCCTTTACTGATAAAATCTCTATCTCATTGTACGCTGGCCATTATAACGGCTGAGCTGTCAGAAGTCAAACCTTAGGACAAAAGACTGACTTCCAAAATAGAACAGTGTACCAGCTTTGTGTAGATAAGGACACTTAAACAATACACAGTGCATTCCTGGGCTTGTAATTTGCGGCTCGGCTACCTGACCCTTGGAAAATCCCAGCATCGTCAGGCTTTCTCCTAGTCACTAGCTGCTGTTACTAATATGCATTAAAAATCAAAGTTTATTTATTTATTAATGTTAATATTCTTAATAAAATGAATGTTATTACTGTTTATTTTATATTGAGCTGAATCTTTTGATATTAAACAGTACATATGTACTACCGGTTATTATTCATATCAATGTCATATAGAATTTTATGTTGAAAAATATGTTAATTCTTATCATTAATTTATTGTTGGGCTGCTTGGACCGCCTTACATGCCCCAGTAAATTTAGACAGTAATCTTCATAGCATATGACAGAATTATGGGCTAAATATACTGCATCTCTCCGAAAATGACACATACAAGACCCTTGTGTGGCAACTCTTAATATTAAGTTTTATTTTATTTTACCTTATGGCCTGAGACTTCACCTTAAATTTGATTCCACACTTACAGAATAACTATCCTATCCACATTCATAACTCATACTTCTTGAAGTGCCATATGTGATGTATGACGAATTTTCCACACTTAAAATTTGCATTTCCATCCCCATTTTCTTAACTGAAGATGTTAACACTATATTGAACAATAACACAAAAACATGGAATGCGATTACAACGCACTGTACCAAGACCGCGGAACATAGACCGACTCAGTTCTTTAAAAAAATACAATGAAACAAAATACTATTACAGCACATTGTTAAAAAGACCGCGGAACATAGACCGACCCAGTTCTTTAAAAAAATACAATAAAACATAAAATACTATTACAACACACTGTTAAAAAGACCGCGGAACATAGACCGACCCAGTTCTTTATAATACTCATAATACACTGATACATAAAAGACATCTCACACTTATATTAATTTTACCCGTACATTTACCCTTGCATACTTATAACCTGAAGTGGAACTAATATCCCAACATCCCTGTAGCTGTTTAATCGCGATTCATTAAATATTGCAATAAAATTATTAGGCCTCCGCGATTCCATCTCAGTATAATGCTTTTTACTCTGCTCTTATGTAGGGTTTTATAAATGAGAGATTGTACCTCCCTTACATATTCATCAAAATGGTCGTTTTGACCTAAAAAGTCGTTGACAAATGACGTCACACACGATCCCTGTCCGTCAGGAAACATCGTCTTCACAGTCCTCAATAGCGCACTACCAGAATATAAATTTTTCTTTGTCTAGAGTCGAGAGCTAAGCGTAACTTTCATTATTCGACACCCGACACCCTAATAATCTGAGCATCAAGCATTGATTTTATTATTTCTTTGCTTCCTCTCGCATTGCATTGCAATAGGCGCCGGTTTGCTCTTATAACGTCGTTCAGGAATCTCTTCTTTTAGCTTAAATCTGTGCTGATATGATGAACATTGGCTTTGGGATAAAACCAAACACTGACTTGTTTTTATAAAACATCTCATACAGACTTTGTTTCTGACTGTTAATAAGCAAGTCTTCTTCATTATTATTATTTTTTTTTATTTTTTTTTGAGAATCGACTCGATGTCTACAATTTCATCTCTTCAATAGGCCTGCCTTAGCTGACTTCAGCTAAATTAGCGTGTACTGTATCGCAGATCATTCCGCCTACACATGCATTGGAATATCTTAAGTATGGGTTACTTCCCATTTCATCCATCATAATTACGTAATCTCCAACTTCCTGTGACTTATTGACACTTTCGTCATATAAATTTCACCTCCATCATCATCATGAATAATTAGAGCCATATTACTTTCTATAGGCCTATATTCGTACATACTATTGCATTCTTGCAATTCTACCGATTCCACGATGAAAGGTTCTCGTAACATACCATCTTCATTATGACATTCCTTTTTGTCTACTTCAGCATTTTTCTCATATAAAAACGGTACTGTAGTCCAAAGCAGAGTACTTCCCTGCGGGGTGCACTGCTGATTAGAGGGGCAAGAGGCGATATATTGCTCCGGTGGAGAAGGAGGAGGTGAGGGGTACCATCACAGGTGGCTAGACAGATTCTTATTGGTCGCCAGCATGCTTGCGCGCGCAACGGCCACATTCCTTGCATTCCTCACCGGGAAGTTCTTTGCTTTGGAGAACAGTACACGTAATCTATCCTTATTATCAGTTTCCATCTCAACAAAATTTCTTTCAAAATTTATCTTTGCCCTTAGATCTGCCATCGAGTCGCAACCCATTATTAATTTGTGAGCTAGGTGTTTTACTGTCAGAAAGTATATTTCAAATTGTAGTCCTTCAATATTTATAGTCAGCATGCACTGGTGTTCTATTTTGTAAGAACGGGCGCTAATTGCTATACGGCAGTAAAGTCCTTGGACCTTTTAATTCCTGAACGCGTATCTTCGCAGCTTTTAGTGACTCATAAAATTTTTAATCTATTAATGAAAAACTACATCCTGTATCGACCAACATTTCAGTCTCAAATTGACTGATTTTTACTTTAATTAGGGAAGTATATATGGGTTGTGTGACTTCTTTATTGTCAGAAATGATTACGCTCTCTTTCTCTATTACATTACTTTCATATTTGGGCCTTTCCGGTATCAGTGCTACGGCGGTCTGTGTGACGTCATTGCGACCCTTAAATGCGTCATTTAATAGTTTAAATCCCCGCCACGAGCTGTATATTGCTCGCCTTGACTAGGGCTTGCGCCATCATAACTGTTATCCCTGCCGACGCGTGCCAAGCGCGTGGAGGTATTTCCACCTGTACTGACCCCGTTCTCACTGGGTTCAATGCCACTTTCCCCGTTATTTCTTAGAAGTCCCTGATCATTTTCACTGCTAGAATTCTGTCGTGGGAATTCTCCGTGAAATCTTACGTTATTCACCTGTGCGTTTTGAGCCTATTTCCCTGGCTATTATTTCTCCAATTCTGGTTCCCAGAGTTCCTCTGATTGTTGTAATTTTGAGGTCCCCTATTTGAATCTGAATTCCTATTTGAATTTCCCTGATTCTATCTGTCTCTATTGTTCTGAGATCCTCCCCTTATATCTTGATTCCTACTTGAATAATCTATTCCTTGTTGCCGATGTTCTTCCGAATAGGATTCTCTTTTCATTCCTATTTCAAAACTTGATAATAGTTCTAGCGTCTGACCATAAGTTTGAGGTCTGGACACAATAAGTAAATTACAGATGTCCGGAGCAAAATGTCTCATTGTAAGCTGGATAACGTTCTGCGGTGGCATCATTGGGTCCAATAATCTTGCTAGGCCTACAATTCTTAAAAAGTGTTCCGAGAGAGTCACATTCCCCTTAGCAGGATACTTCCCATTGTATACTTCATTCCTGGCTAATGTCCTTTTTGCCTCTCCCCAATATCTCGCTAGAAACTTTTTTAAAATTCCTCATAATTGCAGCTTTGTTGTACTGTGAGGTCAAACCATTCTTTTACCTTCCCTTTTAGAGTCCTCCCGAGTATTAACATTTTATACTGAGCAGGAACTTGTCTTAACTCAAAATACGCGTCTAATTCTTTCAAGAAGCTTTGTGGGCTAACATTTCCATCATTAAAAGTAGGCATCGAGATCTCGTTTCCTATCAGGCTCCAAACATTTACTCTATTATCGTTAGCTACAGGAATATTAGGGGTTATCGACTCGCTTACATTTTTGCTAGACCCCGTCCTCATACAGGGTGTACCATGTGAATTTTCGACACTATTTACATTACACTACAATTCTCGGCATAACTATTTTGTATAGGCCTACAATCTTCAACTTTTTAGCTAGCATGCTAACTTTTTCCAACATTTCCCTTACTTTTTCGTTGAACATTTGTTCTAATAGTACAACCTTATCATTAATTTCAGCCGTGGCATTGCTTGACTCTAGTACTTCATTAGACAGCTCGTTAGTTATTTTGTCGAGTCAGTCTACCTTATCATCTACCTCAAAAAATTTATTTCCTAACCCTGTTTGCACTTTACCTACTTTATCATCAATATTCTTTTTCAGATTTATCTCCTTATTACGGATTTCCTCCCCTACTGATTTTATCTCATGACTTAACCTCTCCTCACTTTTCTTTTTCTGAATTTCTATTGTTTTATCAATAGCTTCTAATTGTATATTTACTTCTGACATAAGCTCTCTTTTGCTTTCTGAAATTTCTTGCCTCATAGCCCTCTCACTATCTGATATTTCACTACTAACTTCCCCTCTAATTCCATTAATAATCTCAGATTGAGCTTCTTTCACAGCATTTATTTCTTGTTGCAATTTATTTATATTTAATTTGTTTTCTTGTATAGATTTATCTATTCTATTTCCTAGTTCCATAGTTTGAACTTTTGTTTCCTCCCTACTATCCATGATCTCCTTCCTACTATCCTGGATTTCTTTACTTTCCTCCCTAGATTCTTTCATACTGGCTATCAGATAAGCAATAGTATTTGTATCGATTGTCTGTTCCGACACGCTAGACATATTCTCACCTACCATACTAATTTCATATTGTCTGTTACCTGTTGGGTGATTCTCCTTACTCTCATTAAATATATGTTCGACATTATTCCCCTGTAATTCTTCATTACTTAATTGCTCTACACTATTGTTACTTGCCACACTTATTTCATTATTACTAGCAATAATTCTATCTCTTTTTTCCCCAGTTAGCAGATCCTGCCCCTCTCCACTCTCATCCGTACCTATCTCAACAAGATATTTTCTGTGCCTGATTTGCATATAAAATCTAGCTATGCAAAAGTAAATTGCTTGCATTAATTTAATAATTAGCATATGCCTGACGATAGTTGCCACACTAACTTCATTGTCTGCCGTAACATCTACTTTTTCCTTTCTGAGCAAGTTGTGCCCCTCTCCAGCTACCTCCACAACTACACTATACCTCCTACTTCTCGGCCACATATACAAATAATCAAAGCACTGGTACACTGTCTAGAATTTATCTTACCTTTGGTTTCTGACGATCAACATATACAACATTACCCTTTACAAATTGAATTTACTTTTACGCCTGAATGAAATTTGAATTTATTATTTAATTACTGAAGTTACTTTAATGAGTTTCAGTTTCTATTCAAATTATTAAATTGTAGCGTTAAGCTTTAATTTACAAACAACAGGCTTTCTTTTGTTGAAGAAAATTTTACTTAAATAATATTCTGAAACTCTTTATATAAATTTCTTATCTGTTGTTGATTTGCTGCTGTTGGCTTCTGAGGTGTCTTCTGTGATGAGTTCCAGGATCGATGAACCACGTATTTACTCTTGAGGTCCAAATCGGTGCCTTTACGGTTGAAGTTCCCTGATGTTCTGCGTTGTCTTCCCCTCGTTCTGGGCGTTGATTTTTAAAGTTGACTTCTCTGAAGTTCAGCTTTTCTCGAGCCACACAGTTGGGTCAGCCATATGTAGCGGGTCCTCAGAACGTTGTTGGGCGCCTTGTATAAACCAATTGGTCTATACTAAATTTATATTTGAGAAACTGATGCAATCCGCTCCAGCTGGCCGATCGGTCTCTGAGCAGTTGACTCTATTCTCAGGGCAGAGAGTGAAGATCGGATGATATTACTTGTTATTATAAATAATATCCGCAGAGTCAGGTGTTTTGATTATTTATTTCAAGTAATTGATATTGTCCAATAATCTGTCCAGTTTACAAAATTGAAATACAAATATTTCTTATTGTGAATCACTTCGCTATGAAGTTATAATGGCTCGCTTGATAAAATAGAATCACAAATTCCAATTATATGATGTTGGCTAATAAGTTAAAGTATCAACTATTTGTTTCATAACAAAATTGTTTAAGTCGTTTCAATTGTATGACTGGCAAAAATTCTAAGTTCGGAAAACTATACTGGAGAAAATTTATAAGTACAATAAATTATCCTCGCGAAAATTTCTAAGTATGATATATTATTTACTCGGAGATCCTAGGCGCATGCCACTAAGTGTGCGAAGTGCACGGCTCGATGCCGAGAGATATTTAAGCGACGTTCACGGATCACTCCGTGATGCAGAAAGTATGATGTGTCAGGCTCCACGCCGTGGTACTGAGTAAGATGTGCACGACTCCTCGCCGTGATACAGAGTGTCTCTCTAACACACTCCAATAATTAGCATCCACTGCGTAGAAAAACTATCATTATCCACTAATTATCATTGGTTGATCATGGTCACCTGACCTTAAACTTATATTTAATTTCGCGATCTACATTACCAACCGCGAATTATACTAAACTCCAAAATTTCCAACTTCCGTGGCTTTCCCCAAGACAAGATACTTTTGGAAATACCCTTTACTGATAAAATCTCTATCTCATTGTATGCAGGCCATTATAACTGCAGAGCTGTCAGAAGTCAAACCTTAGGACAAAAGACTGACTTCCAAAATAGAACAGTGCACCAATTTTGTATAGATAAGGACACTTAAACAATACACAGTGCATTCCTGGGCTTGTAATTTGCGGCTCGGTTACCTGACCCTTGGAAAATCCCAGCATCGTCAGGCTTTCTCCTAGTCACTAGCTGCTGTTACGAATATGCATTAATTAATCAAAGTTTATGTCTTTCTTAATGTTAATATTCTTAATAAAATGAATGTCATTACTGTTTATTTTATATTAAGCTGAATCTTTTGATACTAAACAGTACATATGTGCTACCGGTTATTATTCATATCAATGTCAAAAAAATTATTATTATGAAAATTATGTTAATTCTTATCATTAATTTATTGCTGGGCTGCTTGGACCGCCTTATTTCTAATGAGATTAAAATCGACCAGCGTCAGCAGAACTACAGATTTGTAATACCTTGACAATCGCGCATTCACATAAAAATAAAAAATAAAATGAAAAGAAATCCATGTCAAATCGGCCCTCTACGGGACTTGATCCGGGGACCTCCAGAATACGAGTCCAAGACGTTGCCATTAGGCCAACTCAGTCAGTTTGACGGTGTTGTTTGATAAGCATATGTGAAGGAATAGTGTAAACTGTCAAATTATACCGGTAGACAAAAAATAAAAAATAAAAAGTGACCTTTAATTAGTCACTCTGGTACTGGTCAACCGATTAGGTCCCAAATCAATAGGCTTCTTTCCACGGACGTTATAAATTCTTATACCAAGTTTCATGAAAATCCGATAAAGGATATTTGAGTTATGGAGCCATTTGTTATATAATACCATAAAAAATGCACTAAATTGGGCATTATTCCGGTACCGGCCAACCGATTTAGTCCAATATCAACAGACGTCTTCCCATGGGCATTATAAATGTGTATACCAAGTTTCATAAAAATCCGATAAAGGGTATTTGATTTATGGCGCTTTTAAATAAAAACACTAAATTGGGTTTGACGCCGGTACCGATGAACCGATTTGGTTCAATATCAATATGGTTCTTTCCATGTACATTATAAATGCGTATACCAAGTTTCATAAAAATCCGATAAAGCGTATTTGAGTTATGGCGCGTACAGACACACGGACACACAGACAGACACAGTCAGACAGACAGGCAGACAGACTGACAGACATTTTTCGTCCCCCACACACAATCTCATAAAGTACCATACTGGCACTTAATAAAAGTGATAGTTTCTATTAGTTTGTATTATGGAAGAGAATTGCAAGCCAGAACTTAGGTAATCAATAAAGAAACATGTGCGAGAGAAAGGTTCGTCCAGCGGCGAGAAGAAACAGATTGCAAATGTATACAAAACGTTAAAAAAACCTGAAGTAACTGTGTGAGATATAGGTGTCAAAGTGGCGTCATTGATGTGAATAGGCTAGCTTTAAGTACGGGTTCGAAAGTCCTTTAAAAGAATACAGATCTAGGCTACAGGAGGTATAGAGTCACTAGTCTAAATCAAATCAATATAAGAGAAAAATTCACTTATCTAACCCAGGACCCTTGGCGCTTAACC
This sequence comes from Ectobius pallidus, assembly GCA_964059195.1. Classification (NCBI taxonomy): domain Eukaryota; kingdom Metazoa; phylum Arthropoda; class Insecta; order Blattodea; family Ectobiidae; genus Ectobius; species Ectobius pallidus. Next base: position 94,010,331 of record CAXKWD010000001.1, read on the forward strand.
TAAAAAAATGCAATACATAATAAGTAACCGGTCTCAAAAACAAACTGTTGTGAACTATGCGTGACACTTTCACAATCAGCTGTTAGTTTTTCTCCATACAAGTATAGCTGTTATGATTCTTGAGAACAGACGACAGTTTTGAATAAATTAAAATGTAGTTAGGCTACTGTAGATAAAAAGAAACATTTAGGCCTAATTTTATTTCTATTTTTTGTTGCAGGCAAGTTTCGGAAATGGCCAGCTCTTAGACAAATGAATCCTGTTGACCTGAGTAATGTTCCGTCGTCACAGTTCGGGCACTTCCACTCTAAATTTTCATCTGGTATACTTTCTTCATCAATACCAGAACATTATCGATATAGCTACTTACACAACAGGATAACTCATCACCTTTGTATTTGAATTTTTATTTTTATATTTTTACATAATTGTATTCTGTTGTAACATGTTAATGTTTATGTTGTATATTATGTAAAGAAATTTTCACATTGTACATATTGCTTATAACTGTGAATTCACATTCTTATTTGTAATTATATTGACGTGTCCCATAACATGTAATATGTTCCGATGGACTGAATAAAATCAAAATTAAAAATTAAAAAACTAAATGTTTTTCATTCAATAAACACTCACTGTAGAGTTGGTTGCAACTCTTCAACAAATTGTGGGAGCACACTGGAACAGATGGCTGTGATGATACACTTACTGCAGATGAAACCGTCAATTCACCAGGTGTAGACAAATCCTGATTGGGGTAAGAGCCTTTAGTGCTTCCTGCAAAGACACCTGACGAACACCCATCTTGAGATTCTGGTTGAACACCTGAGAAACCAAAAAACTTCATAAATATAATGCAAGACACCGGTTTAGACAAGTTTACAATAGGCTGACATTAAAAAAGCACTGACCACCATCGTTAGCATTACTGACAAAATTAGTATTCTCATTTGAACAAGGTTAGGTTTGCAATGATCATGTTAATTAGGACAAAATTTGTGAATGCTAATGAGAAATGTCGGCAAATTACGAATAGATCTCTGATAGGTAGGTAGGGTGAAGAAAAAGAGGAAGAAGAGGAGAAAATAGAAAGGAAATAAATACTTTTCCAGTTTTCTTCCTTTTGCTACCAGATGGCTTTCTTAATACGTCTAGAATTGGCCACTAGATGTCTTAACTTCAACTCACCTTTCGTATTATTTGGAGGCTGTTGGTTTAGTGCATTCCGCTTTGAAAGTCGTTCACCATAATGACTGTTTGCAACAGAAAAGCTTGATACAAGCTGTTGTATTCAAAGACAAGTTTTCAATTTGTAGTGGACTGTAAAATGGTTTTTGTGAATGTCGGCCCAAGGTTTGCAAGGTGGCTTTCTTCACACAATTAAACACAACATAACTAGACAAGCAAACAAGTCCTCTAGTAGGTTTATTTATAAAAACCTTGTATGTTATATTGCACTATTAATGAACATAAAGAGATGATTGTGAATTACTGCGAACTAGTTAAACTTCAATCCAAGCAAGAACACTATTCTGTCCTTGTAGCTAGACATGCGCCATATTGTCTTCTCAGTCCTTCTTCCTGCTCATGAGTTCAGGTACCAACATGCAACACGAAACACACTACCGCGCAGGGTAGCCAACTTAGAGAAAAACTCTCAACATATTCCCCCCTTTGAGGGCTTCAACACTCAACAAATACAAACAATACAAACAAATAAAATGAACTTAGATTATTAAAGATTGAATTTACAAATAGTTAGTCAACATCTTTAGGCAATGGGCAAAGTTTCACTATGGCACGACGGAACAAACCAGTTTTTGTTTTCACCGTAACCACACGTGTGACATTATCACTACCAGGATGCAGTTCTTTCACAATTCCAGACTTCCAAACAAGTGGAGGCAGGTTGTCTTCGCGTAGGAGGACTAGATCTCCTACTGCAGGCTTCCAAGATCCAGTAGACGACCATTTACGTCGCTGTTGGAGCGATTGCATGTAGTCCTTTGACCACTTCTTCCAAAAGTCCTGATACAATTTTTGAACTAGATTCCATTTTGTCAGATAGGACAAGGGACTGTTGGATATGTCAGGTGAAGGAACATCAGTCAATTGTCTTCCTACTAAGAAATGTCCAGGAGTCAAATAACACTGGTCATCTGGATCATCACTCATAGGACAAAGAGGTCTCGAGTTTAACACAGACTCAATCTGATACAAGAGCGTGGATAATTCCTCAAAGTTAAGAATGGAATTTCCAATTGTTCGCTTCAACAATGATTTAGTTGACTTTATTCCAGCCTCCCAGAGCCCACCGAAATGAGGACTAGAGGGTGGAATAAATTTCCACTTTACATTCTCATTAGCTGTACGTTCTTCTATTTCAGAATTGTTATCCCTAAAAAATCTCAACAACTCATTGTTGGCTCCAACAAAGTTTGTGCCGTTGTCGCTCAGAATTAGTTTAGGAAAACCTCTACGTGCAGCAAATCTTCTGAATGCAGCAAGAAAATCTTGAGTCGTTAGACTCTTTACTAATTCGAGATGTATTGCCTTCACAGTGAGACAAACAAAGAGAGCAATATATGATTTTAATTTTACCTTACTCCTGGGGTTGTCACCCTTTATGATGATTGGACCACCATAATCAACACCAACTTTAACAAAAGGTAATGAAGTTTGAACTCTATATGAGGGTAAGTCTCCCATTATGTGAGTAGTAACTGGAGGTTTGTTACGAAAGCAATTGTAACATGAATGAATCACACTACGCACAATAGTTTTTCCGCGTGGAATCCAAACCTTATTCCGCAAGGAAAACAATACAGCTTGAGGGCCAGAATGCAAAAGCCTTTCATGTTCATGTTTGATAATCAGCTTAGTAACACAATGTTTTGGTGGAATAATAATAGGATGTTTGTTGTTGTATTCCAATTGTGAATTCCCAAGTCTACCACCAACTCTCAATAAACTGTTATCATCAAGGAAGGGGTTTAAAGACCTTAGTTTGCTTGTCGAAGCAACTACATTGTTAGTCTTCAAGTCATGAATTTCCTTCATGTATTCACTAGCTTGCATCAAGCCTAGTATTTTCAATTCAGCACCGTTCAACTCTTCAGGAGTGAGTGGGCCAATATGACGAGAGTCCTTTGCAGAACGAGCATTAGCAATGAATCTCATAACATAGCTGTAGACTCGCTTCAATTTACAATAGGATGAGAAACGTTCCAAGTCAGGTGAATGCACATTAACTAATAGCACATTCAAAGACGTTTTAGTTTCTGCCTCAACTGATGATGGTATGTTAGTAGCAACAAAGGTTTCATATGTTGGAGACAATTCTCGCTACCAAGTAGGTCCATGCCACCAAATATCAAGCGAAAACATTTGTGAAGGTACAATTCCTCGGGACAAGTAGTCAGCTGGATTACTATGGGTAGATACATGTCTCCACTCTGAGACTGAGGTGAGAGATTGAATTTCCGACACTCGGTTACCCACAAACGTTTTCCAACAATTAGGAGGTTTCTGTAACCAACACAGAACTATAGTGCTATCCGTCCAACAATATGTGGAGAATGGAACAGACAAGTTTAACGATTTTATGACTTTAGCCATAAGACGAGACAACAAGAGAGCAGCACACAACTCTAGTCGTGCAATAGACTGTTGTTTCAACGGAGCAACTCTTGACTTGGAAGTCAACAATACCACTGAAACTTCATCACTGTCAGACACTGTTCTGACATATACACAAGCACCATATGCGACTTCTGAAGCATCCGAGAAGCCATGGATTTCAATAACTTTGTTCTTAACAAAAGGCATTACCTTTCTTTGAACTCGAAGTGTATTAAGAAGTGGAAGTTCACTGTAGATAGCATTCCAAGTTTCAAGAATGTTAGGGTGTGAGTCTAACGGTTCATCCCAATCGATTTTTAATTGCCATAGAACTTGCAGAATAAGTTTGCATTTGACTACTGCACAACCTAACAATCCAAGAGGATCAAATATGGATGCGATGATGGCAAGAATGCTTCTCTTAGTGACAAGATTAGGAGCTTCCTTCAAATTTATTTGAAACTGAAATTCATCAGACTTAGGGTGCCAAACAATACCTAGAGTCTTAACAGCTTCATAATTTGTAAGATTACAAGGCGACGAGAGTTCTCTGTCTTCCAAGGGTACATTTGCAAGAGCTTCTGGACAATTTGACGTCCATTTTCTAAGATGGAACTGAGCACTGTCCAATATAGAAGTGATATCACATTGAAGTTGTTTAGCTTCTTCAACTAAATCTGCACCAGTCAATAGATCGTCAACATAGAAACAAGATCGAATGGTTTCTGAAGCAATGGGGTGAGAGTCCTTGCACTCTTCAGCAAGTTGAAATAAGCACCTTGTAGCAAGAAAAGGAGCAGAACTGGTACCGTATGTAACAGTTGTTAGACGATAATCCTTTATTTCCTCATCAGCAGATTCACGCCAAACAATTTTCTGAAGATTTCGATGTTCAGGATGGACCAATACACATCGATACATTTTTGCAATGTCAGCTGATAGGGCAACAATATAAGTTCTGAATTTGAGGATAATGGACAACAAGTCAGGCTGGACGGTAGGTCCGACCATTAACATGGAATTCAAAGATATTCCGTTTGAAGATTCACAACTTCCATCAAATACAACTCTCAGTTTTGTTGTAGTACTAGAATCCTTCAATACGCAATGATGGGGCAAGTAAAAATCCAACGAATCAGAACTTTCAATGGGTGCACTTTCCATATGACCTAAGTCAATATATTCATGCATGAACTCAACATACTTCTCCTTTAACTCTGGAGATTTCAAGAATCTTTTTTCAATTTGCTTAAGTCTTTTAATGGCATTACATTTAGACTCAGCCACAGGAGATACTTCTGAACGAATTGGAAGTTTGACAACAAATCTTCCGAGTTCATCTCTTTGAACATTCTTTGCAAAATGTTCTTCGCAAGCCTTTTCTTCAGGAGTAAGAACTGGCTGCTGCAGTTCTTCAAGTTCCCAGAACTTTTGCAACTTTGAGTCAAGAGGGTCAAGTTTCACAAAGTTAGTACAACGAGCCTTGACATTAGGTTTAACGCATGACTCAGGAAAAGTACCAGACAGTACCCAACCAAATCTAGTGTTTAGCAATGTAGGATAATTGTCCCTACGCAATGTATCACCAGACACAATTTCATAATAGACATCAGCTCCCAACAAAATGTCTATCGGTGAAGGTCGATTGAAACTAGTATCACTTAGAACAATATCAGTGGGAATGTTCCAAGTCGAACAATCAATTTTCTGAGCAGGTAGCGGACTTGTGATGGTGTCTACTACTGCACAATTCAAATTCAAAGTATAGTCTGATATCTGCGAGCATAAAACCAGATTGCAAGTGGAGCTTACAGGAGAAACGTTTGAATTGCTTATACCAACAATTGGTAAACGACAAGATTTTGTACCAATACCAAGACATTTGACAAGATTGGAGGTTACAAATGATAATTGACTCGCTGAGTCCAACAAGGCTTTAACCACTAAAACTTCTCCAGTTTTAGCTTTCACTCCAACACTAACCGTACTCAGCAAAACATTTGAGCCTAATCCTGAAATCACTTTCATTGCTGCAGGCGAGATGATTGCAGAACGATCAACATTTGAATTATTATTAGGAGTTAATTGTTCCTTATGAACCAACAAGTTGTGATTTCCGTTACATTTCGTGCACCTGGGTTGCTTACATTGTTTGGACATATGAGAAGTTGAAAAGCACAAGTAACAAAGTTTACTTTCTTTGACAAATTCACGACGGTGATCAATATTTGCTTGTTTAAACTTCCTACAATCAAGAATATTATGGTTGTCAAGTTTGCAAAATTTACAATTCAAGGAGGTACTATTGTTAGCAATATGAAGTGCCTTTAGTTTAGGTTTGAACTCACGTTTGTGCTCAACAACAGTTTTGTTAGCTTCTGTTAATTCTAATGTCTGACATTTCCTTTCCAAGAATTCAATTAAATTGTTTAATGTCGGAATATCAGAGGAGGCAAATTTATTTTCCCATTCACTTCTATGATTAACTTTGACTTTATTCAGAATTAATTCCTGCAACAAGATTTCATGAAGTGGAGTCTCCGCTTCCAAATTCTCAATGGCACTAAGATTAGATTTTACCTCATTTATCAATTTGCGGTAGTCACTTGAAGTACCACTACTACAACTATGAAGATTAAGCAACTGTTTCACATGCTGCGAAACAATCAACCGTTTATTATTGTATCTTTCATCAATCAAATTCCAAGCAACCGAAAAATTACCATCACAAATGGTCAAGTTACTTAATAACTCTTTGGGTTCACCTTGAAGTGAAGACAGCAAATAATGCAACCTTTGCACATTATCAATGCAAGTATTGTTGATAACTAAGCTTTTAAATGTGTTCTTGTATGTCAAGTATTTTGTCAAATCTCCCCTGAAACAAGGCAATTCTATGGGTGGGAGTTTCAAATTACTACTGCTTCGAGTGGAGTTATTCGAAATGACAGATGCATTGCTGGGACTTGTGGGTCTTTCCCCAGCATCAATCAGATCTTGAATCCTACCGAATATTGCATCAATTTTCTATTTTCAAATTCGTCATGCTCTTCAAAATGAGATTCACTGTCCTTTGAGTCTAACTGACATTCTAAATATTCCTTAACATCATTGAATTCTTTCCAAGTTTCCGACAATGCATTTTGCCTGGCTATCAATTCATTTCTAGACAGCTCCTCACGGTTCAAGAACTTTTCAAGATGAGTTAGTGATCTTTTTAGTAAGCCACGTTTTTGAATAGCCTTTGCTTCTGATTCAAACGACATGATGAATAATATGACAATTGATTATTATTAATGAAAAACAAATTTCTATTAAATGTACAACAGCGCAATAGCGAACAATTGAATATTTAATTAATTCAAGTCCGTCAAACAAGATTAACAAGCAAGTCAGTACTTCTTTGTTTCAGTATTAGAAGTAGGTTTTAGGATTTTACACAGGATGTCTACCCTAGTCAAGTTAGGACAAGCAAGACAAAACTGGAACAAACTTACAGTTGGTTGAATTATTGTATCACTAATGGTAACATCAGACAGCTCCATGAAGTCGTAGACTTTGTCCAAGATGTCTGGCAAGATTCCAAGAGCGTGACGTCATCTGCGATGTAATGTTGCTGAATGTCTTTTCAAATTAACTTTCAAAGTACCAATAATTCAATTACAATCACTGATGTTTCAGCTCACAAAGTTTAAAGTTATTATTCAACGGGTACAGTTCCACAGTTTGCTAACCCTTCTGTGCTGCGACACGTTTTTAACAATGTAAGATGATGCAACACTTCACCACGTTGTTCCATGTATTAGTAATACTGTTCGTAATTGTCTATTTTTTGCACAAATAATACAATAATTTTCAAGTGCAATATCTTCTTATTATTTATTACACAAGATGTCAATGTTCAATTACACACGATGTCAATGTTCAATTACACACGATGTCAATGTTCAATTACAATTACTGCTTGCAAATATTTCCCGCGTCTCAAACAAGGTCGACGCTGGCTTATGGCGGCAATGCAAGACAATGTCGTAATGTTTCAGTACAATTTAACTTCGCAATATGCAAATTTCACAATCACATTAATGTTCCAAGTTGCACAAATTTCCAAACACGGCTGTTATTACCAAGAATTATCACGGCCGGTGGACCAAGAATTATGTTGTATTCAAGACAAGTTTTCAATTTGTAGTGGACTGTAAAATGGTAGTTATGACGTCTGCCCAAGGTTGCAAGGTTGGCTTCCGTTACACAATTGAACACAACACAACTGAACAAACAAAACAAGTCCTCTAGAAGGTTTATTTATAAAAACCTTGTATATTATATTGCACTATTAATGAGCATAAAGAGATGATTGTGAATTACTGCGAACTAGTTAAACTTCAATCCAAGCAAGAACACTATTCTGTCCTTGTAGCTAGACATGCGCCATATTGTCTTCTCAGTCCTTCTTCCTGCTCATGAGTTCAGGTACCAACATGCAACACGAAACACACTACCGCGCAGGGTAGCCAACTTAGAGAAAAACTCTCAACACAGGGCACAGCCCCTCGTTAAAAAAAATCTGTTTCTAGATGATCCTGAAAAACAACAAAAATCATTAAAATGCAATGCTACATAATAATTATCAAATGCATTATCACAACGAAAAACTTTTAAGCACATAACCTAAAAATTTGTATGTAGTTTGTTTTTACTCAATTACAATACAGAATGGACATTTTACTGGTTATGGGAGAAATTTCGATTGACATTGACATTCTTAAATGTCAAAATAAATTGGCAACAAAAATTACACTGAAAAGATGAAATGCTAATTTAACATGCAAATGAAACCTGATTCTAAACGAGGTTAAGTTGGTCAGGTATATTTATTATTTCATAGGCTTATATATTTTTCTCAACATCTACTATATCAAAAATATCTTAATCACTCTAAAAAAACATGAAATACTCACCAAAACTGCTCAAAGGAACGTTAAAATCATCTTCTGTGAAGTGACAGCTGCAAACACGAGAATACTGGGAAGATGTTTTTCCATGGCGTAATTTTACCATCCATTCTTGAAAAACATCCTTTTCTTTTGGAAAACTGTGAAAACTAAGTCCTCAATTTTTGTTTGCAACGGCCGAACAGCCGAAAACATAGCAGTTAATTGGCATAATTACTTCAAAAACAAGACACAAGCACAGAACTGTAGTGTAAACACAGGCCTCTGAGTTAACCGGAAGTGGATAATACCTCATTCTCGGCGGCCATCTTAAAAGCGCAGAGCTCTATAGTGTTATCTTCTGGTTATCTTACTGTACAATCTTCGCGCTCTTACTGGCCGTGAACAAATGAAATGTCTAATTAAATTAATATTAATTACTACATAATTCGAATTAATATACATATGTCTACCGTATTTTAATTCTTTGCAATTTTAATGTATAGTTTTGCCTATGAATTCCAACATTTTACCTTTATGCTATATTTGATATTTTCGCATGCCTTTCTTAATTATTAATTATACCTTTACTTGTATAATTATATGGACATTTTCTTACACTTCTTTATGCTTTCCTGAATATTTTGGTATGTCGCTTGACATATCCACTCTTTGAATTACGTTGATATTAAATGTTTCGTAATTCAAGCAAGTTAATTAACTATTATTTCTTTATCTTACTGTTAATTAATTAGCCATTATTGTTTCATGTTAATTCATAATATATGTGGATAATTAGTACTCTCTAGACGTTAACGCCTGCTACAGTTCATTATTAGCATTATTGGTCCATTAGTATCCAACTTATGAAACAAAGAATGACATAAATTCTATTTTATGAATAAAAAATATGAATTAAAAGGATTTTTTATTCAATTCTGACATTTTAATTTTGTAAAATTAAATTGAGTTTCCGAAAGATTTCTGTTTTATTATTGCAGTGCATTGGTTCACATTTCCCTACCTCGGGGTGGTGAAGGTATACAATCACTAGCTATGGTGCACTATCCCTAGTGAATGTCTATTGTTGGCAAAACTTAGGATCAATAATTCAACGTGTGGCATCACCGAAACTACCGATTTCACTATAACATAATTATATTATAACTATTTTATTGATATATTGTAATGTAACGCCGGGATTTCTCTGCTCTGGTTGAAAACTGAGATTGCTAATATATCTGAGTGTTGAGTTCTGCACAAGTTCCAAAAACCCAGGAAGAATGAGGCCGTAGATCAGAACCATTAAAGGAAGAGAACTCAATCACAAAAGAGGGTGGAGGACAGGATAACATAACGAGCCCCAAAACAAACTCCAAGTACTAATAACAATTTTAATACAATTCAGAATCTCAGGATTCACACAACTTGAATATAATAATATTGGTTTAAAAGAGAACATCAACTATCAAAATATATATATTTAAATAGAACGATTAGCACAGCCCAACTCTAGACTTCAACTACCTCACCTATTACATAACAATGCCCACAGACTAAGGTATGAGTAACCTATACCTATTTCCTTCCTTCCGATGAATAATTATTAGATAATTTATCTTCTCCAAGAAGACCACAGCATAGGATTAATTCCAGTTAACTACCACACCCTAACATGAAACGTTAAACAATAATTTCAATATATATTTTTTTCTTTAACTTCACAAGAGAATTTTACTCAAAGAAATCTAATTATCAGAGAGTACCACCATCTAGCAACTAGGCCCCAAGGTACTAAGCTAATACAAGTCCGGTGACTTCTTAAATAAACTAAATTGAAGGGCCACAGTGGTATAAATTCAAAATAATATATTTCAAATAGAAATGTTTACTGAAGAAGTCAAATTTGGTTTATTCCACAGGCTAATATAAGTCATTTAAAAATATATACTCAAAACTTCAAGATAATTGAGAGGTAAGTTTACTTAATATATATATCAAATTTCAGAATACTGCTATAACTAGCAACTAACCTGAATGCATAAGTTAATAGCCAGAATACTAGTCACTTTTAATTAACTGACTTGAAAGGGGACAGAAAATTTATTTTGAAAATACTATATTTCAATAAGAGCTTCAAGGAAATATTACATATGTTTGCTTGGTTATACACGACTAGGAATTATTGAAAATAATTCTCAAACCTATCAAGAATATCAGGTTATATTCCCCTTAATATATATAAGAATTCCAAAATCCTGCTTCACATGGTAAGCAAACCAAAGCTGAATTATTATAAGAATGCTAGCCACTTTTAATTAACTGGCTTGAAAAGGGACAGAAAATTTATTTTGAAAATACTATATTTCAATAAGAGCTTCAAGGAAATATTACATATGTTTGCTTGGTTATACACGACTAGGAATTATTGAAAATAATTCTCAAACCTATCAAAGTATATAAGGTTATATTCCCCTTAATATATATATAAGAATTCCAAAATCCTGCTTCACATGGTAAGCAAACCAAAGCTGAATTATTATAAGAATGCTAGCCACTTTTAATTAACTGGCTTGAAAAGGGACAGAAAATTTATTTTGAAAATACTATATTTCAATAAGAGCTTCAAGGAAATATTACATATGTTTGCTTGGTTATACACGACTAGGAATTATTGAAAATAATTCTCAAACCTATCAAAGTATATCAGGTTATATTCCCCTTAATATATATAAGAATTCCAAAATCCTGCTTCACATGGTAAGCAAACCAAAGCTGAATTATTATAAGAATGCTAGCCACTTTTAATTAACTGGCTTGAAAAGGGACAGAAAATTTATTTTGAAAATACTATATTTCAATAAGAGCTTCAAGGAAATATTACATAAGTTTGCTTGGTTATACACGACTAGGAATTATTGAAAATAATTCTCAAACCTATCAAAGTATATCAGGTTATATTCCCCTTAATATATATAAGAATTCCAAAATCCTGCTTCACATGGTAAGCAAACCAAAGCTGAATTATTATAAGAATGCTAGCCACTTTTAATTAACTGGCTTGAAAAGGGACAGAAAATTTATTTTGAAAATACTATATTTCAATAAGAGCTTCAAGGAAATATTACATAAGTTTGCTTGGTTAATATAGAATTTAGATCATTTTCTTACCGATCGTAAGATCGCTACATAATCATTTGTCAGCACTCACATTGATACAGGGCCTTCAGTCCGAGCGTCGTGCCGTAACTTATCAGAAATTCCGATCTCCGATCGAACCTTTATAAAGTTATAAGTTATTTAAAGTCAAGATGAGCCATACGACACGTCACGCATCTTACCCACAAGAGTGCACTGATAATTCTCTGACCTGCACAAAACAACTAGGCATCCCACTAAAGCCTGACCAAATAATGGTATTCTAATAATAGATAATCCAAGGGAATCTTTTCACAATCCCAAACAAGAATATGAGGGACATTACAAAAAAACTCTAATTAAAGTTTAAGGGGAGTTCAAAGTTTTTTTTTTTTAAATGTAACATATATCAAGAAATATGGGCACTAGCAACCTACTACCTGGAACAGTATCCAAAGATTTCTAATGTAAGTTAAGCTTCATTAAATATGATAACAATGGAGCTGTCCCAATATAACCTAATCCAAAAAGTGGCAAAAGCAATTATATATATATTAGGCCTACAAAATGTAATATTCTCTTAGTAACGTGACTTCAGGGCAATAGCTAAAGGGAGAAGGCTACCCAGACTTCTACAATTCACACAGAATTTTCTCAGGGACTGTCGGCCATGCAAATTGAGATGACCCATATTCAAGTAATAAAAAAAAACTAAGTAAAGGTTTTTCAAAGCTGTACCTAATATTTCCAAGAATGAACACCCATTAAGTTAACGTCAAGTGCAATATATTTTTTTACACATGAGATAGCCAGCTAATTGAAAATGAAGGGAATCAAGTAGCATAGATTTCTTTCTTCCGAAACCGAACGTATTTTCTCAATGTGACTTAAATAGAATTTAAAATGGCGTCCAAGTGACGTCATATAAGCTGATTTGGCTATGGCCAAACAATAGGCAACACATCCCCAATAACTAATATTAATGCCTTCATCTCCTGCTAGAAAACCAATATATGTATAGTTTAAGAACCACAAAGTTATTTCCTATACGACTTCTTTTCCTACGTGTAGAAATTTATGACAAATCTCGGCGTCAGAGAATCTTGTTCTAAAAGAAAGGTTCTGGTATCATCTGTAGTAATTGAAAAGCGTTTCATGATCACTTTAGCCAGAAGGGCTATACACCTAATTTTCAGCAACTTCAAAATTATATAGCGTAGAAGGAAAACTCACCCAATATATGCCGCATCCTGAAGGCGAACTCTCTACACCTTGAACAACTTGCTCAGACTGATTACTGCATGAACTCAGTGACTGACAACTGCACCGTCCAGAGTGCAGCACAGAGTGGCAGGCTACCAAACAAATGCGACGCGGAGAGCGAACATGAGGCGGATTGTTCAAAATTCGCCTCAATCTCCTCCCTCGCCAGAAATGTTTGAAAACCTTAAGCACCTCAAAAGCATTTAATAGATGATACCAAACCAAACAAGAATCTCCTATCCGAGACTACCATAAATCAGTTTAAGACCTTATGCTAAGAACCTAACCTGTTAAAGCTATTTAAGATGATAGAACATACATACATAATATCAACAAGATTAAACATCTCTAACTGTCCAAAACTTGATGTGTCCATTAAACCCTGATTATTATACACATTCACATTTTGTTCTTTTGATTATAAAAGTTTTTTTTTTCTTGATATAGTCCCTGAAAATGAAAACATATATGATTCATGTTGCACTCAGTATACTAGTGTCTTGCTTGGCGAAATCTTACCCATGTAGAAGTATTCACTATACCAAAATTTGACCCTTTCTTCTTTTTTATATCAATGAAATAATTTTCAGATGAGTTTAAGATCACCTCAAACACACTAGAACATGATCAATAACTTATCATAATCATAATAACACTTTAGAAAAAAAAACTATAGGATTTGTAGTAGACTGAGATAAGCGCAGCCATGGTCCATCTATGGCTACGACGATATCACAAACTCAGTCGGAGACATGAAGAAGAACTAATATTGATGCGGACGAAGAGTAGCTCAGGTTCGATGACTGCTGAATAAATGCTTGAAGACGAGGCTCCGGCCACCATTTCTGATGACAAAAATCAAACTGGGGTAGCTTTCCCCATGAGCGACGTACACTAGTGCTCAAGGTATGGCGCCTTATACCCACAGAGCACAGCAGGAGCACAGACCACATCCTATGCGAAGTGAGCAACAGTCCAAGCTCACCATCCAGGAGTATAGCAGTTTCGCATGGAACAAAGTGTTACTAGATTAGAGTGCAGTAGTCACTAGGAGGAAGGAGAACTAGTACACTTCCCCCCCATGTGTATTATTTCAGGATCACAATAAGTCTTTGTTTTCAAAGTGGCCACTATTAAAGGAACATCCATGATAAATATTCGTTTAATTTTTTTTGTGTATAGCATTATATAATTTGCTTATAGTTTCTTATTCACTTTTCGGCAACGCCATAGCAATACATTCTATTAAGTCCAATTATGCTATGTAATAATAATTCATCACTCCATTAATATTTTGACGTGTAGAGAATGAAGTCTACAAGAATCTCTTGGGTTTTCTTTCTTGAGTTGATTAACTTTGAAGAGTTTTGGAAAAGTCTGTTTTTTTTATGGGCTTGGGTATATGTGCTTGATTTCTTGTTGAAGAGTCTCAAACTTTTGTAATTGTTGAGGCTTTGTTTTTTTGTTTTTTTTTTAGAGATTTAAATGGGCCTCATAAATATGTAATACTTTGGAATCTGAGCCTTCCAATTTACTTGAGCCTTTTTTTTTTATCAAGGGAAGGGAAGTCCACCCCGGGATACGGCAAGTAAGGTGAGCATCCCATCTACGCTATAACTTTTACTCAACATAGTAAATAATAAGTTGCTGAAGAATAAATAACACTACATCTTTAAAATTAACATGATACCAGAAGCTTTACCAGAAATTTCTCTACAAATTCACCTAAAATAATTAACATCTCTGACTAATAATTTACAAACACCAATATTCAATACAATAACTGTATATACAACTCAAACAGAATTTAACATTTTACAGGTTTCATTTGGGAAGAATGACATCTGCGCTTACTTGAATCTTCAATATTTTCCAGTAAGAAGGATACTTACAACTTGAGTGAATTGAATGAGCTTCACAACGGAGTATCCTTAATAATACCATAAATATAGACAAAACTTTACTTAATGGGTGTGATCTAAAAGTACTTTAGAAAAAAAAATTACATTTGTTGAGTCGACCCGGAAGGCTGGCGGGAGGAAGGAATGTTCCCAGAAGTAGGACGTTGCGCAGACAAGCGTTTACCACAATCTTTGGCCAAATGGCCAATCCTATGGCAGTAATAACAAGATCTGTCTTCTCGAACAGGCCGAATAGCAGAATTTCTTTGATTAGTAGGAAAAAACCCCGGGACAGGATTCGCTTGGTTCATAGGGCGTCGAGCATCGGCGCAAGATATCTCAGCGATTTGAGGAATCAAATCAGAGATCTGGTTAAAGGTAGATGGTCTAGGAGCGAACATAAGGCACGATCTGGTCATAGGATTTAGCCCTGAGATAATTACTTCCACTATCTGCTGCTCCCCATCGGGAACCTGAAAAACGGCCGCATGTAGACGAATATCCTGTATAAACTCCGGAAGGGGTTCTTCAAAATTCTGAGGTCTATAATAATATTTTGCTAATAATTCATGTTTTAGTCTAGAAGGAATGAACTGAGTCAACACTTGCGTATGAAAAGTCACAACATTTTGTCCCAACTCAATGGTCCGTGAAAGGATATCCAGAAGACGACCTGACACTACTCCCAAAAGCAATTGCAAGACTATGTTATTATCCATCCGAAAACAGGAAGCTTGATGAAGAAACTGCACTAAGAACCGTAAGAAAACAATTACATCAGTGACCTGATTGATCGAAAAAACCCGCTGTCTTTCTATGAGCCTTTGCAAGGGATGAGGAATTTTCAAAGGAGCAAACGTCGGTGTTGAAACTGACATCGCTCCACTAGTTAAATTACCTATCAATGGTTGAGGGACAAGCGGAACCTCCTGACTAGTTGACCCCAAAAGGTTCCCACACAAATTAGGTCGATCAAGAATAGGCTCTTGTGAGCCCGAAGGAAGAACAGTCACAAGATCAGATTCCTCAGTTTCCTGCCGGAAAACCGCCGCAGAAAGCCTTTCAAGAAGTTTGTCCAGCTCACCCAAATCTAACTGAGAGTTTGGTGAATCCATAAGATTGCGAAGACGATTCTCCACATGCCAAGCTCTATGACGAAGCCGCCGTTTTTGTTTAACCGAGGCTTCCGAATCGCCCAAGAGTTCCCCAGCGCAATTAACGAGCTCAAAGATTTTATCTTGTAAAATTTTAAATTCTTTAACAGCTTCTTGGGGAGTCAACACAATACTCCCGGAAAGAGTAGAAGGAGCAATTTGTCGAATCAGCGTAATAAGTGCTGGAACATCTAAAGCGTCATCAACTGCAACGCCTCTAGAACGAATCTCAAAGATCAGTTCATCTTTGCGTAACAGATCCCACGACAACTGGTTATGTCGAGCCATATTAATGTATAAAAATTACAGGGCAAAACTACTAGATGCAAGGCATCTAAACCTCCGCCACCCCCAAGAAAGAAATGCTACCAGTGTAACGCCGGGATTTCTCTGCTCTGGTTGAAAACTGAGATTGCTAATATATCTGAGTGTTGAGTTCTGCACAAGTTCCAAAAACCCAGGAAGAATGAGGCCGTAGATCAGAACCATTAAAGGAAGAGAACTCAATCACAAAAGAGGGTGGAGGACAGGATAACATAACGAGCCCCAAAACAAACTCCAAGTACTAATAACAATTTTAATACAATTCAGAATCTCAGGATTCACACAACTTGAATATAATAATATTGGTTTAAAAGAGAACATCAACTATCAAAATATATATATTTAAATAGAACGATTAGCACAGCCCAACTCTAGACTTCAACTACCTCACCTATTACATAACAATGCCCACAGACTAAGGTATGAGTAACCTATACCTATTTCCTTCCTTCCGATGAATAATTATTAGATAATTTATCTTCTCCAAGAAGACCACAGCATAGGATTAATTCCAGTTAACTACCACACCCTAACATGAAACGTTAAACAATAATTTCAATATATATTTTTTTCTTTAACTTCACAAGAGAATTTTACTCAAAGAAATCTAATTATCAGAGAGTACCACCATCTAGCAACTAGGCCCCAAGGTACTAAGCTAATACAAGTCCGGTGACTTCTTAAATAAACTAAATTGAAGGGCCACAGTGGTATAAATTCAAAATAATATATTTCAAATAGAAATGTTTACTGAAGAAGTCAAATTTGGTTTATTCCACAGGCTAATATAAGTCATTTAAAAATATATACTCAAAACTTCAAGATAATTGAGAGGTAAGTTTACTTAATATATATATCAAATTTCAGAATACTGCTATAACTAGCAACTAACCTGAATGCATAAGTTAATAGCCAGAATACTAGTCACTTTTAATTAACTGACTTGAAAGGGGACAGAAAATTTATTTTGAAAATACTATATTTCAATAAGAGCTTCAAGGAAATATTACATATGTTTGCTTGGTTATACACGACTAGGAATTATTGAAAATAATTCTCAAACCTATCAAGAATATCAGGTTATATTCCCCTTAATATATATAAGAATTCCAAAATCCTGCTTCACATGGTAAGCAAACCAAAGCTGAATTATTATAAGAATGCTAGCCACTTTTAATTAACTGGCTTGAAAAGGGACAGAAAATTTATTTTGAAAATACTATATTTCAATAAGAGCTTCAAGGAAATATTACATATGTTTGCTTGGTTATACACGACTAGGAATTATTGAAAATAATTCTCAAACCTATCAAAGTATATAAGGTTATATTCCCCTTAATATATATATAAGAATTCCAAAATCCTGCTTCACATGGTAAGCAAACCAAAGCTGAATTATTATAAGAATGCTAGCCACTTTTAATTAACTGGCTTGAAAAGGGACAGAAAATTTATTTTGAAAATACTATATTTCAATAAGAGCTTCAAGGAAATATTACATATGTTTGCTTGGTTATACACGACTAGGAATTATTGAAAATAATTCTCAAACCTATCAAAGTATATCAGGTTATATTCCCCTTAATATATATAAGAATTCCAAAATCCTGCTTCACATGGTAAGCAAACCAAAGCTGAATTATTATAAGAATGCTAGCCACTTTTAATTAACTGGCTTGAAAAGGGACAGAAAATTTATTTTGAAAATACTATATTTCAATAAGAGCTTCAAGGAAATATTACATAAGTTTGCTTGGTTATACACGACTAGGAATTATTGAAAATAATTCTCAAACCTATCAAAGTATATCAGGTTATATTCCCCTTAATATATATAAGAATTCCAAAATCCTGCTTCACATGGTAAGCAAACCAAAGCTGAATTATTATAAGAATGCTAGCCACTTTTAATTAACTGGCTTGAAAAGGGACAGAAAATTTATTTTGAAAATACTATATTTCAATAAGAGCTTCAAGGAAATATTACATAAGTTTGCTTGGTTAATATAGAATTTAGATCATTTTCTTACCGATCGTAAGATCGCTACATAATCATTTGTCAGCACTCACATTGATACAGGGCCTTCAGTCCGAGCGTCGTGCCGTAACTTATCAGAAATTCCGATCTCCGATCGAACCTTTATAAAGTTATAAGTTATTTAAAGTCAAGATGAGCCATACGACACGTCACGCATCTTACCCACAAGAGTGCACTGATAATTCTCTGACCTGCACAAAACAACTAGGCATCCCACTAAAGCCTGACCAAATAATGGTATTCTAATAATAGATAATCCAAGGGAATCTTTTCACAATCCCAAACAAGAATATGAGGGACATTACAAAAAAACTCTAATTAAAGTTTAAGGGGAGTTCAAAGTTTTTTTTTTTTAAATGTAACATATATCAAGAAATATGGGCACTAGCAACCTACTACCTGGAACAGTATCCAAAGATTTCTAATGTAAGTTAAGCTTCATTAAATATGATAACAATGGAGCTGTCCCAATATAACCTAATCCAAAAAGTGGCAAAAGCAATTATATATATATTAGGCCTACAAAATGTAATATTCTCTTAGTAACGTGACTTCAGGGCAATAGCTAAAGGGAGAAGGCTACCCAGACTTCTACAATTCACACAGAATTTTCTCAGGGACTGTCGGCCATGCAAATTGAGATGACCCATATTCAAGTAATAAAAAAAAACTAAGTAAAGGTTTTTCAAAGCTGTACCTAATATTTCCAAGAATGAACACCCATTAAGTTAACGTCAAGTGCAATATATTTTTTTACACATGAGATAGCCAGCTAATTGAAAATGAAGGGAATCAAGTAGCATAGATTTCTTTCTTCCGAAACCGAACGTATTTTCTCAATGTGACTTAAATAGAATTTAAAATGGCGTCCAAGTGACGTCATATAAGCTGATTTGGCTATGGCCAAACAATAGGCAACACATCCCCAATAACTAATATTAATGCCTTCATCTCCTGCTAGAAAACCAATATATGTATAGTTTAAGAACCACAAAGTTATTTCCTATACGACTTCTTTTCCTACGTGTAGAAATTTATGACAAATCTCGGCGTCAGAGAATCTTGTTCTAAAAGAAAGGTTCTGGTATCATCTGTAGTAATTGAAAAGCGTTTCATGATCACTTTAGCCAGAAGGGCTATACACCTAATTTTCAGCAACTTCAAAATTATATAGCGTAGAAGGAAAACTCACCCAATATATGCCGCATCCTGAAGGCGAACTCTCTACACCTTGAACAACTTGCTCAGACTGATTACTGCATGAACTCAGTGACTGACAACTGCACCGTCCAGAGTGCAGCACAGAGTGGCAGGCTACCAAACAAATGCGACGCGGAGAGCGAACATGAGGCGGATTGTTCAAAATTCGCCTCAGTAATAATTTCAAGATTACTTTTAATGCTTAATTTTTCTAATTTATGTTTTAATTTGATTTAAAAAAATGAATATTTCTAGGCATCTGTCACGATTAAAGGTAAGGTAGCAACCATGTCTGTAATATTCCGTTAAGCCTATCCATTTAATGTTTTATGGTTGCCCTAGTTCAACGGACAATGTAATATTACAATATTGAACACGAATTTTCTTTACACATTGAAGCAGGAACTTCGCTCAAATGATGGAATATTGAAGTTTGGTTTAGTAGTCTGGCATTGTTCCCTTCCCTATAAGGATTTCATTGAATGTAAACACGGCGTGGAGCTGTGAGTGTAAAACTGAAGATAAGAGAGAGGGAATTGCATGTGGGATGTGAATGACTCCAGCTTCTCATGTCACAGTGATTGCACGGTTTCGTGTTTGTTCAGCCAACATTGGAAATCAGCTTTCTATTCCTGGTTACCAACAACTGTATCTAGAATAAAATATGATGGAATATATGAACTCGTGAAAATGCTCAAATGTGACTTAAAGTCGACATAGGTTCAATTATACGATTTGCAGAATCGATTAGGTGTCTGGTTCCTGTGCTTCAGATCTGGGTTAATTCTTCCGACAAATCTTAGTTTTCTGGACCAAATCTATATTGCTATTTTTATTTTAACATTTCATTCATTTCATATTCATTATAGGTGAAAATGACAATAACTGTATTTTATATTACATTTATTATGCTATTGTGTTTCTTTCTGACCTCCATCATGATCGTTGGATTTTATTCAAGGTTCCCGTTAAGGTGGCTAACCAGCCCGGTTTACTCGTTTAGGCATATCTCTGCAGTAATTCGACTAGCAGTTGATGTAAAATTACGTGACAAACGATAAAAGTAACATTATTTTACATTTACCTTTTAGATTTCGAACTAAAGATTCCCGAATCTCAATCAATGCAAAAATTCACATAAAATCATATTTATAATTAATTTGAGTTATTTGAAGTTATTGTTTTCTTACCAACGGGTCAGCCATTGATGAAACACAACATCTCTTTGAAGTTTGTAGTTATGAATTGAGTTTTCATTAGTGATACTCTTTTACATATCTCGTGTTACATTAACTTCACTTTCTATACCTTAAGATTAGGCAATATAACTTCCTCACTTTATATTCTGATTTAAAATAAAGGCCGTATTGCAAAGAATTTTTGGAAAAAAAATTTCTAATAAAAGTTTTAGCTCTAACTAAGCATCTCGTCTAAGGACTTGTTAACTAAGAGAAAACTGTTAAATAGCCTTTTCGAGAAAATAGCGAAAAATGATAAATTTCTTCGTGTAAATTGTTAGTAGTAGAGAAACATGTCAACATTGGAGTCTCATCCACAGACGATATCTAGCCTGATTATAAAATGTCGTTTGGATATGATTTTTTTTTGTTCTGGAGCTGTATGCTGTTCACAAACACACATATATTAGCATGTATTTGAAAATCACTTTTTTAGATTCAGGAGTCCTCAATACTTTTATTCAGTACTGAAAATTCTATATCGAATTTTAGAGTCGAACACAATACTTCATCTACCAATAGACTTACCTGTGGTATGGGTCAATAAAGTAAACTTTTTTTTTCATTATACTTATCACAACTGGTGTATTTGCGTAAGCTCTTCAATGCATGAGCTGTCAATATGATAAATTTTACATTACTTTACTTACTCCTGAAACATTGGCTCACGAGAAGTTCCGACTAGAGTCCAAGAGCAAGAAATGAAAAAAAATGTATTCAGTATCGATAGCTTTATTTATGAAATCTTACGCTTTGGCTGGAGATTTTGAAAACTTTAAAATTGTGGTCATGTTGGTGATCCTGGTTAGAACAACCTACGTAATTTCATTCAGCTACACCTTGGAGACTACAGGAGACAAAATAATATCAGGGGAGCGGGAAAATTTTATAATACGCTGAGATAATCGTACCCATGCATATGAAAGCATACGCAAGGCTACGATAAAATAACAAAATAAATAAAGCAATAATATCACAGCAAGTGATATTAATACTAAAATTAATAATAGGAGAATAAAATAAACATTAATCAATAAATATATCTCAAATAGTATAAAATGTAGAGAAATAGAAATATGGTATTAAAATATAAAATATAACACGGGCATACAGTACTGCAGTATGGCTCAGACGAAATTCCAAGAAAAAGGCTTTGTGAGTTTGCAAGTACTATGGGAACACTACAGGAGAGAGGCGACTACCTTTGTTACTCAGTTGCAAGTCCTTTCAGTAAAAACGAATATAATAGCGAATAAGCTGCACTGAATAGAACTTTCCTTGAAAACGTGACTGGGAAAAGATTCTGAATAGCAATACTTGGAACTTACTCTGGTAAGCAGAAAGAGAGATGGTAGGAAATTTCAGAAGGCTAGGCCGAGAGCGTACAGACGCTTAAAAGCTACTAGCCAATCACTAAAAAGTTAACAAATGAAAACAGGTGAAAATGGTATAAGGGAAAAGATGATTTGTCTAGGTTAAGAGTGGAAGGGAAGTTGGAAGATGGTGGATATTACAGAAAGCGGGTGATTGCTAAAACACTTCTCGTGGACACGTCGATAGTGACGGACGCGGAATTCACGTCACTCTATAAAGGGTGAAGTGAATCTATAAGTATTTTTCTAGGACACGGAGCGAGTAACGCACGTGTACCATACATCACTCTACCAAGGGTGGAGTGAATTTATTATTCAGTATTTTTTGTATTGGTTTGTAAACCAATACAAAGCAGTTTACTTAAATACAAATTCAGTTTAGTACGAGTGTAATTTACGGTACAGCTGATATCTAGCGGAGTACCACATAACTTCAGTGATACAAGTAAGTACGATAACTGTGAAGAGACCGGTAACCTATAAGATCATTAAACTGATAAAGTGTTACGTCACCATATTCTGTAATAACAGGCATCTGAAAACAGTCTCCCGAATAAGTAAAATATTTCATTAAGAAACTAATTACAATACTGGACTAATTACAATAAACTCTGTGTTAAATATTCAATTTGGAAACATTAATTAAAATAGCTATAAGATGATCCAATACCTGCAGAACCCGAGATTAAATGTAAGAGAAATTTGTCGCCAAGACTGAGCAAACCGAGGCTGATGTGAACAGAAGACGACACAGTTAGTACTCCAGTAATTATTGACGTCATGGGCTTTTGAACCAGGACCTGCATCAACGCTTCGCTTGCAATTTCTAAGTGACGAAGTTGTTTGCATTTTGTTCTTACTATTATAAGGCCAGAAACAAGCATAAAATATTAATATCTTTTAAATATGTATTATCAGAAATCATGCCGATAGAGATGGGTATTTTATTTCTATCTCTATAACGGTTCATTTTGAAAGAAGTGTTTTAAAAAGTTATAGCTTTGATTTACGCAACTAATTTTATAATACTGAGAGGGAGGGAGAGAGAGAGAGAGAGAGACAGAGACAGAGGGAGACTCATTTTAATCAAGTCCCAGGAATCATGGAACATGCATTCCAGAGTTATATCAAATTAAATTTTTTCAACGTAATTCAAAGACTTTCTTTCCATCATGAATGTGTGTATTGAGAGAATAAAAATAATCTAGTATTGTTCAATTTTTTTAATTTTTCGTTTTTGTGAAGCAGCTTAGCATAATGAACACAGAATTCTCATTAGATAAAACACCAGCAATGTTGTAAGACAAACATATTTTGACATATTTGGCCCGTTTCAGTTATTTGTAGAATCTTTAAGTACTCGTGTTTTTAATAATCTGCTGGTACGCATTTGTTGTATTTCGAGCTGATCTATTTCATTCGCAAAAAAAAAAAAAAGAAATGCATACTGTTTAAGCCATAGTTATGTGAACAATTTTTAATAGAAGCTTCATTTTCAATTCAAATTTGTTTTTAATTTTCCTCATACTAATAGGTGTTTTCTATGCAAAGTAGGCCTATTACTGTTTTTGAATTTCAGAAATGTATTCCAGGTATTATGCTTTTGTTCAAGAAATTTACGTCCAACTGGCAATTTTATTGTAGCTATTTAGTAGTGTGCTTTTCCCACCTGCCCCTAGGGTGGAGTCCCGATACAGTCCCGCAACATTGGGTGGAGCAGGGGCAAAGTCCACATAGTTCAAAGTCCACAAATGATGTCATCCAATTTGGCGGCGCGTGACCGGAAGTAGGTTCCACATTCCATCACGAAGCGCAAATGCAACGTCATCATTATATTTAACCATACAATTATATCCGTAAGATGTCTATTTTTCTAAAACCTAGCGACTCAGCCTAGAGTAAATGCGACCGATGCCTAAAGCTGTTAACCTTATTATTATTATTATTATTATTATTATCATATTACTTCTTTGTTTACATATCGAATTCCAAAATATATTACGACAGCATATATTTTAAGCCTTCATGTATTTTTAAAATTATATTCCGCCATACAAGTTTTCTGTAAGATGTTTATTTCTCTAAAACCTAGCCCTGGGATCGACTCAGCCTGGAGTAAAGGCGGCCAGTATGTAAGGCTGTTAACCTTAACGTACATATTATTATTATTATTATCATATCACTTCTTTGTTTACATATCGAATTCTAAAAGATATTACGATAGCATATATTTTAAACCTTTAAGTTTTTTTATAATTATATTTTATCATACAATTTTGCCATAAGATGTTAATTTTAGCCCTGGGCCGACTCAGCCTAGGTTTGCTGGCTAACGTATAATATAATTTTCACTTTGATACTATGGTAAAGGCGGCCGGTGCGTAAAACTCATCCTGGGTCTTTAGAGGGAATAATAATATGTCATACTTCATTATTTATAGACTTTTGTAAAGTCAGTATTACGTTTTATATACAAGTGTTATATCATCGCAGAACTGTGTCGCAACGCATGGAGATTTTGCTGATTAGGCTAGCCTTGACAGATAGCATTTTTGCTGATGCAGTAATACTATATAGCGAGTATTTTTTTATCTACGCTCAGGTGATACAACTTCATTCAGTCTCTTTAAATGTTCACTCAATGTCAAAACACTCCTTTCCCTGTAATACATCATTCATTAGGCATAATGTTTAATTTATTAATCTTTCTGTTTTTCCTAATGCTTTTATTAATTCGTTGTTTCATTCTACGCATTGAATATCCTAATACACTGTCAAATATTTCATTCATAATTAAGTACTATGAATTCTCACCGGTGAGGGGGAGAGTAAGCGGAAGGGTAGTCTACCATTACATTTCGCAGTACCAAGAGCGCATATGCAGTCAAACCGTCTTCCTAGCTGGTGAGCTCTCTAAACTCCATATGTTTTTTTACCAGTCTGAAAAGTAGTCATACAAAAATGACTTCTAGTGCAAGGTTAAAAAGACTTTTAGCGCGCAATTTAAAATTATGAACAAATGACATTGTGTTGTATTTGTAATATATTTTTACGAGAGAGTTCTCTTATACGTCTCATTTCACAATAGGTATCATATTACCAAAGTCAGCATTTTATTTTCCACGTTTTGTCACATAAGCCCCGCCGATCATATTAATTGTTTGTTCATATTATGTTATACGAACTAAAACATCATGCTGTGTCAGCATTTTTTTCAAATGTATACCAGACGTATCTTCAATCAAAAGGTTAATTTTACCATTTATTTATTTATATGCCTTGTGTGTATAATTTATTAATCTTTATGTGTAATATTATGCTGGCCACATACCACCCCACAATCCTACCATTTGCCTATGGTAGATGATGCATCAGTCGAGTGGTAGGCCAAGTCCCTCAAGGGATGTAGCGCCACGGAGTTTTATTAGAGTTTAGCTGTTTAAATATGCATTACCTATTTTTATGTACGCTGCTTTCATTCACCGTTCTGCAAACGGACTTGGTCAAAATGTTTACATTATACATTTAATTTTTAAAAATCATGTAACAGTCCTATTACAAATAGTAGAAACTGAAAATAGCTGGAGGTTCGAGTTTTCAAAACTTACAATTTTTTTCCCATATTTAGACTTTGAATTAAAATTATGTTTTTATTTTGTAAGATCAGCATTAATTTTTACTATGAACCACAATGGTGGCGCGGTTCCAAACACCATCATATCTTCAACTGATATCATTCAAGATGGATGTGCGCTATCCACGAATCCACATGAGCCCACACGAGATCACATTTGGTTTGTAAATGGTGGACCAAGCGCACTATTTAAAATTAAACATTCTAAATGGTGAAATTGTGGAGGAAATTCAAGATGTCGGCTAGCGCAAGTTTTTTATAATTTTTCAAATCCGATTTTGCATTGTACAAGACATCCATCTATATTTTACATTTAGATTTTATGTTACATTTGTACATGTTTGCATCATCACCGTAACAGGATATGTTCAAGGTCGCGCGTCTCATACCACACCGGATGATATTACGCATCGTCACCAGTTTTTTAACATACATCATTGCAATCTATGATTATCCTCCTTCTCTTTCTGTCTTTCTCTTTCTTTTTTTTAATTGGCTTCTGGCACGAGATTTGAAATTATGATCAAAAGACTTCTGGCGGGAGATTTGAAATTGTATGGTCAATGGTGAGTATGTTAATATTCTTAAGAGAGAGTTCTATACATTTTAAAATTTATTCAGCGAGAGGTTTGAGACCGGATGTGCGTCTCACATGACACAAGAACAAGAGTTTTTTTTAAGACGTATCTTTAAGCAAAAGGTTAATTTTTTATTCACATTCAAGAAATGAAATATCTACGGATAATCCTCAATTAGAAAATTCTTTATGTATGAAGTCATCACTACAAACTTGTCCGAACTTGTTTCAAGGTTATACACAGCACGTGCGGAGCAGGTTCATTCTTGTTTCAAGGTTACACGTCTCACAATACAGCTAAGTCATGAGTTCTTTATTTATGACGTCACGGCTTATGTAATGATCACATGATTCAATATAGCTGAACACGTGAACGTTATGAAATTACGAAATGGTGGAAGGCGGGAGATTTGAAGTGCCTTCTCTTAATCTTCTTTGATACAGAATATCTTCTTCTTTATTATCTATCGGTGTGAATTAGTTCAAAAGGTGCCTCATAGCATCTTCTATAGTAGTTGTACTCATTCCAACGATAAGTTTGTTAATACTATGCTTTTCCTTATTTTGTCAGATGTCAGTTTGTATATTTCATTCCATGGATTGTTTGATGTGGTTATGTTACAATATTATCTACATGAGTTAAATTTCTGTTTTCGTAATTATTTTTTGCCTCAAAGTATTGTTCTTTATGTATAACGTGCGTTGACAGTGGACTGTAAAAACAATTAATTAAGGGTGATAAAGATTGAACACACGCTATACATTTTGATAGGATTTATGAGCAAACAATTATCACAAAATACAATATTTATCTTGAGGCTTCTTCGCTAACAAAGGTAGATCTTTTCTGAATGGTAGCGATGCGAAGACATCAGTAGTTTTCAAGACGTTTAATTAACTCTGGTGAATGATGAGGACCACTGACACTTCTGTCAGAACTTGAGGCGTATAAATAATCTTCATAGAATTCAATAATAGACATAAATGATTCCTTAGATAGTAGCTGCTGCTAGCTAAAAAATATATATCATTTGCATTTAACGTTAGCCACTGATTAATAAAATCACTGCAAATGTCGTCGCAATGGCTAAATATCAAGCTATATTAAGCAATTCGTTATTATTGAAATAATTGACTCACAGTTTTAATAAGTAATAATCTTCAAGCTTGTAATTATTCATATCACTATTCTTGAAGTTCAATTAAACCAGGAAAAGATAATCCCTCTGGAACAAATAGCGTTGGCACAAGTATGCTTGAAAATCTTCTTAGAAATATTCCTTCAATGAGGAAAAATGCATGATAGCTTTAAAATCAAGTTAAGAAGCATTGACTTCTGAATATAATAATAAATTGGGTGAAATGACCCAATAATTTGCCAATAGAGACTGTAAAGGCAATTGCTAGACGTATTGAATATGGCGACGAACCAAGAAGAATGTTATTCGAACAAGAAGAAAAGAAGAAAGCTAACAATATAAAAACATATTGTAGAGAAATTCAAATGTCCTTAAAAATAATGAGGAGAACGCAAGGCCCCCTGAAAACGGGCGAAAAGCAGAAAGAGATCAAACAAACCATCCATCATAAAATTAAACATTTAGCAATAAAAATATTAACAGCTAAAAAGATCACAACATAACTGAACATATTGCCCGCGATTATTCACTAGGGAATAATCAAACAGAAATGCGAAGTTATGTTGGATCTTCAAAAACACCAATAAATCCTAAAAGTTGGGAAATAAAAGTAACTAAACAAAGAAGAATTGAACGACTGCTTTAGTCGTGAGAGTCATGTATGGGAATTGGGGCTAGCTTAATGATGGGTCGTTTCAGATAACTTGTAGAAGTCCTGACCGTGACAACCCTCACAAGACCGTCTGGGCCTGGGTGAGTTTGAGTTATGATGCCAACAACCCATTTTAAGGGAGGCATATTGTCATCCATGATTAAAACTGGCGTACCTATGGTAACATTAGGCATAGCCTTCAACCATTTAGAACGTCTCTGCAAGGAAGAAAGATAATCTGAAGAAGAAGATCCTCTTGAAATAAGATCTGCATGATTTTCCTTAGAGGCGACATGAGAACAAGAATCAATAGATGTAGTCTCCTGAATATCAGCGGCTCTATTGGCCACAAGAGTTTTCAAAGTCGTGGGTGAATGAGTAAGCTGATTACTGATACCCTCATCAGACGTAATGAAGGCTGAGCAATTCACAGAAGACTCAGCGTAATTAAAGGGTCTATTTGGTGAAGACCTATTCAACTCACAACGTTTCCTTCGCTGCATTGAAGGCATGTTATGATGCTTAAGAGGGAACGAAGGCAACTTGCCGGAGAAGTACCAGCCTAGCTGGGAGTTCTGAATAGTAGGCAAATTGGGAGCAGATATCTGTCCAGATACCATGATTTGAGAACATATCTCAACACCCAATAGCAAATCAATAGGCTTAGGAGAATTAAAGCTGGGATCTGCTAAGGGTAAGTTAGGAGGAATGTTCCAACCTCTAGTATTAACAACGTTTTTAGGGAAATTAGAAGCAGAGATCTCAGGAACTATAATGGCCTTTGTATCATAGCGCCAATTCGTAACCTGAGATCTGATAGAGACTTCTGTAAGCCTTGAGACGCTTGCATTGGTAGAAAGGATACCAGCGAGAGAAGTACGCTGAGATAATGGCGACAAACCAAGCTGCTTGAACAACCTGTCAGTAATTAGATTACAGTCTGATCCAGTATCAAGAAGAGCTGTGGCCTGTACGGGGCTGCCATCGTTACTTAAAATTATCACGCTAGCAGTAGGTAAAAGACCTTTTTGCCGTGACTGGCTGGCAGACATGATATTGGCCGTATTTATGGCTTGAGAATTGCTTGGCCGTGAAGGGTCATGCAACAAGTTGCTGTGCCTGCCTTGACATTGTCTACATCTAAAAGTGTTACAGCTCGAAGTGTGACCATTTGAGCTAAGGCAAACACGACAAAGTTTGTGATTTTTCACGAATTGATCGCGGGATGAATAATTCAACGATCTAAAGGCGTCACAATAAATTATAG
Source organism: Ectobius pallidus (assembly GCA_964059195.1). Classification (NCBI taxonomy): domain Eukaryota; kingdom Metazoa; phylum Arthropoda; class Insecta; order Blattodea; family Ectobiidae; genus Ectobius; species Ectobius pallidus. The sequence goes on from CAXKWD010000001.1 coordinate 94,039,784, forward strand.
TGTGATTCGATTTACTACAATAATTGCATTTCGCTCTAGGAGAGGAGAGGTTAGCCTTGACAGAAGGAACAGATGAGGGCTTGACGGACTGACTTTTCAGAACCGATTCTGTCATCTGCAGCACCCTAACCCTAGACTCCAAAAAACTGAATAATTCCTGCAACTTGGGAAGTTTTCCTAACTTAATTGAAGATTCCCATTCTTTAATTAATTCTGCTGGGAACTTATCCACAATGATACGTGAAATAATTAAGTCAGACAGAGGAACATCAGTATTAAGTACGTTCAATGCATGAATCGTACTTGAAAAATGATCTAAGTATTGTTGCAATGAGCTTGCAGAATCTCCTTTAAGGGGGGGTGGAGAAAAAAGGTTATCCAAATGCGTGTTGGCAATTAACCTGTCATTATCGAATCTTTCAGCTAAAGTCTTCCAAGCTACATCAAAGGTGGCATTGGAGACCGGGATATTTTGAATTACAGTCATTACCTCCGGGGATAAACAAGATTTTAGATATTGAAATTTATCCATGTTGGATATATGACTGTGCTGAACAATTAATGAGTTAAATGTATCCCTGAATTCGAGCCAAGCTCTAGGGTCGCCTAAAAAACTTGGTAGCTTAATTTCAGGCAATTTAGGTAAATTCGACAAAGGCGCAGGCAAAGAAGATTTGTGATTAGAGTTCTGCTCTTGATTCGGCTCATATAACAGTTTTGCATCTGCAATTGAAGAATTGATATAAGCTAAAGCCCTTGAACATTCTGACTGAAGCTGGCGCTCTTGAAACTCAGCCTCTTCATCGTAAATGTTACGATGCTGAAGACTTTCAACCTCATATCTATCTGACAATTTTTCTAGGCTCGACTTAAGAACAATGGCCTCTTGATAGGATATCTTGCCCAAAATTTCAAATTCAGATACTGTTTGAATTTGAATCATGAATTGATTTTTCAGAAGGTTAAAAATAGCTTCGGCTTTGGCCTTGGCTCCAGCTTCGGCTTCTTCAGCTTTAGCTATAGCTCTAGCTTCAGCTTCTTCAGCTTTAGCTATAGCTCTAGCTTCAGCTTCGGCCGCTTTAGCTTCGGCCTCAGCCGCTCGAGACTTATTGAAAGCATTAATCTGCCTGCTAATATGGGAGATGGCCTTTTGTATGGTTTTCTCAATTTCTGCCATATAGGCATCTTCGGATTCAGAAAAGGCTAGTTCATTGATCTCGGACTGGACTCTGTTATATTCAGATTCAAGCTTGCTTAAATCAATCTTAAGCTCAAGAAGGTCTTGAGGAGAGGTTTCCTCATTGATAACGCAGTCTAGAATGTAATTAACTTTGCGAGTGATTCTCGACTTAATAGGCGTCCTTTTTGCCTTTAAAGTCTTAAGGGTGCCTTCTACGTCAGTCATGATTTGACAATTGATTGTTCAAATAGTATTCGACTTAACGTGATTCACTGTTTATGACTTAAATTGACCGCACTGAGAGCTTATTGAGCACTAAAGTTAGTTGCCCGCGGTTAGACAAAATGTGACAATAATGTGTGTGTACATGGATTCACAAAGGTGAGTGCAATTATGTAAATAATAACAAACCCTTTTAATAAATTAGTTTGAAGAGCTGTTGTCTGAATATTAGGCCTCACACGTGCAGATTAAAACACGGAGGCAGAAGCACTTAATATGAGATTAAAATTACCTTTTCAATAAGAAACTTCAAACTGACTGTAGTCAGGAATGTCAATTGTGCTTCAAATAAGTCAATTATTTGCTTGAATGATATTTGTGTTCAAACAGCATGAATTGCGGAACACCAACAGCTTGAATTATCTCAATGAAGTTTACTACGGGTGGAATAGAACGAGTGTAGATTTACAATGCGTGTTACAATATTGTGGTTCTATCCGGCCTCGGAGGATCCAAAAAATGTATAACGTGCGTTGACAGTGGACTGTAAAAACAATTAATTAAGGGTGATAAAGATTGAACACACGCTATACATTTCGATAGGATTTATGAGCAAACAATTATCACAAAATACAATATTTATCTTGAGGCTTCTTCGCTAACAAAGGTAGATCCTTTCTGAATGGTAGCGATGCGAAGACATCAGTAGTTTTCAAGACGTTTAATTAACTCTGGTGAATGATGAGGACCACTGACAATTCTGTCAGAACTTGAGGCGTATAAATAATCTTCATAGAATTCAATAATAGACATAAATGATTCTTTAGATAGTAGCTGCTGCTAGCTAAAAAATATATATCATTTGCATTTAACGTTAGCCACTGATTAATAAAATCACTGCAAATGTCGTCGCAATGGCTAAATAACAAGCTATATTAAGCAATTCGTTATTATTGAAATAATTGACTCACAGTTTTAATAAGTAATAATCTTCAAGCTTGTAATTATTCATATCACTATTCTTGAAGTTCAATTAAACCAGGAAAAGATAATCCCTCTGGAACAAATAGCGTTGGCACAAGTATGCTTGAAAATCTTCTTAGAAATATTCCTTCAATGAGGAAAAATGCATGATAGCTTTAAAATCAAGTTAAGAAGCATTGACTTCTGAATATAATAATAAATTGGGTGAAATGACCCAATAATTTGCCAATAGAGACTGTAAAGGCAATTGCTAGACGTATTGAATATGGCGACGAACCAAGAAGAATGTTATTCGAACAAGAAGAAAAGAAGAAAGCTAACAATATAAAAACATATTGTAGAGAAATTCAACTGTCCTTAAAAATAATGAGGAGAACGCAAGGCCCCCTGAAAACGGGCGAAAAGCAGAAAGAGATCAAACAAACCATCCATCATAAAATTAAACATTTAGCAATAAAAATATTAACAGCTAAAAAGATCACAACATAACTGAACACTTTACACATTTCTCACACTAAATCATTATTATTTGTATTCTGGTACCTTCTCCTTAGTGTACCAAAGTCATAGATTTTTATCTAATTTACATAATCATGCATGAATTAGTTTCTTAGCTTTCCACTATTTTCCACCAATTTATTCATGTTTTTGTACCATCTAGCTAATTAACATCACACTATAGGTTTATTACCAAGTTTACATACATTTTTTCTATAATACATCACTAGCTAGTTGATAAAAATAATATGCTTATTGTTTGTACAAGTTCTATAACTGGATACTACGCCAGTTCTCACATTGCCTTTGAACTCGACCTGTTCAACATTCCAGTCTTAGTCCCATATTTTTAATGCACATTGACACAAATATAAATTTTTTACGAGATCTTTATCGTAATTTACAGAGCACCTATGTGTCTATACCAGTTGTAATAATAGTTATTGGTAATGTTGTAAATTTAAAGTCATTGCATCCGTTAATCTTCACTTTAATACTACCACATTTTAATTTTTCGGTTATGTTCGCCCTATATACTCCATTTCTACTTCAGTTCAACTTATGAGGCTTCATTGACCAAGGCAATTACTTACTTCGTCTCAATATAACATCTACGAAGAAACTTAGGAAAAGAATTCATTAAATCTAGTTCAAATATCTAAATTTCCTTCTTTACCAATAACAACAATGAAACAATTATCATTATTATCAGTATTACATTTATTATTACATTTAGGCTTTATAGCCTTAAAGGGTCATGTCCTACTACCCACCAGCTGCTCATTTTCCACTATCTCACTTCGGTATTAGCTGACAATATTATGGTCTAAGTTGTAAGCACAACGGTTTTTCAAATAAAACTTACCATTTGTTTTTACAGCTGAATCTTCAGAAGTCCTTACAAAGGTCAGTACATACCGTTTTAGAAAAATCCGTACACGATTGGCATATAACCAATGCACATCCGAAGCGATGATAATAGCTCTAACGACAGTGTACAGTATTTTTTCATCCAACCATCTTTCTTTGTTCTTTTCTTTTACTTTTACACTTGAAATAATTTCGGTGTATACTTCATTGTAGTATTTATTATTATAAATAACAAATATCAGGACTCATTAAGGAATAAATAACATTTATTAGTACTATACAGACACCATTATATTCCTATCACCACAACATACCTAATGAAGCATTGCGATTTTCTAGGAAGTTCTCTTTTGTTACCTATTAGACTTCAGGTTTGGTGTAGAAAACTATTAAAGCTATTCTTCCTTAACTTTTCTCAGAGTTCTTTGTATGTTTCGTACACATTTATATTTTTAAAAGATAAGTGTTAATGTAAAAGGTGGTATTTCTATTATACTGATTTCACTGAGACAAAGAAATAGGACAAGAACAAGAACAAGAATTAGAACAAGATCAAGAACAAGAAATAGGACAAGAACAAGAACAAGAACAAGAACAAGAGCAAGGACAAGAACAAGAACAAGAACAAGAAATAGGACAAGAACAAGAACAAGAACAAGAAATAAACAAGAACAAGAGCAAGAAATAGGACAAAAATAAGAACAAGAAATAGGACAAGAACAAGAACAAGAAATAGGACAAGAACAAGAACAAGAACAAGGACAAGAACAGGAACAAGAACAAGAAATAGGACAAGAACAAGAACAAGAAATAGAACAAGAACAAGAACAAGAAATAGGACAAGAACAAGAACAAGAAATAGAACAAGAACAAGAACAAGAAATAGGACAAGAACAAGAAATAGGACAAGAACAAGAACAAGAAATAGGACAAGAACAAGAACAAGAAATAGGACTAGAACAAGAACAACAAATAGGACAAGAGCAAGAACAACAAATAGGACAAGAACAAGAACAAGTACGAGGACAAGAACAAGAACAAGAACAAGAACAAGAACAAGAAATAGGACAAGAACAAGAACAAGAAATAGAACAAGAACAAGAACAAGAAATAGGACAAGAACAAGAACAAGAAACAGTACAAGAACAAGATATAGGACAAGAACAAGAACAAGAAATAGGACAAGAACAAGAACAACAACAATAAATAGGACAAGGACAAGAACAAGAAATAGAACAAAAACAAGAAGAAGAAGAAATAGGACAAGAACAAGAACAAGAAATAGGACAAGAACAAGAACAAGAAATAGGACAAGAACAAAAACAAGAACAAGAAACAGGACAAGAACAAGAACAAATCCATCGCCATTACAGTCATATATGCTTCAGCATTTGGAAAGAAGTTGCACATTTAATAACGAGAAACTACAGAAAACAGGTGGCAAGGTTTGAAGACTCTAAAATTTCACAGGTCATCACTAAGAATATTCTATATATCTAAGACTTGTACGTATAGAGAATGAGAAACACTTACATCTGCATAAATTTTCTTTCTACTGAAACTCTCAACAATTACTCATGACCCAACTTATAGAGTAGGTCATATTATATCACAACTTCACATACAGAATTAAAGTTCATTACACAACCTGTTTTGCACTTTTTATTTGGTGGTTAGTCCTTGTTCTCGGTCTCGGTCTCGGTCTCGGTCTCGGTCTAGGTCTCGGTCTATTTCTCGGTCTACTTCTCGTCCTCGGTCTATTTCTCGGTCTACTTCTCGGTCTACTTCTCGGTCTACTTCTCGTTCTCGGTATACTTCTCGTTTTCGGTCTATTTCTCGGTCTACTTCTCGGAATATTTCTCGGTTTATTTCTCGATCTCGGTCTATTTCTTGGTCTATTTCTCGTTCTACTTCTCGATCTCGGTTCACTTCTCGGTATCATTCTTGTAGGATTGGACTTGTGTATTTACCACAAGAACAAGAACAACACCTTCACCATTATAGTCATATCTGCATCAGGATTTGGAATGAAATTATCAATTTAAAAAAAGAGAAACTATAGAAAAAAGGTGGGTCAGGGTTGAAGACTAAAAATTCATAGGTCATCACTAAGAATATTCTATCTGCTTAGGACTTATACGTATGGAAAATGAAAAACATGTACATTTGTGTAACCTTTCTTTTTATTGTGTCTCTCAACCATTATTCATAAACAAACCTACAGGTTAGTGTAATAAGATATATTATATCACAGCCTTTGGTAGGCTAGGAAAGGTTAGGTTACCTTAGGTTATCTTAGGTTAGGTTAGCAGGATCTGAAAATTTTAAAATTATTTCTAAAAACATTAACAAAATGTGCAAAATTTTGCCTATAGGATAGGATAGGTTAGGAAAGGAGGAAAGGTTAGGTTAGGTTAGGTTATGTTATGTTTGGTTAGGTTATTGGGATAAAATTTTAAAATCCACATGTCTACATTGGTAAAAAGTCCAAGTTCTTTGACACATTTTATCAATGATTCTAGACATGTGGATTTTAAAATTTTATCCCAAATACTACAATGAAGTGTACACCGAAATTATTTCAAGTGTAAAAGTAAAAGAAAAGAACAAAGAAAGATGGTTGGATGAAAAAATACTGTACACTGTCGTTAGAGCTATTATCATCGCTTCGGATGTGCATTGGTTATATACCAATCGTGTACGGATTTTTCTAAAACGGTATGTACTGACCTTTGTAAGGACTTCTGAAGATTCAGCTGTAAAAACAAATGGTAAGTTTTATTTGAAAAACCGTTGTGCTTACAACTTAGACCATAATATTGTCAGCTAATACCGAAGTGAGATAGTGGAAAATGAGCAGCTGGTGGGTAGTAGGACATGACCCTTTAAGGCTATAAAGCCTAAATGTAATAATAAATGTAATACTGATAATAATGATAATTGTTTCATTATTGTTATTGGTAAAGAAGGAAATTTAGATATTTGAACTAGATTTAATGAATTCTTTTCCTAAGTTTCTTCGTAGATGTTATATTGAGACGAAGTAAGTAATTGCCTTGGTCAATGAAGCCTCATAAGTTGAACTGAAGTAGAAATGGAATATATAGGGCGAACATAACCGAAAATTAAAATGTGGTAGTATTAAAGTGAAGATTAACGGATGCAATGACTTTAAATTTACAACAATATTACCAATAACTATTATTACAACTGGTATAGACACATAGGTGCTCTGTAAATTACGATAAAGATCTCGTAAAAAATTTATATTTGTGTCAATGTGCATTAAAAATATGGGACTAAGACTGGAATGTTGAACAGGTCGAGTTCAAAGGCAATGTGAGAACTGGCGTAGTATCCAGTTATAGAACTTGTACAAACAATAAGCATATTATTTTTATCAACTAGCTAGTGATGTATTATAGAAAAAATGTATGTAAACTTGGTAATAAACCTATAGTGTGATGTTAATTAGCTAGATGGTTAAATTAATTGTAGTTATTGTAAATCATTTATGTATTTTTTTTCTTTATCCTCGCACATTCGTTCATTTATTGTATTGTATTTTTTTTATAGTGTAAAACATGTATTGGCGAAACTACGCCAACTGTAATTGGGATTTATTCCTGTAGTTGGCAGAATAAAATAAAATAAAAAAACACGAATAAATTGGTGGAAAATAGTGGAAAGCTAAGAAACTAATTCATGCATGATTATGTAAATTAGATAAAAATCTATGACTTTGGTACACTAAGGAGAAGGTACCAGAATACAAATAATAATGATTTAGTGTGAGAAATGTGTAAAGAACAATACTTTGAGGCAAAAAATAATTACGAAATCAGAAATTTAACTCATGTAGATAATATTGTAACATAACCACATCAAACAATCCATGGAATGAAATATACAAGCTGACATCTGACAAAATAAGGAAAAGCATAGTATTAACAAACTTATCGTTGGAATGAGTACAACTACTATAGAAGATGCTATGAGGCACCTTTTGAACTAATTCACACCGATAGATAATAAAGAAGAAGATATTCTGTATCAAAGAAGATTGAGAGAAGGCACTTCAAATCTCCCGCCTTCCACCATTTCGTAATTTCATAACGTTCACGTGTTCAGCTATATTGAATCATGTGATCATTACATAAGCCGTGACGTCATAAATAAAGAACTCATGACTTAGCTGTATTGTGAGACGTGTAACCTTGAAACAAGAATGAACCTGCTCCGCACAAGTTCGGACAAGTTTGTAGTGATGACTTCATACATAAAGAATTTTCTAATTGAGGATTATCCGTAGATATTTCATTTCTTGCATGTGAATAAAAAGTTAACCTTTTGCTTAAAGATACGTCTTAAAAAAAACTGTTGTTCTTGTGTCATGTGAGACGCACATCCGGTCTCAAACCTCTCGCTGAATAAATTTTAAAATGTATAGAACTCTCTCTTAAGAATATTAACATACTCACCATTGACCATACAATTTCAAATCTCCCGCCAGAAGTCTTTTGATCATAATTTCAAATCTCGTGCCAGAAGCCAATAAAAAAAGAAAGAGAAAGACAGAAAGAGAAGGAGGATAATCATAGATTGCAATGATGTATGTTAAAAAACTGGTGACGATGCGTAATATCATCCGGTGTGGTATGAGACGCGCGACCTTGAACATATCCTCTTACGGTGATGATGCAAACATGTACAAATGTAACATAAAATCTAAATGTAAAATATAGATGGAAGTCTTGTACAATGCAAAATCGGATTTAAAAAATTATAAAAACTTGCGCTAGCCGACGTCTTGAATTTCCTCCACAATTTCACCATTTAGAATGTTTAATTTTAAATAGTGCGCTTGGTCCACCATTTACAAACCAAATGTGATCTCGTGTGGGCTCATGTGGATTCGTGGATAGCGCGCATCCACCTTGAATGATATCAGTTGAAGATATGATGGTGTTTGGAACCGCGCCACCGTTGTGGTTCATAGTAAAAATTAATGCTGATCTTACAAAATAAAAACACAATTTTAATTCAAAGTCTAAATATGGAAAAAAAATTGTAAGTTTTGAAAACTCGAACCTCCAGCTATTTTGAGTTCCTACTATTTGTAATAGGACTGTTACATGATTTTTAAAAATTAAATGTATAATGTAAACATTTTGACCAAGTCCGTTTGCAGAACGGTGAATGAAAGCAGCGTACATAAAAATAGGTAATGCATATTTAAACAGCTAAACTCTAATAAAACTCCGTGGCGCTACATCCCTTGAGGGACTTGGCCTAACTCTCGACTGATGCATCATCTACCATAGGCAAATGGTAGGATTGTGGGGTGGTATGTTGCCAGCATAATATTACACATAAAGATTAATAAATTATACACACAAGGCATATAAATAAATAAATGGTAAAATTAACCTTTTGATTGAAGATACGTCTGGTATACATTTGAAAAAAATTGCTGACACAGCATGATGTTTTAGTTCGTACAACATAATATGAACAAACAATTAATATGATCGGCGGGGCTTATGTGACAAAACGTGGAAATAAAATGCTGACTTTGGTAATATGATACCTATTGTGAAATGAGACGTATAAGAGAACTCTCTCGTAAAAATATATTAGAAATACAACACAATGTCATTTGTTCATAATTTTAAATTGCGCGCTAAAAGTCTTTTTAACCTTGCACTAGAAGTCATTTTTGCATGACTACTTCTCAGACTGGTAAAAAAACATATGGAATTTAGAGAGCTCACCAGCTAGGAAGACGGTTTGACTGCATATGCGCTCTTGGTACTGCGAAATGTAATGGTAGACTACCCTTCCGCTTACTCTCCCCCTCACCGGTGAGAATTCATAGTACTTAATTATGAATGAAATATTTGACAGTATATTAGGATATTCAAAGCGTAGAATGAAACAACGAATTAGTAAAAGCATTAGGAAAAACAGAAAGATTAATAAATTAAACATAATGCCTAATGAATGATGTATTACAGGGAAAGGAGTGTTTTGACATTGAGTGAACATTTAAAGAGACTGAATGAAGTTGTATCACCTGAGCGTAGATAAAAAAATACTCGCTATATAGTATTACTGCATCAGCAAAAATGCCATCTGTCAAGGCTAGCCTAATCAGCAAAATCTCCATGCGTTGCGACACAGTTCTGCGATGATATAACACTTGTATATAAAACGTAATACTGACTTTACAAAAGTCTATAAATAATGAAGTATGACATATTATTATTCCCTCTAAAGACCCAGGATGAGTTTTACGCACCGGCCGCCTTTACCATAGTATCAAAGTGAAAATTATATTATACGTTAGCCAGCAAACCTAGGCTGAGTCGGCCCAGGGCTAAAATTAACATCTTATGGCAAAATTGTATGATAAAATATAATTATAAAAAAACTTAAAGGTTTAAAATATATGCTATCGTAATATCTTTTAGAATTCGATATGTAAACAAAGAAGTGATATGATAATAATAATAATAATAATATGTACGTTAAGGTTAACAGCCTTACATACTGGCCGCCTTTACTCCAGGCTGAGTCGATCCCAGGGCTAGGTTTTAGAGAAATAAACATCTTACAGAAAACTTGTATGGCGGAATATAATTATAAAAATACATGATGGCTTAAAATATATGCTGTCGTAATATATTTTAGAATTCGATATGTAAACAAAGAAGTAATATGATAATAATAATAATAATAATAATAAGGTTAACAGCTTTAGGCATCGGTCGCATTTACTCCAGGCTGAGTCGCTAGGTTTTAGAAAAATAGACATCTTACGGATAAAATTGTATGGTTAAATATAATGATGACGTTGCATTTATGCTTCGTGAATTCTATGTGTAAACAAAGAAGTAATATGATAATAATAATAATAATAATAATAATAATAATAAGGTTAACAGCCTTACGCACCGGCCGCTTTTTCTCTAGGCTGAGTCGCCAGGTTTTAGAAAAATAGACATCTTACGGATATAATTGTATGGTTAAATATAATGATGACGTTGCATTTGCGCTTCGTGATGGAATGTGGAACCTACTTCCGGTCACGCGCCGCCATATTGGATGACGTCATTTGTGAACTTTGAACTATGTGGACTTTGCCCCTGCTCCACCCAATGTTGCGGGACTGTATCGGGACTCCACCCTAGGGGCAGGTGGGAAAAGCACACTACTCTATTTAGCCGTTCCTTTGTATATACGAAACTCAAATAATGTAAAGATTTAAGAAAATGATATCTTCGAGCATTTACTTCTGTAGGACAAAAAAGGGAATGACGTACGCCGTATTGCAGTTAGTTAAACAAATAACTAAAAACCAGTAGGACTGGGTTTCATTATCCGACGAGGTCACTGGGATTTTCAATAAATATTGTCCTAATAGTCTTGGCGAAAATATTACCTGAGATCGACTCAGCCTCTAGTGGAATCGAGTACCCCTGGAGTAATTAGGTAAAATCAATATTTTTTATTAAACTGAGAAGGTTGGAATGGGCAGGCCATATCAGCAGAATGGAGGAAGGAAGAATACCGAAACTGGTAATGGAAGGAGACCGGCTGGAAGACCCAGGGATACATGGATGGATGCTGTGACTGCAGATGCAAGGCGTTTTTTTTGGGAACTGGTGCTTGGAGGAGAATGGCAAGAGATAGAGAAGAATGGAGGAAGGCAATAGGGCCCGACCTTGGGCTGTGACGCCATAGTAGTAGTAGTAATATTTTTTATTAAAATATATAGTTTTACATGGTATCTTAAAATGTGATTTATCGTAGGCAATCCCATGAGAGATTACGAGTTTTTCGATCGTAGGATTTATGTGATGAAACTCGTAATCTCGAGTATTATTTTGTAAATCATGAATTTCTTACTTTGTTGTCAATATTCTACCTACTGTGAGATCAAGGCACACTAAATGAATGAATACACCATGCATAGATTCGATGAATCTATTGCTACCAATAGAGCATATCATAAGATGGAGATCGTCGTTATAGATTGCTAAAATCAGAACGCAATAAAAGCACACGAACTGGCTTGCACCGAATGGAAATTGTAATTTGAATCATTGAAAATTTACATTATTTCAATTTCTAAACAAGTTAATGTTGTATAAAATGTGTTTTCATTCTGTTCACTGTATGTGAAGTATTAATCACTGCACGTTTGATGCCTTACGTGTCCAGCAACGAGCTGACGTTTTATGAGGTAAAATTGCATCCTTGTGGACCTAGGAAGCATATTATAAGATAAACGATCGCGATTGGTCTATATTCGAGGAATTGCTAAACGTTATTGATCATTTTAAAATACGCCTCTAGCAAGTTGTCATAATTCTCCGTTCGTTTAGCCATGCGCTGCTGTTCCGGCTAAGTTACGAGAACTACTCTTAGAGGAATACAAATTACGAAATAGAATAATTTGATTCCTGCCATTACAAATGGATATACCTAGGGCTTTATTTTTATTAAGGTATTTGTTTGGTTTTATTATAGAAAATGTAAATATTTTATAGCTATATATCGTGCTGTGTTGTTGGGTGATTTAGTAATAGTAACAACAAAAATGGAAGTGTGAAATTCTAATGTCCTTTGCACGAAGTGGAATCGAAAAAAAATATTGGCATTAAATCATAAGCAGTAATTAATATAATTAATTATTATTACTATTAAGAATAAGAATAAGAATAAGAACTACTATTAAGAATAGTCGGTATGAAGTTCACAAGCCCATTTCGAGCACTATATGTTTTTAAAATAAAATTGCATCATTGTTTTCTTGATGCCTTAGAGTAGCTTGAATAAGTTTAAAGGCCCTGTTAACTTAAAATCAAGTGACTCTCAGAATAAAGAGTTTGTTTAGTAAAATACAGCAGTGAAAACCCCATGTTTCTACGATGCTTCGTTCTCGCGAATTCGAAGAATAACTGATGCGGCTTCCAGCGGAGTGACGTCAGAGCGCTCTAGCTGCACACGGCCCGCGCGCCGTCGCTGTAGTTTGATGTGTGGCATCTGTCTAAGTCTCTTGCTAAAAAGCTCAAAGAGATCGGAAAAAATTCACCATTATTATTATTGGAAAGACAGCATTGTTAACCACCTATGGTGGTCATGTCAAACTTGTGGAGGGGACAAACCGTGTTGGTTTAACAATTTCAATCGGTGTTATTTCATATTTCCAATGTACATAGCTGGACTGGAAATAACGTAATTAATCAGTGCGAACATGAAGAAATTATTGAAGATGAAGCAAGTGAATGGATCAGACCGGAGTCAAACGATTACATCTTACTGTCATCTGTTATAAAAACAGGAATTTCATTGAAGATTTGAAGCACGCAAAGAACTATTGCCATACAGGACATTTAGAGTCTTATCATAATGTAGCATTAAAATACAAGCCGAAAAAGATTCACTTTAGTTACGACGGAATGGTACTACAATCGATGTTGGCGATTATGGATTATAACTATAATGTAAACAGAAACGTTACAAGTGAAAAACTGAAATACTCAAAACCAACAAAAAAAAATTTGATGTGAAAGTCACATAACTTCCTCTGCCCAAATAAAAGTTAACAGTATTCACACATCCTTGAACAGAATCGCAAGACACAATTTTACGCTAATTATCCTATAAATACCTCTTCTTTCAATGATGCGACTAAAAGCTTAAAAAACTTAAAAACTTAACAAACTTAAAAAAACAAAAAACAAACAAAAAACAAACAAAAAACAAACAAAAAAACAACAACAACAAAAACAAGTGACTGCAGACGTTTATTGAACTTTCCGCCGTAAAGAATAATTTCCGAAATTTATCGAATAATTCCCTCAGATACTTCTTTACTCTATGCATGGCCAACAATACATCTTTCTCACTTCACATTCTTATAAAGAATAAGAGGCCGTGAAAGAGCGCGTGTTCAGTTGTTCACCACGCAAGACAAACTTTCTACAAACAGTGGGTGACTTGTAACTACCCTTCAGAGAATTTTTTCGAAAAAAAGTTTCAAATAAAAGTTTTAGCTCTCAGTAAAAGGAACACAAGTGCAAATTTTAAAGAAAATCGTTAGAGCCGTTTTCGAGAAAATCGCGAAAAACGAAAATTTCTTCATGTAAAGTCCCCTTAAAAATAAGAGAAAATAGTCGCCAATCTTATTCTCACATCTTCAGAAGGTACCTGACCCTAATACGAAATTTTGTTTTCATACGATTTTCCGTTTTGGAGCTAGAGTGTTCACAGACAGACAGACACACAGACATGTTTCCAAAAATAGTATTTTTGGATTCAGGGGGCCTTGAAACGTGTATAATATGCTAAAAACTCAACTTCGAATTTTGGGGTCGAAAAAAATACTTCCTCTACCTATGGTACGGGCAGAGGAAGTAAAAATGTGGGTAATGGTTTCAGTTTATGAAAGTAAAAGTAACGAGTGGCGTAATGACGTAGTGAACAGGGTATTACATTACGTGAATAATTCAAACATTGAATTTGTGGAAGATCCTTATCTGGCTAAAGATGTTCCACGATGTATCGCTCCAGTAGCCTATCCTGAATCGCTGGAAGCTTTGGAGAGATTCTCTTTCTCGAGATTCCAATAACTTTAAAGATACCGCAGTAACAACTTTGTCCAGTAGTAACTTTCTATATATATTTACAGTTCCGGTATTTAATTATTAGTTTAAATTTAGTATATTACTTACAACTTTGATCATATTTACAGCAAAATTTAAATTATAATACTTTTTTTTCTAGGATTTAATTGTTCTTTCACTTGCATGAAAATAAATGACCAAACTAAATATGTTACAGACATAAGCCTAGTACTGTAAAAAGAAGATTGAGTTGACTTTAAAAACTCTGTATAACATTTTTTAACCTCACCGTAGTTGTGGATTCAGGGTTAAAATTTCAATTAATCAAAATACGAAATATCTGTTCCGTCAGCAGGTTGAAATTGTCTGTACTCTTTGTTAGGCTCAGGGTATTCGTCCCTAATTTGTTTAACTATGCATAAAGGTATGACTTTTCTATTGCCTTTTCCGAAGGGCTTCCAAGAATTAATCCAGTAGACGAATTGTCTGTAAGCTACATGACGCATGTTCCTATTATTCGCTACTCGTAACTGTTCCCTTTCAAAATTGGATTCAGCTCTCACCATCATAAGAGGCCTAGCAGTCTTCAATGTGTCCCTATTTAATACAACCTTATAATTACACTTTTTTTCGGCTCGAATTGATATGGCCTGATTCCAGACATGACACGAGAAACTTTAAATTTATAATAATTTTAACACACGAGATGACACCAGCCATAGGCGTAACCAGGCCGACCATATGGGGGGGTTATAACATCCGCTGGGTCTGGGGGTCCGGGGGTCCCCCCCGGAAAATTAAAAAAATTAAGATGCACAATAACGAGTTTTAAGCTTCCGGGGGTCCTCCCCCGGAAAATTTTAAAAATTAAGACGCACAATAACGAGTTTTAAGCTTCCCACGCTTTATACTTGTATTTAGTAATTTATGGGCAGACTTTAAAAAGCATACAATTTTCCTTTTTTTAATCAAAGGGGGGGGGTTTAAACCCCCAAACCCCCCCTCGTTACGCCTATGACACCAGCAATGAATTAGCAAACATAGACTGATGTGTCGGCTACATATGGCTGGCATTCCAATGCTTCCTCACAGTGGTGAGAGCGCTGTGACGTCATATCGCATTACTGACGGAACTTTTCTACTTGGATTGCGGGCGAGCGGTTAAACATAGAAAGATCGGGTTTTCGCACAAACTAATCTCTAAATATCCTCTTTTTAAACCAGCTTTCACATAAAAATGCATTTTTTTAAGTTAACAGGGCCTTTAAAGGGTGGTTTTATTATTCTGTTAAGTTTTCTCAGTAAGTTTACTTATATGAATGTGATAGTTTTAATATTTTTATGTAGTTTCAACATACAAATATATTAATAGAATGTGGGTGTTTTCTCAAACGCCATTCCCAATTCTATTTTCATTCCCAATTCTTTTCACCCCAAAAACTCGAATTCCCAATGTTATTGCATTTACGATTAGTTATTCTCACAAGTAATGTTGAAATGCAACAGTCGGTTGGTGTTCTAAATGCACTGATAGTGATTTCATTTTACATCAGTCCTATGACTGTGGAAATGGATTGTGGACATTTAAAAAAATGGGGTGTACCGATTTTTCTGTGACTATTCCACTCATATGCCGCGTGTTTGATACTGACCAATAACGTTTGGGAATTCCTCGGATATAGACCAAACGCGATCGTTTATTTTATAAAAAGCTTGATATTAATATGAGGATAGGATTTTACCTGATAAAATCGTCAGCTCGTTACTGGACACGTAGGCATCTATGTGCCGTGATTAATAGTCAGATGTTTCCATTAAGCAGCACGAAAACATTATTTTATACAACATAACTTGTTTGGAAATTGAAATAATATAAATGTACATTGATTAAAAACGCAATTTCGATTCGGCGCATGCCTGTTCGTGTGCTTTTATTCCGTTCTGCTGTTAGCGTACCTGAATTAAGTATGTCTTATATGCACAATTGGTAGCACTGGTCACAACATGGTAACTCGAATCGATTCATGGATGGTTGATTCATGGTATGCCGTGATCTCGCATAGTATGCTGTTTTTAAATAACAAGGGACGAAAGTGATTATTACTTGTATAATCCATTACATTTCATTTATGGAATAGTCTTAATAAATCCAACTCGAGTCGACGAGTTTAATCAGATAAATTCGCTTTGCTGCGCAGTCGCGAATCTATCGATAAACGCTTAAACTCACGTAGGATTACCTATGATAATATAATATGTTATACGTTTTTAAAGAAAAAAGAAATAGGGGACTTTATTTCTGAATATGGGAGTGGACAGTGGATAAGACACGAGCTCTTTTCGTATCCTTGGAAATCTAATTATCAATTTTCGGAATGGCCTCAACATTCTTTCTGCTATGATAGTGTCTAAATTGTTAAATGAGTTTTAAGCGGTTAATTTACCAAATATTGGCCATTCAAGTTCATTGAAGCGCAAAGAAAAGTTAAGGAACAAATATGGGGATGAAATGCATGAACTCATGAACTATCATTTAAATAAATTTAAGGCCTTTTAAAGTTAATTGTGTCTGGTAAAATAGGTCCTAACATACAAACTAGAAAACAAACAAAAAAGATTATATTTTTCATATTTACATAGTTTTAAAGTCATATATAATACTGGAACAATAATTCTTAGCTCTAAAAACGCTCACCAACCGGTAATATATTGCTAAGCAATGAAGAAATAATGGAGGTTCGGTATAATGAGCCTAAAAATAAAGTTAATGAATCCAAAATATTTCTTAAAACAAAAGGCAGATTTATACATGGGATTTCGAGAAATCTTTCACAGGCCTTTTCCTGTCCATTTTTACGTAAGATAGTTTGCCCATATAACGCTTTCAGGTAAATAACGAAATCACATACGTGCACGCATAATTCGTGGATGTATGTAGACATTTTAATGTGTTTAAGCGACCAGCTAATAATTTTTTTTTTATTTTGAACATTTAGAAAAATACTGTGACGTATTTGTCTCTATGTACCTTAAAGGTTCTTTAAACTAAAAACCTTATGTTAGGTCAATTTTCTCCAAGTTGCATTTAGAGCACCGTAGACTCCAATACTTCGTACTTAATGACTAAATTTGTAGTATATAATTTAGATAAATGATTGAATTAGTTCTGTATTTTGTAACTGATCTTAATTCGGGCAACTGGAGATTACTGCTTTACATACTTAACAAGTTTCATGAACTTCTTTCGTTATGTTGCTCTCATTTCTTGTGAAATTCAATGGAACAGTTTGTGTTTTTTTTTGGCTGTGGAAAGATATCTTTGCTGGCATGAATAGCTGATGATCAGACTTCCTTCAACAGGCTGTCTAAATTCCTGGGAAGACATAGTAGAATTCATTGCATCTTGAGCTAATAATTTCAAATAATCAACATACATTATTTCCACCAATATCAATTAAGGTGAAAGAGTTTCAAATAATGCTTAATGTTTTTATTTTCTGTCAATTTTGTTTTCCATTTTTTCTGATCCATGAGATCAACTGCTTCCATACACTGATTGCATTTCTTTTCCGTCAATGGACACTGAATACTAATTTTTTTACAGAAGCCTCTTCCTTATTGTTGTGGTTGATACCGGGGATATGAAATTACTTAGGAGTTACATTGGCTTGTTATCCATCCACTTCAGGGTAGTCAGTCCACTACTACTAAGGGTGGAGTGCACAAATTAGGAGTAAACTAAACTAAAGTAGTAAATCTAAGAAGGAAATCCGAAGTAAACAAAAACCAGTACATCTGTTTCACTCTAGCACATTACTCCCATGACTTAAGAGTGAGACAGACATACTAGTTTTTGTTTACTTCAGGTATCCTTCTCAGATTTACTACATTGTTTAGTTTACTCCTGGTTGGTGCACGCCACCCTAATGGGCCATTCAAATAGAAACTTAACAGTAAACGTAACGTAAACTTAAAAGTTTGGGGCCATGTTTTTCAATGTGACGATTCACAATGCATCACGTAAACTTGAAACTTAAACGTAAACTTAAATTTAACTTAGAACCTTGCAAACACTAAGCTTCTGCGTTAAGTTTATGCGAAAAATAACGATACAACCAATCAGAGAACAGAACAGGAGACGGAAGTGGAAGTAGCCAAGATATGGCGTCTATGAATGAGGAACTCGTAACGTTGTATCCTTTCCCAGTCTTTATGATAAAAGGCATCCATTATATAAAGATGCGATATTGAAGGAAAGTATATGAACATTAGTTCCCCAAGAAATGAACTATATTAGTAAATACAGTCCATATAATATTTTGTTAATATGTATATGTCTGCGTACATGATTTCAATTTTAAAGGCCTACACGTGTTTATTAGAAACATGAATGTATTTCAGTGGCGGCTATTCAGGGGAAGTAGGTGAAGTAGCACTTCACCAGTATTTTTCCTTTACAATACGTATTTTTAAAGTTTATTTTCCATATCACGAATTGGTTTTTACTATAAATGTATCTGTATTTTTGAATTGCCCGCCACGCCACCACCTGGTGGCAAAGCTAGGAGACACTGAGATCCTGAGAGCGCAGCTGTTTCAAGTCGGCCGTGTGAAGGAGAACTGGAAACCACGCCCTCCGTTGCATGGGTAGTCTGTTCAAATAAAAAAATGAGGATGGCAAGCAGCAGTTTTCTCGCTTATCCCACGTCTGCTAGGTGACGAGAACAGACTACCCATGAAGCAGTCCCCCTTGTTCAGGCATTTTCTTCGCCGCGCCAGCACCTCACACTGTCAGCTCGGAGAAAGAGGTGGGCACGTTAGATCTTCCACCGTCTGACGGTCTAACGCCGCCAAATTCGAATGTGTTAAATTCAGAAAAACCCGGATTCCACAACCCCGATTAAGTATTCTGTCACACTGGGAACACTAAGCGACTTCCTCTACCTCGATCATTAAAAATACTATTTTCTCGTCTCTTATTCCATTTCCGGGGAACTCTTACGCGATTCGCCCTGCCCTAATTATTATTATTATTGTTGTTATTATTACTATTATTATTATCATCATCATTATTACTATTATTATTATTATTGTTATTATTATTTTTGTGCTATTTTCTCTCGTCACACAACTCACACAACGTTCGACGAGACAAGAGAAATTAGGGCAGAGAAAATCGCGTGAGAGTTCCCAGAGATGGATTAAGAGACGAGCAGTTTAGATAGGCCTACTAATAATTTTTTTAAATATTTTAAGTTTGCTGTATGAAATTATATATGCAGCACACCCTCGTTTTGAGCCACGAGTCGCTATTGGGTGAATTCCGTTATTAACATAAGCATGTGGCATTTTTTCTCTTCACCTAATTTTCAGGCCACGAGCCGCCACTGAAGTATTTTCGTCTGCTGCAGCAATTTTATCAGCTGTTCACGTTCTCGTTTGTGATTGGTTGTTATCTACGTTTAAGTTTTCATTTTGAATGCTCAATGCCGTGCTAAAGTTTGCGTTTATGTTTACGGTTAAGTTTGTATCTGGATGGTCCATAAGATTGCTAAGACTAAGACACCCCTGTCTGTGCTTCGACTGTGTGCCTACCTTGTCTTGTCGCCTGCATTTACACATGTAGGACTGTGCTCCGACTGGTTTTCGTAATTTCTTATTGTGTGATGTATTTTATTGTAAAGGTATTTTTAATAACCTGCCATTTAGACTGATAATATAAGATAAGAGTGGGGAATTTATCCTTTTCAATATTGGTTCCATCGCGTTACCACTGCTTCACTAGACAGTTTCCCGCCTAACGAACATACAGCTTATTATCGCACGAGTTCCCTGAGGAAAAACCTTGGATATTTTAGATCCCTTGATTCGACTTATAGCCCGCGAAACCGTTATTAATTGCTTTGTTGTTACGACTGAAGAAAGAGTGAGATAGTCGTTGAAGTACTTCTGTGAGGCTTTTCTCAGAGTGATGAAATTTATGCATTTTAGTGCACGTTTAAATGCATTGGGAATTTTTAAGATTCATTGGGAGAAAATATTGTG
Organism: Ectobius pallidus; assembly: GCA_964059195.1. Classification (NCBI taxonomy): domain Eukaryota; kingdom Metazoa; phylum Arthropoda; class Insecta; order Blattodea; family Ectobiidae; genus Ectobius; species Ectobius pallidus. The sequence continues at coordinate 94,060,217 of CAXKWD010000001.1, forward strand.
ATCAAGTAACAGGAAATGAATATTACTGTACTGATGCGTTGGCTTTGCTGCACCGCCGTCTCGAGAATTACACTGCCTGCCCTATGCTTTATTTTAACCACTGCCTTCTAAACTGTATTAATCGTGTATACACTGCCTGTCCTCTGCCCGGTTTCTATAAACTCGCGAAATACCTATGGGTAAATTATCCAATGGACAACTTAGTTCCAGAATCACCCACCAGAGCACTAATGGTATAATGAGGAAATAAAAAATAATATATACTACCATGCCGGGGATCGAACAGTGGACCTCTTGAACCGTAATCCAGCACGCTGACAATGAGCTACGGTGAACACTGAGAATAGATCTTGAATAACGGAGATGTGATTGTTTCATCCTATGTTTCCACTACTGCAAGTCAAGACATGGTTTTGCAATATACATTATTAGCCCAGTCAAATGTTACATCGGAACTTGCATTAAATGGAGTATTAATGATTTTTGGAGGGGAGTTACATACCATTACTGGGATCACAAATCCAGATTTGCAACCCTCAGAAACCTGTGCTCGCTGAATGGCGGTCGAAATAAACCGGTTTTTTCGGACTATTTTCGGTTTTTCGGCAATATCTTCTAAACTATGCGTTTGTTGAAAAGAATCTTTATTAGCTTTTTTAAGGTACATTAATTTTTCTAAAATATTAGATCAAAATCGTTTTTGTAAGTTATATAGTTACCGAGATACGGCTTTTCAAAGATTGGCCTATTTTTCCAAAAAGTTAAAATTTTAAGTTTTCTTCGTGTTTCGAATTGAATACCGGCAAAATGACACGTCCTACAGAAAAATCATGAGAACAAAAGTTGTAGGCAATTTAATAAGCTTTAATTTGAGTTATACCTGGTCCTTATAGCTCAGATAGTCTCGTCATAAAGAACAAAAACCGAAAAGATTAAAAAAAAAAAATTGGGTGAAAGTTGAGTATCATCGTTTCCTCCACCAACACCTTAATTTTTTTGGTAACATGTTGGCGGAAAAGTCTTATAACTGTGTTTAGAAACTATTTATGTGTATATGTGTCTATGGGAGATGAGATTTTACCAGAAAAAAATATTTAAGCAGAATATTTCATAAAAATGTATTTACTTTTAAACCAATATGCATATATAAACAATTTGTGAGGTTTCTGGTATGGGATGGTATGGGACCTGGGAAGTCTTCATCGCCATTTGAAGAACTGTCATTCTAGGGTGTGGGCACATTGCGGCAGAATTTTCCCCTTGCAGAAAGTGCACAAAACTGAGCATTTCAGACCAGTTTTGCGGCAGCTGCAGCCCCCAGCGCAGCCCATCTTGCACTTGCATGAGATCAGTACCCCGTTACTGACAAAATAGTTTCCATTAGCAGTGGGATTGTTGGAGGCTAAGAAGTCAAGGTACAGGGAACAGAAGGAGTGGTTAACATAGAAAACCAGACATTTGGGAAAGTTGGATTCAAAGTAAAGACCAAGTTCTTACCATGGCAAGCGTCAATAATTCCATACAAGTCACTGATAAGAAGATTGAAGTTGACCCTTTCACAATATTCCAGCGAATTAGCATCACCATAAAAATCCGACGCAGAGTTAAAAGCCCACTTCAAGTAAGAATTGGCCCCTTACCCAATGTCTCTTTGCAACGAAGTTTGAGTGAGGAAGGGAACTAAAGCAGCTCTATATTCGTGTTTTGTGAAACTATCACTATCAACATCTCCCGAGACTCCAATATTCACATCGTGCTTGATGGTGGCTACTTGCTCCATAAATGTGTGTGGCATCAAAATGCATCAGTGAAGACCACCATTGACGGCTACATTCATTTTGTGAAAAACAATTTTGGGACAGATGTAACCATTGTCTTCAATGGATACCCGGAGGACGCCTCTCAAAATAGTACCAAAAGCGCCGAACGTCTCAGACGATACTCCGCCCTCAACAGCAGTGGCATTGTCCTATCAGCTTCAATTACCATCAACATCACGCAAGAGAAGTTCTTAACGAACGACACTAATAAGCATAGGCTGATTGAGATACTGAAAAGTGGATCTGAGCAGCATGGTGTTGAGGTGACAGTTTCAGAAGAGGACGCTGATGCTGACATTATTAGAGCTGCCATCATCAAAGCTGACTCTTCTAAGAAGGTTGTAATCATCGTGGAAGGTGTAGACCTTCTTGTGTTCTTAGTTGGTTTCAGTTCCAAAAAATACATCTTTCCAGAAGAGGGGAGCCAGACGTCCATTATTCATCTAATCGTTCACCACCGGAACCTCTCATTAGTCTCCTGGGCCAATTATGATTTTTCACGCATTTAGCGGGTGCGACACGACCTCTGCCCCTTTCTGGAAGGGGAAAACCAAATTTGTCAAACCTTCCTCAAGAACCCAGAACTATTCAGGCAAGCAGAAGTCTTCCTCCACCCAGATGTGAGTCATGATGAAATAGCTACAGCTGGAGAGAAGTGCCTCGACGCAGTTTATGAAGGAGCTACTGACACCACCCTCAACGACCTGACAGCCAAAGTCAACCTCGCCCGTTTGTCACCAACCACAGATGCTGCAAAACATCGTGAATATTGTGTGTATCACCAGGTATGTCTGTGTACATTTCCTATCATTATGTTCTTAAGTTTCGTTGTTCACTTAGGCCTATACACTCTCATTGTACAATATGTGTATGCTTTGAAATATTATACAATAACTAAGTTTCATTCTACTTTTTCGCAGATACAAAAGTGGTTGGGGTGGAAAAAACTCAAGGATTGAGGGTGGAAGTTGGACGAGTTTGGTCTTACTCCAATTGCAATGAAAGTTTAACCAGTCCCTCAAACCAGCAACTGATCTCGTGCAAGTGCAAGATGGGCTGCACTGGGGGCTGCAGCTGCCGCAAAACTGGGCTGAAATGCAATGTGCCCACACCCCACGATGACAATTCTTCAAGTTAGGATTAAGACATCACCCCACCCTGGATTTCCCAGGTCCCATACCATCCCATACCAGGAACCTCACAAATTGTTTAAATATGCATATTGTTTTAAAAGTAAATACATTTTTATGAAATATTCTGCTTAAATATTTTTTTCTGGCAAAATCTCATCTCCCATAGACACATATACACATAAATAGTTTCTAAACACAGTTATAAGACTTTTCCGCCAACATGTTACCAAAAAAAATAAGGTGTTGGTGGAGGAAACGATGTTACTCAACTTTCACCCAAAAAAACATTTTTTCATCTTTTCGGTTTTTGTTCTTTATGACGAGACTATCTGAGCTACAAGGACCAGCTATAGCTCAAATTAAAGCTTATTAAATTGCCTACAACTTTTGTTCTCTTGATTTTTTCTGTAGGACGTGTCATTTTGCCGGTATTTGATTCGAAACACGAAGAAAACTTAAAATTTTAACTTTTTGGAAAAATAGGCCAATCTTTGAATAGCCGTATCTCGGTAACTATATAACTTACAAAAACTATTTTGATCTCATATTTTAGAAAAATTAATGTACTTTAAGAAAGCTAATAAAAATTATTTCCGAAAAACGCATAGTTTAGGAGATATTGCCGAAAAACCGAAAAAAGTCCGAAAAAACCGGTTTATTTCGACCGCCATTCAGCGAGCACAAGTTTCTGAGGGTTGCAAATCTGGATTTGTGATCCCAGTAATGGTATGTAACTCCCCTCCAAAAATCATTAATACTCCATTTAATGTAAGTTCACCCATTTTTTTTGTAACATTTGACTGGGCTATATACTAATTAGTTCGGAATAATATTGTCTTCAGATAAATACTACTATTGTCGAGATCTAATGCGTGAGAGGAAGGAAAAATTAGAAATACGACTCTAATTTGCAATGTTTGCACACTCAGTGCTACCAAATACCGGCAAATACAGTCATTAGCTACAATGTATGGTACATGAAAATTTCAATAAGAAATATGTATATAAATTCTCCTAAGCCTATCCTATTACAGAGAAACAAAGTCAACACTACAGATCATATCAGCATTTCTAAAACTGTATTTTACAGGTACTGCAATCAGCTGCGCACGTCCGCCATATTGATCCTACGAGAGGTTAAATTTTATCCAGTCATCCATGAAAGGATAAATTAACCCAAAGATTTACCCTTGGAGAGATCTAACCCTGGTTTATAGAAAAAAAAAAATTCTCTCATTTTCATATTTACCTAGAGGACATTTATATAGAAACTCGCCATAACTATGTGTGATCGTTATCTTTAAATTATTTCTGTTCGTAAGAGTTTTCCTTGTGTAAATTCTGTTCATGGGATAATTTACCCATAGGTAATTCGCGAGTTTATAGAAACCGGCCACTATACGGCTAATTTTGCGTACTCGGCGACATTACAGATGACAGCACCTTTCACACCCAGACTGCTTCTTGTTATTTTCTACGACATTGTTGATTATGTAGTGCTGTCACCGCCGTCTCATAATCACTGCCTTCTAAACTGTATTACTCCTCGAGACGGCGGTACTCATAATATAGTCTATCAATGCGTCTAATTAATTTACATTTATTTTAATTATTGCTCCAAAATTCCATTTCAAGGTAAGTGTCATATTCTGGAATAATATTACGTTCTAAACAAATAACACAAGTATCTGTGTCTGTTTAATGCTTATTTTGATTTGTGATTGCTGGAATCTGGGTGTGAACTGTGTCGCCTCTACTGGATAAATTAGGCAATTTAACAATACTCTGAACTCCATGTTAAAATAAAGCATAGGACAGGCAGCGTAATTCTCGAGACGGCGGTGATTTTAACATGGAGTTTAGAGAATTGCTCAATTGCCTAATTTCTCCAGTAGAGGCGACACAGTTCACACCCAGATTCCAGCAATCACCGCCACCTATACAACCGCCGTCTCGAGAATACACGAGTAATAGAGTCTAGAAGGCATTGCCCTATACATTAATACCGTACATTGCTTCTATGCGTTTGCTGCGTCAAAATAAGCATTAAACAGACACAGATACTTGTGTTATTTGTTTAAAACACAATATTATTCCAGTATATGACACTTACCTTGAAATGGAATTTTGGAGCAATAATTAAAATAAATATAAATTAATTAGACGTATTGATAGTAAATTTTATAATTATTATTTTACAAAATTTTATTCATAGCAATTAAGTACCGGTACCTAGAATAATACAAGTTTAAACATTCAGTTTATGCTATATTACGAGACAGCACTACATAATCAACAATGTCTTAGCAAAAAACAAGAAGCAATCTGAGTGTGAAAGGTGCTGCCATCTGTAATGTCGCCGAGTACGCAAAATTAGCCGTATAGGACAGGCAGTGTATACACGAGTAATACAGTTTAGAAGGCAGTGCTTTGCTGAATTACAGTCACCGCCGTCTCGAGAATTACACTGCCTGTCCTATGCTTTATTTTAACATGGAGTTCAGAGTATTGTTAAATTGCCTAATTTATCCAGTAGAGGCGACACAGTTCACACCCAGATTGCAGCAATCACTAATCAAAATAAGCATTAAACAGACACAGATACTTGTGTTATTTGTTTAGAACGTAATATTATTCCAGTATATGACACTTACCTTGAAATGGAATTTTGGAGCAATAATTAAAATAAATGTAAATTAATTAGACGCATTGATAGACTATATTATGAGCACCGCCGTCTCGAGGAGTAATACAGTTTAGAAGGCAGTGATTATGAGACGGCGGTGACAGCACTACATAATCAACAATGTCGTAGCAAAAAACAAGAAGCAGTCTGGGTGTGAAAGGTGCTGCCATCTGTAATGTCGCCGAGTACGCAAAATTAGCCGTATAGGACAGACAGTGTATACACGATTAATACAGTTTAGAAGGCAGTGATTACAGTACCCATCACAACAATTTCGTCAACATCAAACAATGGTGGTAGTGTTAGTGTGGACTGTATGAAAGTGTGGCTCTGTTGAAGAGTACTCATCTCCTCTTTACCCTGAACCGTAGAACGAGCCTGTCGTGTCAAGAGATCATTCAATTTACCCCATCAGAACAATATGAATTTCCATCATCGTAGTTCTTATTCAATTCGCTGAAGTTGCATTACTATATTCAGAATCTGTTTTCATATAAAATTCACGACTTTATTCCGAGTTCTTAGAACACAGATCGAAGATTCATAATACTTTTATATCCTCAGCTCCTTTTTTTTCTTAAATTAAATTGGCTTGTCTCGTCAATGCATGGGGAGTATTTTCTCGCGAAATAAAAATTTAATAATGGATTTAAACTTCCATAATCTCTAGTTTGGCATTAAAGGGTTCTATCTCCCTACAAAGAAACAAATTTAAGTATCTGTTCTAAACCTCGGTCTAATTATTCTGCTTAACGTAAAATTACTACGATTATACCATTTGAAGTGTCCAACCCCGGTAAGTGCACCTAAGTTTTAAAATAGCAAACACAGAAAAATACAGAACAAATCTGACAAGTTGTAGTGAAAGAGACAATAGTCTGATAAGTGGAGCGTTTAGTAAGTTTCGAAAATTTAATGATTAATTTTATAGGCTTGTACACTGTGTAAATTTCTAGCAAAATAGCCATTGCTGAGGGTACCTTAATTTGATAATCTGCCTTTTATGTTACATTTTTGAAGCAGTATCACTGTCAAAATGGTGAAATCTGTCTTACCAGGGTTTTCCCGTGGACTCTTCATTTCATATCGTCCAGTAAATTATGTGTTTTATATTGTATACTTTGTCCTTTGGACAGCCCATCGTTAAGGGAAGTGTGTAAAAAAAAAAATGGTCATTTAAGGTCAATTATTATTACCTCTTAATATGAAAATAAAGTCGACTCTTTATTCAATTTCATTTTTAAAGAAAATGGATGGTTTTTGAGATATTAAAATTGACTGATTTATGTTTTTTGAGGTTACCATTATTAATAATATTATGCAAGATAACGAGGATCCAGAGATATTATAATCAAGAACATTAATATAACATAATGAGTTATGGTGCTTAAAACGATAGAGAAGGATTATGTTATGTTATGATAGAGAAGGATTATGAAGTTTAAGTTCATAAAGAATTAAAGCTTTAAAAATCAAAGATAAATTTCCTATTCTTACCTTACCTTACCTAATTAGCTTAAATATTTATTACATTTATAATTACTTCATTACATATTTGCAACATATTTATGTATGTATTTTACAAATTTATATTATATAAAATCCGTTCCTATTTTAAGTTTTAGGAATAATCCTAGAAGTCACATTTTATTCAAGCAAACAAAATTCTTCCCAACACCCATTTAACACTAAAAAATTGGCTTTTTTCATGCACTACACTGTGAATTGAGTACAAATTGTAGAATACATATGGACATAATTCTAAAACAAAATTGTCAAAATTAGTTCATCTAAAACTTACAACCTAAGACACAAAAAGAAAGACCGCTATCTAGAATGTAAGTCCTGTTCTAGAAAACTTTCGCTGCGCTCGTAAATGCCACATGAGAACATGAACTTCAAACCGTTCCGTTGCTTGGGTAAACTGTTATTAAACCATCATTACAGCATTCTTCAAAGAAGAGATATTGAAATGGGGTTCTATTTTATTTTATGCTCTATCATACGGGGCCTTTCATAAGTAACTGATTTTGGCCATGTTGTATATCTCTGCTAGTCAGAACTTTTCCCGGTGCTGTACACTCAACTTTGTTACGCCTTTGCCCGCCTGAAGTATTCACTTTTTTATGTGGGGAAGAATGAAACTGTCACTATGAAATTAAAAAGAAATTATAGTTAGTGCCAAATAACCAAATTGCAATGAACGTCAATTTATACTAATTTGGCTCTTAGTTCTTAACATGTCTACCGCCCCGAAGATTACAAAAATGCACTGAGTACTGAGCATCTCGAGCACTTTAGAGGGATTTTCAAAAGAAACCATCTGTTTCGTGTGGCACTATCATTTCAATCAATTCTGGGATGGTGAAAGGCTTACCTGCATAATCTCCATAAAACTCCAGAGAAGTTAAATCTTGTGGTCGTGGCGTACCAATGGTGAGCTGAAACTGACTTATTCAAGATTCAGAATAATTATATGTTTTAGGGTGTACATATCCTTTAAGGGGAGACCCATGAGAATTGTGAAAAAATGGACCAAAAAAGGAATATTTGTTTTCCTTCTCAAAAAATAATTGATCTTCTAGATTTATTTTTTAAAAACCGCCTGACAGCTGATTGCAGCCATTTTACTTTCTCGCAAAGCCTACGTAGTGTAGAGAAAATATTGGTTCAAACGATTGTCATAAAATGCAAATTTCGAAACTCCTATCTATGACTAATAACATTGCTATATTAGCTTTTCTTTAAAAATTACTTAGTTTAGTTTATTCGTGACCATTTTCGATGAATCTTCATCTACATCTTTATTGCAGATAGTAAAAATGTCATAATAAATTTAAACCCCATTTGCGTTTACCGAATATTGTGATTTTTACATTTTTCAGATTTCAGTAATAACTTAGATATTATTGAATGTATACCTGGGAGCTTGAGAGACTCTTAAGGATTTTATACTGAACAGATCTACCACATGGATTTTTGATATTCACATTGCTATACAGAATATTATTTTTATAATATGTATGAAATTTAGAAAGTTAAAGATTCAAAATTATTTTTAAAATATCCAATTAAGAATATGAGAGTTTTATCTGGTAGATTTGTTAGGGAGTTCATTAGCTTTAGTTTAGGCCCAAATACTACTTTCTATGTGAAAGGATGTAGAAGTTATTACATTTTGCATCCGCATCTACACTTCCATTGTTTTCTTATTGTGGGTAACGAACCATTGGCCCTGAAAGTAAAATTAATATTTTAATCCTGATTTGTATGCTATTTTAAAAAAATTAATTGAATATTTCTAAATGAAAGAAGTTGGAAAATAAAATTTTCATTGGTCCCCCCTCCCAATATCGAATTAGAAATCTACATGATTGCCATTCTTTGCTATATAAATTCCTATATAGAGGTCATTCCAATCATCATTTGGCTTATGATCGCATGAATTCGTATTTCTAGGTTAAGAACTTCAACAAATATTTGAGGAGTTGTAAATAATGTTGATATTATCTTGTGTTATCCCTGATGCAGTACATTAACATAAATGCTCTTTCTGTTGCAGGGTTCTAAGAAGGATTGGCTTTAATTACTGGGTAAGTAAAGCAAACAGGCATTTTTGACACATCCGCCTTCTTCTCTGGTAATTTATTATTCACTGAATCTTTTCGAGATGATAAAGTGCTTTGAAACACGATTCCCAAAGCCCTGTTCGTTTGAATGTACAAATCGTAGTAGATGGAGAATTTAGTTATAATTCAGCAACCGGGTTTAACACAAGTTCTTATTTTTTCTTTCATATTAAAACTAGAAAACTTATTATAAGTGTATGTTAAAAAGAATTTAATTACTTTTAAAAATTAATTAGAAAAGCGTAATACACAATACTATCAAAATTTTCATAAACAAAATATGTTTTAAAAAAGAAATATAAAAAGCAATTCCCTAGAGTAGAAATTAGGCAATTAAGTGTACGGTAGAACCTGGATTAACCGTATTATTCGAGCTATATATTCATGCTGTAATGTAATACTATAATATATGATATTAACAATATGCTATTAGTTATGAATGGAAATTGTATTTTTTAAAGTTTGGTAATATCACCATGGTACAAAAGATATAGATAATTTTTTTTTAAAGTTTCAATATTGTTATAACTATAGTTGTTATAAACTTCTTTAACTAAACACAGATATGTAAAAATATATAAAATACCTTGTTAAAGAAAGATGGATTTGTTTTACTCTATTTTGTGCCAGAATATGCACTGAATTTTGTTATGTTATAGTTATATTCCACAAAATAGATAAACATTTCCAAGTATTTCAGAATGTTAAAAGAACCTCAGAAACAAACATGTCTTTTTTGTTTTAAACTCTCACGCTACTTTCTCCCCCACATTCTTCTGTGGATGGAATCATAGCTATTACCAAGGTATATAAAGCTACTGCTATTATAATTAATAATCATATTTTGAAGAAATATTTTCACTGAAATTGTGATTTAAACCAAGTGTGAATGTCTGGGAAACGTCTTTGTGTTACGCAAGTTAATAAGAATATATTGAGTCAAAGCATTTTAAAGGGTATCAGCGTTAAGGACTAATTTTTTATTTTCCCCGTGACGTCGCATTACCATTTAAATATAATTAAAAAAATACATTTGATAGTGCTGCTAGATATAGTAGATCAAAATTATTTTAAAACCAAATTTCGCTATAAAGAAATGTAATATTGGCTCACATCTAATTCAATAAATCCCCGAAGAGCTATAGACCAAACTAACATTTTCTTGTGAATCTTTGGTAACAATACCGTAAATTCTTCGAAAATTGTGACAGGAAGCCCCAGTCATTAAGCTTACTATTTCGAGTTCCACTAAATGGTATTTATTTTCATAATATATAATAGTTTAACTGTAAATACTACAATAATGTACATAGACGAATTAGAGTAAAATAGTAAATACAAACATATTAAGGATTTCTACTAAGGAATAAACGAGGTCAAGAAAGGTTTTAAACCTAGAACAAACATAATAAGGACAATGATGACATTATGCTCGCAGCTCCGGATAATATTTTGAATAGATGAAAAAAAATTATTTAATAGTTATTAAATGTACATCAGGCCAGTAGCCAGGGGTGGGCTAGAGGGAGCGCTGTCACCCAGAAGTTTTTCGTGTCCACACTAGATTTTAAGTATTTAAAATCCTAAAGATGTATTCTAGCAATAATTCGGAAATTTTCTTTAAAAACTTTTGATATGTAGGTACAGTACATAAGATTTTAAAAAAAATTAAATTAAGGCCTTCGATGGAAATACTAAAAAAAAAAAAAAAAAATCAGCGAAAACCGGAAGCAATTGGAAAATACTAGAGCTGAACTCCGGTTGGTCAGAAATCTCATTCTCTCATTCTCAAACAAACAGTCCTTAACTGGAGTTTGTAAAACATCGAACAAATATGGAGGAGCATTTCCGGGATTTCTGCTCTTAGTTGACGCGGCATTGACTATTCCAGCTACTACTACTGCCACAGTAGAAAGATGTTTTTCACACTTAACATCCGTATCACGACCACAAAGACTTTCCATGTCACATGACAGGAAGGCGCATCTTGTGCTCTTGACCTATAACAAAGACTTAGGCCTAACAAAGACCCTTGATATAAACCAGTTGGTATTACAGTTCACAAAATTAAAGTCAAGAAAGTAACATTTACAACTATGAAGATTATCTATTCAAGATTTTCAGTGGTAAATAAATTTTTAATCCATCCACACTTCTTTTAAAACTAGCCTAGATAATTTATTATAATTTTCAATATCTTAATTTCAGTGTTTGTAATTTGTGTTAATAAATTATTTTATCTGCTGGAGAGGTTATCTTCTTACTTATGATTTAGTTCATTTTGTTTTGGTGTGGTGATGTAGCCTTATAAAAAAAAGATGCTAAACCTGATGGCCAGGGTTGGCAACGATTTTCCCATCCCGGTAAATCCCATGGTAAAGCCGGTCTTTACGCACATGGGAAAAACTGGGGGAAAACTCATCACTGAAAGAATTTTAATAATACAGAGAATTTTAATAAGAATTTTAATAATAATTTTAATAATTTTGTGTATTAATTTTAATAATTTTAATAAATAGAAATAATTTTAATAATTAATAATTACAATTTTTGAGTAGGCCTAATCTATACTGTTATTGAAACTTGCAACTTGTAAACATGTAACAAAATTTACTGTTTAAGTCTTATTGTCATTGTGCAATGTCATTGTAAATATATCGTTGTAAATAATGACAACATATACCCAGGCCATCCAGCTGTAAATATTTTTATGTGACTGAAACAAAGACAGGCTAGAATAAATTGAAAGTGCCTTGCCATGATTTGATTCCATTATGTACTTTTATAAAATGTAGAAAAATCATGGTAATACCGGTACTTAATTTCCGTGTATAGTGACATTTTTCACTAGTCTCAGAAATTGCGATCTACATAAAAGTAAACTTGGAGGATGAACACTAAAGCAAATGAAATTAATCGGGTTTATTAAAAAACGTCAAGAAGTGTACATACCATTTTTATTTTTAAAACTGTACTGCATATAGCATCCTGCAGTATTTAAAGTATGACCAGAAAATGTGAAATAACTAAAAAATTAAAGTAGGTTCTACACAACATAATTAAAAATACAGTAGTGGAATTTCTACTGAGGGAGTCTAAAAATCGTAAGAACTATAGATTTGGAACGTGGAATGTTATATAGGCCTGGGGCGCTTAAATCGGTAACTAGGAAATTAGATAAATACAGGTTAGATGTATTATCAGTACAGGAAGTTAGATGGGAGGGTGAAGGTTCAATACATACAGACGAGTATATTTTTTTTTTTCTACGGAAAAGGAATGATAACCATCGATTAGGGACCGGGTTCTTCTTACATAGAAGAATTAATTCAGCGATTAAGAAAGTAGAGTTTATTAATGATAGGCTTTCTTATGTTATTCTAAGAGAATGGTGGTGTGACATCATAGTTATGAATATCCATGCACCAACAGAGGACAAACAAGATGATGACAAGGACAGTTTTTATGAGGAAATAGAACGAACATTTGATCAATTTCCGGCATATCACATGAAAATTGTGCTAGAAGATTTCAATACGAAAGTAGGAAGGGAAGATATTTTCAAGCCCACGATTGGAAACGAAAGTAATCCACTTGCAGAGCAATGACAATAGGGTCAGACTAGTGATTTTGCCGCCGCTAAAAATTTAATCGTAAAGAGTACAAAATTCCCACATCGTTATATTCATAAATGCACATAAACCTCGCCAGATGGAAAGACTCATAAACAAATCGACCATGTGCTAATAGATACAAGGAGGCAGTCTAGTATAATCGACGTTCGAACTTTTAAGGCTGCTGCCTATGATTCGGATCACTATCTGGTAGTTGCGGCAGTTCGGGAGAAACTTTCATTAAACAAAGGAACTAGGCAAAATTTCGATATAGAGAGATTCAATCTGAAAATGCTAGGTGAAGACCAAAGTAGGAATGCTTATCAAGTCGAGATTTCAAATAGATTTGCAGTTCTAGAAAACACTGAAGAACAAGAAGCTAGGGATGATATGAATATCGATAAAACCTGGCAATGCATTAAAGACAATATTAAAGTAGCCGCAAAAGAAAAATTAGGTCCGCTTGAACTGAAACTAAATAAACCATGGCTCGAAGATGGGTGCATGAAATTAGAAAATTTAAGAAAGCAGGCAAAACTACAGTGGTTGCAGAATCCGAATGACACTACTGTCGAAAATCTCAACAATGCTAAACGAGGAACCTCTAGAACCATTAGAACAAAGAAAAGAAACTATCTCAAAGAAGAAGTAAATGAATTAGGGGAAAGTAGTAAAGACAAAAATGTTAGGGATCTCTACAAGGGAATAAACGAGTTCAAGAAAGGTTTTCAACCTAGAATAAACATAATTAAGGACGATGATGTCACTGCACTCGCGGCTCTGAATAATATTTTGAATAGGTAGAAAAATTTCTTTAATCAATTGTTAAATGTACATTGAGTTGTCGAAAGTGTAGAGAGTTGGTTGCTGAACCAACTCTAACAGATGTAGAAACAGCTGTAAGGTAAACTAAAAACTCACAAATCTCCCTCCAGGCGTTGACCAAAATCCGGCGGAATTATTTAAGGCCGGTAGGGATATATTAAAGCAGAGATCCATAAACGCATTCTTATAATTTGGAGAAAGGAGGAATTGCCGAAGGAATGGAAAGAATCTATTATTATACCGATCCATAAAAAGGAAGATAGGGCCGAATGTGTTAACTATCGAGGAATTTCTCTCTTATCGACATCATACAGAATTCTGTGTAATATTGCTGTCAAAATTAACCCCATATGCGGACGAAATCATTGGAGATCACCCATGTGGATTTAGGCGAAATAGATCAATCTTTGATTATATATTTTGTAATCGCCAAATCTTGGAGAAAAAAATGGGAATATAAGTCTGTTCACCAGCTGTACATAGATTTAACAAAACAACAAAAAAACCACATACGATTGAGTTAGGCGAAACAAATTGTACAATATCCTCATTGAGTTTGGGATACCAAAAAAGTTAGTTAGGCTGATCAAAATGTGTCTAAATGAAACCTATAGCAGAATCAGGGTAAGGAAATTTATATAAGATACGATTGCCATTAGAAGCGGCTTGAAGCAAGGAGATGCACTGTCGCCTTTACTTTTTAATTTCGCTTTGGAATATGCCATTAGAAAAGTTCGGAAAAGCAATTTAGGCCTAGAATTAAATGGCAGTCACCCGATTTTAGCTTATGCAGATGACGTTTGCTTGTCAGGAGGTAATATAAACACAATCGAGAGAAATGTATAAAGTCTTTTAGATGCCAGGAGAAATTTTAGATTGGAAATTAATGCAGAAAAAACTAAGTATTAGAATAGCATGTAAATCGTTCGAACAAGTGGAAAAATTCAAATATCTGGGAGCAATTCTTACAGGCACAAATGATATTAAGGCAGAAGTTAAGTGTCGACTAAAATCAGGAAATGCTTGCTTTATGCAGTTCAGAAACTCTTATCTTCTCGTCTTCTGTCTAGAAATCTAAAAATACTAAAAAGACTATTATTCTACCGGTTGTATTGTGTGGATGTGAGACATGGCCGCTTTCGCTTCGGGAAGAACATCTGAGAGTGTTCGAAAGCAGAGTGCTTAGGAAAATATTTGGGCCTAAAAGAGATGGAAATGGGGACTGGAGAAAACTGCATAACGATGAGCTTCAAGACCCGTACTCTTCTCCGGATATAAGTTAGTAAGGGTAATTAAATCACGGGGAGGATGAAATGGGCTGGACATGTTGCGCGCATAAAACTTTTTATATCATCAAAAGCTAAATAGCTAATTCAGTGTGTAGTATTATATAGGTTAAAAAAAATTCTGAGAGAGTGAGTTTTCCACTAATTTTATACATTGTACCACGTATAACACGTGATAAACTAATATATAATATGAGACTTGTAATGTGAAACGTCTCAAATAAACTTTTAGCTTTTAAATATGTAATAAGACTTCTGAGTGAGTGTGTACCACACTACTTTTATATAACTATACCACATATAACACGTGATAACTTAACATATTATGAGACTTATAATGTGAAACCTTCCAAGATTGTACACTTGTAAATAATTTTAAATAAGTCTTATATTTAACATTGCTTTTAACAGTCAACTAAGCTTATTAGATATAAAATTTGCAAAAAAAATATATTATAAGTAATTTAGCAATTTTCTTACATTTTAGTGGATTCATAACCATTCAATAATGTGACTATTATTCTTTGAATAAACCAATTAATATTAATGGTTTCCTATTACTGACTTAGACTGTCTCTTCTATCTAAATGAGATGTGTATCTAAACAAGGTATTATATCAACAGTTTTTAGATCTGCTGCACTTTATCTTATTTAATGTTTCTTACATACAATCTGACTTATTAACGCTATACATAAATAAAAATATAAATTGTTTGTACTTTGGATTTTATATACTTTATGGTCTTCTAACCTAACTCTCCTAACTAGTTTTGACAACATAGTAAAATGCGAATTAATACTTCATTTCATAAAAAATTTTGAGTTAATACTATAATCACATCAGCTTTTATATCTTATAGGAATTTTTGGTCTTTCGCTTCTTAGTTGATTATCTTTTAATGAGGATTTAGGCTAAAAAAAATTCTTACTATTATACTTAAAAAATTACCCTAATATACAAGATGAAATTTCTTAATAACTCCAGAAAGTTTGTATCATTCCCACTTTTTTAAGGTTCTTCCACCATACGGAAGGTGAGACAACTACTAATAACTTTCTTTCTTTTTCGCAGTTTTACCTCTCCCTTTTAGGATTTAAGCGACCCAAGCCGCCCGGGCCTTACAGGGCCGCGACCTGTCGGGAGAGGGATTATCTTTAGATCACATATATACTTTTTTGACCAGACAAGGACATGGAGGGCCTCCCCGGATGGGTAATCAGCCCAACGCGGGGCCACCTCCGAGACAACACGAACACATTGGACGATACACACCATTCACACACACACTCATTCAGAACAAGGCGAGGATGGGATGAAGATTATATTGACGGCCAGATGATATTCGGGGACCACAAGGGCCTAAAGTTACCTGACATTTGTCTCACAGGTGAGGGAAAACCCCGGAAAAACCTCACCTAGGTAACTTGTCCCGACCAGGAATCGAACCCGGGCCCGCTGCGTGAGAGGATTGAACGCATCCTTTGAGCCACAGCGGTGGACACTACTAATAACATCAGATAAAAAATAAAAAAAATAAAGAAAGTGTAATAAAAGTAAATATTTCTGAAGAGTTATTTATTGCAAAGTGGAATCATAAAGCTTGATATTATTACATTATAATTACTAAATTTGTTTTAAAACTATTTTTCAAGAACATACACAGAAATGTTTTGGAATAAGAATATACTGTAATTCATAAAGTTGTAATTTGTTATCATATAATGTTTTCAAGTTTTTCGTACTTTTTCCCGGTATTTACCAATTTATCCCGATATTTACTAATTTTCTCACTGGGATGGTATATAGGCCTATTAGTTTTGGACAGGAAAATGCCGACCCTGCTGATGGGCCCCTCTGAAATTTCATTTGCCCCCTCGTAAACTTGACCGTTGTTACGGGTCAGATGTACATGGAATGTCCAAAGTGTGGAAAGCGAAATATTTACAGTAGAGCCGTTGGTTCCTGAACCGACCCTAACAATAGTAGTACCAGCTATAGGTAAACTAAAAAATGAAAAACATACAAATCATACAAATCTCCAAGCGTTGGCAAAATTACAGCAGAATTAACTAAAGAAGATGGAGATATATTACATTCAGAGATCCATAAACTCATTCTTATGTTTTAAAGAAAGTATTGAGAAAAGGAAAGGAATTACTATATTATTATACCGATCCACAAAAATTGCGATAGGGTCGAATGTAATAACTATTTACGAATTTCTCTCCTATCAACATCATTCAAAATCTTGTCTTATGTACTTCTGTCAAGATTAACCCCATATACGGAAGAAATCAATGGACATCACCAATGTGGATTTAGGCGTAACAGATCAACCGCTGATCAAATTTTCTATTAGCCAAATCTTGGAGAAAAAGTGGGAATATATGTCTGTTCACCAGTTATTCATGTATTAAAATATATATATATGATTCACTTAGGCGAGATACCAAAAAAAGTTCTGTAGGGTGATAGAAAAAGTCTAAATGAAACCTATAGCAGAGTCAGAGCAACAAACCTAGAAACAAGGCCGTAACACAGAAAGTGACGTCACGGCTGGAGTCCGACTGACTTCGCGATATCCATTAGATACAACGGACATTTTAGTCTATAGGATGACTCATTTTACTAATATTTATTCATGTTGAATGTAAATGAAAAACTTTCGTAGATTTATGCATGACAATTTACGTTTTAATTTTATGGAACTAAAGAAATTTATTGCGATCAGTGCTATAAATTATTTTGCAACCATCCACATTACATCAAACTATTCTGATTAGTTGAATTAAAGAAACATTTTCAGCTATTTACAAATTGAATTTATTAGCTTTAGCTACATTTCTTGTCATTTCTTTTAATCTATCAGAATGTTTAGAATATTGTTTTCAATATTTTTATTTACGTGTTTAGTAGTAGTAGTAGTAGTAGTAGTAAATGATTTATTTTGCCTGGCAGAGTTAAGGCCATAAGGCCTTCTCTTCCACTCAACCAGGTTTCAGAAAATATATACAATGTAGGTTTACATAAATAGCAAATTAGTGAATAAGAGACTTATGACTAATACTAAGACTAAGGTTAAGGCTAATCATAATAATAAATTAAATAAGTAAAAAGCATAGGTTTCATAAAAAGCATAGGCCTAGGCTTCATAGAGAGCGTAAGTGTCATCAAAGAAAATAGTAATATAGTAATAATGTTACAAGTAAAACAAGGAATATGTAAAATTATGTTATAATGGAAATTTAAGTCTAGCTGTAGATACGTTATAAGGAGACTAAGTAATGTTATATACAGTGAGAGATGGAGTGACTACAAAGAGCTAGTTCTGTTCAGTGGGCAATAATTCCTTAATAAGCGCAGATTTGAAAGAGTGTACACTCCGACTACCCCTAATATCTTGTGACAAGGAATTCCAAGAACGGGCTGTGGCTATGGTGAATGAATGAGAGTATGAGGTTGTATGATGACTAGGAATTGATAACAGAGAGTTGTGCTGCGAGCGTGTACCATGATTATGGTAGGAGGATAGAAATGTAAATCGGGGAGCCAAGTAAAGAGGTATGGAAAACTTAAGAATTTGGTATAATAAGCACAGAGAGTGGACCAAACGTCTATTTTGCAAACGAAGCCAAGACAGATGCTTGAAATATTTTGAGACATGATCGTGGAAACGAATGTTAAAGATAAAACGAACACAAGTATTATGAACACGCTGAAGTTTCTGTGACAATTCAACACTCAGATCTCCATACAAGATGTCGCAGTAGTCGAAATAAGGCATCACTAGGGTCTGTATGAGGGTTTGCTTTATTCTAGTAGGAAGGAAGTTTTTCAGTCGTTTTAGAGCATGCATGATAGAGAAAGCCTTTTTACATATATGCTTGATTTGGGAATTCCAATTCATGTTTGAGTCGAGATAGATACCTAGATTTTTTACTGTTTCTGTGTACGGGATAATAGTGTTGTTCAGTGTCACTGGTAGCAATGTAGCCTTGTTGATGGATGACACGAGTCTTTGCTGTCCTAATACAATAACTTGGGTTTTGCTTGGGTTAAGTTGTAAGCCAAATTTGTGTGCCCAGTTACCGATTGATTGTAGATCTTCGTTAAGGAATGTTAAAGAGTCATTAATTGCATCGGGAGGTGAGTGAATATAGATCTGAAGGTCATCTGCGTACAGGTGGTGTTGGGAGTGTCTTATGTGACTAGATATATCATTTATGAATACGGAGAATAAGAGAGGCCCTAATACAGACCCCTGGGGAACGCCTGACTTCACACATCGCCACGATGAAGAGCGCTTGTTATCAGTAACACATTGCTGACGACCGCGAAGGTAGGATTCCATCCATTTGATTGCAGTGTCAGACAGATACAAAGATTTCAACTTTGCAATAAGAATGTCAGTATCGACTGTGTCAAATGCACGGGAAAAGTCAAGAAGGGATAATATAGTCAACTCACGTCTGTCCATGGCCTCACGAGTATCTTCAACGATTTTAAGGAGTGCAGTAGAGGTACTGTGGTAAGTCCTAAAGCCAGACTGGAGTGGATCGAGCAAGTTGTAAGTATGTAAATAGTCAGTAAGTTGTTTGTGAACAATACGTTCTAGTGCTTTAGATAAAGTAGGTAAAATACTAATAGGTCTGTAGTCTGTAGGAGTGCTTGGCCGATTTACTTTAGCAATAGGTCGAACGAGTGCATGTTTCCATTGTTGAGGAAATGTGGATGTAACAAGTGAAGCGTTAAATATGTGAGTTATGGTCGGAAGGATGATATCTATGATTCTGTTTAGCATTCTTATACTTATTCTGTCAATGCCCTGTGAATTAGTTTTTACCCGTTGAAGAGCTTTCTTTACTTGCATGGGAGATACGTGAGAGAAATAGAATTTTTCACGATCTGGTGTAGGTAAGGTTGTCAGTTCAGCAATAGCTTGTCGTTTAGTTGCATTGTCTAAGGTTCTGATAGGCACTGACGTAAAATGCTCGTTCAGTTCGTTGAGAGATAAATTGTCAAAAGAACAGTCAGTTTTTTGTTTACATAGTCCCATTGTACGTAAGTTTTTCCATACGTCACAAGTCGTCATAGTTGGCACAACAAGTTTGTGTCCATGTTGTATTTTAGCATTACGTATCATTTGGGTCGTCTTATTTCTGAAACGCTTATAGTGTTGCCAGTTTTCATCACATTTATTGTGTTTATATTTACGATATGCCGCGTCTCTCCTTGTCATATATTCACGTATTTCTTCAGTCATCCATGGTGCAGGGGGACGGGTTACTCGTTTAGTCTGTAACGGTGCGTGTTTGTCATATAGCTGTATTATCAGGTCATTGAGAGCTTGTACTTTTTCGTCAACAGTGCGCAGATTCCATATGGAGTGCCAAGGCAGTTGCAGGGCGTCTTCAGTCAGTTGTAGTTTGTCTATATTTTTAATGTCTCTGTATGTAATGAATTTGGATTCGCGTTTCGTGCACTGTAATATACAGATTGATTAAAAATAGGCTAGATATATAGACTTGATATATGATTAAAAAGAATGAACACTACAACATCAGTGGTATTGCACTTCATTAAGTGCCAGTATGGTACTTTATGAGATTGTGTGGGGGACGAGAAAATGTCTGCCCGTCTGTTCGTCCGTCCGTCCGTGTGTCTGTACGCGCGATAACTCAAATACGCTTTATCGGATTTCAATGAAACTTGGTATACGCGTTTATAATGTCCATGGGATAACCCTATTGTTATTGGACCAAATCGGTTGACTGGTACCGGAGTAAAATTCAATTTAGTCTCTATTTTAAAGACGCCATAACTCAAATACGCTTTATTGGATTGTCATGAAACTTAGAATACATATTTATAATGTCTACAGGAAGACGTCTGTTGATATTGGACCAAATCGGTTGGCCGGTGAGACAACTTTTGTTAATGCAGGTAGCAGGAAACAGTAAGGGGACCACTGAGACAACTGTTGTTAGTATTACAGCAGCAGATGGCCACAGAGTTAAATGACTAGGTTTGCTGTGTGAATTTAGGGAGATGTCTATCACTGACATGTAATTGGGAGTTCGCTGGCAAGAAGAGAATGTAATATATAGTAGACTACCATAGTCTACAAAACCTAGCGTGCTGGGAACTGTAGAGTAAGGAACAGCAAGGAAACACCCAATCTTAGATCACAGATTTATAACAGTAACTAGATTTACAAATACAATTAGTATATCTCCAGATATCTCGGAATTTTCAAGCATGACAACAAAGTTATATATATATATATATCTAATAAGATATTACTTTCTAAAACCATCTAAACTCAAGAGGAAGTATCAAACCTCCTCGAAGGCAATTTCATGAAAAGCAAGAACATATCCCCATTAATATCACATAACCCAATCAGTTCTGAAAATCTAACCTTAAATTCCACCCTAGGAATATTTCAACAAGTAACGATGACCGAAGGGAATTTCTTATAACCACAAACAAGTTCCTTTCAATCTGATGACTACAGGAGGCTATTATATAACTAACCTTAGTTTAAGTTCGAATAAACAAAATCTTAACGAGAGAACGACCTAAAGGCTTGTTCACCTTCGGACTAGACTTATTTGACATAAAAAGACAACTGATAATATTATGTCAAATTTATTTTAATTTCAATACCAATTAGCAATAATATTAACAAGAGAAGCTTGTTTACTTTCATAACTTTAGCATGTAAGAAGAACTGGAAAACGGTATGCCAATTTACTTTAATTTAAATAGCAATAAGCAAATAATGTGAACCAGTCAAGGCTGAAGCTTCTTTTACTTTCAGAACTAAATTTCTTTAGCATATAATAAGAACTGGGAAATGTTATGTCAATTTTCTTTAATTTAAATAACAACCGGCAAATGATGTGAACAAGTCAAAGCTGAGGCTTCTTTTACATTCAGAACTAAAGTTCTTTAGCATATAATAAGAACTGGGAAATTTTATGCCAATTTACTTTAATTTAAATAACAAGCAGCAAATAATGTGAACAAGTCAAAGCTGAAGCTTCTTTTACTTTCAAAACTAAAGTTCTTTAGCATATAACAAGAACTGGGAAATGTTATGCCAATTTACTTTAATTTAAATAACAACCAGCAAATAATATGAACAAGTCAAAGAGCTGAATCTTCTTTTACTTTCAAAACTAAATTTCATTAGCATACAATAGGAACTGAGAAATGTTATGCCAATTTACTTTAATTTAAGTAACAAGCAGCAAATAATGTGAACAAGTCAAAGCTGAAGCTTCTTTTACTTTCAAAACTAAAGTTCTTTAGCATATAACAAGAACTGGGAAATATTATGCCAATTTACTTTAATTTAAATAAGAAGCAGCAAATAATGTGAACAAGTCAAAGCTGAAGCTTCTTTTACTTTCAGAACTAAAGTTCTTTAGCATATAACAAGAACTGGGAAATGTTATGCAAATTACTTTAATTTAAGTAACAAGCAGATAATAATGTGAACAAGTCAAAGCTGAAGCTTCTTTTACTTTCAGAACTAAAGTTCATCAGCATATAACAAGAACTGGGAAATGTTATGCCACTTTACTTTAATTTAAATAACAACCAGCAAATAATGTGAACAAGTCAAAGCTGAAGCTTCTTTTGCCTTCAAAACTAAATTCTTTAGCATGTAACAAGAACTGGGAAATGTTATGCCATTTAATTTTACTTTAAATAGCAATCAGCAAATAATGTTAACTAGTCAAAGCTGGAGCTTCTTTTGCCTTCAGAACCAAATCTCATTAGCACATAATAGGAACTGGGAAATGTTATGCCAATTTACTTTAATTTAAATAGCAAACAGCAATAATGTTAACTAGGCACACCCATATGAACAGGTTAATTCCATCGAAATATGGAAATTATTTCCAGGAATTCTTGAACATTAATATACTAATACTGAGTGGTAATTGAAACTCACAGCAAAATTCTGCAATTAATTAGCTTAGAAAGGGCAAGGGTTTTTGCATGGCCAATACATGAAAAATGGCTACCATTACTTTTATTTGTGAGCACGTGACTCAGGCTCTGGATGACAAGAAATCTCCACACCGGAACTAGCCAGAGAATATAGTTTAATCAATGTTTAACAATACAACAATTAACGAAAATTTTGGCATAAATGTGAATCAAGACAAGTAATTTTTCTGAGTTTCATCGGTATTATATTAAACAATATTATAAGTTCATTGTGTCACTAGGTGAACTTCAACAACATGGCGGCCTATCGCTACCTTTACAACGGCACAAGGCACAAATTTCTTTTTCAGTATCAAGAAGTTTTTGAATACTCCCCATAATATTTAGCAGAAAGCATCTTATATTAAGTGACACACAAACGGAGTGCAAATACACCCCTATTTAACATACGTGGATAGCAATTCTAACATCAACATTTCTGACCATAACTGAAATGTGGCTGTTAACAGACATGACATGAAAGGCTTGGTTTCAAATCAAATTAATGTTTGATGTCTCGACTAGAATAGAATAAGTGAAGCTGCAGTTATTTCTCCCCACCAACATTGCACATACCTCGAAGGAAGAATCCAGGGGTCCAGATAGCGAGCACCACACAACTTTTATCTAGCAAGCGCAATACAGTTCTCCTCGCATGGCACCCGGAGACGACAACTCATGACCGAGTCGACGATCCGGAGCATGCGCAGAACACCGAACAAGTGAGAGCGCAACAGCGGACTACATACACACTACAACATACGTCATAGCGTGATGTAATATCACAGTCTCCCCCTTGCGAAAAAAGAAAGAGAAAGGGAGGGTACACAAATGGTCAAAAATGTCTGGTCAGAATTACAATCTCAAAATTCTAATGGAAGAATATAACCCATTATATACACCATCACAAGATTAATACACAGTGGAATGTACACAAAACACCATAATTATTCAGTTCTTGGAAGCTTCATCTTGCCGTCTTGAAGTTATCGAGTCCATTCAAAAGTATAAGTCTTTGTTTTTGATTATGTTATAATATTTAGCTTCAATATTAGAAAACAGCCTAAAAAAACATTTATGTAGATCATAATTAACTCTAGAATGTCAATGAAATAGGGTGCAAATACGTGAATAGGTAATACATATTAGTTAGTAGCATTAGTAATCATTAGTCCAAAATCATGAAAATATTTAATATTTTTGTTGTAATAACTTGATTCAATTCGAAAATATTCATGAAATAGCATTCAGTTTAGATTTCCTGAAGCAATTAACACACAAGTACTTCATATAGGCAATAAATTACAAGAATCCAATCTTTTATTATAGATCGAAGATTTGTAGATAGAATTTTTCAGGGAATTACTGACTACAACAGAAGGTAGACATGGGTGATTTAACACAATCACCATAAGCTTGTTAGCACTTTCAATCATGAAGTCATGGCAAAATATATGCAAGCCTCAAATTCACACATCTTGACTGGTAATATGAGATGTCACTACAATCTGCTCAGAGAAGATGACGAGGTGCCACAAGGAGAAGCTTCGGCCACCAGTACTGATGACAAGACAAGCTGGGGTAGCTTTCCCCATAAGCCAATCCACAGGAAGTGACGAGAGGGCCCACACGGCACAACCAGGAGCACCGGAACAGTAAGCAAGGCCTCCATGGCACATGCTATCACAGCTACACCAGGTGAAGAGGTAGTCCAGGCGTAGAGCATCACAGTCATAAGAGAGATACCTGACACCAAGTTGCATGTCAGAATAAGAAGAACGGACAGAGCTCATGTCCAGATCTTCATAAGTAAGGAGAGAAGTCGACTTCAAATCTAGATTATTGATAGACATTATAAAACTGAATGTCTTGTCATGCATGATTAGTTCTTCATTCTTCTTATGTCATGTAGAATCGGGACACACCCGAATACTTATTGAATAGGACATATGTTACATAATATGCCAAGTTAAATTAGAACCTTTTTATTTAGCATTGAGCTTTTGACGTCAATCTAAGTGGATACCCATATATCCAGATCCACCGGAATCCACCCCAAGAGAAGCGCAATGCGGCGGGAGAAACAGCATCACCAATTAGTTTAATTACATTTAAAATAGTCGAGACACAAACAATCAACAAATACTTATTTACCTAAACACTCGAATACTATACCAAGCCAAAATTACAATATAATTAATATAATTAAGTGCGTATACCACACTCTAACTCACAACACATTAAATGAATATGTACAATTCACTGAAATAGCCATATATATATGCAGAACCACTGAAACTAAAAAAAATATATATATCACCAAACAACATAATTCAATTCTCTACATTATAAAAGGGTTTAATTTGAGTAGCATGCGCTCTCTTCAAAACCGTTCCGGCCAACTCTTGGAACAAAAATGAAACGCCATGTTCCAGAACCTGAACAATCTTAAACGGCCCCAAAAAACGAGGCGCCAATTTCTTAGCAAATCTGTCTTTAGCAGAACTAATAGGATAATTACGTGCCATGATAAAATCCCCCACCTTATATATACAAGGACGGCAACCAACATCATAACGATTAGCTCTCCTTCTCCGAGCTAAAGCCAGGTTACGAGCAGCAGCCCTCCAAGATTTATGAATGACATCAGGGGTAACAACATCAGGCAGAAAGTCCGATAATTTCCATACATTACTAAGAGGATGGTTAGGTTGATAAGCGAAAAAGAGAGAAAACGGAGTATGACCATGAGATTCATGTTTAGAAGTATTGAAGGCAAACTGAATCCAAGGAATATTAACATCCCAAAGAGAATGGTCCGCATGATGGTAATCTATAAGTGCACTTTTTAGATTGCGCATAACGTGCTCAGCATGCGAGGGGTTCGGATAATGAGGCGTGGTGGTAACATGTTGAATACCCAGACGGAAACAGAATTGTTTAAAAATATGGGATATAAATTGCGGTCCATTATCCGAAACTAAACTTTGAGCCACCCAAAAAACCTGGAAAATATCAGACAAAGACTTGATAACCCTGTGTGTGCACGAGTCACGAAGAGGGAACAACCAACAGAACTTAGAAAACGAGTCCACCACAACAAAGATGTAGGAGTTACCATTCTTAGAACGTGGCAGTTTCCCCAAAAAATCAATGAAGAGACGCTGGAAGGGTCTGTGCGCCACAGTAGATGCAAGGTATCCTACACGGGAATTTAATGGAGGTTTAGACAGAGCACACACTTGGCAAGAGGAAATACGCCTACGAATATCGCATTCTAAGGTGGGCCACCAAAATCTCTTGCGGATCTTATCCACTGTCTTCTTGATATCCAAATGAGCCCCCAAAGGAGAAACATGGTAATACTCAAAGATCATGGAAATTAAACTACTCGGTAACACCAAGCGAAGACAGCTACGTTCCTTTTCCCCAAGGAAGCCTGTAGGCTACGTTTGACCAGGGAAAAATTAGCAACTTGCTCACCAGTCAATAAGCGGTCCATAATAACTCTAAGGGCAGGATCAAGACGTTGGTGTTCCACAATATCTGTGAACGCCAAGGGAGAATCAAGCAAGAAGGAAGAAACGACAGGTGCCGGAGCTATATGAGAGCTAGACTCAGGATCAAGCAAGGAGAGCTGCATACTCTCAGAGACAGGTTTAACGTCAAGCGGGGTATTATCAGCCGCGACATCACCCTCAAACATGCGAGATAACGAGTCCGCCAGGATATTCTCAGAGCCCTTAATATGAACAGATTCAAATTTAAATGCGGATAGTCTAACCGCCCAGCGAGCAAAACGGCCTGTCTTCCTGGGTCTCGCCAAAACCAAAGTAAGAGCTTGGTTATCACATTCTAATACAAATGGGACATGTTCGACGTAAAGACGGAACTTCTCAAAAGCAAACAGTACAGCGAGGGCTTCCATCTCATATACAGAATAGAGCTTCTCTTGAGGATTGAGAGAACGAGAGGCAAAGGCTATGGGTTTACGCCCATCAGTAAAGTCTTGTTAAAGAACCGCCCCCCAACCCTAAGGCACAAGCATCGGTCTGCACAATTAATTTCCGAGAGAAATCCGCCATAGCAAGAATAGGAGGATTGGAAATGGCCGATTTCAAGTCTTGAAAGGCCTCCTGTTGCTCATGGCCCCAAACATAGGGCACATCCTTGCCACGTAACCAGTTTAAAGGTGCAGCTCTCGCAGCAAAACGGGGAATAAATTTAGCAAAGAAATTTACCATCCCTACAAAACGTGCAACACCCTTCACATTCACAGGGGGAGGAAAATTCCGGACGGCAACCGTCCGCTCAGGGTTGATGGCGACACCTTCGGGCGAGATAATGTGGCCAATGAAGGTTAACTGGGGCCTGGAAAATCTAACCTTAGCAGGCTTGACGGTGAGGCCAGCTTCCTGGAGCCTACGAAAAGCCTCACGGAGATGGAGAGCATGGGAAGCAAAATCTCTAGTATAAACCACTAATTCATCCAAATAGTGGTACACATAGTCAAATTTATTATCCGAGAAGATTTTATCAAGTAATCTAGAAAGAACTTGGGCGCCAGTGGCCAACCCAAAAGGCAAACGGCAAAATTCATAATGCGACCAATCGGTCGAATATGCCGTTAGGCGTCGAGACGACTCCGCCAAAGGAATTTGGTAATAAGCACTGTTCAAGTCTAGTGAAGAAAACACAGTAGCGCCTGAGAACCAGAGTGCCGCAGAATGGATGTCTGGTAACGGCATAGACTCAATACAAATCCTTTGGTTGAGGACGCGGTAGTCCACCACCGGACGAAAATCATTTTCCCCTTTTGGTACCAGAAAAATTGGGCTCGAATATGGGGAAACCGAAGGCCAGATAATACCCTGGTTTAACATTTCCTGAATCTTTTTACGCATGATCAACAGTTTAGGTGGAGCTAGTCTATATGGTGGAAGGCGAACAGGAGACTGATCTACTAGTTAGATCTCGTATTCCAAAACATTCGTGGAACCCAATTCATCACTGAGAACCTGGGGATAAGATTGTATAATCTGCATAATCTGAGACCGGTGTAGCTCTGGAAGGTGATCCAACTCAACCTCAACAGTAGGGGGAATAGACTCACTGAGATAAGGAGGTACATCAAACAATGGGGCTAAATGAGAAGAATACTCAAAACCCGGAAATGGAATGAGAAATGGCAAACATGTATGAGGAGCAAATTTGAAATGTAAGGAACGGATACTAAAATCAAGAACCATCCCCGAATGAATCGCAAAATCAGAGCCAAGAATAACAGGAGCTACAGTAGTCGATAACACCCAAAACCTAAACCTCCAAGAAAAGTTAGAAATACGGAGGGAAAGATACACCGAGCGTAATAATTGGATGGAAGACTCATCAACAGCAAAAGCATGAGGGGAACATGAAATTAAATTGTGAACAGACAATCCTAGCTGAGCTAAGGTATGCACGGAGATACATGAATGCGAAGCCCCTGAATCCAATAACGCCGAAAACACTTAGTGGTTTAAGGAAACTTGTAAGACAGGTAAATGACGGGGAACTCTCCCGCTACAACCCATGGACTGAAACAGTTTTAAATCTAATTCTTCATTCTCTACAGGGGTGCCCGAACTACAATGGCCAAGTCCTAGTCAAGATGGATAATTAGGTCTAGAGAAGGTCAAGCTCTTAAAAGGCGATGGGCCAGAGGGAGTACTGATTTGAGAATCGCGCATTCTTTTCCGACAATCTCTACGAAAATGTCCAGGCTTATGACAATAATGACATAACTTCGGGTCTTTCACCGGGACAGGAATGGAAGTTTGGTTTGACAACAAGGACGGAGAAGAAGGCTGAACAGAGAGCGCAGGCGTACGAGCATCAGCACATTAAACTCGGAGATCTGACTAACCAAGTCTCCCAATTGGAGGAAGGAGGTAGGCCTTGATGCAAAGGTCAAACACGAACGAGTCGAAGGTGACAACCCAGAAAGAATAACTTGGACTATTTGTGCTTCTGACTCCGAAACCTGAAAGACATCGGCATATAGGCGGATATCCTGAACATATTCTGAAAAATGCTCCGTGATCCTCTGAGGGCGATAATAATACTGTAAAAGTAAGGCTTGCCTCAATCTGGACGGCACAAACTGAGAGAGTACCTGTGAGTGAAAGGAGTGCAAGGTAACCTGACCGGCCAGAGAAGAGTTAAGAATATCCAGCAGTCTACCACTTACCACTCCCAAAAGCAACTGTAAAGGACTTGACTTGTCGCGCAAACTGCACTAAAAAGGTCAAGAAAAGGATAGCCTCCGAAACTTAAGACACAACAAAGGGTTGAACACCTTCGACCAAACGTTGTAACGGATGAGTGATCTTAAATGGCATAAAGGTAGGTTCCGGCAATGGAACAGGTTGAGACGTAGATTTAGGTAACTGTGCAGATTCCGATACACAGGTGATCCCAGGTGCTGTTGCAGAACACATACGCGACCAATCCGTAATAGGAGGAGGATTCGAAATTGGAGTAGTCCCACTACTACCAGGCTGAAGCATCTCAACAGAACTCAAAACATTAGAAGATTGTTGATTCAATAATTCAACACCGTCAGCTGTTTGGAGCCTACCAGATGAAACCGGGAGATCTAACAATGCCTGTTCAGGAATAGGGACCACCTCAGGTTCTTCCGCCCCTAACATTCCAAACAAGGATAGCAACATATCCCTCAAGTTGCCCAGGTCTCCCAAATCAATAAATGAAGAAGGAGCGCTAGAGAATACATATATTCTATTGTCAAGATGCCACGCCCTATTCAATAGCCTACGCCTTTGCTTACTGGATAATTCAGATTCGGAAAGCAACTCCTTAACTGTTTCCACAATCTCAAAAATTTTCCTTTTTAAGGTATGAAATTCAGCAATCATTTCATCTTGGGAATTAAATACATCTGAAACAACTCATTTAGATCCTAGCTGTTTAAGGGGACTGACTGCATCGGCTGCATCGACAGCTTCCGTGCCACGACATTTCAATTAAAAAACTAATTAATCTTTTCGTAATAAATCCCAGGACAATGTAGGATGGAACACCATATTGGAGCAAAGGTCGAACCAGAAAGTAATCCAACGTAACAATAAACCAAGAATAGTAAGTGGACGTATAAAATACGTCAACTCTCCCCTCAGCAAATAAAGAATAAGACACCAGAGGAGGAAGATCGAAAACAATGCTACCACTGAGACGTAACTTTGAGGTAGCATATGCCCATTAATATCACATAACCCAATCAGTTCTGAAACTCTAACCTTAAATTCCACCCTAGGAATATTTCAACAAGTAATGATGCCCGGAGGGAATTTCTTATAACCACAAACAAGTTCCTTTCAATCTGATGACTACAGGAGGCTATTATATAACTAACCTTTGTTTAAGTTCGAATAGACAAAATCTAAACGAGAGAACGACCTAAAGGCTTGTTCACCTTCGGACTAGACTTATTTGACATAAAAAGACAACTGATAATATTATGTCAAATTTATTTTAATTTCAATACCAATTAGCAATAATATTAACAAGAGGCAAGATGAAGCTTGTTTACTTTCATAACTAACGTTCTTTAGCATGTAAGAAAAACTGCAAAACGGCATGCCAATTTACTTTAATTTAAATAGCAATCAGCAAATAATGTGAACCAGTCAAGGCTGAAGCTTCTTTTACTTTCAAAACTAAAGTTCTTTAGCATATAACAAGAACTGGGAAATGTTATACCACTTTACTTTAATTTAAATAAGAAGCAGCAAATAATGTGAACAAGTCAAAGCTGAAGCTTCTTTTACTTTCAGAACTAAAGTTCTTTAGCATATAACAAGAACTGGGAAATGTTATGCCAATTTACTTTAATTTAAGTAACAAGCAGCTAATATTGTGAACAAGTCAAAGCTAAAGCTTCTTTTACTTTCAAAACTAAAGTTCTTTAGCATATACCAAGAACTGGGAAATGTTATGCCAATTTACTTTAATTTAAATAACAAGCAGCAAATAATGTGAACAAGTTAAAGCTGAAGCTTCTTTCACTATCAAAACTATAGTTTTTTAGCATATAACAAGAACTGGAAAATGTTATGCCACTTTACTTTAATTTAAATAAGAAGCAGCAAATAATGTGAACAAGTCAAAGCTGAAGCTTCTTTTACCCTCAGAACTAAAGTTCTTTAGCATATAACAAGAACTGGGAAATGTTATGCCAACTTACTTTAATTTAAATAACAAGCAGCAAATAATGTGAACAAGTCAAAGCTGAAGCTTCTTTTACTTTCAGAACTAAAGTTCTTTAGCACATAACAAGAACTGGGAAATGTTATGTCAATTTACTTTAATTTAAATAACAACCAGCAAATAATGTGAACAAGTCAAAGCTGAAACTTCTTTTACTTTCAGAACTAAAGTTCATTAGCATATAACAAGAACTGGGAAATGTTATGCCTCTTTACTTTAATTTAAATAACAACCAGCAAATAATGTGAACAAGTCAAAGCTGAAGCTTCTTTTACCTTCAAAACTAAATTCTTTAGCATGTAACAAGAACTGGGAAATGTTATGCCAATTAATTTTACTTTAAATAGCAATCAGCAAATAATGTTAACTAGTCAAAGCTGGAGCTTCTTTTGCCTTCAGAACCAAATCTCATTAGCACATAATAGGAACTGGGAAATGTTATGCCAATTTACTTTAATTTAAATAGCAAACAGCAATAATGTTAACTAGTCACACCCATATGAACAGGTTAATTCCATCGAAATATGGAAATTATTTCCAGGAATTTTAGAACATTAATATACTAATACTGAGTGGTAATTGAAACTCACAGCAAAATTCTGCAATTAATTAGCTTAGAAAGGGCAAGGGTTTTTGCATGGCCAATACATGAAAAATGGCTACCATTACTTTTATTTGTGAGCACGTGACTCAGGCTCTGGATGACAAGAAATCTCCACACCGGAACTAGCCAGAGAATATAGTTTAATCAATGTTTAACAAGACAACAATTAACGAAAATTTTGGCATAAATGTGAATCAAGACAAGTAATTTTTCTGAGTTTCATCGGTATTATATTAAACAATATTATAAGTTCATTGTGTCACAAGGTGACCTTCAACAACATGGCGGCCTATCGCTACCTTTACAACGGCACAAGGCATAAATTTCTTTTTCAGTATCAAGAAGTCTTTGAATACTTCCCATAATATTTAGCAGAAAGCATCTTATATTAAGTGACACACAAACGGAGTGCAAATACTCCCCTATTTAACGTACGTGGATAGCAATTCTAACATCAACATTTCTGACCATAACTGAAATGTGGCTGTTAACAGACATGACATGAAAGGCTTGGTTTCAAATCAAATTAATGTTTGATGTCTCGACTAGAATAGAATAAGTGAAGCTGCAGTTATTTCTCCCCACCAACATTGCACATACCTCAAAGGAAGAATCCATGGGTCCAGATAGCGAGCACCACACAACTTTTATCTAGCAAGCGCAATACAGTTCTCCTCGCATGGCACCCGGAGACTACAACTCATGACCGAGTCGACGATCCGGAGCATCCGCAGAACACCGAACAAGTGAGAGCGCAAGAGCGGACTACATACACACTACAACATACGTCATAGCGTGATGTAATATCACACCGGTACCGGAATAATGCCCAATTTGGGGCCTTTTTATGGTATTATATAACAAAAGGCGCGGTTACTCAAATACGCTTTATCGGATTTCCGTGAAACTTCGTATACTCATTTATAACATCCATGGCAAGAAGCCTGTTTATTTAGGACCAAATCTGTACCAGAGTTACACCTAATTAAAGGTCACATGTTTTTTTAAATCATGTCTATACTACAATGCCGCATTTTTTATCATTGAGGGCTTTGAGCAATGCAGTCAGATGTTTGTTTACTTTGTTGATCTAGTTGAAATTAAATACTACATGAATACTGTTTTATACAGAAGGTACTTTACTGTGAAATAATTATCGGAGCTATTTTCCATCGAATTTTGTGAAATGTTGACATAGACCTATTTTAAGAATTTCAAGTTGCAATACACCAATCGCAGCAATAGTTACTGGACATGGAATAACCAAATCCTACCTGAAGAGATTCCACATAATGAATGTTGACACGTGCTCCTGTCTTCAAGACGCCCAAACTGTAGACCACCTAATATACAGATGCAGTAAACTCCAGCAATAGAGAGACAATTTAAAACAGCATATTACAATCAAACATGGACAATGGCCGGTTCCTCCAGATCAACTCATTGTGAAACACTATACACCATTTAAACGCTTTGTACACTTAATACACTTCAGTTCATTATACCTAGGTAGATAATAATAATACAGGTTTAGATAACAAAGATGTACAATGATAGAATTTTATAACAAAATTGTAATTTATTAGAATTATCTAAGAAACCATTAACTTAATGATTGAATGTACATAACATTGTAGATACTTGTATATAATTAATATTTGTAATGAAGACATAGCATGTAGTATTGCAAACACTTAAGCAATGGAACATGCTGTTTAAATCAATAACAAAAATTGCAATACATTTTAGGTTTGACAAATAACACTATTCTTTAACATATACTTACCAAACTATACCGTCAAACTGACTGAGTTGGCCAATTAGTAACGTCTTGGACTCGTTTTCTGGAGGTCCCTGGATCAAATCCCGGAGCCGGCCGTTTTGACACGGAATTTTTTAATTTAATTTTTTATTTTTATGTGAGTGCGCGATTGTCAAGATATCACAAATCGGCGAAATCCAGAAACAGGTCGCCCCTTAAGCCCCGCCCACTCGATATTCACATTTGCACGGACTGTATGATGTATTTTGTTTCTTAGCGAATAAGGATGACCAACTGCCCTTGTATATTGTCGCAAGTTCCTTGTACCCACTGACCTTGTATACTGTCGCAAGTGCCTTGTACCCACATCATTATATTTTCCGCGAGGTTTGTCAGCCTGTGACCAGTCGTCTAGCGATATGACGTCACACCGCCAACGTCCAATCACGAGTTTCTACATAATACGAGGACAGAAGAATTCGCTAGATCGTGGTATAAAAGAAAGTGCACCATTTTGGGAGGGTTGGGCGGGATCCCACTATCCCAAGGTGCGTCCTGTTTTTGGATTCTCCCCACAAATCTGTAGTTCTGCTGACGCTGGTCGATTTTAATCTGATTAAACAACTTATTTTCTGTATATCACAATTGCAATTATAATTTATTCAACAAAAACATTCTGGCACTTGGTTATATCAGTTTACCTGATTTTATTATATTGTATATAAATTATGTAGTAAGCTTAATATTTAGACGTTTGTTTTAAGCAGAACATGCATAGCTGACAATACGCATAATTTGTTTTGCATGGTTCTACATACCTCTAGGTTTTTAATATTGCCAATGTTCCACCAGTGCTCAATTAATACAATAAATATACAAATTATTCTAAAGCTGTCGTATGATAAAAGCCTTGTACATAAACTGTAATATACGAGGCGTGTTTTTTAAGTAAGTACCGTTTTGCGATTCCGCCGCCGCAGCGCTACGGTCGGCGTTCCGCGCATGCGCGCTGGTTACCTACATCTCTTGTCTACGCACTGACGCCATTACAGTCTGATTCTTCATTGTATACGTTGTTTACTGAGTGTTTAAGATGCCTCCGACAATCGTGAGTCCCGCCGATTGTGAAGTACGGGCTGTTATACGATTTCTTAGTGCTAAAGGCGTAAAACCGATCGATACTCATCGTGAGATCTGTGAAGTTTACGGACAAAACATTATGAGTGATGGAATGGTAAGGAAATGGGTGAGAGCATTTAAAGATGGCCGCACAAATGTGCATGATGAAGAACGGAGTGGGCGTCCTTCGGTCTTTAATGAAGATTTGGTGCAGAAAGTGGAAGAAAAGGTGAGAGAAAACAGACGCTTTACAATTTCATCAATGTGCGACTGGTTTCCTCAATATTCTCGTAGTGTTTTGTATCGCATTGTGACCGAGAACTTGAATTACCGGAAATTGTGTTTACGTTGGGTTCCAAAAATGTTGACGGATTTGCACAAAACCCAACTTTGTGGCAGTGCATTGACTTTCCTTGAGCGGTATCACAATGAAGGTGAAGATTTTTTAGACCAAATTGTTACTGGTGACGAAACATGGGTGGCCTACGTCACACCAGAATCAAAACAACAATCCATGGAATGGCGACATTCATCATCACCCAAAAGAGTGAAGTTTAAGCAAACAATTTCTGCCCGGAAAATCATGTGCACAGTTTTTTGGGACAAAAAAGGAGTATTGCTAGTGGAGTTTCTGCCTCGTAATGAGACAATCAATGCAGCGTCTTATTGTGAGACATTGAACAATCTGCGTCGTGCAATCCAGAACAAAAGACGTGGCAAGTTGAGTAAGGGTATCGTTTTGCTGCATGACAATGCCCGTCCACATGTGGCTAATCGGACCAAAGATCTCATCAAATCTTTTAAATGGGAAACTCTAGATCATCCTCCATACAGCCCTGATCTGGCGCCCAGCGACTACCATTTGTTCCTGCACTTGAAGAAACACCTGGGTGGTCAGCGTCTTCAAGACGATACGAAGTCAAAACAGTTGTGATACAGTGGTTAACAAGTCAGGCGGCAGAATTTTATGAGGAGGGTATTCAAAAACTGGTGCCACGTTATGACAAGTGCCTCAATATTCATGGAAATTATGTAGAAAAGTAGATTAAAGTACAGGCTTTCATGTAACAATAAAATTATTGCGATATCTTTGCACGTCTTTTTTTAATTCCAAAACGGTACTTACTTAAAAAACACGCCTCGTACATTACTTGTCTAAAAACATTAACTTATGTGTACTCGCTGTAAGAATCATAGTCACTCTGGAATTCCAAACCCCCAACTCTTATGTAAGTTACAGATCTAAAGCTAAATCTTAGAACACAATAAACACCAGCAGAATTCAGTACAATGTTATATGATCTTTTCAAATCCCTCCCTTAAAGATTCTGTCCTGAGACTAAAATTATTATATAAGAATGCAGTATAGCTAACTTCAGTTCATTTTAGGTCTAGTTCTAAATTACCCTAATTAATTATTACAGTACACAGTTTCGTTGTCGATTGCCATGTTCTATGGTGAACTATGAAGTGCAAGTAAATCGCAATGCCCACCGTTTGGAATGTGGCCTACATTGTGCCACTAGAAAAAGAAACATGTAAGTTTGAATTCTGATGCTGCATATTTGTAGTGTTTTTTTCTCTCTTGCAATGTGCATGTTTGTCATTTGAAAGAGCATGAATGCATGTCTTTACACCTTTTTTCAAATGGGAAGCGTTTTGTTCTTCTCCTTGCTTAGATACGCGGTCCAATCAGAGACGGCGAGACGGAAGGAAGACCCTTCCTGATCATTGAACTGTATACTAACTGGAATGACTGCTACCATTGTAAAGTCTCTGCCAAATGTGTGTCCTGTCTGTGCGACTAGTTGCGTCTGGTCTTGCATGGAAGAAACCAAGCACCTGCACGCTAAAGACCATTAAGTTAGTAGGACCTTATCGATTTCATTGACATTTTAAGACAATGTTAGACCTTTTCATCCTTTTTATTGCAAAAAATAAATCAATAAATAGCCGAGAAAATTATTTAAATGTTTAATTTCCCCCTTTTCATTTTATATTTATCTACTGATTGAAAAGAATTACCACAGTATCCCCGCAAATATCCAAACATCTACCACTTATAAAAATACACAAATAAATACGTTAATTTATTTTTCATGTATATTGATATGAGAAACACGTTGTAATTAATTGCATAAACTTCTATCAGCCTACAAAGAATATAATAGGCCTAATTTTGAAAGCAGTAAGCTGCTATGTTGCAACAGGGAATATGTATAGGGGAAAAATTAAACAATTAAATAATTTGCTCGGTTATTTATTGATTTATTTTTTGCAATGAAAAGGATGAACAGTTCTAACATTTAAAAAAATTGTGCGTGCCACGCGACAGAAGTGAAAGTTATTTTAATTTTTTGCTTTTTTCAATTTTGAATTATTGGATTTTTTCAATTTTTGATTGTTGGACTTTTTATATTGGGTTTTTGGACTTTCTAAATTTTGGTATTTGGATTATTTAAATTTTTTAATTCTTTTTAAATTTTGGAACTTTGGATTCTTTAATATTGAATTTTCAAATTTTAGATCTTTAAATTTTTTATTTTTTGGATTTTTTAATTTTTAATTTCGGTTTTTTAAATTTTGGATTTTTAATTTTCGATTTTTAGATTTGAATTTTTAAATTATAGATTTTTTAAATCTTGTATTTTTGGATTTTTTAATTCTTAGATTTTTTGATTTTTTAAATTTTGGGTATTAAAATGTTTTAATTTTGAATTTTTTAAATTTTTGATCTTTGATTTTTTTAAATTTTTGATGTTTGGATTTTTAAATTTTGGATTCATTATTTTTTAAATTTTTTATTTTTTCAATTTTGGATTTTTAAATTTTGATCTTTGATTTTCTAAATTTTGGATGTTTGGATTTTTAAATTTTTGATTTATAATTTTTAAATTTTGGACTTTATTTTTTAAATTTTGGAATTTTAAATTTTTTATTTTTGGTTTTTTTAATTTTGGATGTTTGGATTTTTAAATTTTGGATTTATAATTTTTTTAATTTTGGATCTTTGAATTTTTTATTTTGGAATTTTGGACTTTAATTTTGGATTTTATAAATTTTGGATCTTTGAATTTTTAAATTTTGGATTTTTAGATTTTTTAAATCTTGGATTTTCAATGTTTTAATTTTTAATTTTTTAATTTTTATTCTTTAAATTTTGGATAAGCCTAATCATTGAGTTGATTGTTTTCTATGCAGTCCGTTCCGTTACACCCTACTAATTTCGTGACGATTTTGAGCGTAACACTAATTGCTTGACAATTTTGAGCGTAACGCAAGCTCTCGATTTACTCCTACCGCGGCTAAAGAAGTTTCACTTTAAAAAAAGTCAAAGAAATCGAGAAGATCCTACTAACTTAATGGTTTCTCGCGTGCAGGTACTTGGTTTCTTCCATGCAAGACCAGACATGACTAGTCGCACAAGAAGCCTCACTTTCCTCTCATTCAGAAGGCATTCCAGTTAGTATTCATTTCAATGTTCCTGATAGCGGTACTACTTTAGCTCGTACACGTGATTGGCGGTGAAGGAAAACGCTTCCCATTTGAAAAAAAGGTGTAGTGATCATTGAAACCTATTAGTCGACTGAAAAACTATGACATCAGCTTAACAGCTCAAAGTGTAGATAGAAGATACACTCATAAAGAAATGCTTTCAGAGCATAAGAAATTAACAAGCTGTAAAAATAAGGCTTTCTTGAACTTAACATGTGAGTTAAGAGATGACTACTGTAATTAGTTCAGGTGGCAATGGTTCGAATCCTCATTGGATGTTTTCAGGTTTCGATTGTCAGTGAACCAGAATGTTAAGTGGTAAAAAGATTAAAGGCTAATATAATAATAATAAGCAAAAGCTTGCATTGTATTATGGTTGACTTGCTGACTACTGATATACAGGTTCGGGTTCGATACCCGGTATCTCCTAAATGTTTCTGAAATCACTAATTAGCCTCCAAAGGACGGCTGATTACTACTTGATAAAGAAGTAGCTACTCCGGTTAGAAACATCAATAATGACCACGGGAAGGGGCAATTTGACAAGTCCCAAAACCTACCATCTAAGAATGAAGTCAGCAGATGGAGATAGATAATACAGCGGTTACATGACCCTTGATATGCTGTAGGCAAATGGAATTTCCAATAATATGTTTAAATTCAATAATAATAATAATAATAATAATAATAATAATAATAATAATAAAAGAATAAGAAGAAGGTATGGTTGGTGTGAAGGCAAGCGCGATATTACAACGCACAAACTAAATGAACAGAAAATTACAGCTTACCGGCCAAACCTTACAGTGAGATTACGTCTTTCTGCTTCGCGCGCCGTTCACGAGAGAAAACAACTAAGGATACATGGCTAATATTGTTCGGGGGACTTTTGAATGATGATTAAAAATAACTTCACACTTTTCCCTACAACTTTGTCGCTGGAAGTTTTTAAGTGGACCTATAGAACGAAATTTAGCCAGCGACGTCATTTTTCAGTGCAAAAATGAAAAATACTCTCACCGTGTCTGACAATTTATTTTTTTGTAATCACAATTTTTAAAATATTGGTAAATTCTAAGAATCAGCATTGCCTATAAGAACAAACGAATAATTGAGATTTTTTTCGTCACAATTGTTTCAATTTTACTGTATGTTTTACTGTTCGGAACGAAAAATATGTTAAAATTTTCGATTAAACAAAAAAATCCAAATTTTTATTATTTAAACAAAAGGAAACGAAAATATAAGCTTATCGAGTCTGCCACCATGTTCTTTATAAAATTTCATACGGAAATGCATGTTTTTATTTCACTTTGGTCATATTGTGAAAATAGACATATCTGGCAACAGCGCACGGATTCTCCATAAGAGCTGTAGTGCCTTCACGATGTGAAAAGGACTATAGCTTATTCACACAGCCCCACTAGAGCCTGTATAGGCACATTTTATTTAAGTTTAATTCAGTAAGGATATTTAGTTTATTTCCAACTGGCTTAAAAGGCCCGGGCGTCGCTCGGGTTTTGTATTTTGTACGTTCGAAAATAACTTACGAAGGACTTTCGATTTTCAAACTCTAGGTCTTTATATAGGTAGGCCTATATAGAATTTGAAGTGAGGAAGAACGACTCATCACACTCAAACTATTCCCTCAGAAAACGACAAATATAGCTTTTTATAGCTTATATCAGATCCCAGGGCTTCGCCCATGATAATTAATCGGAAGATTAAAAATTAAGAGCAAAATAATTAAAATATTATATTTATTAACACTTTGCACGCAAAACATTCATAGATCTAAACTAAACGATTGATAGGCCTAATTAATGAAACGGCTATAAATCCAGTTTTGAAGTGAATTCCACGATTATAAAACGCAGCCTGGGGAAAATAACCTCAGATTCGAGTTCCCTGGCCCAGAAAACCCCTGCATAGAGAGTTTCGTCCAAATCGAACAATGTTTACCCATTTAGGCCGATAAGCCTATTCATTATCCTTCTTCCGTCTAGGGTGAAAATTTCAGATGTCTGCGTGCCTTGACATTATAAACAAATGAATCGACCAGCGTGGGCTTACAATTCAAGTGGTCGCGATGCTTTTATTTCCAAGGTAGGCCTATATGACAAAAGTAAACAAAGCCGCCTGTTCATTGATTTGTAAATTGAAATGTATTACTGAAAACTGATGCTTCAAAAGCGCAAAAAATGCCCGTTTTCTTCCAGTTTTTCACTCATAACTCGCGAACGAAAGCTAAAATTAAAATGTACTATGCCAGAAAACTTCGCGGGAGTGTACTCAACAACTCACTAAAGTTTCATGATGTTCGGATGAATGGTGTATAATGCATAAAGGACAGACATACATTCGTTTTTATATAGATAGATAGGCCCAGACGAGTCTGCATGGACATATCTTACTTAAACACATTCCTAGCAGGGACATCTAGTTTATCATAACAAGCCCACACGGGTCTGCATAGGTTGCGTGCACATTGGCACACGTGCACATCGGCACAATCGCATTTTCGTGCACAATGGCATATTATTTTTATCTTGCTATATCATCGTGCTCATCGCCACATACCCTTCGTAGGGGTGGACATAGAAACAAAGTTGGAATTACATTATCGTATTGAATGCAATGGAGTTCACAGTAACTGCTAGATAGACAGATAGACAAACACTTTATTTTATTATTATAGATACATACCGTGTACATTAATTTATAATTGAATTGTTTAGAAATCATTCATAAAGTATCTGCCTGCGATTGAATGAGACTTTGAATTAACCTAACCTAATCTAACCTGATCTAACCTAATCTAACCTGATCTAACCTAACCTAACCTAACCTAACCTAACCTGACCTGACAACCTATCTACGATATCTACAATCGGTTTCCTTAGCCGCGGTAGCTAAGGGGTGCTGCCTTGGAGCCGTGGT
The DNA here is from genome assembly GCA_964059195.1 of Ectobius pallidus. Taxonomy (NCBI): domain Eukaryota; kingdom Metazoa; phylum Arthropoda; class Insecta; order Blattodea; family Ectobiidae; genus Ectobius; species Ectobius pallidus. The sequence goes on from CAXKWD010000001.1 coordinate 94,101,404, forward strand.
GAAGGAGGCTGTAGGTTTGAGTCTCTATGTCCACCCCTAGCCCCAACGGGTTGTGTGGCGATGAGCACGATAATATGACAAGATAAAAATACTATGCCAAAGTGCACGAAAATGCGACTGTGCCAATGTGCACGACACCTCTGCGGTGGCATATCTTGTTTGAGTTTATTTCTAATAGGAACATTTAGTTTATTTACAACAGGTCCGTATGAGTCTCGGCACATTTTATTTAAGTTTATTTTTAGCAGGGACATTTACTTTATTTACAACAGGTCAGGGGCGTATTCAGAGGGGGGGCTGAGGGGGCTGCAGCCCCCCCCCCGAAACGTTAACTAATGCTAATATGTTGCACATAAGGGCACTTTAATTTCACAATTAGTAGACTATTTAATTGCACATCTTGACTCATAAAAGGTTCGGCATTTTATTCTCTACTAATTTTCTAGGAAAAATTCATTCTTTCATTGCATTTTTACCTATTTTGTTTCAGAATGAACTTTTACAACATTACAAAGCAATCTCGTAATTCCTTAGCTATGAGAAATCCATTAATAAATGTAGTAAACATAACAATAATAGAAAACATAATATTACAGTATTATACTACTGTATATTCATTTTTTAAAATACGTAGCCTATTTAGAAATATTTCATTATATTCATAAATTCAAGGTCATTTTCAGGCATTTTTAGATCATCAACTTCTGAGTCCTAGTGATAATAGTGTTAGGCTTTAACACAGCCCCTCCCGAAAAGAAATCTTGGATACGCTCCTGCAACAGGTCCACACAAGTCTGCCTAATTGCACCAGGATTTAATTGTAATATACACCTGAAAAGAATTGCAAAATAGGCCTACTGGTAATACCTATGGAACGAAAACTGTTTCTAGGCTATGTTTGTAATCTAAAGTACATGTCTCCAAGTTAATATTAAATATAATTTTGAAATAATTATCTGAGAATATGGCTATGTTGATAGATCAAAGCCTAAATTAGTCTGCTTCAAGTACAAAAGTTCAAGAATCCTGCATATAAATGTGTGTCGTGCAGCACTTTCATCACGTTTTATATACGTATATAGGGTTATACTTATGTACCGCAATTACTCCTGGATATTTTTCAGAATTCAGAATACCGCGGTAAAGTTACTTAGTTTATCCCGGTAAAGTCATACTTTCGTTGCCCGTGATCGGTTTCGACTTTTACCGCGGTAAGATGCAAACCGGCCGTGCAGCACTTTCATCACGTTTTATATACGTATATAGGGTTATACTTATGTACCGCAATTACTCCTGGATATTTTTCAGAATTCAGAATACCGCGGTAAAGTTACTTAGTTTATCCCGGTAAAGTCATACTTTCGTTGCCCGTGATCGGTTTCGACTTTTACCGCGGTAAGATGCAAACCGGCCGTGAAGGAGCCGTAAAGTGAGAAAACCGCGGTTTTCTTTCCAAGATGGAGATCAGCGTAATGTATCATATTTACGATATCTAGGCCAAAAGCTAATTGAACATAAAGAATAATGAGAGACAGGTGGGGTCTATTTGAAGAATGAACGATGGTGCATATCTTTGCAAATACTGTGGTGTAACATCGATTGAAATGACCTTCCTTTCTTACCTCAACCAAACCAGGTCCATCGAGTAGGCTAATGGGCGTAACCATGATTAGTACGATTAGTACAGTATTTATGGTGTTTGAATTCAGACAACATATATACGCAATATAATATTCCATTTTATCCTTATGAACATTTATTACTGAACAATAAGGCCAAAAAAAAAAAAAAAAAATGAAATATGGAAAACCAGTGGTCCTAGGCCAAATTTAAGTGAATGGCTGCATGCATCACGATATAGCCTGTGTATCGGTGTATAGGGTATGTAATCAATTTATCATACCTGCACGTACACGAACATAATTATAACAGACCTTTCATGGCTATTCACATGATTTTGCACCTAAAATTTCTACTAGTCGTACGGGAATAAAAGCGAGGCTATGTCGAACTCAGAGCAGAGATTTCGTAGTGTTGCAGTAGTAAGGGTGTAGCCATGTTCCCGAAAATGGCCGCCACCGACGCCGCGTCACGTATAAGACAACGTGACGCTATTATAGTCGAATCGAAAAAGCGAGACGAGCCCGTTCGTCCTGTGCTAATGCCAACCCGACCAGACCTCCCGTTTAAGAGTTAGGACCCTAAACAAAACCGACGCCGCCCCGACGCCGCCCCGACGCCGCCCCCGACCCCCTTACTATGGTCCTGTATGGCATGATGGGATTCGATTCGAACAATGCAGACGAGGCCTGTTAGCCTGTGCTACCCCTACCCCCATCTGACCCCTTTCGAAAACCGACGCCGCCCCCAGAGGGCTAGTTATGCCCCTAGGTCTTTGATCCTGTACGTTGTATGACATGATGGCATTCGATTCGAACAATGCAGACGAGGCCTGTAAGCCCGTGGTACCCACACCCTAATCAGACACCTTTCGAAAATCGACGCCTTCCCCCAGAGGGCTAGTTATGCCCTTAGATACGAGGCGAGGGCAAAGGATATATGCAAGTACGGTCTAAGAAACACATTCCTATGTTATCGAGCTCCTTTAGTTACATCGTAATGATAAAATATGGCCTAGTGTATTAATTAGAATCATATGGGTTGTGTATCCTTCCAGGATGCAATGCAGATATCGTACGAACGAAACGATATGTAATGTTTTCATATAGTTATAATAATAATAATAAAGATGGTAATATAAGGTATTGCATAGATGCGTATTCCTTTAGCTAACGACGGTCTATACCTCGATTACGCGGCAAGGGAATTTAATGTCCATGGGATGAAAGAAACACGTCATGTGTTACATTTCCTCAGTTACAGCGTAATGGTTATACATCGGACGACTGTATTAATCAAATCGAATGCCATAAAATATTAGGTAATACACAGGTGCGTATTCTGTTAACTCAGATACGTTTTAATAATCCATGGCTCACTATTTTCGCACCTTTGTCTAGTTATGAAAAGATAAAATAAGTTTATACTTACATAACCATTTCTTCTTCTTCTATACAGCATCTTTTCTTCCCTATGAACACATTTACTAATACTATCAACTAATGAAAATGATTATGTAAGGAATAGGAAATGGTTATGGTTATATTTTCATTTCAGAACGTCACAACTTTATTCGGTATCATAAGGTTGTCACGCTCCTATGAAATAATATGAATAAACAAATGGCGTCATAGTAATAGAGCTGGATGGTTTATTTCATCGGTAACCATATCAAATAAAGACAGATTATCCCAACTTGCAGGAACACTTTGTTTGTTGTTTATATAATTAAACACTTCACAGTGCATGAGAACATATTTACTCATAATGTCATTGATTATGTTAGAATTCATCACAAGGAAAGTAATGCCAAGTTACTAAATGATGAAATAAGTTTATACAGCATCGTACCCACCCAAGCAGACCCCTTTCGAGAACCGACGCTACCCGAGATGGCTAGTTATGGCCCTATGTATACGAGTCGGGGCCAGACGATATGTGCAAATAAGGTCTAAGAAACACGTTCCTATGTTACCCAGCTCCTTTAGTTACAACGTAATGATCAAATATAGGCCTAGTGTAATAATCAGATTCATAAGGGTTATGTATCCCTCAAGGATGCAATGCAGGTAACGTAGGAATGAAATGATATGTAATGTTTACACATAGTTATAATCTTATAATAATAAGGTATTGCATCGATGCGTATTCTGTTAACAAATGAGGCGCCATAACACAATACGCGGTAAGGGAATATAATGTGCCTGGGAAGAAAGAATCACGTTTCATCATATAGTTACAGCGTAATGGTTAAACAAAGGACGACTGTATTAATCTATTCTGCATGTGTTCCGCGAACATATCAATTCAAATAAGAAACTGATGTAGAAGGCTTAGTTAGATATCTAAAGTCGGAAGGATATATGCAAATACCGTCAAAGAAACACGTACCTTTGTTACCCTGCTTCTGTACCTACATTGTAATGATAAAACATAGGCCTAGTGTATTCATGTGGGTTGTGTATCCTTCAAGGATGCAATGCATGTATCCAGGAATGAAACGATATGTAATGTCTCCCACCTATGTCTAGTTAACAAAAGATAAAATAACCTTATACTTACATATCCAATTCTTCATCTTCTATACAACATCTTTTCTCCTTCCTGATGAACACTGTTACTATTACTATCAACTAATGAAAATGACTATGTAATGTAATGAATAGGAAAAGGTTAGGGATATATTGTCATTTCAGAACGTCACAACCTTATTGTATATCATAAGGTTGTCACGCTCCTATGTATAAACATTAGGCTTCAGAGTAATACGCGGTAAGGAAATATAATGTCCAAAGGAAGAAAGAAACATGTTCCCCTGTTACAGTTCCACATGTAGTTACATTGTAATGGTCAAACAACGGACGACTGTACTAATCAAAGTACCCTCTGGTGAAATAATGACGGCTTATTAAAACCCTATTGGATTAGAACCTTTCACCTCTGTCTAGGAAGCTGGCTGTATAAACAGCTTCTCTCTTGTATCCTATTATTATCCAACGTCTTGGTAATGCCGTGAACAATTATTCTATTTAAATAAAAAAACATGTGATTTGGGTGGACGCATGCCAATATTAGCTATACTAATATTAGCTATTTCACAAGTACACAGATACGTTTTAAACGATTGTCATTTTAAGGGAGAAAACCTATAGATAATATAACATCGATCAGGACGGTGTGTACATGTGTAATAATGGAATACAAGGACACTGAATTCACGATAAACACAATATCAATGGGATGTTGAAAACATCTCCGCTAGAATAACAATAATAACCCAAAGATTAGATGATTATTAGCGATATTGCTCTCCAAAACATTAGTATAGAGTCATTCCACAAAACATTCCATACTGCAATAATTATAACATCGTGTGTGTGAGAGAGAGAGAGAGAGAGAGAGAGAGAGAGAGAGAGTGATGATGCCCAGTCGGTTCCCTCTAAAAAAATTACGCTGTACATCAAGTGATAATCCAAATACGTGATCATTAAGTAACAGCTTCAAGAATAATTAGTTACTTCCTATATACCTACATATATGAAATACGATACACCATGATTTAAAATGTAGCTCATTGCAATCTGAAATACTAAGTTTATGAACGTAAGGAAAGGTTGTTGTAATACAACAGGATTTTTAACGAATCTCGACATACCCAAGTAATAAGGCATTAGTAATACGTTTATATAATATAATATGTGTACCAGAGGTTTAAATGAATCATATTTACATTTTCAGGCATGAGCCAAAATTCCTTTTTGTGATGCATTCAGGCAATCTACACTCACGACCTTGGCCACAATTTTGATCGTGGAAGAATGCAGCCCTCGTCTGAAACATATAAAAAACATCACATATTATAAGTAACACAATATGATACTAGAATTAAATGTTAAGGTAGGTGATAAAAATACTTACAGCCATTTTCAAAGTGACGAATACTTTACACTTTCTCGTGCACTTCCTACTCCAATGCTTAAAATGACCCTCTCGAGGAGATCGACACCTGTGGAAATGCCTTGAACCATAGCACACTTGGTCATGTCCTATGTCCGTGTGGGTAATAGCATCTCCAGCCATATCGTGAAGAGTGTTGCCACAGGGTAGGATTTCCGAGAGCTCGACATGCTCTTGATTATGGCCCCATACGTGTGTGTTTCGGATGGTAACTCCTCAGTCCTCAGCTCACGCCCCCCACCCGTTATGTATCTTAATTGTGTAGGATTCCGTCGGCTCAGGCGATGACGAGGCAGGCATCTCCATGTCAGGGATGATAAATTCCTCGCCCTGAGGTATAACCTCTTCGGGGATATCCCTGCACATCTCCTGAATTAGATCTTGCGATGGAGTTAGTGTAGACATGGTTAAGTTTTTAATGTTGAAAATTAACAGTTCCTTATATACGAGAGTTCGCATGCTGGGTCCTCCCACCACACATGTCAGGGTGGGGGCTGTGTTTTGATAACAATGTCCAACAGGAATTTGTTGTTTAAAGAAACGGTTGTCTTAATGTTATAGTAATAAACATATTACGTAAACATGCTTTCCCTCCTTACAGTATGAAGAACAATGATTTGGCATGTGTCATGAAGATAATCAGCTTCAGGTGTAATTAAAACGGTGTTGGAATAAAGAATATCCGGAATCATTTAAATAAAACACAAAATAATACTCATATGTATATAATTAATACCGTTATGTACAAGGAATACGAGGAGAGTAAGTTGCCTCAAATTAATTTGACAAATGAAAGGTATTAATGCACATATCGAGTTTAAATGTATTTAAATAAAACACAATATACTACTAACATGCATAAAATTAAATGGAAAAGTTCTCTGATGGTTTGAACACTGTTATGTAAACGTTTGTACTCTTTAACACTAACCAGAATGCCTTTTTAGAACTTGTAACATATGGTAATTGAATTTTATCCTTTTCATCCTCCATAGGCATGTATACCTTTGTACCTTCCGAAGGAAATATGTTTCCAATGTTACCCTGCTCCTGTAGTTACAGCGTAATGAGAAATCGTAGGCCTACTGTATTAATCAGATTCATATGCGATGTGTATCCTTCAACGATGCAATAGTGTCAATGTGGTCTGGATGAGCACCCTTGCGCAAACTGTATAAAACACAACTGTCTTCCTTGAACACTTCAGTCACTATGAAATCTCACAGAATACGATTTAAATCAAAAAAGTATTCACAAACTGTCAAACTTGTTATTACTTGGAAGAAGAGAACATACTACTTCTACAGTGCAGTCGCTATGAAAACAAAATTATTTATTATCAGTCATGGTAGAAATTGTGTCTTACACCGATGCGTTCCCGGAGATGATAAAAAAAACACACACACAATCAATCACCTATCCTTTACGGTTACGACCAAAACGTATAAGGGATCTAGGAAAAAAACTAGTCATAAATACCATCACCTAAGCTAATATCTCAATTAATAATTTAGTTTTCATAACGAATGGAGTGCACAAAGAATATATTTTCAAAACTGTTTCAAATATGTTAGCCTCAGGATGGATATTTTAAATTCGATACGCTGCCAGTGCGCATGTTTATGTGTCGGTTTTTGAAATGTAAAGACAATACTAGGAAATTAAATAGGTTTTATAAGGTAGACAACTTTAAATGTTGGACGAAGTTTCAGTTAATATCACAAATAATATAACTATGGGAAATTATTTTAGGTTATGTTAGGTTATTGCATCTGGCATTTTTAAATTATGTCTATAGGTTAGGAAAGGTTAGGTTATATTATGTTAGGTTAGGTGATGTGCTGTAATCTGTGCATACGGATCGAGGAAATTGAAGAAAAAACTTGGCGCGCGCGCCTGAGCCGACGGAATCCTACACAATTAAGATACATAACGGGTGGGGGGCGTGAGCTGAGGACTGAGGAGTTCCCATCCGAAACACACAAGTATGGGGCCATAATCAAGAGCATGTCGAGTTTTCGGAAATCCTACCCTGTGGCAACACTCTTCACGATATGGCTGGAGATGCTATTACCCACACGGACATAGGACATGACCAAGTGTGCTATGGTTCAAGGCATTTCCACAGGTTTCGATCTCCTCGAGAGGGTCATTTTAAGCATTGGAGTAGGAAGTGCACGAGAAAGTGTAAAGTATTCGTCACTTTGAAAATGGCTGTAAGTATTTTTATCACCTACCTTAACATTTAATTCTAGTATCATATTGTGTTACTTATAATATGTGATGTTTTTTATATGTTTCAGACGAGGGCTGCATTCTTCCACGATCAAAATTGTGGCCAAGGTCGTGAGTGTAGATTGCCTGAATGCATCACAAAAAGGAATTTTGGCTCATGCCTGAAAATGTAAATATGATTCATTTAAACCTCTGGTACACATATTATATTATATAAACGTATTACTAATGCCTTATTTCTTGGGTATGTTTATTACACTAACATTCAGCCAAAAGCTTCTTTAAGCAACAGATTCCTGCGGGAGATTGCAATCTAATGAAAGGTATTCAATGTATAAACATGAATCGCCTAAGGGAGAGAGAGTTTGAGTTTAAACTATATGTGTGGCATGCGTCCACCCAAATGACATGTTTTTTTATTTAAATAGAATAATTGTTCTCGGCATTACCAAGACGTTGGATAATAATAGGATAGAAGAGAGAAGCTGTTTATACAGTCAGCTTCCTAGACAGAGGTGAAAGGTTCTAATCCAATAGGGTTTTAATAAGCCGTCATTATTTCACCAGAGGGTACTTTGATTAATACAGTCGTCCGTTGTTTGACCATTACAATGTAAGTACATGTGGAACTGTAACACGGGAACGTGTTTCTTTCTTCCTTTGGACATTATATTTCCTTACCGCGTATTACTCTGAAACCTAATGTTTATACATGGGAGCGTGACAACCTTATGATATACAATAAGGTTGTGACGTTCTGAAATGACAATATAACCCTAACCATTTCCTATTCATTACATTACATAGTCATTTTCATTAGTTGATAGTAATAGTAACAGTGTTCATCAGGAAGGAGAAAAGATGTTGTATAGAAGATGTAGAATTGGATATGTAAGTATAAGGTTATTTTATCTTTTGTTAACTAGACATAGGTGGGAGACATTACATATCGTTTCATACCTGGATACCTGCATTGCATCCTTCAAGGATACACAACCCATATGAATACACTAGGTCTATGTTTTATCATTACAATGTAGGTACAGAAGCAGGGTAACAAAGGTACGTGTTTCTTTGACGGTATTTGCATATATCCTTCCGACTTTAGATATCTAACTAAGGCTTCTAAATCAGTCTCTTATTTAAATTGATATGTTGGCGGAACACATGCAGAATAGATTAATACAGTCGTCCTTTGTTTAACCATTACGCTGTAACTATATGATGAAACGTGATTCTTTCTTCCCAGGCACATTATATTCCCTTACCGCGTATTGTGTTATGGCGCCTCATTTGTTAACAGAATACGCATCGATGCAATACCTTATTATTATAAGATTATAACTATGTGTAAACATTACATATCATTCCATTCCTACGTTACCTGCATTGCATCCTTGAGGGATACATAACCCTTATGAATCTGATTATTACACTAGGCCTATATTTGATCATTACGTTGTAACTAAAGGAGCTGGGTAACATAGGAACGTGTTTCTTAGACCTTATTTGCATATACCGTCTGGCCCCGACTCGTATACATAGGGCCATAACTAGCCATCTTGGGTAGCGTCGGTTCTCGAAAGGGGTCTGCTTGGGTGGGTACGATGCTGTATAAACTTATTTCATCATTTAGTAACTTGGCATTACTTTCCTTGTGATGAATTCTAACATAATCAATGACATTATGAGTAAATATGTTCTCATGCAATGTGAAGTGTTTAATTATATAAACAACAAACAAAGTGTTCCTGCAAGTTGGGATAATCTGTCTTTATTTGATATGGTTACCGATGAAATAAACCATCCAGCTCTATTACTATGACGCCATTTGTTTATTCATATTATTTCATAGGAGCGTGACAACCTTATGATACCGAATAAAGTTGTGACGTTCTGAAATGAAAATATAACCATAACCATTTCCTATTCCTTACATAATCATTTTCATTAGTTGATAGTATTAGTAACAGTGTTCGTTCATAGGGCAAAAAAGATGCTGTATAGAAGAAAAAGAAATGGTTATGTAAGTATAAACTTATTTTATATTTTCATAGCTAGACAAAGGTGCGAAAATAGTGAGCCATGGATTATTAAAACGTATCTGAGTTAACAGAATACGCACCTGTGTATTACCTAATATTTTATGGCATTCGATTTGATTAATACAGTCGTTCGATGTATAACCATTATGCTGTAACTGAGGAACGTGCCGTGTTTCTTTCATCCCAAGGACATTAAATTCCCTTACCGCGTAATCGAGGTATAGACCGTCGTTAGCTAAAGGAATACGCATCTATGCAATACCTTATATTACCATCTTTATTATTATTATTATAACTATATGAAAACATTACATATCGTTTCGTTCGTACGATATCTGCATTGCATCCTGGAAGGATACACAACCCATATGATTCTAATTAATACAGTAGGCCATATTTTATCATTACGATGTAACTAAAGGAGCTCGATAACATAGGAATGTGTTTTTTAGACCGTATTTGCATATATTCTTTGCCCTCGCCTCGTATCTAAGGGCATAACTAGCCCTCTGGGGGGAAGTCGTCGGTTTTCGAAAGGGGTCTGATTAGGGTGTGGGTACCACGGGCTTACAGGCCTCGTCTGCATTGTTCGAATCGAATGCCATCATGTCATACAACGTACAGGATCAAAGACCTAGGGGCATAACTAGCCCTCTGGGAGCGGCGTCGGTTTTCGAAAGGGGTCTGATGGGGGTAGGGGTAGCACAGGCTAACAGGCCTCGTCTGCATTGTTCGAATCGAATCCCATCATGCCATACAGGACCATAGTAAGGGGGTCGGGGGCGGCGTCGGGGCGGCGTCGGTTTTGTTTAGGGTCCTAACTCTTAAACGCGGGGTCTGGCCGGGTTGGCATTAGCACAGGACGAACGGGCTCGTCTCGCTTTTTCGATTCGACTATAATAGCGTCACGTTGTCTTATACGTGACGAGGCGTCGGTGGCGGCCATTTTCGGGAACATGGCTACACCCTTACTACTTGTTGCTTTGCCTTGGATTGCACACGTGTGAGAATTATTCTTTAAAACATCAATGTTATTTTATTGAAATGTACAGACAGGTGGGATCTATTTGAAGAATGAACGATGGTACATATCTTTGCAAATACTGTGCTGTAACATCGATTGAAATGACCTTCCTTTCTCACCTCAACCAAACCAGTAGCAGGCGAAACCAACTTATTTCACGATTGGTACAGTATCTATGTTGCTTGAATTCAAAGTATGAATTCAGACGACATATATACGCAATATAATATTCCCTTTTATCCTTATGACCATCTTTTTATTGAATAATAAGGCAACAAATAAATTGTATTTGGAAAACCAATTGCCTAGGCGATCCACCGTGACTGGCAGACGTGCAGAGAGAGAGAGAGAGAGAGAGAGAGAGAACCTAGCGGCCATGGAAGAAACCATCAACGAGAATGGAGTCGGCGCAGAGTAACCGCAATATTTCCAAGCATTAGCAAACCGCGGTATTTTAGCAATGGTGCACAGAGATTTTGAGAATACCCCGGTATTACGTTTGCCGCGGTAACGAAACGGCTGAGAAAACCGGAGAATGATGCACTCGGCCATTAATCACGGACTTAACACATACAACAAATGGCAACAATAGGACTTCGGGTAGTGACGTCATAGCTGTTCTTGTCATGCGTGTGGTGGCCTTGTTCATTTGTCAGGGCAGTCGTTGGTCAGGACAAGGAAACATAATATCAGGCAAAGAGATGCCTTTAAGAAAGCTCAGGAAGACAAAGTAGGCGTAGAATTAAATGGCAATCATCCGATTTTAGCTTATGCAGATGATGTTTGTCTGTTGGGCGATGACATAAACACAATCGGGAGAAATGCAGAAAGTCTTTCCGATGTCTTCAGGAATGTTGGATTGGATATTAATATAAATATATGGTAATGAAACGTTATAATAATGCGCTGCAAAATATTGGAATAGCAGATAAAGAAATCAAACAAGTGGCGAAATTCAAATATCTGAGAGCAATAAATACAGATACAAATAATATTATAGTAAAAGTTAAGTGTTGACTAAAATAAAAAATGCTTGCTTTTATTCTCCTCTTTTTATTTAGAAATCTTAAAAAAAAGACAATTATCCTGCCGTGAGACATGGTCCCTTACTCCTCGGAAAGAACTTAATCCGAGAGTGTTCGAAAACTAGGTGCGTGGGAAAATATTCGGACCTAAGAGAGATGAAAACAGGGACTGGAGAAAACTGCATAATGACGAGCTTTATACCGAATATAGTAGCCTAAGCCTAATTAAATAACGGAGGATGAAATCGGCTGGACATTTTGCTCGAATAGGGAAGGAAAGGCGTGTCTCAAAAATATCGACTGGGAGACCCGAAGGAAAAATATTACTTGGAAGACTTAGGCGTAGATGGAAATACAATATTAGAATAGATTTAAGGGAAGGAGTATTTGTGAGGGGTGATTGGATGGAGTTCACACAGAATAGGATTGAATGGCGTGCTCAGGTAAGTGCGGCAATGAATTTCCGGGTTCCATAAAATAGATAATATTCCTATAGTTTGCTTTGGAATTGTCTATTACCATTGAGTAAACAGTAAGTACTTTGCATTTTAAAGATTACTTTTAATTACTGGGTTTTATGACTTCACTCTTGAAATCCATGGATTCAATATGAAAGCAATGAGTCTACTTATCGATAGTCGCGGTCATCATCTTCTTAACGGCTTTTGTTGTTTCGTTTTTTTGACCAGAGCTGCTACTTATTTATAAAGTATATCTTTATTTTTTCTTACGAGGGTCAGTACAATTGAGGAACACCATATTGCAAGAACCACTGATTTCACGTTCTATCGATGTTCTTTCAAGGTTGGCGAATACCGACCTTGCATATGCAATAACCCACTTATCACCTATTTTCATCCTATAACTTCGCTATAAATTGAACTAGAAAATTAACATATATGTTATGGTTCATTTAATTCCAATCTTATACTGTATTATAGCATTAATTGTCTGGGCTGTTTGCAAGACAGACGAAGGAATTAAAAAGAGGACAGAACATAACACAGGTCTGCAACTAAAAAACTGCATAGGATGTCTATTAATTTTCGTGCAGAATTTTACTTCCTAATACCTAAAAAAATACCAAAAAGCTTCTATCACGTCCATTTTTTATGTAAGTGAAGTGGTTATATTTATTTTTCATAAAATTTATTTTTTATTGAAAATCCGGTAAATTATCTTACAAATTCTCATAAACAATTGATTTTTACATTAATTTATTCAATTATAGCTTATCTATACAATATATAATGTTAACTGTTAGAGGTGAGTGGTGGAGGGGGGCGGCACAAGTCAAAGAAGTTCAGTATCGCACATGAAAGTAGAGCCGCCATCAGTAGACACATCGCTTTCAAACTGAACCGTGCTGTTGTTTCTATTTCGTAATCATGGCTCCAAGAGGTTGTGTTATGTCTCCTGATAGCTTTTGTTTTATTTGTGGTGAATACACTGTGAAACGTCAACAGAGAAACATTAATGATTTTGTGAAGAAGGTTTATTTTGCTTACTTCAAATTAAAACTTGGGGATCAAGACAAACCATGGGCCCCTCACAAGGTGTGTAGAAGATGTGAGGAAGATCTTCGTTTGTGGTTTAAGGGTAAGAAAAACTCATTTCGTTTTGGAATTCCTATGATATGGCGTGAGCAGAAAAGTCATACAACCGATTGCTATTTCTGTTCAGTATATGTAAAGGGATTTAATACAAAAAATAGAAAGAACATATCTTATCCTAACCTTGACTCAGCTATTCGTCCAGTGCCCCATAGCTCTGAAATACCAATCCCACAGCCACCTTCCAGTTTAGATGAATACTTGAGTGAGTCAGAGGACGAAGACACATTACCTCCCCAGGACGAATCAAGCTCAGATTTTTCTGTTGACGAGGGGCCTGAACTATTTTCTCAGAGTGAGCTCAATGACCTAGTAAGAGATTTAGGTCTATCAAAAGATGCAGCCGAATTGCTAGGTTCGAGACTAAAAAACAAAAACCTTCTGTCATCTGGTACCTCATTTTCGTGGTATAGGCACCGAGAGAAAGAATTTACTCAGTTTTTCTCCAAAGAGGGACATCTAGTTTTTTGTAATGATGTACAAGGGCTCATGAAGTGCTTTGATGTAGAATATGATTCATCTGAATAGCACCTATTCATTGATTTGTCCAAAGCTAGTCTTAAAGCAGTCTTGCTGCACAATCGAAATACTTTTGCATCCCTCCCTATGGGACACTCGATGCATATGGAAGAAAACTATAACGATTTGGCCATTATTCTAGAAAAAATCAAATATCAAGACCATCAATGGATGGTTTGTGGGGACTTCAAAATACTAACCATGCTTTTGGGTCAGCAGTCAGGTTATACAAAGTACCCATGTTTTCTATGCTTGTGGGATAGTAGAGCCAGAGAGCAGCATTGAACCAAAAGTGACTGGTCACTGCGAGAAACCCTAAAACCCGGCAAGAAAAACGTCATCAATACGACTCTGGTTCCACCAGAAAAGGTTTTATTGCCCCCTCTTCACATTAAATTGGGGCTTATGAAACAGTTTGTAAAATCACTGCAAAAGGATGGGAATTGTTTTAGATATCTGTGTTCTAAAGTCCCGAAGCTGTCTGAAGCCAAGTTGAAAGAGGGAGTTTTCACTGGTCCCGACATAAGAAAACTTTTATCCGACTCCCTCTTTGTGGAAAGTATGAATGAGAAGGAAAAAGAAGCTTGGGAATCGTTCAAGGGTGTAGTGTTAAGATTTTTGGGAAATACTAAGGATCCTGACTACAAAACCATTGTGCATCGTATGATGGCAGCGTACAAAGCTCAAGGATGCAAGGTGAGCTTAAAGGTTCATTTTTTACACTCCCATATAGAATATTTTGCTGAAAACTTGGGAGCTTACAGTGAAGAAATGGGTGAACGGTTTCACCAGGATGTCCGTGATATCGAGAGACGGTACCAAGGAAGATGGGATGTCAATATGCTTGCGGACTACTGTTGGATGCTTAAGCGGGAAACCAAAGATGGAAATCGGAAACGAGTCCGGCGAAGCATCAAAGAGAAGAAGAAAAGGTTTCACAAAAAAGATGAATAAACATAAAATAGTAGTAGTGATGTTTTAGCGGTGACGTAGTCGATGGGTCGAAGGTGGGTCCAGATGACGTCACACTCTATTAACCGCAGGTGTGCGCCATATGTTACAAGTCGGATTATGAACTTGCGTCAGTGATCTGACATGTGGACATTTAATTAGTCACGTACACAGTGTTCGCGAATGTCATTAAAGATAATCCTCTTAACATGAATGAGGTCTTACTGCTATCATTCTGGTAAACAATTCTCAATGCTAAAACTAAAAACTAAACTCCGTAGCGCTACACCCCTGGAGGGACTTGGCCTACCACCCGACCGCTGCGTCATCTTTCGTAGGCAGATGGCAGGATTGGGGCATGTGGTTAGCATACCGACACCCACGGTCGTTAATGGTGGTTTTCTTGACCGGAGCCGTTACTTTTCTATCAAGTAGCTCCTCAATTTGAATCACGAGGCTGAGTGCACCCCTACCAGACCTCCCTACCTCAGAAAAATCCGAGGAGGTACCGGGAATCGAACCCGAGCCGACGGATAGGTCCTGCACTGTGGTCACCACACAACCGGTCAAGATAAGACCTGTTATACATGATTATAAGGGGTTACTTGTGATAATCCTTTAACCCCGCCTCGCATGAGGAGGTCCTGCACTGTGTTCAAATCTCAACAAGTCGAGACAAGTTATATTACCACGTTTCGGCGGTAATTTTAAAAAATAACGGTTATTATGCACGCCATTACTAAGCCACACCCTTGGCACCCATTATATCTCATTCTTACAACGCATGCGCACCAACAGTTTTTACAATCTAGGCGGTTCGTTTAAAAATAGAATACCTTAGCGCCAGGTGTTCCAGCGGCCGCATCCCCAACTATCACTTTTTGGTTATCAATTAAAATTAGGTTTTTTTATTTTATTTTAACATTGGCTATATTTTTGATTTCATTTCGCTATTACCATTTTTTTATATTCCGATTCCGAATCGAGTATATTTACGAGAAATCGATACCATGATTAATTTTATCGATTGATCGACATTTTATTCCATAAGAGTCAGATTGGCCGAGCGGTCTAAGGCGCTAGACTTAAGTTCTGGTCCCCTAAAGGGGTCGTGGGTTCGAATCCCACATCTGACATATTTTTAAAATTTAATATTTATCCTGACCAAATCTAAAAATATCATATCTCATCGTAGTTTATTTAATTACCATCAGATGGTGATATTATACAGTGAACATTTAATCAATAAAAAAAAACTAAGAGAAAATCATGTGTAATGTAGCACTGTGTAAAAAGAAATTATAGGTTTCTTGTGTGCGGATATCATTACCCCGATTTAATTCATCCCACTGATAGCTGTCATCATGGAAGCTACTACATGGTTCATGTGTGATCAGTGTGTATAACGCATGTGATTAACCGCAGGAGTTCGCCATATGTTACAAGTCGGATTATGAACTTGCGTCAGTGATCTGACATGTAGACATTTAATTAGTCACGTACACAGTGTTCGCGAATGCCATTAAAGATAATCCTCTTAACCTCTGTCTTATTATTTTAATGAGGTCTTACTGCTATCATTCTGGTAAACAAGAGTTCAATATTCTCAATACGCTTCCTTATAAAATAAATCTTATAACACTGTGTAAAAAGAAATTATAGGTGTGCGGATATCATTACCACGATGTAATTCATTCCACTGATAGCTGTCATTCCTTTGATCCAGGGGTGTCCTTTGACGTCACGGGAGTCGATTCAAACAAGGGAGATACGCCCATTCGCACCATGCTATCCGCGACCCATCCAGACGCTTCGTTTGCGAGTTAGGCCCTAAGAATTATTGTTCCCATTACGCAACAGGAACAGGTTCTATCGTTATGCCTTTTATACCAGGGCACATGTGTGACGTCATGGGAGTAGTTTCGAACAATGTAGTTACGTCCTTTCGCACTATGTTATCCATATTCATCCGAAAGGCTGTAATTAGGTCCTTTGGACCAAGGAGATGTTTTGGACGTCATGGTAGTCGTTTCGAACAATTGAGTTACGCCATTTAGCACTATGCTATCCCCGATTCATCCCAACGGCTGTAATTAGACCCTTTGAACCAAGGAGAGGTTATAGACGTCATGGTAGTCGATTCGAACAATTGAGTTACACCATTTAAGGGAATGCACCACTGAAATTATTAAAATCGAAAGTTTTCAAGCAATATAGCTCAAAATTTTACCATAAACTTGTCTCATGCATTTATTTTATGGTTTAAAATTTCATCCTAATATCTCGAAAAGTTTTTGAGTTATTAATTTTCATAGTATAAAAGTAGAGCGATTTTCAAAATACTCCACACGATGAAAATTAACAAAAATTAATTTTTTTTCAAACACACTTTATTTATCTAACTATGAAGAAAAAATTTGTCATATGATTTTTTTCTAAGGTTTATGGTTCCTGAGATAAAAAAAAGTCTAAGATATATATATATTTATATTTCAAAATTTCAAAAATATATTTATTTGTAAAATTCATAACTAATAAAATATTCATAATTTCAAAAATTCATATGACAGATTTTTATAACTACACCTTAAGAACACGTGCTGAAAATTTGAGAGAAATTGCATGAAGACTTCATCGTGTGGAGTGTTTTAAATTAAGAAAAATGATGAAAAAAAAAATAGTTAGATAAACGATCTTTAAGGGCAGGCAGGTAGCAGTCAGGAACGTGCGCAAGGCCATTTAAAAGTCAACTGACGCCCTTTCAACACGCAGAATGTCATAAACGAAAATAGATTCTGAAACTAGAATGTTTGTAGAATTTTATCAGTACAAAAATGAAAAATGACTTTTTTTCACAATTTTTAACAAATCTCAGTGGTGCATTCCCTTAACACTATGCTATCCCCGATTCATCCCAAAGGCTGTAATTAGGCCCTTTTGTCCAACGATACGTTATGGACGTCATGGTACTCGTTTCGAACAATTGAGTTACGCCATTTAACACTATGCTATCCCCGATTCATCCCGACGGCTGTAATTAGACCCTTTGGACTAAGGCATGGTAGTCGATTCGAACAAGTAATTAAGGAATCCCGCACAATGTGCATTATCTTAACCTACTGACAAACACCCAGTCCTGAACCCGGGGAGGGGGTCTTTCACTACTGAAAAATCCCCGACTCGGCCGGGAATCGAACCCGGGCCGCCGGAGTGGAAGGTAGGCGTGCTACCGACTCACCCACGGCGCGGACAATTGAGTTACGCCATTTAGCACTATGCTATCCCCGATTCAACCCAACGGCTGTAATTAGGCCCTTTGGACCAAGGAGAGGTTATAGACGTCATGGTAGTCGAATCGAATAATTGAGATACGCCATTTAACACTATGCTATCCCTTACACCGCTATAATGTATACACAGTTGCTTTAATGACATTCGCGAACACTGTGTACGTGACTAATTATATGTCCATATGTCAGATCACTGACGCAAGTTCATAATCCGCCTTGTAACATATGGCGAACACCTGCGGTTAATAGAGTGTTCCCTTCACGCGTCATAGACCACAAGCATGTTTTATCTATTTTTTACAGGAAGCTGTTCGCCCTTGGAAGGATTGTGTAAATAAAAAACAGACAATGTTATGAATGAATTTATTTCAACTCATGATTACAAAACTCTTTAAAATTATACCGTGAATGCATCCAGAGTTTAAGCACCATTACATTCTGCAGGGCACAGTTCATTCCCCGACGTGGGTGAAATAGGCACTTTACGTTACAGTCTCTTAATTTGTCCATCTTTGGTCCACCAAGATCGTCAAACAAGGGAGATACGCCCATTCGCACCGTGCTATCCGCGACCCATCCAGACGCTTCGTTTGCGAGTTAGAGCCTAAGAACCATTGTTCCCGTTACGCAACAGGAACAGGTTCTATCGTTATGCCTTTTATACCAGGGTACGTATGTAACGTCATGGGAGTCGTTTCGAACAACGTAGTTACGTCCTTTCGCACTATGTTATCCATATTCATCCCAAACGCTGTAATTAGGCCCTTTGGACCAAGGAGAGGTTTTGGACGTCATGGTAGTCGTTTCAAACAATAGAGTTACGCCATTTAACACTATGCTATCCCCGATTCATCCCTACGGTGTAATTAGACCCTTTGGACCAAGGAGAGGTTTTGGACGTCATGGTAGTCGTTTCGAACAATTGAGTTACGTCATTTAGCATTATGCTATCCCTGATTCATCCCAACGGCTGTAATTAGGCCATTTGGACCAAGGAGAAGTTATAGACGTCATGGCAGTCGATTCGAACAATTGAGTTACGCCATTTAACACTATGCTATCCCCGACTCATCCCAAAGGCTGTAATTTGGCCCTTTTGTCCAACGATACGTTATGGACGTCATGGTACTCGTTTCGAACAATTGAGTTACGCCATTTAACACTATGCTATCCCCGATTCAAGCCGACGGCTGTAATTAGACCCTTTGGACTAAGGAGAGGTTTTGGACGTCATGGTAGTCGATTCGAACAATTGAGTTACGCCATTTAGCACTATGCTATCCCCGATTCATCCCAACGGTTGTAATTAGGCCCTTTGGACCAAGGAGAGGTTATAGACGTCATGGTAGTCGATTCGAACAATTGAGTTACGCCATTTAACACTATGCTATCCCTGATTCATCCCAAAGGCTGTAATTAGACCCTTTTGTCCAACGATACGTTATGGACGTCATGGTACTCGTTTCGAACAATTGAGTTACGCCTTTAACACGATGCTGTCCTCGATTCATCCCGACGGCTGTAATTAGGCCCTTTGGGCTAAGGGGAGGTTTTGGACGTCATGGTAGTCGTTTCGAACAATTGAGTTATGTCATTTAACACCATGTTATCCCCGATTCATCCCACGGCTGTAATTAGACCCTTTGGACCAAGGAGAGGTTATGGACGTCATGGTAGTCGATTCGCCTTCACCACAGCCCCTGTCCCACTCCCGCCACAAGTCATATCGATTTTTGACAGGAAACTGGTTTATCTTCAGTGTGAACATGCAACTGTTCACAAACATTGTTTGTATGGGGAGGAAAAACTACATCATGCAGGTGTTGGTAAATAAAAATAAGAGATTGCTATGAATTGAATTTATTCAAAGTATAAGTACAGAAATCTTTAAAAGTATAATGAGTCTTCATCCAAAGTCTTAATAGAAAGACATTCTGTAGTACACAGTTCAAATCTCGCCTGGGTGAAATATCCCGATTTCAGATCTTCGTTCTGCTTCGTACAATCAATGACCATGACTGGCGTATGTTTTACGAAATCGTTCCTTTTAAGTAGCAAACAATATTAGGATATGCCATGTTTCGCCGTGCAGGAGGTCAATATTGATGTGAATGTATTTTTAAAAGTTTACACGAATAACAGTTTTTTATCATTGGATTTGGACCATCGAAACAACAATCACTGTAATGATTCTTGCATCATTTCAAGCTCTTTTACATATTCTGGAAGTCTGTCATAAACTCTATAAATAATCCCAGCCGCGCATTCGGATAGAAACTTAGGATGCAATAATGTCAGCTCTTCATCGGTGTGACTGATCAAGTGCCCGTTTTGAAAGAACTTTATAATAGACCGCCATACTGACTGCTCCATGACTAATGGAGCGATGAAGCCTTTCCTTATCTTTGTAGGTATTATCCGGACGAACGAACAAATCACTATGGAATTTCACGTTTTCTCATTGTATCACACCGCTTTCTCTCAACTCTGTTATAATCTCCAATATTTCGTTGTTATGCGAGTGATTCCCCACCTCAGATGATGACTCCAACAAACGAAGTCTATGAACCAATTCATTCGGGTCATCCCAATACTTATAGTCTATTTTGTGATTCACATATAAGTCCTTCCACATGCCTGTAGGTTGCGACGAAGCCTGATCGGATGAGTCTGAATATTGCTCTTCCTCCTCTTCCGGAAATGAATCTGAACATTGATCCTCCTCTTCTTCTTTTTCTTCTTCATCTTTACCCTCCTCTTCCGGAAATAATTTTTTAATGATGTAATGATATTTTTGAGTATTGACTCTACATATGTTTTCGCTCTCGTCGAAATTTTCTTTGTGAGCGCTAGTCTTCTCCAAAATCTCCTTATACGTGGTTAAGTCATAACGGTTGTATAAATCTTTATTTGGTCTACTTTTCGTTAGTAGTTCAAGTAGTCCAGGACGGCCGATATATCTCTCGTTACCTATATAAATGTTGTCGTTTTTAATGGTGACGGGCGATTTACCAATGGTGAATACCTGCCTATCGGGATTCCAGTTTATTCCGTAAACGTCATCATCATTTCTCGGTTTAAGCTGAACGAGTTTCTGGATGTAAGGTGCAGACACTCGCCCGTAGAAATTTTCTAGCATATAGTTATTATGCTTCTGCGGAATTTGATCAGAGGGCTGATATGATCCATATTCCATTTCTGGATCCTGTGATTCATGCTGATTTTTGTCTTCATTCAAGTTCACGATTTCTTCCAAGGGGTCGGTTATCGGATTTACAATATCGCTAATCTCTTGTTTTGATCGAAGGTTAGGTTTTCTTAATGTTAAATATTTGTCACGTATAGAATTGATATGTCTCGCATTGTCTGGAAACATATGTATATCCCGATCTCGTGGGAAGAGTTTATGCACACTTATCAAGTGCTTCTTCAGACTGTAGTATTATGATCTTTCATTTTTATTTCAACTTTCGTATGCTTCGACCTTCTGCAAAGTTTGCACATACCATAAGGCTGCTCACATCCATCAAATAACTCGAAAAAATCATCATATTTACTGGTTGACAGTTTCGATTGCGGGCATACATCATCATTACTTTGATCAGAAATGTTCTCGTCACTCATTTCGTAACCTCACCCTCGCAGAATCAAAGACGAAAAGCAACTAACTATATTTTACATACATCAATTATTTATCAAGTTTTACTTCGGTAAAACTATCGGTCTCGGTAACGGTCTCGGTCTCGGTCTCGGTCTCGGTCTTGTGTATTTACCATACATCATCTCTTTATTACTAAAACTCGTGGCGTCTAACAAAAAAGATCATTTTAGTCATATCTTGCACATAATACTTGTTTCATCAGACTTCACTGACAGCTGGTAGGTCTAGGTCTCGTTCACGCAAGACATCATCCTTTTGTTAGAACTTCTTATACGATTTTTACGATGTTATAAAGGCGCGCAAAGGAGCGCATTAATTGTCAGCTAACAGCAGAACATTAGTTTAGGTTAGGTTAGGTTAGGTTAGGTTATGTTATTATTATCCCCGCCCGCCCAAGTCCCCCTTTGTGGGGACCCCTGTACAGTCCAGCACTCCTTGGGCGGGCGTTGGACAAAAGGGTCTAATTACAGCCTTTGGGATGAATCAGGGATAGCATAGTGTTAAATGGCGTAACTCAATTGTTCGAATCGACTACCATGACGTCTATAACCTCTCCTTGGTCCAAAGGGCCTAATTACAACCGTTGGGATGAATCGGGGATAGCATAGTGCTAAATGGCGTAACTCAATTGTTCGAATCGACTACCACGACGTCCAAAACCTCTCCTTAGTCCAAAGGGTCTAATTACAGCCGTCGGCTTGAATCGGGGATAGCATAGTGTTAAATGGCGTAACTCAATTGTTCGAAACGAGTACCATGACGTCCATAACGTATCGTTGGACAAAAGGGCCAAATTACAGCCTTTGGGATGAGTCGGGGATAGCATAGTGTTAAATGGCGTAACTCAATTGTTCGAATCGACTGCCATGACGTCTATAACTTCTCCTTGGTCCAAATGGCCTAATTACAGCCGTTGGGATGAATCAGGGATAGCATAATGCTAAATGACGTAACTCAATTGTTCGAAACGACTACCATGACGTCCAAAACCTCTCCTTGGTCCAAAGGGTCTAATTACACCGTAGGGATGAATCGGGGATAGCATAGTGTTAAATGGCGTAACTCTATTGTTTGAAACGACTACCATGACGTCCAAAACCTCTCCTTGGTCCAAAGGGCCTAATTACAGCGTTTGGGATGAATATGGATAACATAGTGCGAAAGGACGTAACTACGTTGTTCGAAACGACTCCCATGACGTTACATACGTACCCTGGTATAAAAGGCATAACGATAGAACCTGTTCCTGTTGCGTAACGGGAACAATGGTTCTTAGGCTCTAACTCGCAAACGAAGCGTCTGGATGGGTCGCGGATAGCACGGTGCGAATGGGCGTATCTCCCTTGTTTGACGATCTTGGTGGACCAAAGATGGACAAATTAAGAGACTGTAACGTAAAGTGCCTATTTCACCCACGTCGGGGAATGAACTGTGCCCTGCAGAATGTAATGGTGCTTAAACTCTGGATGCATTCACGGTATAATTTTAAGGAGTTATGTAATCATGAGTTGAAATAAATTCATTCATAACATTGTCTGTTTTTTATTTACACAATCCTTCCAAGGGCGAACAGCTTCCTGTAAAAAATAGATAAAACATGCTTGTGGTCTATGACGCGTGAAGGAAACACTCTATTAACCGCAGGTGTTCGCCATATGTTACAAGGCGGATTATGAACTTGCGTCAGTGATCTGACATATGGACATTTAATTAGTCACGTACACAGTGTTCGCGAATGTCATTAAAGCAACTGTGTATACATTATAGCGGTGTAAGGGATAGCATAGTGTTAAATGGCGTAACTCAATTGTTCGATTCGACTACCATGACGTCTATAACCTCTCCTTGGTCCAAAGGGCCTAATTACAGCCGTTGGGATGAATCGGGGATAGCATAGTGCTAAATGGCGTAACTCAATTGTCCGCGCCGTGGGTGAGTCGGTAGCACGCCTACCTTCTACTCCGGCGGCCCGGGTTCGATTCCCGGCCGAGTCGGGGATTTTTAAGTAGTGAAAGACCCCCTCCCCGGGTTCAGGACTGGGTGTTTGTCAGTAGGTTAAGATAATGCACATTGTGCGGGATTCCTTAATTACTTGTTCGAATCGACTACCATGCCTTAGTCCAAAGGGTCTAATTACAGCCTTCGGGATGAATCGGGGATAGCATAGTGCTAAATGGCGTAACTCAATTGTTCGAAACGACTACCATGACGTCCAAAACATCTCCTTGGTCCAAAGGACCTAATTACAGCCTTTCGGATGAATATGGATAACATAGTGCGAAAGGACGTAACTACATTGTTCGAAACTACTCCCATGACGTCACACATGTACCCTGGTATAAAAGGCATAACGATAGAACCTGTTCCTGTTGCGTAATGGGATCAATAATTCTTAGGGCCTAACTCGCAAACGAAGCGTCTGGATGGGTCGCGGATAGCATGGTGCGAATGGGCGTATCTCCCTTGTTTGAATCGACTCCCGTGACGTCAAAGGACACCCCTGGATCAAAGGAATGACAGCTATCAGTGGAATGAATTACATCGTGGTAATGATATCCGCACACCTATAATTTCTTTTTACACAGTGTTATAAGATTTATTTTATAAGGAAGCGTATTGAGAATATTGAACTCTTGTTTACCAGAATGATAGCAGTAAGACCTCATTAAAATAATAAGACAGAGGTTAAGAGGATTATCTTTAATGACATTCGCGAACACTGTGTACGTGACTAATTAAATGTCTACATGTCAGATCACTGACGCATGTTCATAATCCGACTTGTAACATATGGCGAACACCTGCGGTTAATCACATGTGTTATACACACTGATCACACATGAACCATGTAGTAGCTTCCATGATGACAGCTATCAGTGGTATGAATTAAATCGGGGTAATGATATCCGCACACAAGAAACCTATAATTTCTTTTTACACAGTGCTACATTACACATGATTTTCTCTTAGTTTTTTTTTTATTGATTAAATGTTCTCTGTATAATATCACCATCTGATGGTAATTAAATAAACTACGATGAGATATGATATTTTTAGATTTGGTCAGGATAAATATTAAATTTTAAAAATATGTCAGATGTGGGATTCGAACCCACGACCCCTTTGGGGGACCTGAACTTAAGTCTAGCGCCTTAGACCGCTCGGCCAATCTGACTCTTATGGAATAAAATATCGATCAATCGATAAAATTAATCATGGTATCGATTTCTCGTAAATATACTCGATTCGGAATCGGAATATAAAAAAATGGTAATAGCGAAATGAATTAAAAAATATAGCCAATGTTAAAATAAAACAAAAAAACCTAATTTTAATTGATAACCAAAAAGTGTTAGTTGGGGATGCGGCCGCTGGAACACCTGGCGCTAAGGTATTCTATTTTTAAACGAACCGCCTAGATTGTAAAAACTGTTGGTGCGCATGCGTTGTAAGAATGAGATATAATGGGTGCCAAGGGTGTGGCTTAGTAATGGCGTGCATAATAACCGTTATTTTTTAAAATTACCGCCGAAATGTGGTAATATAACTTGTCTCGACTTGTTGAGATTTGAACACAGTGCAGGACCTCCTCATGCGAGGCGGGGTTAAAGGATTATCACAAGTAACCCCTTATAATCATGTATAACAGGTCTTATCTTGACCGGTTGTGTGGTGACTACAGTGCAGGACCTATCCGTCGGCTCGGGTTCGATTCCCGGTACCTCCTCGGATTTTTCTGAGGTAGGGAGGTCTGGTAGGGGTGCACTCAGCCTCGTGATTCAAATTGAGGAGCTACTTGATAGAAAAGTAACGGCTCCGGTCAAGAAAACCACCATTAACGACCGTGGGTGTCGGTATGCTAACCACATGCCCCAATCCTGCCATCTGCCTACGAAAGATGACGCAGCGGTCGGGTGGTAGGCCAAGTCCCTCCAGGGGTGTAGCGCTACGGAGTTTAGTTTTTAGTTTTAGCATTGAGAATTGTTTACCAGAATGATAGCAGTAAGACCTCATTCATGTTAAGAGGATTATCTTTAATGACATTCGCGAACACTGTGTACGTGACTAATTAAATGTCCACATGTCAGATTACTGACGCAAGTTCATAATCCGATTTGTAACATATGGCGCACACCTGCGGTTAATAGAGTGTGACGTCATCTGGACCCACCTTGGACCCATCGACTACGTCACCGCTAAAACATTACTACTTAAAATTGTGAATAAATGTCACAAAATGATGTTTCATTTGTTGTAAAAATTAATATGTTTTATTTATCATAATACATGAGTGCTGTTTACCAATACTGTGTATCTTTTAGTTTTGCAAAAAAAACCTTACGTGATAGGGGAAAATGGATGCCATTTTTGGAATCAGTGCATTTTAAAATATATAATTTAGTAAAAATATCTCATGCCGCTGAATTTTTTTTTTTTTTTGCAGACCAGTGTAATTTTTAACTCTTAAACCCTATATGAACAAACATGTACTTTGAACATACATAGGCAACTGTACTCTCAATATTTAGATAAGTTAAATTTAACCAGTCTAAATGGAGTTATGGTTCACGATTGGGACATACTAGTGGGGTGAATTAGCTGAAAAAAAAGTTCACATCTGGCAACCAATGCGCCACTTTGGATTCAGATAGTACATGGGTAGACGAGTCTAAAAAGCTCGGGACACAAATTTTTCTGGCCCTCTAGCGGTTTTGATGACGTAATCAATATGGCAGTCAAAGTTTTGTGACACGCTTCTACATTTCCCTATATAACTCGGGTTTGTATTTTGATATTATAATAAAACAACGTATTCCCACTGACGAGTGGCACAGAATAAATTTTATTCTAGAGACAAAAGACAAACAAACATGTCTGCCAACAATGCAAGACGGATGGCAGCACTAGTAACATATTGTGTAGATATTAGACCTTTAACACCCCCACTATATCTAACAATATGGATATACAAAAAATATTACAACCTTTGAATACCTAATACATCCAAAAACTTATAATGTTTCACAACACATAAAGCCTTCGTGAATACATCAGCTGGCATCTCAGCTGTAGGCAAATGCTTCACATTTACAATTTTATTTACTACACATTCTCTACAAAAGTGAAACTTAATGTCTATGTGTTTTGTACGCTTGTGAAACATTGGATTCATAGTTAGCTTTTGTGCACTCTGATTATCGTTGAACAAATCAATGGTATACAAATTTTGTGTAATTTCATATAGTAAGTTTCTCAAATAAACAGCTTCTTTACATGCTTCTGTAATAGCCATATATTCGGCCTCACTACTAGACAAGGCTACAGTAGTTTGTTTTTTAGTTTCCCAAGAAATTACACAACCAGATAAAGTGAAACAATATCCTGTATATGACTTCCTATCCATAACATTTGCACCCCAATCTGCATCTACATATCCTTCTAATATTGAATTTCCATCAGCAGTGTACTTCAAACCGTAATGTTTAGTACATTTTAAATATCTCAATAGACGCTTTACATATGCACAATGTTCTCTAGAATAGCAATTGTTAAATTGACTCAAAAATCCAACTGCATAAGTAATATCAGGTCTGGTTAGAACTGCTAAGTACATTAGACAACCAATAACTTGCTGATATGGGAATTTTCCAACATAGTTTTCCCCCTTAGATACATGCAACTTAGTTTCCGTAGGAGTTATCTTCAATTTGTGAAAAAACTTTAGCAACTAAACGTGCACGGAACCGAACTTTGTTGTCACTATCATATTTTTTACGAAGCACCCACTTACACTGTACAACCCTACCATCTTGTGGACTTTCACATAATTCCCACGCATCATTTTCTTTGAAACACTGTAGTTCTTCTTGCATGGCCAACATCCACTGTTTCTTTTCTGGTCCGTTTAAAGCATCATGTAGTGTCAAACCTGCCACATCATCATAGGTTTCAGCGCTTGTACAAAGATTCGACATACCATATCTCTCTGGTGGTTTCCGTGTTCGTCTGGGTCTGTCCATGAAATTTTCATTTTCACACTGAAGTGTACTCTCTGAGTCTTCATCATCATAGGAATAATCATTTTCACTGTTGGAGTTATCTTCAAGACTAGATGTTGATTCAAAACTTGTTACCTCCTGGCCTTGTTGTTCTGGTTTAACCTCATTTGAATCAAAACTTGTTACCTCCTGGCCTTGTTGTTCTGGTTTAACCTCATCCCCCACTGAAGCAACATTCTGGTCTTGCATTTGAATCATACATTCAGAATTGATTTCTGGCTCAATAATGACCACATCTCTACTTGTAAACACAGTCCTTGTTTCTGGATTATAGACTCTGTATCCCTTTATGTTATCTGGGTATCCTGTAAGAATACATTTCACAGATTTCTTATCCCATTTCTTACGCTTTTGTTTAGCAACATGTACCATGACAGTGCTACCAAATATCCTAATATGACTGATATCTGGTTTTGTGCCAGTCCATAGTTCATATGGCGTTTTATTATCCAACGCAGCAGCCACAGTTCGATTCTGCAGGTACACTGCCGTATTGGTGGCCTCAGCCCAAAACTCTTTTCCCAGGTTTGCATCAAACAGTAGACATCTCGCTTTTTCTACGACTGTGCGATTGAATCTTTCACATAAACCATTTTGTTCTGGGGTGTATGGGTTGCTTTTCTGGTGGATAATACCAGCACTGTTTAGGTAATCTTCAAATTCCTTATTGCAATACTCTAAACCGTTATCGGTTCTTATCACTTTTATTGTTCTTTTTGTTTGATTTTCCACCTGTGCTTTGAATATCTTGAAATACTTCAGAGCCTCATTTTTGTGCTTCAGAAAATAAACAAATGTTATGCGACTGTAATCATCGACAAATAACAAGAAATACCTTGCTCCTCCTATCGATGTAGTCTCCATAGGGCCACAAATGTCTGTGTGCACTAAATCTAGCAAGTTGCTGCTTCTCTGACCACTGCCTTTAAATGGTAAGCGACACTGTTTACCTTCACAACATGTTGTACAAGAAGCCTTGCTTATTTCTACTTTTTCATCAAATGACATTCCCAAGACAGCATTTTTCATTTTATTCAAGTATTCCTTGTTGACATGTCCTAATCTGCGATGCCATGTTACTCCTGACACAGCTGATGCAGCCAAATACTCCTGGGATACCAAGTTTACTTTGTATACCCCATTGACCAATACTGCTGTAGCGACTAACTGTTGCTTTTTATTGTAAACACAACAGCTTTTATCTGTGAAAGACACACTGTTTCCTTTTTTTATTAGTTGACTGACTGATAGTAAGTTAGTAGTCAGAGATGGTATACAGCATACGTCTTCTACCACGATGTCGTACTCGCAATCATCAGTTGATGTCGTTATTTTAACATTGCCAGAACATAATACTGTCATCTTCTCGCTATTAGCTACGACAATTCCTTTATTTTGTTCATATCTGGCATTCATAACCCAACTTTCGTTTGCTGTTATGTGTACACTTGCCCCGGAGTCGATATACCAATCATTTTTGTTGAAATTCGCACTTAAAAATGTTGCACTAAATGCGTTTGATTGCATTCTTTCTTTATTTTTCTTATTTGCTGAATTATTTTCGTTATACATGCACTGATTTTTGTAATGGCCGACTTGTTTACATCGGTAGCATTTCACCGCCTTGGTGTTTGACTTCGACGGAACAGTAGTACTACCAACATTACAATTTTTCTTGGCCATAGACAAATTATTCTTATTTTGCTTTGCATGATTTGAATGACTGACGAAAGCACCGTTCATTTCACTCTCGTTGTAATCTACCGACTCCATGTCTAATAATTTTTTCTTGATATTGTCTGCCGTAATGGAAATGCCCGAATGTTCGATTGCCATGATCATTGGAGCAAAACGATCAGGCAATCCAGCCAACAACAATGACCCTGTCCATTGATCATTTATTTCAAATCCCGTTCCACTTAATTTCTGCGCAGTATCGATAATCTGCGTCACATATGACGTCATCGAACTGCAATTTTCTCGCCGGATTGAAATCAAATTTCTCAACAGACTTATTCTCCGTGAAAAGCCACTATCATCAAATAATTGCTGTAGTTTATTCCACAATTCTTTCGAAGATTTAACGGTTTTGACGTGGACATACAACGACGGGTCGATGGTCATAATCAATTTGGCTTTAGTTTTTTCGTCATCCGCGCTTGCTATTTCTTTTCCCGGTTCTGGCTTGATACAATGCTTCATGCCTTCGAGAACTAAGAAATTTTCTGCAGCGAAACACCACTCCGAATAATTATCGCGTCCCTTTAATTTCGGCACATTGATAAGGTAATTGGTAGCCATTTTTGACGAACAGTTTTTACACTTATACACTGCGATAATTAATACGATCAGTCAGTTCACAGCTAAATCGCACTGAATACTGTCTTTTAACACTTGCTTTACTGCA
The DNA here is from genome assembly GCA_964059195.1 of Ectobius pallidus. Taxonomy (NCBI): domain Eukaryota; kingdom Metazoa; phylum Arthropoda; class Insecta; order Blattodea; family Ectobiidae; genus Ectobius; species Ectobius pallidus. The sequence goes on from CAXKWD010000001.1 coordinate 94,131,810, forward strand.
AAATCCTTGTTAAAACGACTCAATACTGCGATTTTATGAGCTTCTGGGCCCATAACCTATAATAAAACAACGTATTCCCACTGACGAGTGGCACAGAATAAATTTTATTCTAGAGACAAAAGACAAACAAACATGTCTGCCAACAATGCAAGACGGATGGCAGCACTAGTAACATATTGTGTAGATATTAGACCTTTAACAGATATTAACCTATATTGTTAGTGATTATTAATCAGGAGACAACGTGCTTTCCAACGGTATATTTAACATTATTGTTTAGGTTCATAATACCAAAAAACATTTGTACCTGTATTAACATTTTTGTTTTTGTTTTTTAATTTTTCGAAACATTTTGCTAAATAACTTGGAATCCGTTACATGTAGCTGAAAATGTGTCCTATACTTTATTGTTCGTCAAGCAATTTCCTATCGAACGGTATATATGACTTATATTTTATCACAAACAGGTCGTAAGAATTTACCAAAACAATGTAGGGTTGCACAGCGAGTTGGTATGGGAACAATTTAATTTATATGGGTTCCTAAAAGTAATAGAGGGCTTTATAACTGCTTAAGTAGCAAATGTAATTCTTGTAATTCTTTAGGTTATTTAAATAAATTCTAGATATTTAGGGGGTACTTTTTTAAAATCGTAGCCCCCTCGAAATTTAAATTTTGGGGGGAAACTTCAAAATGTAATAATAAATAAAATAAATTAAATTAATAAGATTGCATTCAATAATACTAAATGCGTTGCGTGAGGAACTTCACCGTGTAAAGAAGATATTGCTTTCGTCTACCTCATAGAAAGACAGAAATTACCCAATCATATCATTGAAGAGGAAGCATGAATTGGTTGATGCTAAGACTGACCCAGTGGTTGCTCCGTTTTTATGGGACCTGTGTTTATTATACTAGAAGCAATCAAAAGAGCGCTTAATCATTCCGAAGTATGAAGGTTATTTAACAATGGCGAAAAATCTAGAAACACCACTCCCATTATAATATGAATATTCCTGAATATTCTGTGAGAACTTCCTAATAAAGCAAGTTACTTAGAAAATCTGCTCACACATAATATACACAAACTGAGACACATTAATTTATCTTGGTTGCTTGGTTTCGAATCCCCCAGCAAAAATACAGAGTTTTCAGAAATCTATAAAATATTTAGGGTGAGTATATAGGGCTAAATACTCTACAAATATATAGTAACCTCAGGAAAAACACTTTAATTTCATTATACAATTTGACTACGATTCCAAATAAGCATATAACAGTTTATTGAGATTGTCTACGCTTAGTAGTTGACTTGTTTTCTCAAGAAATCATCTAAGGGAGTAGTAATAAATTATCACAGGTAATCAGTGGTGTAACAGAGAAAGGTTGGGCCTCTCTGCAAAGTTTAATTTAGGCCTTCCTAACAAAACTGTTCATATTCTGGAGGGCCGCCCCGTCGATTTGTGGGGCCTGGTGGCGAAAGTAAATTTCAGGATTGCATAATCCTTTTGATTAATTTTCAAAGTAAATTTCGGGGGGACATAATCCTTTTGATTAATTTTGTTGATCACAGGAGACCCAAGTTTAGAGTTTAATCATAATTATTCATATCTGCTCAAAGCAAATTTTACAACAAATTATCTCCGTCGGATATCTACTACAGAGTAGTTGCTGAACATTGTTGGCATTACGAAAGCACTTCCTGACATTCATAATATAAAAACTCCCAATAATATATTACAAAATTGTGGTTCATAATTTCAATTATTTCGAAAACTAAGAATGATCTAGAAACAGCCCGACTCTTTTTTTTTTCTATGACACTCGTGTTATATACTTTTTAAAATTGAACTTTTCAATACTCAGTTTTGCTGATAGCTGACATGTACCGGCGTGTTGCGAGATTTAAATTGCGAACTCTTTTACTTTTGCGGCTTTGCATGTTTTTCCCATTTTGCAATCCTATTTTCATTCGTTCTTTTCGGTTTTCGTTTTGGACCCCTAGGACCTCGCCCCCTCCGCATCTCAGGATCTATGGGGTCTTCAGTTACGCCACTGCACATAATCCTACGAGAGATTACGAGTTTATCGATAGATTCGCGACTTTGCAGCAGGAGAGAATTTATCTGATGACAATTTTAATCTCGAATGGGATTTATTAAGACTATTTCACGAATAAAACGTAACGGATTATATGAATAATAATAATTGCTTTCTTGCTTTGTTGTTTAATCAATATTGTGTAAACTGTGAGATCACGGAATAGACATGCTATGAAAGAACAATCGATGTATCGAATGAGTCACCAGATTGTAACCAATGGCACCAATAGTAGGCCCTACATATGAGAAATAATTAACTTAATTCAGAACAGAATAAAAGCTCACGAGCTTCACTGGCAGCATGTGACATATTAATATCTGCGTATTGATACCTCACGTTTCCAGTAACGTTTTATCAGATAAAATCATATCCTTGTGTTCATAGCAAGCATGTTATAGGATACACGACCGTGATTTGTCGATATCCGAAGCATTGTTCAACGTTATTGGTCAATATCAAATTCGCGTCATATGAATGAAATAGTCTTTAAAAATAAATCGATGAATGCACAATACCGTTCCAAATAATGGTATAGGATTTCAAATAGAGGTTCCTGACTTTATATCTATGTACACAGAATACTGTAGAGCCTGTGTACATTATTTCAGTAAAATTGTATCCATGTCGCTGCACTACGCATCTTGAATTTATTATAAAGCTACAAACGAGTAACCGGTAGGTATTAGTCAGCAGATAGTGAGGTTAGGGACGGTGCTGACTTGGCAGTAGCGGTAATTAGTTGTGAGTGTGCAACCACGTCACATCCGGTTCCATCTCCTACCTCATCAGTTCCGCTAAATGAAAGAAACTGAACACGGCAACACCCTTACATGTTGCGGGTTCCGATACTAATTTGTTTTCCTCCTTTTCCTGAAAATACGTCACATTCAATCTACCGCCATTTTCCGATAACATCCTCTCACTTTTCTTCTTTTTCCTTCATTCTGGCTCTTGGAGAGATATATTCTCTTAAACTATATTTCGTCGCTCGTTTCTTGAACAGGAAATACAGTTTGGGTAAGGAACCAGGGAGTGTCAGGAAATGAGAATTTATTTGAGTTTGTAGGAGTCTGTTATCCAAGGAATCTGAATATTTTTATTAGCGATTCCCTACCTGAAGGGGGTAGAAGAAAATAACATATTCTTTCCAATAGATTGCAATGGATTTTTTAATATATTCCAGAAGAAGTTACATCTTCTGAATTCCGTTGTTCTGAAGTCACATTTTCGGCTTACATACTCCTTTGCAGTTTGCATAGATCTTTCTTTCATATCTATCTAATAAAGTACAATAAAAAAGCCCCCGTCTCTCTCTTTCTCTTTCTTTCTCTCTCTCTCTCTCTCTCTCTCTCTCTCTCTCTCTCTCTCTCAGCGGCTGAAAACCCATATCTCCTGTAAAGATATCATGGGGTGGAAGTTACTGATAGGATGTTTAGTGTTCAGGCCGGAATACTCTTATAATGAAATATTAGTAGTAACTTATTAAAATCGCCGTTCGTAACATATTACTAAATCTTATATTTGTTTGATTTTATACCATCTGAAAGCCTAATATGCTACTTTCATTAAAAGCGCACAATACACCCTTTTCAGTTAAAAGCGCATAGTACACCCTTTTCAGTTAAAAGCGCACATTTCACTTTTCTTTTTAGTTAAAAGCGCAGATCACACCTTTATTCAGGTAAAAGCTCACGAGATCTTTATACATAAATACATCATTAATACTTTAATTAAAGGCCTACAGATACGCTCCCGGCACGGTCATGCTGCGACAGCGGTCAATTTGGATCCCGTGCACCCTGTAGGAGTAAGGAATGGGTTTGTTTGATATAATTATATATCCTATAATTATATATATATATATCCTATATATAATATTATTATTGCGATAACTCTGATTAAAAGAGGTACTAGAATTGTTGTCCTTCCATTATTAAATATTCGTGACACCTTAGTAGACAATTTGCATTCAGGCCTACGCGGACACATAATTCTTCCATGAATCATGTCCAATTGGATTCTGATGCTGTAATACTATTCTTTTTCCTATTTCATCAATCTTTTTATGGAACACATATGGATGTTTTCTTGGTTAATTATTCTTAATCACCTTCTTTGAAACACGTCTGTACCATAAATACTTTTAAAAATTTGCTTACTGAGGATAAGATTGATGAAATAGGAGAGAATCGTCAATATCAGATTAGAATTATGCAGGATTCACGGGAGAAAAATGTGTGCATGTAGACCTAAAAGCAAATTTTCTAACAAGGTGGCAAGATTGTGTGGTAATGGAGGGACACTACTTCCAGCACCTCTTATAATCAAGGTAAGCAAAAGATCTCTTTTTGCGATATACTTCTTTTCATTTTTAATAGACATGTGCTTTACAATTTCTTCAACTTGCTTTTACACTATTTCTTCATGTCATCTCGAGCTTTAAGTAACTCTCTTGATTATGTCTTATGATGGCACATGTGGGAAACGCCGTTGATGAATGTAAATTGTTCGTTAAGATACAGAATTTATTAAAATAATTTGTTTTAACAGAAGAGTGCAGAATATCAGAAAAGTAAAGAGAGAAAGGTAATGACGTCATGAACAATGAAGTTTCTAGAATCTAGTGGACGTACACATCAACTGTGTGTGCTTTTCGTGCAGAACCCAAATACTGTACATACAGTTTCAGAAAGATCCTCTTCCCCCAAGAGTAAAACGACCTACACATGATCAATCATGTTGCACAACATATGATTGTGCAAAGCTGGTGTTGTGCAACAATCGCGGTGTACACGCTGCAACTTTCTAGTCCAGCGTCAACCAACTCGCTTGCCGCGGAGCAAGTTCTTGTATCCAGCACCGTGCAGGCGTGCTGTGCAGTGAGAGCGTAGAGCTTGTCCTCTATAGCAGTGGTGGCCAGTATATCGGTGCCGTTTTGTAATGGAAGGACACTAACTAAAGCGAAGGGCTTTCACGCACACAAATTATTTCAATCCTGAATGAGAAACCGTCTACTTCTTCGTGGAATGTGGTGGCGCCACTTGTTCAATCTGTCCAAATATGTCCAAATGGAGGTAATCACGTGACATTGAGTTAGCTGACAGTTACAGGAACAGAGGAAGTTTGTTAGACTTCTACAGTCGAATTCCTAAGTCAAGATTCCCTCGTTTACACAGGGGTGTCGCATCCTATTTATTAACTTGAAGCCTTATTTTCAGCTATGAAACGTATAAAGGTCCTCAAAGAGCTAACCTCAGTGAGCATAACTTAAACATTGCATTAAGGGTTCAGAATTGTGTTCATTATCTCCAAGTTTAGCGAATATCTTAGAAATCAAAATAACTTATATCAGAAAGCAACGGCGCTTAGCGGGAAGAAACTGAAAGTATAAAATTCTTACTTCAAAATGTATCCATTTACTTGCTTAATTTATATTCTTCTAATTTGAACTGATCTTTGCACTATTATCATTGTATAGTCAAGTTTTATTTCCTTATTTTATATTTTTTCAATATTCCCACAATCATTAACAAAGTACTGTATAGGCTATGTATGCTGTCAGTTATATTTGATTACAAGTTATAATCCATTTATATTGAGTTGATTTGTCTGTAATACTATTTAATGTCATGCACAAGAGAAATATTAAACCATGTATTAGGCTATCATGACTTATTCCTTTTCTACTGTCCTATCATTAATATTTTAATGGTAAACGGAACAGATTACCGATACAAACAAGTCGCCACTGCATAAGTACAGGTCACGTCACAGGTGGCAACAGACCAGTAACCTTGGACACCATGGGCACGGCGTGCTAGTGAGTTGGTTTTCAATGTAATCTAGTCTATTCTATAAACTGAATTAGACGAAATGGGAGGCATAGTACAGTTATTCATTGCATAGCCAGGCGGCTTATTTTGTTAGGAGGAGAAATTCGCCGCCAGCAAAACCCATGCTTTTAATTGTCACCGCACCTATCAGATAGTTACCCCAGCCAATCAAAATCTAAGAAAGTTTTGTAACAGTTACCAGCCTACTCCGCATGGAGTCAAAAGCGGGTTTGCAAGAACTAGTTACAGTAAACAGTTACATGTGTGAATTGATTAAACCGAAGGAAGAACTGAGGTCAGTGATAACAACGAGAGAAAACTGCAACGTTTCTTTTGGAAAACGGAAACTAAGAGCGACTTGGTAAGATCAATTAGGCCTAACATAAAAAACACAGACTTAATGCTTTAATCCTTTGAAGCCGCCTGGGTATGGAATGAAACACTTCAAAACTTCTGCTGAAAATCCATGTCTGTCGATTCAGTAAGCTTTATATGGGATTCATTCAAATGAATCGATGTACCACACAGAGAAATAAGGCTTTTCAGCTATATCATTTACTGACTTGCAGGGTCTTGATTACCTTGATGGTGACATACTACCATTGACACCAGACCACATGTGGTTGTACGAAAATTGATCGAAAATCCCCAATATACCAGACTATGGACAAGATCACTATTATGTCGATAGTAAGCGCTTGAAAGTTGTATTACTTCCATTATCAGATCACCACCTACGGGTTATGGCACTTAATCGCCCTGAGTTGAACAATGTTGTTCTCAGGCTTGGAGGTTTCCATCGGTTAATGTCTCTCATAGATTCAATTGGCAGTATGATAAATGTAAGTGGATTGAAATAGTTATTCACCTTGATTTATACATAGAACAGCGTACCAAAAAGCTGCTATTCCTATTTTGGAAGATAGTGACATAGATGAAGAAGATGCTTAGGTGGTTTTGAACAAATTGAGAAGCTTAGCACCAAACCTCCACACACTCCCATTTAAATGAAGTGAGACTGTAATGGAATGGGGAGGGGAACTTTATTAACAAGCGGTACATTATTACATCATTATGTAATAAAATTTAATGTTTCATTATGTTTGTATTTACCGTATTTATAAGACTATAAGATGCTCCGGACCTTAAGACGCACCTTGATTTTAGGATGGAAATTTAGGGTAAAGGAAAATAAATTTAATCTGATTCTAAACGAAAAAATGTTGAAGGGAATAATATACTTCATTGCATAAACAAATTATAACCTTGTACAACGGAATCAGTGTAAATCACTTCTAATTTAAAACCTGCGTTGTACGAAAATCTCTTCAATAGGCCTACAGGTGGAATCGCGTAAATTTTAACAACTGAATTGATTTCTCATGAAAACTGAAAATATGTTTATACCCTCTAACCCTAAATTCAAAAAGTGTGCTGTTTAGAGCGCATTGCCTTAATTTAAACCATCTGACGGAGACAACTCCTTTCGTATAAAAGAACTCAATGTTCCTTTCTTTTCAGATTGTAAACCTGGCTTCCAGCTACCCTCTTTTTTGCAAATCTGACAAGTGCCAAAATGTTTAACTATTTTATCGTTTACAACACCTTGTTTATAACTATGGTATTCCGGCAATATTTATCGTAATTTTAATATTTTTAGAGTACCGTACTTCGGACCATTAGACGCACCCGTTTTCAGGGTTCTATTTTCAAGGTAAAAAGGTGCGTCTTATGGTCCGTGAAATACGGTACCTACTTTTAAATTTTGTTTATACTTTGGAGATTTATTAATATTTAATGTTTAGTCAACGTATAATAATAATAATAATAATAATAAACGAATAACATTTAATCGTCAGTATCCAATAATATTCTGGATCAATATTTCTGCAATATAAGACTTTTTTGTTTATTTGTTTACTTTACATTTTCACTTCTCTGTAGTTCGTTAACTATAGGTCGGAAGAAAAATTACAAATGTACAAGATTAGACAATTTTGTTCACTACAATGTTGATGACAATTAATATTTTTATTTGATGTTCCTGAACAGAGATATTGAGCCAAAACCGTAGAAAGTGCAAAAATTTCAAATTTTTCAATATAAACCCTGCTTGTAGAGGGCTTTAGTTTCCCCAAATTTGGGTTTTGCTAGAGACCATGATCTGTAAAACATATGGTTATGGTTATGATTATAGTTATTTTACAAAAAATCAATATTGAATCTTAATCCCAAGATAATGTATATTAAATATACAAAGTCTCCATGAGAATGAGGTTAGTGACACGAGTTCAAACATAACTGTACCAAACTTGATATGATTTAGCCTAATGATACATATGCCACCTTAACAGAATATATATTTTTTAAAACAGAGAATGCTTTAGGAGTTTGGATAGTTGATTTGTGCACATTTCTATTTCTATTTGAAATTGTGATATTTCCCAGGAGGAAAGTTTTCTTATTAAGATAGTAAGGCAGATATTACTCCGACCCAATTAATGTGATCTTACCCCCACGGTATGCAGAGGTTGTAACTACTGGCAGCTTGCATTGGGAATTACTTGGAAGGGGATTCAGTTAAGACAGACGAGAAGAGGGCAATTAAAATATACATACTGGCGAAACCCAAAGAACAAAGGAGCAATGAATAATAATAAGAAAAGAAGAGAGGAGAATGACATGCATACAGAAGATCAGATAGCAAATTGGTATAACAAGAGCAAGGGAAGCGGATTGCAGACAAATAGAGTTCATTAAGAAAGAAAACACAAAAAGGAAGAGGGTTAAGGCGTCTGTTCCTGCTAGCTTTTGTTTCCCTTTCCTTATTTTTGTGTTGTTTCTTTTTCAGTCACGTTTCATGTCCGGGAGATCAGTAATTGAAAACCTTGATGGCAAGATGGTGTTAAAGTCGATTCTCCAGAACATGGTTAGCTTCTTATTTTTTTCTATTTTGAGAGTACTGAAGAAGCAAACGTCTTGTATAAATAATTATAACATAGACGAAAATGTATATGTCTGTATTTACAATTGTTAATTAAGTTTGATTTCGCGAAATGACTAATATTAAGAGGACCGTGGCTATTCTATCTTGACCTGTGATAAATTAATAGTTTTAACGTACTTTTCTCAGAAAGTGTTAGAAGTATCTCTATAGAAATTAATTTTTACAGCTCAATAATAATAATAATAATAACGTTTGAAATTAATTGAAACCGGAGGATTTTACAGTACACTTACTAATTAATCCGAAAGTCATTGCCTAAAATATATTTTTAATACACTTGTAGGGCTCACTGCAGTAAAACGTACATTTTATGATATCCATTGATTAAGTCATACACTGAACTGTTTAATATTTCCTGAAGATATTAAATAATTACTCTTTGTAGAGAAAATAAAAACTTGCTGAATATTATCATAGAAATTTTTAGTAAATCATAGCTACATAAGTTCTGACAGCAATATTATATCCCCTTTTTGTTAGGTACCAGCAAATGCAGAAAGTTGTCGGGAACAAAGTTATTACAGCTTTAACTTCTTCTGTTGTACTTCTCATCGATTCTGTAGCAACAACTTGAACAATATTGCCTAACGGTATTACATATATGCCAAATTTTTCAGGTTGAAACTGGAATGACCATGCCCACATATTTTAACAAAATAAAAGGTACTATACTAGAAAAATAAAATTTGGACAGTACTAAACTACCTCTCAGTAATTTTTTTACAGAAAAACGAATATAGCCATTTTATTAGTCATAATAAATATAAGTTTCGAAATTTTCATTTTATAAAAATCATTAGAGCCATTAAGAACATAATGTTTAAAAATGTTTTAAAGAAAAGTCTCTTTAATATTTCAGATGTAGTAATAAAATTCTTTCCGATTCGTTGAAATTCCTAAAAAAAGTTTTAATTCAAAACAGGCAGACAGACGTCACTCCAAAAACGCTTTTCTAGATTTTTAGGCATCTTGAAACGTGGATAGGCTAAATTTCCGGTGATATCTCGATTTCTATTTTTGTTACGGTCACAATACTTTCTGTATGCTACGTATATTGGGAAAGTAAAACATTTAGAACTTAGTAGGCCAGTGATGAGTGCTTACGTTTCTGAAATAGCTGAAGAGAGGACACTTAGGGGAATATAATAAGTTAAGAAATGAAAAAAAAAAAAATATAACACTTTCCAAGGTTCGGATCTCCTTAAAACTACTCAAGTTTCTCTTTATATTTATTTTCAATTGTAGCAATTATATGTCGATAGCCGTAGTTGAACGAATCTAAAAATCACACCGACTCACACATACTACCCGCGCGCGATTTCTTGGGTGCTGGTTTTACGGGGAAGTAAGGGTCTGAAGGAAGAAAATTTAGCTAGTCCGCCAGTCTTTCTGCAGTGTTGTCAGCCAAAGAAACCACATTTCAGCAGAATCGCGCGTATGGTAAGCGTAAGTGTGAGGTATGTGGACAAGCAATAAATTGGATGCCGAATTGGATAATCACTTCTGATTAATCATCCTCGCTATTTTATGCAGTGACATTTAATATACAAAGATTTTAAAGCAGTCTAATAATATAACGTGTTGACGGTACTGCGTAACAATTAATTACACGTCATAAAGGTTTGGTTATCAAATAAGTCATTTCCCTCCGGGAATAGAATATTATATAATATAGGCTCAATATTTTTACACTGGATGATTAATTTTAAGCATAAAGAAGAGTCTTAGCAGAACATGCTTCACCATTTCGTGTTGTAAAACGTAAGAGAGGTAATGCATCTAAAAGTGGAGAAAACTATAGGCCTAATTTTAAACGTATTTAATACGTTTTGTGAAAAGTTCGCTCAACTTTCAGCCCATGAAATTGACATCAGAGTTCACGGGAGTGTAAAAAATTTGCACATACGGAATTGTTAAAAAAGTGAAGAAAGTGTTGGATGTACAATGACGTGTTTGTGAAATCAGCAGTTCGCAAAGTTGTATTTTTTCCATGCGTCAGAAAATATAATGTCAATAAATAAATAAAATCAGGTAAACTGATATAACAAAGTGCCAGTATGTTTTTGTTGAATCAATTATAATTGCAATTATGATATGCAGAAAATAAGTTTTTCTAATCAGATTAAATTCGACCAGCGTCAGCAGAACTACAGATTTGTGATACCTTGACAATCGCGCACTCACATAAAAATAAAAAAATAAAATAATAAAAATCCGTGTCAAATCGGCCGGCTCCGAGATTCGATCCGGGGACCTCCAGAGTATGAGTCCATGTCGTTACCATTTGGCCAACTCAGTCAGTTTGATGGTGTCGTTTGATAAGCTTAAGTGAAGGAATAGTGTTAACTGTCAAATTATACCGGTAGACAAAAATTAAGAAAACATATGACCTTTAATTAGTCGTTACTCTGGTACCGGTCAACCGATTAGGTCCAAAATTAATAGGATTCTTGCCATGGACGTTATAAATGCGCATACCAAGTTTCATGAAAATCCGACAAAGCATATTTGAGTTATGGGGGCCTTTTGTTATATAATACCATAAAAATGCACTAAATTGGTACCGGCCAACCGATTGGGTCCAGTATCAACAGACGTCTTCCCATGGACATTATAAATGTGTATACTAAGTTTCATGAAAATGCGATAAAGCGTATTTGAGTTATGACGCTTTTAAATAAAAACACTAAATTGGATTTGACGCCGGTACAACAGGGTTCTTTCCATGGACATTATAAATGTGTATACTAAGTTTCATGAAAATGCGATAAAGCGTATTTGAGTTATGACGCTTTTAAATAAAAACACTAATTTGGATTTGACGCCAGTACAACAGGGTTCTTTCCATGGACATTATAAATGCGTATACCAAGTTTTATGAAAATCCGATAAAGCGTATTTGAGTTATGGCGCGTACAGACACACGGACAGACAGACAGACAGCTTAGGATTGAAGCCACTAGATGTCAGGGTGTATAGCGTACTTCGTGTTTCAATGTTGTCAGCTCTACCTACGAAGTTGAACGAAACCTACCGAATGAGGACTAGGGAGCCGAGCGCCCAAGAAATCGCGCGCGGGTAGATACTTCAGCCCACATTCTGTACATAAAGACTCCCTTGTGTTTGATAAGCAAAACGAAGGATTTATTCTTAAGACATCACACAATCCAAGATAACGGAAAGGGCACATTCGGTCCCCTTAAATGGCAATACAATTATAATAACAGGTCCTAGTTACAGTGCGCACTGCGAGCCTTTAACAGCAATAAACATGTATATCTTTATTTGTTTGTTACACACTAAAAAATCTAGACTCTGTTATCTTAGAAAAGAAATGAAGGGGCTAGTTCCATAAGGGCGTAAGGCACATATTGAATTTTGAGCTTCTAACATTTATGCCTTCTCCTCATATCTCTTAAATACTCAGTGAACAATTTATACTTGTGCCTTAAACCTCTGCTCAGTCATAGGAAAAGACCTGTGCTTGTGAGTGGTAACATTGTTTAGAAACATTAAGATTTCTCAAAACTTTGCTGTTGTGCACTAGGAATAACCATCTTATACATCACTCATCTGTTGGATCTGTTAGATTTAAAATTAAAAAAGAAAGGTTACTTTCTTTTGCCATAACAATGTTTAATAAACTACCATATGAGTCTCATTAAGTTTCACTAAGTAGGAAACCTGAAGTAAACAAAAACCAGTACATCTGTCTCACTCTAGCAAATTACTCGTACGAATTGAGAGTGAGTCAAATATACTGGTTTTTGTTTACTTCAGGTTTCTTTCTTAGGTCGTCTCGGGTATGGCTTTCGGATCATCCTTTTTATAATATTAATGACTTTTTTGAACTACCTGTAATAGATAGGCCTATAGCATTCTGATGTTTGTGTTTTATATTGTATAATTATATTATTTGTTTATTATTTACCTGTAGTTTGTGTTACTGTTGAGTTATACCTAGTCTATACTTCTAGAGCATCATTCACGATGCCCATGACATAAATGTAAATATAAATGTAAATGTTTGTTTGTTTTTTAGTGGAAAGTAGGTTTCAATACAACATTCGCCTTGACAAGGGAGTTAATTCCGACAAAAATACTCAGAATGACGGTCAAGAGTTTGAACCTGCGACTTCTCGATTACCATTCCTTGACTTCCTTTGGCTAACCCACAGAGTTAAAAAAAAAACATTATATCCCAGATGAATCTATTCTAGATTGACAGCAAACAGTAACACAGAATATATGAACTGCATAAGAGATTACTTGGCTAAGGTATTTTCTGCACCCAAAAATCAACTTTTTATTATGTAAGGTTTATGGTGTAACTACTAAAAATCCAATTCTTGCCCCCGCCCCCCAACAATAATTTCAAGTCTTCCCTGGTGAACCGCAGATCTATAGAACAATAAAGGGCGAACTTTTTGTTCCGGATCAGAAATGGCAGAAAAACCGAAAATGGTAGGAAAAGTGCTTTGAGGGGCTGATAGGTGATAAAATTATTTAGTCTGAGCATAGCCGTTTGCTATTCTTCTAACTTTCAGCTTTCCACTTTCCACTTCAACAGTGAAATCGAGTTCAAGTTCCAGCCGTATGAGCGCTACCTGAGCACCCTGCTAAACCTGGAGTTCTTGGTAAACAAACAGCTTCGTACTTTGAGGTTTTGTATAAATATATTTCGATCTACAGTTTCCATACAATAATGGCGCATATAATTTCACTTAAGGTGGAGTTGATATAAGATTACGTTTAAAAATTGTTTTGCTTTAAGGCATTTCTAATTATAAAATAAGTAACAGTTACAATAAAAATGCTTCTTTGTGAATAGGTCATTTATTATCGCAGTTATTTAATTTAAACTATCAATTGCTTACGAAGTTGGAGTGGTATTTAAATACCCTTTGCAGAAAATACATGTTACAGATAATGATAATGTCTGAAATTAATATTTTGCATCTATCACCATTGGTTTCCGCATAGAAAAATAAAATGCATCAAAATATTTTGAATGCTTAAAAATTCATATATTTCTTTCCTTGTTAATAAATGTAGACTATATTCCAGATATTTTAGTTCAGTTTACTTCCTCTAAGCCTTGACTTAAATCTATTAAGATTTCATACTAACAATTACTATAATATGTTCCGAGAAATAGAAAACTTTATTGTCATGCTTGACTTTCAGTAAAAATCAAAATGACTGTCATTTAAAAAAATAATCAGCACAAATAAAGACTACCGGTACTTATTTACTTATTAGTTATCAACTTGTTGATAATCATTAAAATTTAAATGAAATTGATCAAATATCTCTGAAGTTATGCACTACTCCTTTAATTACCGCCACAATACCGCCCAAGGTTAGCGGTGCATGGATTTAAATCCTTGGTTTTGGAGAGTTTATTGATAAACTAAATTTTCGGGTGATCAGTCACTTATGAAAGACCTTATATCTGAATTTACTTTTATGGAAACCAAGCTAAATTTTGTATATGAATATAATTTCGGCACTGGTTACCAATAATGTGGCTTTGCAAATGTAAAGAGGAAGGCTATGCGGTGAGAGGAATATAAAATTTGTTGTGATTCTACTGCTCTTCGCAAACTTCATCGCATTCGATGTACATATTCAGCAAAGGTTGCTTCAGCTCATGTTATTACCTAGAAGGTGCAGATGGGGTGGATGCGAAATGCGGCAATGGAACTTACGGAATAAAAAAAAATAAGTTTCAAGATGGGCTCGTTCATGTTGGTTCCTTCCTGTTCGTGCAATTTCACAAATTCTAATATACTCTAGCTGTTGTAACCATTGTGGAAAGCTGAACTAATTAGCTTCTGTTGGTCGGAACATCATATTCGGGATCCATTTGATTGTAGAGGATCAAAACGTAGTAGGTACAGTACATGTTAATGGTGCAATCGGGCCATAGCGTTTAAAGTTGGTATACTGTCACGTTTTAAATTCTAAATATCATAGCTAGTTAATGGATGTTACGTGATCTTCATAAATATTCAATGTTATAAATTAAACAACTTAAAATTGGCATAATTATTTTGAAAGAAGTAATTTAGCATATGAAAGTTTTCTCTGTAGGACAGTGGGTACTTTCCCGGCGTGACGTTTTGTAATTGACATTTTAGTGTACATATGGGGACTAAACTGTGAAATTAAGAAATTATACACTAATTATACGACTTTCTTAGTTTTTATCTGGTTCTAGAAACATCCAGTCATTTTATAATAAATTCGCAACTTTTCTGGGCTTTAAATTTATTATTTCTTGAGAAAAATTATTTTTGTCCTGTTTATGTGCTCCAAATAAAAAGGTTTAAAGTGAAATTTTAACATTTTTGTAACCTAATGCAGATTTGAAGTCTTCATACATCAAACAAATTATATTGTTACTTTCTTTTCAATCATATGAACCCTATTATCTTTTAGAAAAAAATAAAAGCCTAAACCGTTATTTTACTTTATTTGTTTAAATTTGAACACTACTTCTGAAAGGCTTAAATAGTTAAATACAGTATTTATTAAGAACTAATTTGATTATTTTTATTCATTAAAAATTCTAGGGGATTTGTAAAAATGTCAAAGTGAACTTACTTAGCTGTTACGCAAGGGGAAATTTTATTATTGACTTGTGCAGAAAGAAATTATCCGAGAAGAATCAATTTTAATTTACAGGCAGGTTTTTAACATTAAAACTGCCGAGCTCCATATGTAGGTAAAAAATCAGTTTCCTGAGGGTAATGTTGCTCAAGTTATTTTCTATGGTAACTGATACTGTCTTAGAAGTATTTTTTTTCTTTTCGTAACGCCTCTAGAATGCTACGTTTTCCTAGATATGAAAGAGAAACAACTTACCGGCACGTGCAAATTTGCCAACTATAACAAACGTGTACTAAATTTTGTAACCTTAAATTTGTTGTTAAAATCCTGCTATCTTTATGTCGAATTTTAAGTATTTAACTGTTATTTACTATGACATTATTTACTTGTACTATTCGAACCCAGCATGCAATCAAATGCAAGAAATTCAATTTAAAATAGACGAAAACTGCAATATTTACTCTCTTCCCTCTATTTATGTCAAATTCATCATCATCTAACAGACTGGTGAAAAAATTTAAACTTCCTTTAAACATACTCTGAAATTGACTGGAACTTTTAAAACAAACATTTAAATAAACACTGAGAAAATATGTCTTGTAACTGTAAAACTATAACGTATTAGCACGTGTACGGATCTCTGTAGAAGTCTCATTAAAAACACTTAAACAGCACCTAAGCGAAAACTTTGTTTGATTATACGAAGGTTTACATAATTAATTTGAAAGTTTTGTTTTGACAGGTTTCACAGGCTGGCCTCTAACCGATGCAAAAAATGCTGGTTATGAGAGAAAGAAAAAAAGGATAGCCAGGGTAAAGAACCAAGGTCCAGGGAGAATGTAATTCAAATTTTTGTATAAGCGGTTATGATGCATTCCTGTACGAAAGCAAATTATAATGATTTGTTATCTGTATCTAGTACCCTATGATCCCCAGGTGGGGCGAAGGGGCCTCCAATCTAGGGTTCATTACCTATACTAATTTTGATATGCTTATTTTCCGAGAGAGGGTAGAGGGACAGGCGGTAAGCCCATCGCCTCGCAACCCCCCTCTGGAAACTAAGTATTTCTTGGACGTGAAAGGGCCTATAAATTTTGTCCAGAGGCTCTAATTTAGGCTTTGAGTTCTTTTACGTGCCGTAAATCTACGACACGGGGCCCCAGCTTAAAGTCCCTCCCGGAGGACTCCGTGCCCAGGATTTTTACGTCCTGAAAAATCCATCGACCGCGGCCGACAATGATTTGTTATACGATTACGATATTTTCAATATCAGAAAAAAACTATCGTTACTTGAAAAGGAGCAACCGAAGATCAGTTATTGTATGACTTAATTATCGTTTTGTTAAAACGTTTGTGATTGGAGAACTTACCAGCCCATCCACTTACGTTTAATCGTGAAGTTTCTTATTTTAATAATTCAGAAAAACGGCATTATATGAGACTTCGTATGTGCAGAAGTATAATCTATTATTTATATAAAACGAATTCTGTCTCATAACGACTCAAGACATGTTTCAGGAAAAGCTGCTTTCGTTATTGTTACAATAAGTAGGACTACAGTGTTCATTATATAAAAACTCCTTGTTATATGCTTTGAGCGACGTCTTTTCATTCCTAGCTTCCTCAATATATCGTTCTCGTAACGAATTCTATTCAAACAAATTCCATTGATAGGCAGTAAAGCAAGAGAGAACCCTGCAGCCGTGTATAATAACAAAATAACGAATAACTTCTTAATATTGTGATCCAGCTGCTTAATTCTTGCGACGCAACCTCTTCCATAGAATGCGAACTGAAATGAGCGTTTGGGAAAATATAGAATCACAAATGGGCAATTCAACTTAGCTCAGGCCAGGGAGATACCCGACTTGAAGCGGTGGCGATCAAGTCTTTACGTTACAGCGAAATAGTTAAATTAACGCTTCAGTTTGGTATCAGTTGTGTAGCCTATATAGGCCTATGGAATTTTAACTGTTTTATAAATGAGAAATCTCTCGAAATGAGTTTTTGAACTACAAAAGGGGATTTAGGAGAAATGCCATGCTATAAGAACTAAGTAAATTCTATTATGTATAACTTGAGACGATTGCTACTTTGCAATTGAATTACTCCGCCCATATCATTATAATGAACAAAATAAGTTTATTATATAAACTTATTAATTAGAATAATAAGATAAATATTAATCAATTATGGCTTTGCATTTCTAATAACATTGTAGGAATAAATCAAATTCACTAAAATTATCTGAACAAGTTACAGCAGAAATGGAATAAGAACATAATATTTGCAATATTATATTCCGGCTGGACTTGTGTGAATATTGAAACGAGACGGATTTCCCGGAACGTAAGAATAGACTTAAGAACTAAACTAAAGGATCTCAGTGGGGTGTAGGAGACAGTCATTCATCACGAAACTCACTGCTATTGAACTAAAAACGCAGAGAAAGAAGAGCTTACTGACTCTATTGAAATTTAAAGGCTTAGAAAGTGGGAAAGTTCTTACTCTATAGCGCTTCGGGGAATCTAGCATCATTTCTTATTACTGACAGCGTGGCCAAGCACTGCTAGCCACGTGTATTAGCGTCTATGCTGGGTAAGGAGCATTAGCCAATGAAATAAGGGTTTGTGTCCGAAGATTCGGAAACACAATGTAATTTGATGTAAACATAGCTATTAGAGGTTAAAAGAAATACAAGGCGTATTGGACTTTGAACGATGAGAAGTGGGGACACGCAGTAAATGGTATCGAGACTCTCTCGTCTACGCTCTGGGTGAGCGGGGCGATCTTCTCAGCATCCAGCTTCCGACTTAGTAGAAGTCGGGAAGCTATTAATATTCTTCGGTCAGTAAATGATTTAAGTATCATTTACTGCAGTATTATTTAAATCTACGAATATATTCAGGTTTGAGGTACGGCTTAATTATAGCTGAGTACCAACTTAAATTCAGTGTGTATCAAACTGTAAGTACCAGTGAATCAACGACTTTACAAGGTATTCTAGTGAATACCCGAGATTAGGGAGAAAGACACCTTAATAACGAGATCCACTCATCTGAAGTCAAAGTTCACATACGACGAATATTCTGCAAAAGCCTATTTACTGTTCTGTAATTATAGTAAAATAAACAACACTCTTACCAGTTAACCAGTGAGTTTTGATTGCATCAGAATATAAAGTAGACTGTTTCTAAGAACTATAAATACCCAGATTTTGCCCCCCAGATACTGAAGATAATCTCTGCTCTGACTGTAGCGACACCGTGGCTGTAATTGGTTTCGTAACCCGCGAACCGTTACATACGTGGCTTACCCAATCTGTGGGGCTTGAAAAGGCTCGAAGCTAAATTGTGTTGACTCAGAATATTTTAAATTAAAACAATAACTGTTACACGCATCATTAAGTAGAGACTACAGACACTGCAACGATTAACGGGATAGATAAATTCAAGATCCGAGTAAGAAGAATCAGGAGTGGGCAGACCGAAGATAGAATACCGGAGCAGCAGTAAAAAGCCTTGTAAAAATATAGTTTATAAGAGGGTATTATTGCTAGCTGTAAGAGGGTATTATATGTATTGTGTAGTCTGTGAAGGGTATGATTTATATGTATGCAAAGGTGAGTGAGCATGCTTTTTATATATTGAGTGATCCCAGTGCAATAAATAAAGATAGGGTTGTGTAGAAATGATGACGTTAAGGAACGGAAAAGCCGTAATTTCAAATATGGAAACCGAGGAAATGAATAACAGTCAAGATGTGCTAACTAATAGTGAGGTAGATCAAATCCAAGGGAACGAAATTGTAGTAGGTAACCAGGAAATTAATAATAGTAATGAATCTGAAATGCCATTAGATAATGAAAGCCTAGTAATTAATCAGGAGACTAGTGAGGAGAGGGAACCAGAGATTTCATTAGTTCAGGAAGATAGGCCTTGTGAAAATACAATGACAAACCAAGTAAAGGGGGGAGAAGGAATGTCTGCATTAATAGAGGCGATGATGAGCAAAATGGAGGAAAATAGTAGTAAATTAGCTGAAAAGATTGATAGCAAAATAGGGGAAAATATTAGTAAATTAGCTGAAAAGATTGATAGGAGTAAAGAGGAAACTAGAAAGATAGGGGAAAAATTGGATAGGAGTACCAGTGAGATGAGGGTAATGATTGATCAATTATCTGATAAATCAAAGAAAACTGAGGATAGGGTAAATAAACTCTCAGACGAATATAAACTAACAACTGTAAAATTAACTAAAAGGATCGACCACGTGCAAAACAAAGTCGAAGAAAATAAGAAACAGTTGGAACAGAAAATAGAGCAGGATATAAGAACCCAGAATAAAAACTTGGAGGATAAATTAGTTCAAGCTTTGTCAGTGGATATGGGGGTAATAAGTACTAATATTCAAGGGCAGGTTAATGACATCAAAACTGAACTAAACAAAATAGTTGCAGTACAGAATAATGTGACTAAAGAGGTTAATGATCATGCTGATAAACTAAGTAGGATGAGTAATGACATTTCTTGTACC
Organism: Ectobius pallidus; assembly: GCA_964059195.1. Lineage (NCBI taxonomy): Eukaryota > Metazoa > Arthropoda > Insecta > Blattodea > Ectobiidae > Ectobius > Ectobius pallidus. The sequence continues at coordinate 94,151,904 of CAXKWD010000001.1, forward strand.
GGAATTCAGGCTAATGTTAGAGGGGTTTGTTCACAATTAATTCATTGTTCGAATGGGGAAAATACTCACCCACACGGGAGTCAAGATAGTGAACCGAGGACTCCGAGCATAAGCCTAGAATCAGAAAATTCGCGAGGTGACCTAGGCCTACATGACAATGTTGTTATCCCAGTAACTGGTTATAATAATACCCATGTAAATAAAATCGCGGACTTAGATTGGCCTTTGCCGTATTATAATGATGAGAAAAATGCTAATCCTCATGAATTTATAAGGGAGCTAGAGACATACTTTAAAGTTAAAGGCATTCGAGAAGAATTTAAGATATTAGTTGTTCAGAGGTCGCTTGGAGGTAGTTGCAAAGACTGGATGCCGGTTGTAATGAGAGAAGGAACTGGGTACCAAGAATTCAAAAAGTTATTTATGGATAAATATTGGAGCGATTCACGTCAGAGTGAAGCTAGGACTGAACTCTATTCAGGGCAATATAATGAACAAGGGAAAATGTCGTGTACTGAACATTTCGTAAGACTCATAAAATTAGCCAAGTCGCTAAATATAGTTTCCGAAAAAGAGGTCATCCAAATTTCAATGAAACACTTCGGTCCAGATATTCATAAATTGTTAACTGTGGCAAGACCACAATCTTACTCGCAGATGCTTAGCTTGTTAACGGAGTTTGAGGAGGGCGAGAGAGCCATAAAGAAATTCCATAGTTATCAGCGGTACCATAATACGCAAAACCGTGGAGGAAATCAAGCACAGTACGCAGGTGCCAGCCGAAATAATGAGAATTATAATGACAGTAATGGTAGGCCTACACAAGGTTATCAGGATGCAAGGGGGAATAAGCCGTGGACCAATAACGGAAGAAATCAGAATAATTCTAATTACGGAAATGGAAGGAATGAGAGGGTAAATAATAATAGTTACAGAGAAAACCAGAATAATAATAATGGTTTACGTAACGCCAACAATAATCACACTGATGATAGAAATAGGTCACGACCTCAAAGCGTGGGAATAAATCACATAGCCTTCCAGGAACAAGAGAGAGGAAATGTAGATCAAGTTTACCGATATGGACAGTTACAAGACGGTCGGTACATTCCTCATCAAAATAACGGGACGGATAATTGTAACCACGTGCCAGATTCACAACAAAGATTAGATCCTAGTGTGAATGCGTTTCATCACTCTCAAGCCGACACAGCAGGTGTAGGAAATGACAGATGTCAGCCAGAGGCTTTAAACTTAGTCTAGATGAGATAAGGGGTCATATCCCATCTAACTCGTGTCCAGTGACCTCAGGGGACTCCCCACAAACAAATAGAAATGACATAAATACCGTAGAAGTGTCTTATGACTTGAATAAAAAGTTAAACCAACAAATTTTATGTCCACCGCAGATTAACGCAAAGATAGGCAAATTAAATGTACAAGTTCTCGTAGACTCTGGTAGCGTTTTAAGTGTATGCAATGAAAAATACTACTTAGAACTCAAAGCACATAACATAAAAATGCAGGAGATGAGCGTACCGGGAATGTACTGTACTACTGCCATTAAGAAAACAAAGTACAAAATTAATAAACAAGTAATGATACCGTTAGAGATAGGTGGGTGGCACACAGAGATTTACATGCTAATTGTCAAGGATCTTACCCATAACTTTATATTAGGGTGTGACATGCTACAACAATATGAAGGGATTTTAGATTTTGGCACAAATAGTCTTACAGTAAAAGATGGAAATAAAGTTACTGAAATTCCGTTTCTCACGACTCATGCAACAGATCATCATACATGCTCCGAGCGGGAATTAGCTATCCAAGACGAATGCTTTATTATTGAAAGTTTATCAACTGTGCAACTAGATAATGAGGGGGAGGAATTTTCAATTATGCAGAATGTAGGCCTATCGAGCCCAAGCAATAATATTGAGAATCAGAATGGCGGAACGCCAGATCAGTATCAGAAACGCACGGAAATTGATGAATTTAATAATACATTTGTAGAGGAAGTATACGAAATAGGATCGAGTTATGAGATAAACATGTGTGAGGCAGATGTCCGTGATCAGGAAAATTATAGTGAGAATAACGGAGACGACGAGGCTGAAAAATTGCGAGAATCTGAGATCTTAGAAATTTTAAGAAGTAAAGTGGCCAGCATCACGTCTATTACGGATCAACAAAAGGAACAATTGTTTACTGTACTGATTAATAATATGGGCGTATATAGTAGTTCTCCGGGGTGTTGCCTTGTATATGAACATGCCATACAGATGGACAACCCGCCGATTTTTAATCACAAAAGTAGGCCACTGCCATTATCAATTAGAGAGGAGGCGAATAAAGTTATCGCTAAGATGTTAAAAGAAGGGATTATAGAAAAATCAGACTCCCCATATGTCTCTCCGGTTTGTTGGGTATATAAGCAGGATAAAACATTGAGAATGACCCTGGATTTAAGAACAGCGAATATGTATATGAGGCCCGATCGGTACAAAACCGAACCGATTGACCACCTATTAGAGCCTGTGTACATTATTTCAGTAAAATTGTATCCATGTCGCTGCACTACGCATCTTGAATTTATTATAAAGCTACAAACGAGTAACCGGTAGGTATTAGTCAGCAGATAGTGAGGTTAGGGACGGTGCTGACTTGGCAGTAGCGGTAATTAGTTGTGAGTGTGCAACCACGTCACATCCGGTTCCATCTCCTACCTCATCAGTTCCGCTAAATGAAAGAAACTGAACACGGCAACACCCTTACATGTTGCGGGTTCCGATACTAATTTGTTTTCCTCCTTTTCCTGAAAATACGTCACATTCAATCTACCGCCATTTTCCGATAACATCCTCTCACTTTTCTTCTTTTTCCTTCATTCTAGCTCTTGGAGAGATATATTCTCTTAAACTATATTTCGTCGCTCGTTTCTTGAACAGGAAATACAGTTTGGGTAAGGAACCAGGGAGTGTCAGGAAATGAGAATTTATTTGAGTTTGTAGGAGTCTGTTATCCAAGGAATCTGAATATTTTTATTAGCGATTCCCTACCTGAAGGGGGTAGAAGAAAATAACATATTCTTTCCAATAGATTGCAATGGATTTTTTAATATATTCCAGAAGAAGTTACATCTTCTGAATTCCGTTGTTCTGAAGTCACATTTTCGGCTTACATACTCCTTTGCAGTTTGCATAGATCTTTCTTTCATATCTATCTAATAAAGTACAATAAAAAAGCCCCCGTCTCTCTCTTTCTCTTTCTTTCTCTCTCTCTCTCTCTCTCTCTCTCTCTCTCTCTCTCTCTCAGCGGCTGAAAACCCATATCTCCTGTAAAGATATCATGGGGTGGAAGTTACTGATAGGATGTTTAGTGTTCAGGCCGGAATACTCTTATAATGAAATATTAGTAGTAACTTATTAAAATCGCCGTTCGTAACATATTACTAAATCTTATATTTGTTTGATTTTATACCATCTGAAAGCCTAATATGCTACTTTCATTAAAAGCGCACAATACACCCTTTTCAGTTAAAAGCGCATAGTACACCCTTTTCAGTTAAAAGCGCACATTTCACTTTTCTTTTTAGTTAAAAGCGCAGATCACACCTTTATTCAGGTAAAAGCTCACGAGATCTTTATACATAAATACATCATTAATACTTTAATTAAAGGCCTACAGATACGCTCCCGGCACGGTCATGCTGCGACAGCGGTCAATTTGGATCCCGTGCACCCTGTAGGAGTAAGGAATGGGTTTGTTTGATATAATTATATATCCTATAATTATATATATATATATATCCTATATATAATATTATTATTGCGATAACTCTGATTAAAAGAGGTACTAGAATTGTTGTCCTTCCATTATTAAATATTCGTGACACCTTAGTAGACAATTTGCATTCAGGCCTACGCGGACACATAATTCTTCCATGAATCATGTCCAATTGGATTCTGATGCTGTAATACTATTCTTTTTCCTATTTCATCAATCTTTTTATGGAACACATATGGATGTTTTCTTGGTTAATTATTCTTAATCACCTTCTTTGAAACACGTCTGTACCATAAATACTTTTAAAAATTTGCTTACTGAGGATAAGATTGATGAAATAGGAGAGAATCGTCAATATCAGATTAGAATTATGCAGGATTCACGGGAGAAAAATGTGTGCATGTAGACCTAAAAGCAAATTTTCTAACAAGGTGGCAAGATTGTGTGGTAATGGAGGGACACTACTTCCAGCACCTCTTATAATCAAGGTAAGCAAAAGATCTCTTTTTGCGATATACTTCTTTTCATTTTTAATAGACATGTGCTTTACAATTTCTTCAACTTGCTTTTACACTATTTCTTCATGTCATCTCGAGCTTTAAGTAACTCTCTTGATTATGTCTTATGATGGCACATGTGGGAAACGCCGTTGATGAATGTAAATTGTTCGTTAAGATACAGAATTTATTAAAATAATTTGTTTTAACAGAAGAGTGCAGAATATCAGAAAAGTAAAGAGAGAAAGGTAATGACTTCATGAACAATGAAGTTTCTAGAATCTAGTGGACGTACACATCAACTGTGTGTGCTTTTCGTGCAGAACCCAAATACTGTACATACAGTTTCAGAAAGATCCTCTTCCCCCAAGAGTAAAACGACCTACACATGATCAATCATGTTGCACAACATATGATTGTGCAAAGCTGGTGTTGTGCAACAATCGCGGTGTACACGCTGCAACTTTCTAGTCCAGCGTCAACCAACTCGCTTGCCGCGGAGCAAGTTCTTGTATCCAGCACCGTGCAGGCGTGCTGTGCAGTGAGAGCGTAGAGCTTGTCCTCTATAGCAGTGGTGGCCAGTATATCGGTGCCGTTTTGTAATGGAAGGACACTAACTAAAGCGAAGGGCTTTCACGCACACAAATTATTTCAATCCTGAATGAGAAACCGTCTACTTCTTCGTGGAATGTGGTGGCGCCACTTGTTCAATCTGTCCAAATATGTCCAAATGGAGGTAATCACGTGACATTGAGTTAGCTGACAGTTACAGGAACAGAGGAAGTTTGTTAGACTTCTACAGTCGAATTCCTAAGTCAAGATTCCCTCGTTTACACAGGGGTGTCGCATCCTATTTATTAACTTGAAGCCTTATTTTCAGCTATGAAACGTATAAAGGTCCTCAAAGAGCTAACCTCAGTGAGCATAACTTAAACATTGCATTAAGGGTTCAGAATTGTGTTCATTATCTCCAAGTTTAGCGAATATCTTAGAAATCAAAATAACTTATATCAGAAAGCAACGGCGCTTAGCGGGAAGAAACTGAAAGTATAAAATTCTTACTTCAAAATGTATCCATTTACTTGCTTAATTTATATTCTTCTAATTTGAACTGATCTTTGCACTATTATCATTGTATAGTCAAGTTTTATTTCCTTATTTTATATTTTTTCAATATTCCCACAATCATTAACAAAGTACTGTATAGGCTATGTATGCTGTCAGTTATATTTGATTACAAGTTATAATCCATTTATATTGAGTTGATTTGTCTGTAATACTATTTAATGTCATGCACAAGAGAAATATTAAACCATGTATTAGGCTATCATGACTTATTCCTTTTCTACTGTCCTATCATTAATATTTTAATGGTAAACGGAACAGATTACCGATACAAACAAGTCGCCACTGCATAAGTACAGGTCACGTCACAGGTGGCAACAGACCAGTAACCTTGGACACCATGGGCACGGCGTGCTAGTGAGTTGGTTTTCAATGTAATCTAGTCTATTCTATAAACTGAATTAGACGAAATGGGAGGCATAGTACAGTTATTCATTGCATAGCCAGGCGGCTTATTTTGTTAGGAGGAGAAATTCGCCGCCAGCAAAACCCATGCTTTTAATTGTCACCGCACCTATCAGATAGTTACCCCAGCCAATCAAAATCTAAGAAAGTTTTGTAACAGTTACCAGCCTACTCCGCATGGAGTCAAAAGCGGGTTTGCAAGAACTAGTTACAGTAAACAGTTACATGTGTGAATTGATTAAACCGAAGGAAGAACTGAGGTCAGTGATAACAACGAGAGAAAACTGCAACGTTTCTTTTGGAAAACGGAAACTAAGAGCGACTTGGTAAGATCAATTAGGCCTAACATAAAAAACACAGACTTAATGCTTTAATCCTTTGAAGCCGCCTGGGTATGGAATGAAACACTTCAAAACTTCTGCTGAAAATCCATGTCTGTCGATTCAGTAAGCTTTATATGGGATTCATTCAAATGAATCGATGTACCACACAGAGAAATAAGGCTTTTCAGCTATATCATTTACTGACTTGCAGGGTCTTGATTACCTTGATGGTGACATACTACCATTGACACCAGACCACATGTGGTTGTACGAAAATTGATCGAAAATCCCCAATATACCAGACTATGGACAAGATCACTATTATGTCGATAGTAAGCGCTTGAAAGTTGTATTACTTCCATTATCAGATCACCACCTACGGGTTATGGCACTTAATCGCCCTGAGTTGAACAATGTTGTTCTCAGGCTTGGAGGTTTCCATCGGTTAATGTCTCTCATAGATTCAATTGGCAGTATGATAAATGTAAGTGGATTGAAATAGTTATTCACCTTGATTTATACATAGAACAGCGTACCAAAAAGCTGCTATTCCTATTTTGGAAGATAGTGACATAGATGAAGAAGATGCTTAGGTGGTTTTGAACAAATTGAGAAGCTTAGCACCAAACCTCCACACACTCCCATTTAAATGAAGTGAGACTGTAATGGAATGGGGAGGGGAACTTTATTAACAAGCGGTACATTATTACATCATTATGTAATAAAATTTAATGTTTCATTATGTTTGTATTTACCGTATTTATAAGACTATAAGATGCTCCGGACCTTAAGACGCACCTTGATTTTAGGATGGAAATTTAGGGTAAAGGAAAATAAATTTAATCTGATTCTAAACGAAAAAATGTTGAAGGGAATAATATACTTCATTGCATAAACAAATTATAACCTTGTACAACGGAATCAGTGTAAATCACTTCTAATTTAAAACCTGCGTTGTACGAAAATCTCTTCAATAGGCCTACAGGTGGAATCGCGTAAATTTTAACAACTGAATTGATTTCTCATGAAAACTGAAAATATGTTTATACCCTCTAACCCTCAATTCAAAAAGTGTGCTGTTTAGAGCGCATTGCCTTAATTTAAACCATCTGACGGAGACAACTCCTTTCGTATAAAAGAACTCAATGTTCCTTTCTTTTCAGATTGTAAACCTGGCTTCCAGCTACCCTCTTTTTTGCAAATCTGACAAGTGCCAAAATGTTTAACTATTTTATCGTTTACAACACCTTGTTTATAACTATGGTATTCCGGCAATATTTATCGTAATTTTAATATTTTTAGAGTACCGTACTTCGGACCATTAGACGCACCCGTTTTCAGGGTTCTATTTTCAAGGTAAAAAGGTGCGTCTTATGGTCCGTGAAATACGGTACCTACTTTTAAATTTTGTTTATACTTTGGAGATTTATTAATATTTAATGTTTAGTCAACGTATAATAATAATAATAATAATAATAAACGAATAACATTTAATCGTCAGTATCCAATAATATTCTGGATCAATATTTCTGCAATATAAGACTTTTTTGTTTATTTGTTTACTTTACATTTTCACTTCTCTGTAGTTCGTTAACTATAGGTCGGAAGAAAAATTACAAATGTACAAGATTAGACAATTTTGTTCACTACAATGTTGATGACAATTAATATTTTTATTTGATGTTCCTGAACAGAGATATTGAGCCAAAACCGTAGAAAGTGCAAAAATTTCAAATTTTTCAATATAAACCCTGCTTGTAGAGGGCTTTAGTTTCCCCAAATTTGGGTTTTGCTAGAGACCATGATCTGTAAAACATATGGTTATGGTTATGATTATAGTTATTTTACAAAAAATCAATATTGAATCTTAATCCCAAGATAATGTATATTAAATATACAAAGTCTCCATGAGAATGAGGTTAGTGACACGAGTTCAAACATAACTGTACCAAACTTGATATGATTTAGCCTAATGATACATATGCCACCTTAACAGAATATATATTTTTTAAAACAGAGAATGCTTTAGGAGTTTGGATAGTTGATTTGTGCACATTTCTATTTCTATTTGAAATTGTGATATTTCCCAGGAGGAAAGTTTTCTTATTAAGATAGTAAGGCAGATATTACTCCGACCCAATTAATGTGATCTTACCCCCACGGTATGCAGAGGTTGTAACCACTGGCAGCTTGCATTGGGAATTACTTGGAAGGGGATTCAGTTAAGACAGACGAGAAGAGGGCAATTAAAATATACATACTGGCGAAACCCAAAGAACAAAGGAGCAATGAATAATAATAAGAAAAGAAGAGAGGAGAATGACATGCATACAGAAGATCAGATAGCAAATTGGTATAACAAGAGCAAGGGAAGCGGATTGCAGACAAATAGAGTTCATTAAGAAAGAAAACACAAAAAGGAAGAGGGTTAAGGCGTCTGTTCCTGCTAGCTTTTGTTTCCCTTTCCTTATTTTTGTGTTGTTTCTTTTTCAGTCACGTTTCATGTCCGGGAGATCAGTAATTGAAAACCTTGATGGCAAGATGGTGTTAAAGTCGATTCTCCAGAACATGGTTAGCTTCTTATTTTTTTTCTATTTTGAGAGTACTGAAGAAGCAAACGTCTTGTATAAATAATTATAACATAGACGAAAATGTATATGTCTGTATTTACAATTGTTAATTAAGTTTGATTTCGCGAAATGACTAATATTAAGAGGACCGTGGCTATTCTATCTTGACCTGTGATAAATTAATAGTTTTAACGTACTTTTCTCAGAAAGTGTTAGAAGTATCTCTATAGAAATTAATTTTTACAGCTCAATAATAATAATAATAATAACGTTTGAAATTAATTGAAACCGGAGGATTTTACAGTACACTTACTAATTAATCCGAAAGTCATTGCCTAAAATATATTTTTAATACACTTGTAGGGCTCACTGCAGTAAAACGTACATTTTATGATATCCATTGATTAAGTCATACACTGAACTGTTTAATATTTCCTGAAGATATTAAATAATTACTCTTTGTAGAGAAAATAAAAACTTGCTGAATATTATCATAGAAATTTTTAGTAAATCATAGCTACATAAGTTCTGACAGCAATATTATATCCCCTTTTTGTTAGGTACCAGCAAATGCAGAAAGTTGTCGGGAACAAAGTTATTACAGCTTTAACTTCTTCTGTTGTACTTCTCATCGATTCTGTAGCAACAACTTGAACAATATTGCCTAACGGTATTACATATATGCCAAATTTTTCAGGTTGAAACTGGAATGACCATGCCCACATATTTTAACAAAATAAAAGGTACTATACTAGAAAAATAAAATTTGGACAGTACTAAACTACCTCTCAGTAATTTTTTTACAGAAAAACGAATATAGCCATTTTATTAGTCATAATAAATATAAGTTTCGAAATTTTCATTTTATAAAAATCATTAGAGCCATTAAGAACATAATGTTTAAAAATGTTTTAAAGAAAAGTCTCTTTAATATTTCAGATGTAGTAATAAAATTCTTTCCGATTCGTTGAAATTCCTAAAAAAAGTTTTAATTCAAAACAGGCAGACAGACGTCACTCCAAAAACGCTTTTCTAGATTTTTAGGCATCTTGAAACGTGGATAGGCTAAATTTCCGGTGATATCTCGATTTCTATTTTTGTTACGGTCACAATACTTTCTGTATGCTACGTATATTGGGAAAGTAAAACATTTAGAACTTAGTAGGCCAGTGATGAGTGCTTACGTTTCTGAAATAGCTGAAGAGAGGACACTTAGGGGAATATAATAAGTTGAGAAATGAAAAAAAAAAAAATATAACACTTTCCAAGGTTCGGATCTCCTTAAAACTACTCAAGTTTCTCTTTATATTTATTTTCAATTGTAGCAATTATATGTCGATAGCCGTAGTTGAACGAATCTAAAAATCACACCGACTCACACATACTACCCGCGCGCGATTTCTTGGGTGCTGGTTTTACGGGGAAGTAAGGGTCTGAAGGAAGAAAATTTAGCTAGTCCGCCAGTCTTTCTGCAGTGTTGTCAGCCAAAGAAACCACATTTCAGCAGAATCGCGCGTATGGTAAGCGTAAGTGTGAGGTATGTGGACAAGCAATAAATTGGATGCCGAATTGGATAATCACTTCTGATTAATCATCCTCGCTATTTTATGCAGTGACATTTAATATACAAAGATTTTAAAGCAGTCTAATAATATAACGTGTTGACGGTACTGCGTAACAATTAATTACACGTCATAAAGGTTTGGTTATCAAATAAGTCATTTCCCTCCGGGAATAGAATATTATATAATATAGGCTCAATATTTTTACACTGGATGATTAATTTTAAGCATAAAGAAGAGTCTTAGCAGAACATGCTTCACCATTTCGTGTTGTAAAACGTAAGAGAGGTAATGCATCTAAAAGTGGAGAAAACTATAGGCCTAATTTTAAACGTATTTAATACGTTTTGTGAAAAGTTCGCTCAACTTTCAGCCCATGAAATTGACATCAGAGTTCACGGGAGTGTAAAAAATTTGCACATACGGAATTGTTAAAAAAGTGAAGAAAGTGTTGGATGTACAATGACGTGTTTGTGAAATCAGCAGTTCGCAAAGTTGTATTTTTTCCATGCGTCAGAAAATATAATGTCAATAAATAAATAAAATCAGGTAAACTGATATAACAAAGTGCCAGTATGTTTTTGTTGAATCAATTATAATTGCAATTATGATATGCAGAAAATAAGTTTTTCTAATCAGATTAAATTCGACCAGCGTCAGCAGAACTACAGATTTGTGATACCTTGACAATCGCGCACTCACATAAAAATAAAAAAATAAAATAATAAAAATCCGTGTCAAATCGGCCGGCTCCGAGATTCGATCCGGGGACCTCCAGAGTATGAGTCCATGTCGTTACCATTTGGCCAACTCAGTCAGTTTGATGGTGTCGTTTGATAAGCTTAAGTGAAGGAATAGTGTTAACTGTCAAATTATACCGGTAGACAAAAATTAAGAAAACATATGACCTTTAATTAGTCGTTACTCTGGTACCGGTCAACCGATTAGGTCCAAAATTAATAGGATTCTTGCCATGGACGTTATAAATGCGCATACCAAGTTTCATGAAAATCCGACAAAGCATATTTGAGTTATGGGGGCCTTTTGTTATATAATACCATAAAAATGCACTAAATTGGTACCGGCCAACCGATTGGGTCCAGTATCAACAGACGTCTTCCCATGGACATTATAAATGTGTATACTAAGTTTCATGAAAATGCGATAAAGCGTATTTGAGTTATGACGCTTTTAAATAAAAACACTAAATTGGATTTGACGCCGGTACAACAGGGTTCTTTCCATGGACATTATAAATGTGTATACTAAGTTTCATGAAAATGCGATAAAGCGTATTTGAGTTATGACGCTTTTAAATAAAAACACTAATTTGGATTTGACGCCAGTACAACAGGGTTCTTTCCATGGACATTATAAATGCGTATACCAAGTTTTATGAAAATCCGATAAAGCGTATTTGAGTTATGGCGCGTACAGACACACGGACAGACAGACAGACAGCTTAGGATTGAAGCCACTAGATGTCAGGGTGTATAGCGTACTTCGTGTTTCAATGTTGTCAGCTCTACCTACGAAGTTGAACGAAACCTACCGAATGAGGACTAGGGAGCCGAGCGCCCAAGAAATCGCGCGCGGGTAGATACTTCAGCCCACATTCTGTACATAAAGACTCCCTTGTGTTTGATAAGCAAAACGAAGGATTTATTCTTAAGACATCACACAATCCAAGATAACGGAAAGGGCACATTCGGTCCCCTTAAATGGCAATACAATTATAATAACAGGTCCTAGTTACAGTGCGCACTGCGAGCCTTTAACAGCAATAAACATGTATATCTTTATTTGTTTGTTACACACTAAAAAATCTAGACTCTGTTATCTTAGAAAAGAAATGAAGGGGCTAGTTCCATAAGGGCGTAAGGCACATATTGAATTTTGAGCTTCTAACATTTATGCCTTCTCCTCATATCTCTTAAATACTCAGTGAACAATTTATACTTGTGCCTTAAACCTCTGCTCAGTCATAGGAAAAGACCTGTGCTTGTGAGTGGTAACATTGTTTAGAAACATTAAGATTTCTCAAAACTTTGCTGTTGTGCACTAGGAATAACCATCTTATACATCACTCATCTGTTGGATCTGTTAGATTTAAAATTAAAAAAGAAAGGTTACTTTCTTTTGCCATAACAATGTTTAATAAACTACCATATGAGTCTCATTAAGTTTCACTAAGTAGGAAACCTGAAGTAAACAAAAACCAGTACATCTGTCTCACTCTAGCAAATTACTCGTACGAATTGAGAGTGAGTCAAATATACTGGTTTTTGTTTACTTCAGGTTTCTTTCTTAGGTCGTCTCGGGTATGGCTTTCGGATCATCCTTTTTATAATATTAATGACTTTTTTGAACTACCTGTAATAGATAGGCCTATAGCATTCTGATGTTTGTGTTTTATATTGTATAATTATATTATTTGTTTATTATTTACCTGTAGTTTGTGTTACTGTTGAGTTATACCTAGTCTATACTTCTAGAGCATCATTCACGATGCCCATGACATAAATGTAAATATAAATGTAAATGTTTGTTTGTTTTTTAGTGGAAAGTAGGTTTCAATACAACATTCGCCTTGACAAGGGAGTTAATTCCGACAAAAATACTCAGAATGACGGTCAAGAGTTTGAACCTGCGACTTCTCGATTACCATTCCTTGACTTCCTTTGGCTAACCCACAGAGTTAAAAAAAAAACATTATATCCCAGATGAATCTATTCTAGATTGACAGCAAACAGTAACACAGAATATATGAACTGCATAAGAGATTACTTGGCTAAGGTATTTTCTGCACCCAAAAATCAACTTTTTATTATGTAAGGTTTATGGTGTAACTACTAAAAATCCAATTCTTGCCCCCGCCCCCCAACAATAATTTCAAGTCTTCCCTGGTGAACCGCAGATCTATAGAACAATAAAGGGCGAACTTTTTGTTCCGGATCAGAAATGGCAGAAAAACCGAAAATGGTAGGAAAAGTGCTTTGAGGGGCTGATAGGTGATAAAATTATTTAGTCTGAGCATAGCCGTTTGCTATTCTTCTAACTTTCAGCTTTCCACTTTCCACTTCAACAGTGAAATCGAGTTCAAGTTCCAGCCGTATGAGCGCTACCTGAGCACCCTGCTAAACCTGGAGTTCTTGGTAAACAAACAGCTTCGTACTTTGAGGTTTTGTATAAATATATTTCGATCTACAGTTTCCATACAATAATGGCGCATATAATTTCACTTAAGGTGGAGTTGATATAAGATTACGTTTAAAAATTGTTTTGCTTTAAGGCATTTCTAATTATAAAATAAGTAACAGTTACAATAAAAATGCTTCTTTGTGAATAGGTCATTTATTATCGCAGTTATTTAATTTAAACTATCAATTGCTTACGAAGTTGGAGTGGTATTTAAATACCCTTTGCAGAAAATACATGTTACAGATAATGATAATGTCTGAAATTAATATTTTGCATCTATCACCATTGGTTTCCGCATAGAAAAATAAAATGCATCAAAATATTTTGAATGCTTAAAAATTCATATATTTCTTTCCTTGTTAATAAATGTAGACTATATTCCAGATATTTTAGTTCAGTTTACTTCCTCTAAGCCTTGACTTAAATCTATTAAGATTTCATACTAACAATTACTATAATATGTTCCGAGAAATAGAAAACTTTATTGTCATGCTTGACTTTCAGTAAAAATCAAAATGACTGTCATTTAAAAAAATAATCAGCACAAATAAAGACTACCGGTACTTATTTACTTATTAGTTATCAACTTGTTGATAATCATTAAAATTTAAATGAAATTGATCAAATATCTCTGAAGTTATGCACTACTCCTTTAATTACCGCCACAATACCGCCCAAGGTTAGCGGTGCATGGATTTAAATCCTTGGTTTTGGAGAGTTTATTGATAAACTAAATTTTCGGGTGATCAGTCACTTATGAAAGACCTTATATCTGAATTTACTTTTATGGAAACCAAGCTAAATTTTGTATATGAATATAATTTCGGCACTGGTTACCAATAATGTGGCTTTGCAAATGTAAAGAGGAAGGCTATGCGGTGAGAGGAATATAAAATTTGTTGTGATTCTACTGCTCTTCGCAAACTTCATCGCATTCGATGTACATATTCAGCAAAGGTTGCTTCAGCTCATGTTATTACCTAGAAGGTGCAGATGGGGTGGATGCGAAATGCGGCAATGGAACTTACGGAATAAAAAAAAATAAGTTTCAAGATGGGCTCGTTCATGTTGGTTCCTTCCTGTTCGTGCAATTTCACAAATTCTAATATACTCTAGCTGTTGTAACCATTGTGGAAAGCTGAACTAATTAGCTTCTGTTGGTCGGAACATCATATTCGGGATCCATTTGATTGTAGAGGATCAAAACGTAGTAGGTACAGTACATGTTAATGGTGCAATCGGGCCATAGCGTTTAAAGTTGGTATACTGTCACGTTTTAAATTCTAAATATCATAGCTAGTTAATGGATGTTACGTGATCTTCATAAATATTCAATGTTATAAATTAAACAACTTAAAATTGGCATAATTATTTTGAAAGAAGTAATTTAGCATATGAAAGTTTTCTCTGTAGGACAGTGGGTACTTTCCCGGCGTGACGTTTTGTAATTGACATTTTAGTGTACATATGGGGACTAAACTGTGAAATTAAGAAATTATACACTAATTATACGACTTTCTTAGTTTTTATCTGGTTCTAGAAACATCCAGTCATTTTATAATAAATTCGCAACTTTTCTGGGCTTTAAATTTATTATTTCTTGAGAAAAATTATTTTTGTCCTGTTTATGTGCTCCAAATAAAAAGGTTTAAAGTGAAATTTTAACATTTTTGTAACCTAATGCAGATTTGAAGTCTTCATACATCAAACAAATTATATTGTTACTTTCTTTTCAATCATATGAACCCTATTATCTTTTAGAAAAAAATAAAAGCCTAAACCGTTATTTTACTTTATTTGTTTAAATTTGAACACTACTTCTGAAAGGCTTAAATAGTTAAATACAGTATTTATTAAGAACTAATTTGATTATTTTTATTCATTAAAAATTCTAGGGGATTTGTAAAAATGTCAAAGTGAACTTACTTAGCTGTTACGCAAGGGGAAATTTTATTATTGACTTGTGCAGAAAGAAATTATCCGAGAAGAATCAATTTTAATTTACAGGCAGGTTTTTAACATTAAAACTGCCGAGCTCCATATGTAGGTAAAAAATCAGTTTCCTGAGGGTAATGTTGCTCAAGTTATTTTCTATGGTAACTGATACTGTCTTAGAAGTATTTTTTTTCTTTTCGTAACGCCTCTAGAATGCTACGTTTTCCTAGATATGAAAGAGAAACAACTTACCGGCACGTGCAAATTTGCCAACTATAACAAACGTGTACTAAATTTTGTAACCTTAAATTTGTTGTTAAAATCCTGCTATCTTTATGTCGAATTTTAAGTATTTAACTGTTATTTACTATGACATTATTTACTTGTACTATTCGAACCCAGCATGCAATCAAATGCAAGAAATTCAATTTAAAATAGACGAAAACTGCAATATTTACTCTCTTCCCTCTATTTATGTCAAATTCATCATCATCTAACAGACTGGTGAAAAAATTTAAACTTCCTTTAAACATACTCTGAAATTGACTGGAACTTTTAAAACAAACATTTAAATAAACACTGAGAAAATATGTCTTGTAACTGTAAAACTATAACGTATTAGCACGTGTACGGATCTCTGTAGAAGTCTCATTAAAAACACTTAAACAGCACCTAAGCGAAAACTTTGTTTGATTATACGAAGGTTTACATAATTAATTTGAAAGTTTTGTTTTGACAGGTTTCACAGGCTGGCCTCTAACCGATGCAAAAAATGCTGGTTATGAGAGAAAGAAAAAAAGGATAGCCAGGGTAAAGAACCAAGGTCCAGGGAGAATGTAATTCAAATTTTTGTATAAGCGGTTATGATGCATTCCTGTACGAAAGCAAATTATAATGATTTGTTATCTGTATCTAGTACCCTATGATCCCCAGGTGGGGCGAAGGGGCCTCCAATCTAGGGTTCATTACCTATACTAATTTTGATATGCTTATTTTCCGAGAGAGGGTAGAGGGACAGGCGGTAAGCCCATCGCCTCGCAACCCCCCTCTGGAAACTAAGTATTTCTTGGACGTGAAAGGGCCTATAAATTTTGTCCAGAGGCTCTAATTTAGGCTTTGAGTTCTTTTACGTGCCGTAAATCTACGACACGGGGCCCCAGCTTAAAGTCCCTCCCGGAGGACTCCGTGCCCAGGATTTTTACGTCCTGAAAAATCCATCGACCGCGGCCGACAATGATTTGTTATACGATTACGATATTTTCAATATCAGAAAAAAACTATCGTTACTTGAAAAGGAGCAACCGAAGATCAGTTATTGTATGACTTAATTATCGTTTTGTTAAAACGTTTGTGATTGGAGAACTTACCAGCCCATCCACTTACGTTTAATCGTGAAGTTTCTTATTTTAATAATTCAGAAAAACGGCATTATATGAGACTTCGTATGTGCAGAAGTATAATCTATTATTTATATAAAACGAATTCTGTCTCATAACGACTCAAGACATGTTTCAGGAAAAGCTGCTTTCGTTATTGTTACAATAAGTAGGACTACAGTGTTCATTATATAAAAACTCCTTGTTATATGCTTTGAGCGACGTCTTTTCATTCCTAGCTTCCTCAATATATCGTTCTCGTAACGAATTCTATTCAAACAAATTCCATTGATAGGCAGTAAAGCAAGAGAGAACCCTGCAGCCGTGTATAATAACAAAATAACGAATAACTTCTTAATATTGTGATCCAGCTGCTTAATTCTTGCGACGCAACCTCTTCCATAGAATGCGAACTGAAATGAGCGTTTGGGAAAATATAGAATCACAAATGGGCAATTCAACTTAGCTCAGGCCAGGGAGATACCCGACTTGAAGCGGTGGCGATCAAGTCTTTACGTTACAGCGAAATAGTTAAATTAACGCTTCAGTTTGGTATCAGTTGTGTAGCCTATATAGGCCTATGGAATTTTAACTGTTTTATAAATGAGAAATCTCTCGAAATGAGTTTTTGAACTACAAAAGGGGATTTAGGAGAAATGCCATGCTATAAGAACTAAGTAAATTCTATTATGTATAACTTGAGACGATTGCTACTTTGCAATTGAATTACTCCGCCCATATCATTATAATGAACAAAATAAGTTTATTATATAAACTTATTAATTAGAATAATAAGATAAATATTAATCAATTATGGCTTTGCATTTCTAATAACATTGTAGGAATAAATCAAATTCACTAAAATTATCTGAACAAGTTACAGCAGAAATGGAATAAGAACATAATATTTGCAATATTATATTCCGGCTGGACTTGTGTGAATATTGAAACGAGACGGATTTCCCGGAACGTAAGAATAGACTTAAGAACTAAACTAAAGGATCTCAGTGGGGTGTAGGAGACAGTCATTCATCACGAAACTCACTGCTATTGAACTAAAAACGCAGAGAAAGAAGAGCTTACTGACTCTATTGAAATTTAAAGGCTTAGAAAGTGGGAAAGTTCTTACTCTATAGCGCTTCGGGGAATCTAGCATCATTTCTTATTACTGACAGCGTGGCCAAGCACTGCTAGCCACGTGTATTAGCGTCTATGCTGGGTAAGGAGCATTAGCCAATGAAATAAGGGTTTGTGTCCGAAGATTCGGAAACACAATGTAATTTGATGTAAACATAGCTATTAGAGGTTAAAAGAAATACAAGGCGTATTGGACTTTGAACGATGAGAAGTGGGGACACGCAGTAAATGGTATCGAGACTCTCTCGTCTACGCTCTGGGTGAGCGGGGCGATCTTCTCAGCATCCAGCTTCCGACTTAGTAGAAGTCGGGAAGCTATTAATATTCTTCGGTCAGTAAATGATTTAAGTATCATTTACTGCAGTATTATTTAAATCTACGAATATATTCAGGTTTGAGGTACGGCTTAATTATAGCTGAGTACCAACTTAAATTCAGTGTGTATCAAACTGTAAGTACCAGTGAATCAACGACTTTACAAGGTATTCTAGTGAATACCCGAGATTAGGGAGAAAGACACCTTAATAACGAGATCCACTCATCTGAAGTCAAAGTTCACATACGACGAATATTCTGCAAAAGCCTATTTACTGTTCTGTAATTATAGTAAAATAAACAACACTCTTACCAGTTAACCAGTGAGTTTTGATTGCATCAGAATATAAAGTAGACTGTTTCTAAGAACTATAAATACCCAGATTTTGCCCCCCAGATACTGAAGATAATCTCTGCTCTGACTGTAGCGACACCGTGGCTGTAATTGGTTTCGTAACCCGCGAACCGTTACATACGTGGCTTACCCAATCTGTGGGGCTTGAAAAGGCTCGAAGCTAAATTGTGTTGACTCAGAATATTTTAAATTAAAACAATAACTGTTACACGCATCATTAAGTAGAGACTACAGACACTGCAACGATTAACGGGATAGATAAATTCAAGATCCGCGTAAGAAGAATCAGGAGTGGGCAGACCGAAGATAGAATACCGGAGCAGCAGTAAAAAGCCTTGTAAAAATATAGTTTATAAGAGGGTATTATTGCTAGCTGTAAGAGGGTATTATATGTATTGTGTAGTCTGTGAAGGGTATGATTTATATGTATGCAAAGGTGAGTGAGCATGCTTTTTATATATTGAGTGATCCCAGTGCAATAAATAAAGATAGGGTTGTGTAGAAATGATGACGTTAAGGAACGGAAAAGCCGTAATTTCAAATATGGAAACCGAGGAAATGAATAACAGTCAAGATGTGCTAACTAATAGTGAGGTAGATCAAATCCAAGGGAACGAAATTGTAGTAGGTAACCAGGAAATTAATAATAGTAATGAATCTGAAATGCCATTAGATAATGAAAGCCTAGTAATTAATCAGGAGACTAGTGAGGAGAGGGAACCAGAGATTTCATTAGTTCAGGAAGATAGGCCTTGTGAAAATACAATGACAAACCAAGTAAAGGGGGGAGAAGGAATGTCTGCATTAATAGAGGCGATGATGAGCAAAATGGAGGAAAATAGTAGTAAATTAGCTGAAAAGATTGATAGCAAAATAGGGGAAAATATTAGTAAATTAGCTGAAAAGATTGATAGGAGTAAAGAGGAAACTAGAAAGATAGGGGAAAAATTGGATAGGAGTACCAGTGAGATGAGGGTAATGATTGATCAATTATCTGATAAATCAAAGAAAACTGAGGATAGGGTAAATAAACTCTCAGACGAATATAAACTAACAACTGTAAAATTAACTAAAAGGATCGACCACGTGCAAAACAAAGTCGAAGAAAATAAGAAACAGTTGGAACAGAAAATAGAGCAGGATATAAGAACCCAGAATAAAAACTTGGAGGATAAATTAGTTCAAGCTTTGTCAGTGGATATGGGGGTAATAAGTACTAATATTCAAGGGCAGGTTAATGACATCAAAACTGAACTAAACAAAATAGTTGCAGTACAGAATAATGTGACTAAAGAGGTTAATGATCATGCTGATAAACTAAGTAGGATGAGTAATGACATTTCTTGTACCGGAATTCAGGCTAATGTTAGAGGGGTTTGTTCACAATTAATTCATTGTTCGAATGGGGAAAATACTCACCCACACGGGAGTCAAGATAGTGAACCGAGGACTCCGAGCATAAGCCTAGAATCAGAAAATTCGCGAGGTGACCTAGGCCTACATGACAATGTTGTTATCCCAGTAACTGGTTATAATAATACCCATGTAAATAAAATCGCGGACTTAGATTGGCCTTTGCCGTATTATAATGATGAGAAAAATGCTAATCCTCATGAATTTATAAGGGAGCTAGAGACATACTTTAAAGTTAAAGGCATTCGAGAAGAATTTAAGATATTAGTTGTTCAGAGGTCGCTTGGAGGTAGTTGCAAAGACTGGATGCCGGTTGTAATGAGAGAAGGAACTGGGTACCAAGAATTCAAAAAGTTATTTATGGATAAATATTGGAGCGATTCACGTCAGAGTGAAGCTAGGACTGAACTCTATTCAGGGCACTATAATGAACAAGGGAAAATGTCGTGTACTGAACATTTCGTAAGACTCATAAAATTAGCCAAGTCGCTAAATATAGTTTCCGAAAAAGAGGTCATCCAAATTTCAATGAAACACTTCGGTCCAGATATTCATAAATTGTTAACTGTGGCAAGACCACAATCTTACTCGCAGATGCTTAGCTTGTTAACGGAGTTTGAGGAGGGCGAGAGAGCCATAAAGAAATTCCATAGTTATCAGCGGTACCATAATACGCAAAACCGTGGAGGAAATCAAGCACAGTACGCAGGTGCCAGCCGAAATAATGAGAATTATAATGACAGTAATGGTAGGCCTACACAAGGTTATCAGGATGCAAGGGGGAATAAGCCGTGGACCAATAACGGAAGAAATCAGAATAATTCTAATTACGGAAATGGAAGGAATGAGAGGGTAAATAATAATAGTTACAGAGAAAACCAGAATAATAATAATGGTTTACGTAACGCCAACAATAATCACACTGATGATAGAAATAGGTCACGACCTCAAAGCGTGGGAATAAATCACATAGCCTTCCAGGAACAAGAGAGAGGAAATGTAGATCAAGTTTACCGATATGGACAGTTACAAGACGGTCGGTACATTCCTCATCAAAATAACGGGACGGATAATTGTAACCACGTGCCAGATTCACAACAAAGATTAGATCCTAGTGTGAATGCGTTTCATCACTCTCAAGCCGACACAGCAGGTGTAGGAAATGACAGATGTCAGCCAGAGGCTTTAAACTTAGTCTAGATGAGATAAGGGGTCATATCCCATCTAACTCGTGTCCAGTGACCTCAGGGGACTCCCCACAAACAAATAGAAATGACATAAATACCGTAGAAGTGTCTTATGACTTGAATAAAAAGTTAAACCAACAAATTTTATGTCCACCGCAGATTAACGCAAAGATAGGCAAATTAAATGTACAAGTTCTCGTAGACTCTGGTAGCGTTTTAAGTGTATGCAATGAAAAATACTACTTAGAACTCAAAGCACATAACATAAAAATGCAGGAGATGAGCGTACCGGGAATGTACTGTACTACTGCCATTAAGAAAACAAAGTACAAAATTAATAAACAAGTAATGATACCGTTAGAGATAGGTGGGTGGCACACAGAGATTTACATGCTAATTGTCAAGGATCTTACCCATAACTTTATATTAGGGTGTGACATGCTACAACAATATGAAGGGATTTTAGATTTTGGCACAAATAGTCTTACAGTAAAAGATGGAAATAAAGTTACTGAAATTCCGTTTCTCACGACTCATGCAACAGATCATCATACATGCTCCGAGCGGGAATTAGCTATCCAAGACGAATGCTTTATTATTGAAAGTTTATCAACTGTGCAACTAGATAATGAGGGGGAGGAATTTTCAATTATGCAGAATGTAGGCCTATCGAGCCCAAGCAATAATATTGAGAATCAGAATGGCGGAACGCCAGATCAGTATCAGAAACGCACGGAAATTGATGAATTTAATAATACATTTGTAGAGGAAGTATACGAAATAGGATCGAGTTATGAGATAAACATGTGTGAGGCAGATGTCCGTGATCAGGAAAATTATAGTGAGAATAACGGAGACGACGAGGCTGAAAAATTGCGAGAATCTGAGATCTTAGAAATTTTAAGAAGTAAAGTGGCCAGCATCACGTCTATTACGGATCAACAAAAGGAACAATTGTTTACTGTACTGATTAATAATATGGGCGTATATAGTAGTTCTCCGGGGTGTTGCCTTGTATATGAACATGCCATACAGATGGACAACCCGCCGATTTTTAATCACAAAAGTAGGCCACTGCCATTATCAATTAGAGAGGAGGCGAATAAAGTTATCGCTAAGATGTTAAAAGAAGGGATTATAGAAAAATCAGACTCCCCATATGTCTCTCCGGTTTGTTGGGTATATAAGCAGGATAAAACATTGAGAATGACCCTGGATTTAAGAACAGCGAATATGTATATGAGGCCCGATCGGTACAAAACCGAACCGATTGACCACCTATTAGCAAAAATGGGGGAAGCAAACTACTTTTCAAGTATCGACCTCACTTCTAGCTTTTGGCAGGTTTCGTTAAGGAAAGAAGACCGAAAATACTGCTCTTTTGTCCACCAAGGATCGGTGTTCTCGTTTACACGCACACCATTTGGGATGAAAACTTCAGGAAGCGCTTTACTGCGGGCACTAAACGTTATGTTCCCTGAAGGCACTGGGCCGCATATTACTGCGTATGTTGATGATTACTTAATTCATACGCCTGATTTCGAAACCCACCTGGAAAAACTAGACTTGGTATTGAGAACTTTCTTAAGTTGTGGGATGACTATAAACCCAAAGAAATTGAGCCTATTCCGTGAAGAAGTAAAATTTGTGGGGTACATCATATCTAGGAAAGGGGTGTCAGCAGATCCCGACAGGATAAAATCAATTAGCAATATTAGTAGACCAAAGACGGTGAGGCAAGTCCGAAAAATCCTCGGAATATTTAATTACCAGGATAGGTTTCTCCCCGGTTATGCAGAGCATGTGGCACCCCTCAGAATGCTGCTTAGAAAGCAAAATAAATTTAGATGGACTGAGGTGGAAGAGGAAGCATTCCAAAAGACGAAAGAACTCTTTCAGAAAGCGGTTTTGCTAGAAAGACCGAGAGATGACCTGGACTATATCGTATATGTGGATGCCTAATGTGTAGCCGTTGCCGGTGCACTAATGCAAGAATATGAAGACGGAAGTCAACATTTGATAGCCACTACATCGAGGGGATTGACACCTGTCGAGAGTAAAGGGTCGGTGACATGCCTAGAGATAATCGGAATGTATCACGCTTTGACTAAGTTCCAGCAGTACATATTCAATCGAAAAACTATTGTATACACAGATCATATCAGCCTAACCTTCCTGAATAAAATGAGACTTGGTAACAGTAAATTATCACGTTACGTCCATGAGTTGAGTCAATTTGATCTAGAGATAAGACATGTTGCGGGCCGAGATAACTTACTATGTGACTATATGTCAAGGAACAAAACAGGTATTTCTGAAGTCGCTGGAGGCGAAACAAACCCTGTCGCTATAATGCAGGTCAAGATGTTTAAAGAGCTGACATTGCAGCGGGACTTTAAACATATAGTGGAATTCCAGAGGCGTGACCCGGAAATAGAGTTAGTCAGATTAGGCCTAACAGAATTAGATCAGAATGACAATGACGTAACGGAGGACGTGAAGTACCAAATATTGAATAATGTTGTATATAAATTATGTGGCCAAGGGAAGAAAGAATGGAAAATGTACGTACCGGAAGAGCTAGAGAATAAAATTATTGCAATAGTTCACGAACGGTTAGGCCATTCAGGTACTGGCAGAATGTTGTTGTATATACAAGATAAAATGTACATAAAGAACTTGGGAAGGAAGATTAGGAAATATGTGAGCTGCTGCGACTTATGTCAGAAAGCGAAGCCATTGAACATCAAATATGATAGAGAACCCATGCCCGTGTTTAGGGAAAGTAAAGGGGAATTAGTAGCGCTAGATTTTCATGGACCACTAGTCGCTGGAGAGCATGGTATGCGGTACATTCTGATAGTTTATGATGTATTCTCCCATTTTGTTAAATTGTATACAACCCGGACGGCAACTACGACTGCGGTTATAAGGAAATTGGAAACGGACTATCTGCCGAAGTATCAGCCTATCTCTGCTATCATTTCGGACAACGGGACGCCCTTTGTTAGCAAGAAGTTTAAAGAAAAGCTATCTGAACTTGGTATAAGACGGTACAACGTGGCAAAATTCCATCCCCAAGTAAACGTGGCGGAAAGAGGGTTGCGCGATCTGTCTCTGTACTTGCGTGCGCTCTGTCATAAAAGGCACAATGCGTGGGTTCGGTATATTCAGCCAATAGAGGATATACTGAACCACACGAAGAATCCGGTGACCGGAGTCGAGCCCGTAAGACTTATGGCAGATGACGAACCGAAAACACTCATACCAGGCCTACCAATAGCTATCCCGCATGATGGCGTAAACAGAAAGCTAACAGATTACTGTCGCATTGCAATTGAAAACATTAGAAAGAGTGTCGCGAAGCGCAAGGAAAAAGCTAAGAGACACAAAGCAAAATGGAGTCCCGTTGTGGGAGATAAATTATTGATACGCAGAAAGAATCTGTCAAACGCAGCAAATAAAAGAATGTCTCGCCTCGAGTTAATTTATAGAGGACCGTTTATAGTGACTAACATTTTTAATGGTATTTGCTATGAAGTGACTGATCCTAAAACTAATAAAGTAGTGGGACGGTACAATCTTTCATTTGTGAGGCCATACAAAGAATAACCAGTTAAATAGGTGAAACAACATTGGGATAGGCTTGGGTCATTTCACTAGAATTAAGGCACTGACATTGAGGGTATTATTATTGTAAGTATACATGTCCGCGGAGCAAATATGAAGCGAAACGTAGGCTTGCAGTTTAACCTCAAAAGTGTGAAATTCTTGGGACGTGCATAAAATATATCCTATGCCGATTATATTGTTGTTATTTAATTGTAATATGGACCTCGACACTTAAATCCGTCGATCTTTTATTATTGTTATCTCTTTTTAAATCTGGACGTTGTACCAAATATATCCGGTCGCGCTTTTATCTAGGTTAGAATATATTTAGTAAGTGTTTTCAAGTGTTTGTATTCATAGGGTAAATTAGGTTTTGTATTAATGTTTCATTATTACCTGATGAGGTGAGGTATCTGTGGTCATGATCTAAGATAGCCTACCGTGTGCGAAGGGTGTGGTGTGTGAGAGAGTAAGAAAATATTGTAGTATGTGAAGTGTGAATGAAGCAGTTGTGCCAGGTATAGGAAATGTCATTCACTCATCAAAACAAATAATAGTACCGTGAGAAGGTTGGAAAATATTCCATGTTATAGAATACGAGTTAGCACGAAGGTCATTGTACTGGGATCCACAACAAACTCTGCTCACTTACGTCACACTAAGCACTTCATGTCAGGAGTAAAACAGAATTACTCCGTAAATTTGAAATTTTGAATACAAAACATAAATTTTCGTAGAATTCTCTTGGGCATGTGAGACGATTGCTACTTTGCAATTGAATTACTCCGCCCATATCATTATAATGAACAAAATAAGTTTATTATATAAACTTATTAATTAGAATAATAAGATAAATATTAATATAAATATTATTGCATTTCTAATAACATTGTAGGAATAAATCAAATTCACTAAAATTATCTGAACAAGTTACAGCAGAAATGGAATAAGAACATAATATTTGCAATATTATATTCCGGCTGGACTTGTGTGAATATTGAAACGAGACGGATTTCCCGGAACGTAAGAATAGACTTAAGAACTAAACTAAAGGATCTCAGTGGGGTGTAGGAGACAGTCATTCATCACGAAACTCACTGCTATTGAACTAAAAACGCAGAGAAAGAAGAGCTTACTGACTCTATTGAAATTTAAAGGCTTAGAAAGTGGGAAAGTTCTTACTCTATAGCGCTTCGGGGAATCTAGCATCATTTCTTATTACTGACAGCGTGGCCAAGCACTGCTAGCCACGTGTATTAGCGTCTATGCTGGGTAAGGAGCATTAGCCAATGAAATAAGGGTTTGTGTCCGAAGATTCGGAAACACAATGTAATTTGATGTAAACATAGCTATTAGAGGTTAAAAGAAATACAAGGCGTATTGGACTTTGAACGATGAGAAGTGGGGACACGCAGTAAATGGTATCGAGACTCTCTCGTCTACGCTCTGGGTGAGCGGGGCGATCTTCTCAGCATCCAGCTTCCGACTTAGTAGAAGTCGGGAAGCTATTAATATTCTTCGGTCAGTAAATGATTTAAGTATCATTTACTGCAGTATTATTTAAATCTACGAATATATTCAGGTTTGAGGTACGGCTTAATTATAGCTGAGTACCAACTTAAATTCAGTGTGTATCAAACTGTAAGTACCAGTGAATCAACGACTTTACAAGGTATTCTAGTGAATACCCGAGATTAGGGAGAAAGACACCTTAATAACGAGATCCACTCATCTGAAGTCAAAGTTCACATACGACGAATATTCTGCAAAAGCCTATTTACTGTTCTGTAATTATAGTAAAATAAACAACACTCTTACCAGTTAACCAGTGAGTTTTGATTGCATCAGAATATAAAGTAGACTGTTTCTAAGAACTATAAATACCCAGATTTTGCCCCCCAGATACTGAAGATAATCTCTGCTCTGACTGTAGCGACACCGTGGCTGTAATTGGTTTCGTAACCCGCGAACCGTTACAAACTACTAAAAATCCAAATCTTGCTCCAACAATATTTTCAAGTCGGCGCATATGAATATAAACGCAAACGTTACAATATAATTCTTAAAAAGTTGAAATACATTAAAAATATCTTTTTTGAAATACTTATTAAGTGCCAGTATGGTACTTTATGAGATTGTGTGGGGGACGAAAAATGTCTGTCCGTCTGTCTGTCTGTCCGTCCGTGTGTCTGTACGCGCTCTAACTCAAATACGCTTTTTCGGATTTTCATGAAACTTAGAAAACACATTTATAATGTCAATGGGAAGAACCCTATTGATATTGAACCAAATCGGTTCAGCGGTACCGGAGTAATGCCCAATTTAGTGCCTATTTTAATAGATTATGGCGCCTTTCTAATAGAAAGGCGCCATAATTCAAACACGCTGTATCGGATTTCCATTAAACTTGGTATACGCATTTATGACGTCCATGAAAAGTACTCTGTTAAATTTGAACCTAATCTGTTGACCGGTACCGGAGTAAAACCCAATTTAGTGTCTATTTTAAAGACGCGGTAACTCAAATACGCTTTACCGGATTTTTATGAAATTTGGTATACACATTTATAGTGTTCATGGGAAGACGTCTATTGATATTGGATGAAATCGGTTCACCTGTTTCGGAGTAATGCTCAATTTGGTGCCTATTTTATGATAATATACGTATTCGAAAGAATTTATATAAAAAAAGAGAATCAGTTATCATGATAACATAGTCAATTGTTTTACTGTTATATTATACGGCTTTGGAAATTAAAATAGAGATAGCTATGACCAAAAGCACTAATGTTTTACATGCGCTTATCCAACTAGACCGTTAAACTGACCCAGTTGACCGAGATGGTAACGTTTTGGCCTCACATTATGGAGTTCCATGGTTCAAATCCCGAAACGAGAGAATTTCACTTTCTTTTTCGTATTTTTATGTGAGTGTGCGATTGTCAAGATATCACAAATCTGTACAGTTCAGCTAATGCTGGAAGATTTTAATCTGATTAAAAAAAACTAGACCTTTGTTCTTTCGTAAGCACTGCTTAATGAATAAATCTGGAGATTAACTTGGAAATGAATTAAAAAAATACATATTCTGCATATCATAATTGCAGTCATAACTGATTAAACAAAAACATACTGGCACTTTTTTACATCAGTTTACCTGATTTTATTTACTTATTTATTTACTTACTTATTTACTTACTTGCTTAGGCCTACTTACCCAATGGAAATAGACAATTCCTAAGCAAGATAAAGAATATTATACATTTTATGGAACCCGCAGGCTCATTGCCATGTTTATCTGAGCCCGCCATTCAACCCTATTCTGTGTTAACTCCATCCAACTATCCCACGCAAATCCTACTTCTCTTAAATCTATCCTATTATTGTACTCCCACCTACGTCTTCCAAGAGGTCTCTTCCCTTCGTGTCTCGCGGTCAATATTTTTTAGATGTCTTTCCTAACCCATGCGCGGAACATGTCCAGCCCATTTCATCCTCCGCGATTTAATTACCCTTACTATATTCAGTGAAGCTCGTCGTTATGCATTTTTCCCCAGTCCCCATTTTCATCTCTCTTAGGTCCAAATAGTTTCTAAAGTACCCTTTTTTTTCGAACACTCTTAGATTATGTTCTTCCCGAAGAGTAAGTGACCATGTCTCATATCCATATAATACCACCGGCAGGACAATTGTCTTATACATTTTTATTTTTAGATTTTTGGACAGAAGACGAGAAGATAAAAGTTTCTGAACTCCATAAAAACAAGCATTTCCTGATTTTATTCGACACTTAACTTCTACCTTAATATTATTTGTATTTGCAATGATCACTCCCAGATATTTGAATTCCTCCACTCTTCTGAATTTACTGAGGTAACTTTTCAGAATTGAAGTAACTGGAATGTAATGAAGTGAACGCTCGTATGTAGTCTTAAACCTGTGCAATTTCAAAGAAAAGCAATTTATTACATTTTGTCTTAAATTTTGAACTTTCTAGGTAGTCTATACTAGTTTTTACTCTTTCTTAGCAGTCTTCTATTTTATGCATCTTCCGTTAGTTGGCCTTCCTACATCTTAGTTGGGGAATTATTAAGTTGGTTTATTTAGTGGAGTGCTTGTTATCATCGAAATGCCAAGACGAGCAAATTCTTCTCGAATTAGTAAGCCATTTATGGTATTATGTGCTATTCCAAACCAACCAAAACATGTATCTAGAATCAATCCTATTGTGAACTGAAACCTCAGCTTAGCGCTTTGCAAGTAGATTTTGTTGTCCATCCATCTTCATTCTGTTAGCAATCAATGAACAGCAATTCGTTGGAGTTTGATACACCCCCATCAAACCGCAAAATTGTTTTCATATCAAATTTCTTGTTACATAGTCAACTCAACTTTCAGAAATCGAATGAGTCAATTTTAAAACTCTATATTTGGCCGATAACAAAAAAAACTTGCAACGAATTTATACAAAGGACGATGGACCTATAGTCTGACCATTCTAAGAAAGAAACCTGAAGTAAACAAACACCAGTATGCCTATCTCACTCTTAGGTTATACGAGTAATGTGCTATAGCAGGGTCGGGAACGAAGGCACTGAAGGCGCGAAGTTACCCTCCCTCTCGTCCCCACTACTCATTTCAGCAGCGAGGTAATGACAACTAAACCGGTTGACTCAGGGACTAGTCGCGTGGCAGCAATCCTGTTCAGTGCTGGCTTGTGTGCAACATGAGTGAACGAAGAGTATTTAATCGGGACTGGGAAAACAAGTATTTTTTTCCTTGAAGATGATAAAGCCCAGGGTTTGATATGTCCTACTATTATTGACTACATTACAAGCTTTACCATCAGGAGGCATTTCAATTCGGCTCATGTTGGAACCTAAGGCGAGGTTCTATTACCAACAGAATTGTTGATCTGGGCAAAAGTTTGGAGAAACGGTTGACAGACATTATTCATTTTCCCTTGCCAAGGACAAAACTACTGAAAATGAAGATACTGCTCAACTTGCTGTGTTTATAAGACGTGTAGATACAGAATTAGCTGTGATCGAGGAACTGCTGGATATTTATTCAATGAAAGATCACGCACGCGGTGAGGATTTTTTGAGGCAGTTATGATGATAGCGTGAAAGTTTAAGCTTGAATGGGACAAGTTGGTCTGCGTAGCTACAGATGGGGCTCCAGCAATGGTGGGAACAGAAATGGGTCTAATAGTGAGACTTTGAAAAAATGGATTTCCTGTAATAGCTTTGTAGCCATTCACTGCATTATTCACAGGGAAGCACTGTGTGCAAAATCAACTACTTTGAATAACGTAATGGATGTCTTTGTTAAGATTGTGAATATAATCAGAGCGCATACTCTGCGGCATAGACAATTTCAGGAAATTTTGATACTCTCAGATTCCGAATACTTGGATTTGCTATACTTCTGCCAGGTAAGATGGCTAACCAGAGGCAAAATGTTTCAAAGAATGTTTGATCTACGGAAATACTTAGGGCAAACAACCCTAATTTCGCAGTAGGGCCTACTCCTAATTTCGCAGTACCTTTTTATTTTATTTACTGCAAAATCAGGAACAGTAATGGAAAAATAAAAAAAAAATGAATAAAATAGAAGAGAAGATGCCCTCTTTGATGAATAAGATGAAATATTTCCACTACTGTTCTCAATTTTGCAATAAATAAAATAAAAAGATACTGCGAAATTAGGCATGTTTGCCAAACTTTCCTAGCAACCAAAGGGATTGCAGTTCTAGAACTTAAAGATGATATTTTTGTTTGTGATTTAGCGTTCTTAAGCGATTTCACGGTTCACGTTGAAGCGGCCTGCCCTTCAGGCCGAAAGAAGTAGGTTTTTTCACCTTTAATTCAAATAATGGCATACGAGCTGCTGAAAATTTAGAGTGTACAGGGGTATACTTTTTCAAAGAAAGGCTGGGTCAAACAATAACAAGTTTTATTTCCAGTATAACAATTTCAAAATACTGTATAGTAATGCCTTTTACTGTGAATATAGAATTTAAAATCTAGAACCAGTTACACAATTTTATTTCATTCCCATAATCACATGATCGGATGGCGTAAGAATTCTAGCATGTTCCGGCTGGCGAGTTGTGGCCTCAGCAAGATGACCTCCAATTTAAATATAACCCAACCATATTCTACGCAATTTAGAAAAAACTCTCCCCATGTTAATAATATACATTAAACTACAAAAATCGCGATAGTGGGCGAAATTTCAAACAGCCAAGACAAGAATTTGATCAATGTAATAAACCCTTTCTTTTAAAACCAGGACAGAAAATTTTGATGTCAAAAGACAGGTAAGCAGCAATATTAACAATTTCTTACAGAAACCCCTGAATGACAAAAGCTTACCTGTAAGTTAGCCATAGTAGCAGAAGAACAACGCCCACAACTTAGTCACTTAACTCGGAGGTCGAACCACAACTAACGAATATAATTCTGCGCAACTCCCAAATCGGCCGCTAGGCCTTGGTGGCGCTACGATCGAGGCAACCAGCACAAACGCCCTCTTTACGTCCTATATTACATATATATTTTATTAGAGTTTTAAGGTGGAGAGGAGCAAGAAGGAGCCGTGAGACGAATTCTCGGCTCATTCTCCCCCCTCCCAACAAATTATAAGGTCGTAGACCTTATAATAAACATTATATCACTCCTTGGGCATAAACTTTTGAATTAGAGTTTCTATGGGCCGCCGAACTTCACACCATGTCCTCAATAACACCGTCCAATCTTGAGGGAACCTTTGATCTGACCGTGAATTAAGAAAACTCAAATTTTTTTCTGTATTTCGTCCTTTTTCTTTTCTTTCCTTTCTTTCCCCGCCCGGGTCGGGGCAAGGAGCTTAGAGAGAGAACACCCTTTTAATATTACTGCACTGACACAAAATTTTACTTTAACAGACCATAATTCCTTTTCCTTTTTCACCACATTATATACACAATATTGATGCAGCAAGTCAGTAAAGATGAATTCCTCAGCTTCTTTTGTAATGAATTTCTTCCTTGACATCAGAGTGGGCCAGTGTGACACCATCAGCACAGGCAAAGCAAAGTCCAGCACGAATCACATCAGCTAGGAAGAAAGAGATGACAATCCAGCCACGCAAGCCATCACATGTATAGGAGTGTCCTGACTCCCAATACAGACATCTGAGACGGTCAACAATTAGTAGTTTTTGTGGCTTTTACTCAGCAGAAGTGATTATGCTTGCAAGGGTAAGTAAGCCTTTGCTAATAGGCTACGGCATGGAACTGAGGAGAATGGTACCAAAACTTGGTGGGACAGGTATCTTTGTAGACTTCTTTGGTTCAGAGGAAAGCGTGAGTCGGAACAAGAATGGAGGTGAAAATGACGGAGATAAATAGTAGAAGATAGGAATGTATTACGAAAGGATTTTCTTAGGAAGTGTAGAAATGCCGCGCTGGTAAGAGCATACATTGCAGACTTCTGCATCGTAGTTCAGTTGAAGCTCTTCTCTGCCATGCATGAGTTATAAATGCATATCACCAGCTCAGAGACTATATCATCTGAATTTCAGCATGTGGCTTCCGCCTCATCCAAACTCACTCAGCCGTCTGTCCATGTTTGATTTGGCCGCCCATTCTTGAAATTTGTGGGCTGCATCGGCTCGGAAGTATCTTATTTCATTCGTGCACAGCTTGCTTGCAGTGTAGACTCACAGGTAGTGTCAGCTTTACATAAGGATTCAGTCTCCTTCCGGGGAACCAATTTCTCCGGACGTCTCCAGAGAGGGGGCACCCAGATCTGCCGAATGGTCAGCAACAGGCCCTCACAGCAGCCATGAGATAGGGGTCAGCAGTTCCGCGGGCCCAAAAATACATTTGAAGCCCAAGGAGGAAAGTTATCCATAAGCAAGTTGATTGCCAGAAATGGAGACACTGTAAACACAAATCACACGCACAGTACACGAAGCCAAAAGAAAACACACAACAACACTTTAAAAAAACCCAGCCAGAAAATGCCAACAAATTGAACTAATTCAACCTTTAACAAGACATTTTATTTACCCTCTCTTTGTTTCCTCACAACAGTTCTGCTCTTCATTGTATACTGAGTAATTCACAAAGCAAAAAGGAACTATCTTTTTTTTTCTCTCTTAGGGTGGCGTGCACCATCCAGGAGTAAATCTTACTAAAGTAGTAAATTTAAGACGGGGACCTGGAGTATACAAGAACCAGTACATCTGTCTCACTCTTTAAGTCATACTAGTAATGTGCTAGAGTGAGACAGACAAACCGGTTTTTGTTGCGTCATGTTCCCGTCTTAGATTTACTACTTTAGTGCTTCTCTTTTAGTAACTTACTCTTTTAGTTGGTGTTGGAGAGCTCAATTGATAGTTACTTCTTTAGTTGTAACTAAAGTAGTAAACGATTTTTACTAAAGAAGTAGTCGAATTCTGCGCAGAACAGAGCAGAAACATTAGTGCAGCGCAGCAGAACACGTGAATTTCAATTGCCGGTATTATTCAAGTGCCAGATAATGAAAAGGAAAGGTTCGCTGAAACAATGAATATGAATTTGGGTTGTTCCAAATATTACCAATGACAATCTTCATGTTTTAAAATAGGTCTAATAGTAATGTTTTATTCATTACTAATTTTAATTCCTTCAATTGAATATTTTTAGTTTAGTAGCCTACGTTAGGGTACTGTGATTACAATTTTTGTGCAAACTATTTCTGTATTATAATGCAAACAATTGGAATTTCCAGTTGATTTTCATAATTGATTCACTGTCAATATTATAATTATTTCTCTCATAATAATAATAAATTTCTAAAATATATTAAAATATTCTTCCCCACAAACGATAAATCAATTATTCTACAGTTGTTTATCATAAATCTCACTATAATGAATTATTAATACTTATTGACTGTTTAACAATATTAATAAGAAGTATTACACAAAATCATGAAAAAGGGGGGATAAAAAGGATAACAAAACTAATAAGGGGCATTATGTTTCTGTCCTTTTTCAAATGCACAGAATATTTACTTAAAAAATATTACCTTATAAAAATAATAATATTACAACTGAGAAATGTAATATTTAAACAAAAAATGGCGGTACAATATTTCGGAAGCTATGAACTCCAATAATAATTATGTAGATGGTTGTGTGTTTAAAAATAATTTCAGTGACTACTTCTCTAGATCCTGTGCAGCTTCAACCTCCGGGCCCCTCCTTAAAATTTTCTTTCGGCACTCATGTTGGCATTTTTTTCTATATAGTTTATAATGCTTCTCACTTTCCTGTCCACAGGGTTAATTAAATAGTTAGCAGCATACTATAGACCTGCAGCATCTGTTATAGTTTATTCCCAAACATGAAAGTCTCGTCTCACTCCACCATTCGAGACTTGGGGAGTCTTTAAGGAATGGTTTTACAATGTGTCCCCTTCTCAATGTACGCTAATCCCAGAGTCAGTCAAATTTTCTTCCGATGTGGCCTGTTTGGACATTTTTACACCTGGGTTAGAAAAAAGGACATATTATTCATTAACACTGCGGGTGCAACTATTGAACTTTTAGCTCTTATAATTATTATTATAATCTGGCATTCGCAATGTTGTGCTTTAAGTTAAGCTATAGAAGTGTAATGTAATAAAATTAATTTACAATAATTACATTAAATCGTTTAACAATGAGAATCACCTATTGTTCAGTAATTCTATGGTTAAGTAGCAGGGGGAAGTGTTTTCTGGGTAGCTCCAAGAACGGAGGCTTTCATTTATTGGAATGTACTATACCTCGCCGATATCTGTATCCATATGATTAGCTTGAAATACGTCGTCGTTTTCTGACCCAAAGTTAGGGAGAACTGCAACATCTAAAGGCCGATCCAGCTAGGAAGATATTTAAGACCACATGAGCTCCTTGTACCGTGCAATGCAAACGTCCCTTCCACTCACTCTTCCCCTCACCTTTGGTGGACGTCTTCCTAGCTGGATCGCTCTCCGCAATGATATTTCCACATTTGACTGGCTGAAATCACATGGATGTAGTGAGAATCTGACATCGTTTCTTCCAAACGCCAAAATTTCATGTAAGGATTTATGAGCTTAATTATTTACGTTATTAAATGCCCTACTAGGTATGGTTCGCTTAATATTTATTAAATCACCTGCCACAACTCTCATTTTTGGTATACAACCTTCTTCATCTCAATAACTTATCCTCAGTTTAACTATGTAATCCATTTAATGTGATATGTAACTCATAACTCACGCAAATGCCACAGAACACACTTACTCCACAACTTTACTCCACCTCCTGAGTAGGAGTAAATATTGGCCTTATTTACTCCACAACTTACTACGTTAGTAACGTACTCCGTGTTGGTGCTCTCCACCACTTGTGGAGTAAGTTCATTTACTCTGGGAGTAAATAAAATTTTTACTTCTTTAGTACATTCCTCTATGTTGAAAGCCGCCGAGTTTAGTTTACTCCTGGTTGGTGCACGCCGTCCTTACTAAAAGAGTACGGTTACTAAAAGAGTAGCTTACTAAAGTAGTTAGAACTAAAGAAGTAAGGCTTACTAAAAGAGTAAATGGCATGAGTTTGGTGCACGCCACCCTTAGTTTTTCTTCTGCACTTAGCTTGATTACTAAATAGAATGAGACAAGATAAAAGGACAAACTGGCGAGACCCAGACCCATAAAGAAACAAAAACAACAGGCGAAGGGTACTCACACGGAATGCCTCAATCGCAACGGAAACAAATCATTGGGCCCAGCTCGCAGGTTTTCCGGAATCTACCTGGGAGCCGCCCCCAATGAAATATCTAAAACGTAATCTCCAAAGCTGAAATTAGCAGAGCGACATCTAGCGCCGCTCCTCCCAGTTAGGAGCAAGAGGGTCTCAAAATCCAGATTAATTAATCCTAATTGCCCCATAGAAGATTACTATCATAATAATTTTCCTGTTAAAAAAAACTTTTTTACTCAATAACTGACACACAGCAAGGACTATGCATAACACCATATCACTAATTTCTCAGTTGGAACCTATACACATATTCTGAGACAGGGATTAAGCAACAATTGGTTCCTTTAAAGGGGGATTCTTACTGCCTTTAAGGTGCGACACATGCGCTCTCCTTTCGCGTCCAGTAGAATCATCTTTCAACATCACAGTTACCGGAGTCAGAAATTTGACAATTTTGTAAGGACCTACAAAACGGGGTGCCAATTTTCCTGCCACTTGAGCCACTGCATTACTTCTAGGGAAATTTCTTACCCAAACTTCGCTTCCAACCTGAAATGGAACTGGCCTCCTTTTACTATTGTATCTACTCTCGGTTCTAGCATGAGCAATCTGTAAATTCCTAGCCGCACGTTTCCACATATCTTTAACTCTGAAAACTTGATCCTGATCGGGCAAGAGATCATGAATGGACCACAAGTTAGCTAACGGATTATTGGGCGTAAAAGAGAAAATCAAAGAAATGGGGGTGTACTGATGAGCTTCGTGTCTGGCGGAATTGAAAGCAAACTGTAACCAGTATAAATTTTGGTCCCATGTAGTATGATCTTGGGAGTGGAAAGCTATTAATGCATTTCTGAGGTTTCTATTAAATCTTTCTGCATGAGATGGTTGCGGATAATAAGGGGATGTGGTACAATGCCTAATGCCAAGGTCAAAACAAAAACGGCGAAAAGCAAGAGAAGTGAAGTAACTTGCGTTATCCGAGACAATACTGCGCGGAAAACCTACAACAGAGAAAACCTTCTTGAGAGATTCAACGGTATTTCTAGTGTTAGCATCGCGCACAGGGAACAACCATACAAATTTGGTAAAAGAGTCTATTACAACCAGAATGTATAAATTGCCATTTCTTGAGCGAGGAAATTTACCTACATAGTCTATGAACAGGCGATCTAATGCACTATATAGCACTCAATTTTTGAGCAAATACCTATCATTTCGTCTGCCAACTTGTAGCTGTTCAAGAACGGGTCCTAAAACAGGGTCTTCTTGTTGGTGCTGGTGAATAGACTGAAATGCCAAGGGAAACTCTGACAGAATGCCAGCAATTAAGTTGTCTTCATCTAGACCCTTTCCAGACAGGCGATCTGATAAGATCTGATCCGTCTGAGCACAATCCCCAGACCTCTGAATATCTGTATCATTGTTTTCCCCAGTTTGCACAGAAACCTCAGGGAGCGTAAACATACGGGAAAGTGCATCCGCTATCTGATTGTCAGAAGCTCGGATGTGCCGGGCTGAAAATTTGAAGGCCGACAACCGGACAGCCCATCTAGCTCAGCGCTTGGCAGTCGGTTTCCAAATCGAACTCTATGTGTTCCAAATAACTTCTAAACTTTTCTACTCCAAATAACACAGCCAAGGCTTCTAGTTCATAAGTAGAGTAAACTCTTTCTTGCTCCGTTAAGGTCCTCGAGGCATAAGCTACTGCTCTCCGACCTTCAGTAGAATTTTGTAAGAGAACGCACCCAAGGGCGACTGAAGAAGCATCCATTTGCAGAATGAACTTCTTCGAGAAATCGGGCATCGCAAGCACGGGAGGATTCATAACTAGTTTTTTTCAGTTCTTCAAAGGCCTCTTGTTGATCCTTTCCCCAAGCAAACTTAACCCCTTTCTTTCGCAGAGCATTCAACGGTGCGGCACGTTGGGCAAGATTAGGAATGAAACGCTGAAAAAAGGTTACCATACCCAAAAACCTGGCGATACCTTTGGCATCCTTTGGGGGCAGAAATTCCCTAATAGCCTTCGTTCTTTCTGGATCTATGGAAACACTTTGACCAGAAACCACATGTCCCAAGAAGGACAGTCTAGTAGCGGCAAGAGTCACCTTTTCAGGGTTTACCGTCAGTCCGGCCTCTCTTAACCTGGTCAGCACTAAGCAAAGATGGTCCATGTGTTCTTCAAAAGAGTTCGAATAAATAACCAGATCATCTAAATAATTAAATACAAACTCATACTTGACATCACCAAAGATCTGGTCCAGGAGTCTAGTAAGAGCTTGCGCTCCGGTCGCTAATCCAAATGGTACTCTTGTAAATTCAAAAAGATTCCACTCAGTGCAAAATGCTGTTAATTTCCTGGATTTAGGTGACAGAGGAATCTGATAATATGCCTGATTGAGATCAAGTGACGTGAAATATTTCGCCTTGGCGAACCAAGCAAATGACGAATGGATATCAGGCAGAGGAACCGAGTCTCTTTTAATTTTAGTATTTAAGAATCTATAATCAATAACTGGGCGGAATTTGTTCTCTCCTTTTTCTACCAAAAAAATAGGGCTACTATAGTTAGATTTCGAAACTGTAATTACACCTTGTTTCAACATTTCTTTTATATGCTCTCTCATAATCTTTAATTTTGGCGGAGACAACCGGTACGGGGGCCTGCGAACTGGAGTCTGGTCCAACAACTCAATTTCATATTCCATAATGTGGGTTAAGCCCAACTCAGGTGTCAAAACATCATCAAATAGATCTACAATACCGACCAAAATTTCCTTTTGATCATCGGAAAGATGATTATTGGAATCATTTTTCAGACCAGGAATACGAGGTGTACATCCCTCAGGTTCAGCAGCAAGCAAGACCTCCCTCTCTGTTCGGTTCTCTAAAGCATCAGCCGAAGAATATTTAAGAAATGGAATTTTAACTTCAGGGGCAAAAGCAAAATATACATGTTCCTGCAAGAAATCTAACATCAGACCGGTTTTATTACAAAACGGAACACCTAATATAACGGGCACGGAAAGTTGAGGTGCCACCCAGAATTTAAAAGTCCAAGAAAATCTTTTGATTTTGATCTTCAAATCTAACCATCCCAAAAACACCAACGGTTGAGTATTGGCTACTGAGCACGGAATGTTATCTGCTTTTACTTCAGGAATGTTACCAAGTTTGCGCATCCACAAATAAGTTGCATTAGAAATAATATTCAGAGAGGAGCCAGAGTCTACCAAAGCAATAGCATCTATGGGACCACACTGAATTTTCACAAACGGCAACGATTTACCAGTAAACCCTAAAACCTTCATGGCAACAGCCCTCTCACCTGTCGAGAGACAATACGGGGAATACTGTAATTGTCATGGCCGTCTAAAAGAATTTTCTTCACGTCTCAAATTAGAATGATTATCCGACATTTGAGGGGGTGGATCTCTGCGGTAATTCTCTCTCCTAATTGGTCGAGTCGGACAATTACGTAACACATGGCCTGGCCTCCGGCAATAATAGCAAAGTCTGGAATCCGTGATATTGTAACGGGGGTTTTCTCCAGATCTACCCACGGTATCAGCCGCTGGACGTCTTAGACTACCAACATTTCTTTGTGCCACAGGTCTAAGTGAATCTGAATAATTCACTGAATTAATGCGGGCACACAACAAGTCCAGCTCTGCCAAATTACTAGGCTTCTTTTCGAAAACAATGCTACTTCTTGTAGCAGGAGAAAGACCATCTAAAATATTTGTTACCATGTCAGTTTCCGACGGTTGCAAAAAAAAAGATGGCGGCATATTTCTTTATATGAGAAATATACTCTGACAAGTTTTCTGCTTCACCCTGAACTCTATAATAATGTTTTGCCAATAAAGCAGCTTTAGCGCGAGCAGGGACATAATAATCTAACAAAGTTTGGTGGAACATCCACAAGTCTGTCCCTTCTTGGACAGCTTTCGCGGCCAACTCTCTCAAGTTTCCTTGCAAACCTGCGGAAAGCATGGCCAGGACTTGTGTGTGCCCTCATGAGAAAAGGTCCGCCTGAGTACGAACTTGGACCAAAAACATCAGAAAAGCTACAATCGCATCTAAGGAATGATCATTGTAACTATCTATACCTTCAAAAAGTTTTCCCAGAGGATGAGGTAATCTCGCGAATTCTCGACTCCAATCGTTACTTACATTTTCTCCAATAACCCCAGTTGGCAGAGAGGGTACTACCGAAACCACCGGCTGAACACAAGGATTTGAAGAATTTAACAGAGCTTCAGATGAATTTTCTGTATTAAGCGCAGGGGGAGCCGTTACAAGCAAATTAGAATTATCCCTCTTCAAAATATCTCTGTGTTTTAGAATTTCTTCCTTTAGGGTCGTAAGCGAGTCCGCATACTCAGGGGACATCTCTATCACTGATAAATCCATGATACGGTTAAGAATTTGGTCTAGTTTAGCCAATAAACGTCTAACCTGCTTAGGAGTTAATTTTGATTCCACTTGAAATTCCTGAAACTGCTCCAAAATGTCCTCAGTTTTATTTATCAAAGCAGCTATCTCTACTTTGGGCTTAATATCTGAACATTTGAAAATATCAGTTGGAAGAGACAAGTTTTCTTTTAATACCCTCGTCAAATTTGGAACTGAGTCATCAGGATCGACTTCCACACCACGTATTCTTAACTCATACAAGAGGTCAGCTTTGAGCATAAATTCGATGGGAACATTCAGTCTAGACTCCATGTTAGGTTAGAAATATGTTAATCAAATACTGTTCCAAAATTAGAATAGCTATAAAAAATAACAGCCTTACTCAGTTAAGCCGAATTCTTGTATTAATAGAATTTATAGGACTCGGAATATTTAAGGCGAAATTTTGAAATTCAGAAACTATTCATCAAATCAATCAATAAAGGACGAACTATCAAATTCAAGACGTATCTTCCTAATATCTCCAAAATAATTGTAATATTATAGAATACAAGTGCAGCGTTAGGTTAGAACATCCAAAAATAAACGCTCACAGAGACATATAATCACCCATCTACAATGGAATCTTTCTCTCTCGGTTCTTAGAAAAGCAGAACTACCAATAAATACCGAACAAAATTGAGTGCCCTACTTCCTCGAAGTTAAGGACATATATAACAAGTGTATACAAAATTTACAAAGTCACTCAGAATTACTAACAAAAACTATTAACATAGAATTAAGTTTACTGGGTTACGATATTCACTCGCACTGAAGGTCCATTAATCAATATTAAACTACTACTACCGGACTACTAAATAAGTTGAATATCAGGCAAACAACTTAGTCCGAAATAGTTTTACAATAGGAAAAACTATCACAACATATAGCACGAATTTATTTTCAAAAGCTATATACAAACTAGGCCTATATTAACCCTTTCAGATAAGGAGCCATTCAGAAACAATATATATTCGCAATAGCCAAAACTATCACAACTTATAGCACGAAGTTATTTTCAAGAGTTATATTCAAACTAGGCCTATATTAACCCTTTCAGATAAGGAGCCATTCAGAAATAATATTACGATAAATATTCGCAATAGCAAAAACTATCACAACTTATAGCACGAAGTTATTTTCAAAAGTTATATTCAAACTAGGCCTATACTAACCCTTTCAGATAAAGAGCCATTCAGAAATAATATTACGATAAATATTCGCAATAGCAAAACTATCACAACTTATAGCACGAAATTATTTTCAAGAGCTACATACAAACTAGGCCTACATTTAACATTTAAGATAAGGACCCGTGCAGAAATACTATCACGAAATATACTATGAATTTATAGTAATCAAGCCAAGATTAGAAGTGCTAAGTTTTTTTTTTCTTTTTTTTTATAATGTAGCCTTCATTAAAACATCCAAAATAAGGCCTGATCCAATTTAATAGTCGTATAAGTTTGTCAGAGTTCAAAACTTAACGCCACATCATAACAGGGGTCTAGTCGTTTATACAGGCTTAAGCTCAACTCGAAGTTTGCATACGGTTAAGTTAACAGAAGCTTCGAGTTTTAAAAATAGAAATACTGAATTACTGAAGCCATTAACAAGTATGCATGTCCCTCTTACACGAAGCTAGGGACGGAATATAATTATTAGAAAACTAAGTAATGCAGAATTAACAAATGGTTATTCAAACATTGAATAAAGCAGACCCGCAGCAATTTTGAAAAGAAAAGGGAACAAAAAAAAACCTCAACTACGGTCTGCATTACCACATATTGAAGCGGCCTGCCCTTCAGGCCGAAAGAAGTAGGTTTTTTCACCTTTAATTCAAATAATGGCATACGAGCTGCTGAAAATTTAGAGTGTACAGGGCTATAGTTTTTCAAAGAAAGGCTGGGTCAAACAATAACAAGTTTTATTTCCAGTATAACAATTTCAAAATACTGTATAGTAATGCCTTTTACTGTGAATATAGAATTTAAAATCTAGAACCAGTTACACAATTTTATTTCATTCCCATAATCACATGATCGGTTGGCGTAAGAATTCTAGCATGTTCCGGCTGGCGAGTTGTGGCCTCAGCAAGATGACCTCCAATTTAAATATAACCCAACCATATTCTACGCAATTTAGAAAAAACCCTCCCCATGTTAATAATATACATTAAACTACAAAAATCGCGATAGTGGGCGAAATTTCAAACAGCCAAGACAAGAATTTGATCAATGTAATAAACCCTTTCTTTTAAAACCAGGACAGAAAATTTTGATGTCGAAAGACAGGTAAGCAGCAATATTAACAACTTCTTACAGAAACCCCTGAATGATAAAAGCTTACCTGTAAGTTAGCCATAGTAGCAGAAGAACAACGCCCACAACTTAGTCACTTAACAACTCGGAGGTCGAACCACAACTAACGAATATAATTCTGCGCAACTCCCAAATCGGCCGCTAGGCCTTGGTGGCGCTACGATCGAGGCAACCAGCACAAACGCCCTCTTTACGTCCTATATTACATATATATTTTATTAGAGTTTTAAGGTGGAGAGGAGCAAGAAGGAGCCGTGAGACGAATTCTCGGCTCAACGTAAATGAAGTTAAACACAACACGATTGTACATTTAAGTTTTAACAGACTGTGTGAAAGCATTCAATCAGAAATTAAATATGTGGCAGAGCCAAATAGAAGAGAATAAATTGCACCATTTCCTATGATCTTTTGGTGGGCCATGACGAACTGCAATATTGGAATCAATTAACCCTCAAAGCAGAACACCATTGCGCAGTTCAGGAATACTTGGTTTGGATTTATACAATTCACTGCCGAAAACATTTCCCAAGCTGCGCCTTTTTGCAAGTAAATTACTGTCCATGTTATGTACTACTTATCAATTTGAACAACTTTTCAGCCTATTAACCTTGAACAAGAGCTTGCTGGGCAGTCACATTTCTTAAGAATATCTACGATGTGTTCTATGTTTAAGTTCATCGAGTTTGCAGTCGGATATTAAAAAGATAATATCTGCAAAGAGACTAAAAGGATGCCAACTGTCTAAATTAAAACAGTGCCATTAAGAATACGCCAATATGTAATAATGTACCTTTAAATAGTTTCACTACACTATTCAGCTAAATTGTGACATTTATTTTGAGAATTACGGTGTAGAAACCCCTTAAATGCCACTAGTAACATAAGGGAAATAAGTAGAACTAGTTAATAA
The DNA here is from genome assembly GCA_964059195.1 of Ectobius pallidus. Taxonomy (NCBI): domain Eukaryota; kingdom Metazoa; phylum Arthropoda; class Insecta; order Blattodea; family Ectobiidae; genus Ectobius; species Ectobius pallidus. The sequence continues at coordinate 94,195,155 of CAXKWD010000001.1, forward strand.
ATAATGTTAATTGTATAGACCTGCTTCTCTGAGCTGAAGGCTTGGCTAGAATATTAGAACTGTGCTTCAACGTTGCCATTGCGTCTTTCCTCATGGTACCTAGATGTCCCATTACATCTCTTTGTGCCTTCCTTGCCAACTCTTCAGCAGTTCAGGAAATATTAATTTCATTACTTAAAAGATCTCTCCTCCAATATCTGAGGTACCGCCATTGTGGCATGCGTTACGAGTCTGCCTACCTCTCAGGTGGAAGGAATGGGGATGGGGCGAGTGTAGGGGTAGAGAACTTCGCACTCTCAGTGCATTGCTTGCCAAGCCTGTGCTATAGTGAGACAGGCAAACTTGTTTTTTATTTACTTCAGGTTTCCTTCTTAGAATGGTCGTACTTAAATAAATCGCGTAATAACGATTTGCATTTAAACGAATAGTCTGAGCTAATAATTCTTCTAGTCATTGTAGTGTGGGAACTAAGCTTTTATGTTTCACGTAATTATGAACTTATCATACGTAATACCGTGCCTTTCAACTGATCAATAAGTAGGATTTATCCAGATACGTTGAAAATTAGGAGTTGTATTTTGTTATGACTATTTCCTGCATAAATAAAACCAATATAAATACAATAAATGGTGCAAAACGTTTTTGCACAAACTTTCATTAACGACATCAAAATAATACGAATACCGTTGTAAATGGAAAGAGCCTAATTTTATTTGGAACAGAATCAAAAGGCTAATTTAATGCATTAAGTTAGAATTAAATAGAGATGAGAAACTAACATGTTAGCGAGATACTGAGAGATCGAGAGAGTAAGTAAGACTTGCCTTAATGCCATCTCAGACAAAAGGGAGTTAATTCTCAGCAGGCCAAGTTTTTAAAGAACGTGAAAATATATCAGAACATTACATTTGCGCGGTCAATGCGTTTATAAACATAAATATGAATAAACAAATAAAAAGAATACTTAGCTTCCTCTCACACAAGAGAAGTCGAATTTACCAGGCACTATTGACCTATGTTCGCTAAAGGTTACATAACATGTATAACAGGCCTAGCTGGGTTTACACTATGTAACTTGTTTAATATAACTTGAGTTATATAACATGTTTTCCAAAATTGTTACAAATACATGCCAATTGTTACATATAACATTGCGTTATAACTTATAACTGATTTTTGTGTTATATAATCAGTTTTCTGCGTTTACACTATGTAACTTGTTTATATAACTTGGGTTATATAACACGTTTCCCAAAATTGTTACAAATACATGTAACTTGTTACAGATAACATTGTGTTATATAACTGATTTTTGTGTTATATGACAAGTTATACCTTTCCCACATGGAGGGGGAAATGTGTAACTTGTTACATGTAACCTGCGACATGTACATTTTGCTGCATGTAGATAGTAACAAGAAACTGTCCACCTAACCACAAATAATTAGATTTATCCAAAAGGATCTATGCAACGTTTACTATGCTTTTCAGGTGTACAATAGTACAGTATAATAATAATATAACCTAATCTCACATATATGTCCCTCTACAAAATTCTCATATGTAATTAATCTTCATTAATGTTTCATATCTTGATGGCGCTGATATATCGTATAAAGGGATATGTCCAAATATTATCACAGAATGTATAGTAGTAACAACTATTGTCGATCACACTGTACTCAATTACACATTCAAACTAGCAAATGTTGACATAACCACTTAGAAATGGTTAAAATAATTAAAATTGTATTAAATTTATATATCATGTAAAACATTTGGTTAGTTAGGTTAAAAGCTGTGCACTATCATACCATTGTCTGTTGCATCTCTATTATCCATATGTAAATTTGCCAACCACTTCTCAGCAAATTATTGCCATTAATATAAAATAGCTCGCAGGCGCACTGAAGTCCAGTAGTTGTAGATGAAATGTAGATTAATATTAACCACATTGGTGATGGTTCATGGTAGTATCGCGTTGCATTAATTGAACTTTGTGGCATTTTTTAGATCACAGTTGTACTCAGGCAATCCGGACGTCGAAATTTACTGATGGTGGTACTGATGATGATCAAGATGACCGAAATGAATGTATCCAAGAGAGAAATAAATGCCACAAAGTTCAATTAATGCAACGCGATACTACCATGAACCATCACCAATTTGGTTAATATTAATCTACAATTAATCTACAATTACTGGATTTCAGTGCGAATAAGAGTTATTTTGTATTAATAACAATAATTTGCTGAAAATTTACATATGCATAATAGAGATGCAACAGACAATGGAATGATAGTGCACAGCTTTTAACCTAACCAACCAATTATTATACATGATATATAAATTTAATACAATTTTAATTATTTTAACAATTTCTAAGTGGTTAAGTCAACATTCGCTAGTTTTAATGTGTAATTGAGTACAGTGTGATCGACAATAGTTTTTACTACTATATATTCTGTGATAATATTTAGACATATCCATTTATACGATAAATCAGCGCCATCGTCCACCGCTGTGGCAAAGGGGATGCGTTCGCTCCTCTCACGCAGCGGGCCCGGGTTCGATTCCTGGTCGGGACAAGTTACCTAGGTGGGTTTTTCTGGGGTTTTCCTTACCTGTGAGGCAAATGTCGGGTAACTTTAGGCCCTTGTGGTCCCCAAATATCACCTGGCCGTCATTATCATCTTCATCCCATTTTCGCCTTGTTAGGAGTGAGTGTGTGTGTGAATGGTGTGTCTCGTCCTATGTGTTCGTGTTGTCTCGGAGGTGGCCCCGGCATTGGGCTGATCACTCATCCGGGGAGGCCCTGTATGCCCTTGTCTTGTCAAGAAAGTATGTATGTGTTTCAAAGATAATCCCTCTCCCGATAGGTTAAAGCCCTGTAAGGCCCGGGCGGCTTGGGTCGCTTAAATCATAAAAGGAAGAGGTAAAACTAAGATAAAGGAAGAGAATCAGCACCATCAAGATATGAAACATTGATGAAAATTGTTAATATTACATATGAGAGGTTCGTAGAGGGGCATATATGTGAGATTAGGATACATTATTATTATTATTATTATTATTATTATTATTATTATACTATTGTATATCTGAAAAGCATAGTAAAGGTTGCATAGGCTGAACTTTTGGATTAATCTAATTATTTGTGGTTAAGTCGACAGTTTCTATATACAAACAAACGGATAAATTAAATTCATCAATATCTAGTAACATGTTACTGAAGATAGTTGAGATAATATTGTGATAATATTATGGGAGAAAAATTCCTCTGACACTGGGACTTGAACCCAAGACCTTTGGCTATCCGTGCCAATGGTCATACCAACTGAGCTACGCCAGAATTGAATTCATAGCGTCAGATAGAATCTCTCTCCTATGACTGGCTGCCCTTAATGGTCTAACTCCCCGACAGACAAGTTATGTCATATGCAGTACTGTGAGGCACACTAATTAGTGATTTTGTTTCCGGGCTTCCACTATTAATGTACAGTATCGTTCAAGTTAGATATATGCATATACATTCATGTACCACAGATTCTTGTCTCTGTTGGACATTACATGATAATATTCTATGAGAAAAATTCCTCTGACACTGGTACTTGAACCCAGGACCTTTGACTATCCGTGCAAATGCACTTACCAACTGAGCTACGCCAGAGTTCAATTCACAGCACCATCTGGCGGGAACCTAATCTCGAGGAAATATTTCCACTGAATGTTCCCGGAAATGTTCCCACAATTTCATAAATTCCCTGGAATTTATGATTTACGAGCAAGATAACTCAGATACCTATTTGTTACTTAAATTTAATCATGATTAGGTTAAATAAAACTAAAAACTGTCATAAGTTTAAAGATTAATATATAATTAATGAAATAACATAAACAATGAACATTAATTATTTACGTATAAAATATCGTAATACTGGGTTTTCACATAGTTAACAATGAAAACAAGTTAATTAAAATTTGCCCTGGTTCTTGAAGGTCAATACAGAAGATTAACAAAAGAGTTCATTGAAGAGTTTGACTATTAATTAGACACAAATTACATTAATAATCATAAACTGTACGAACACAAACAGCTTTTAGGAATAGGCCTACTTGCTTTCTTTAAATATGTGACCTTGACTTCATCTTACAAATATATTTATTACAATATTCCGCCTTTACCCTTAACATATAATACACAACTTATCTTGAAAATGCATTTCGGCGTATGCTGCGCCATCTTCAGTTCATATAAGATGTACAATAAATTGTACATACAGAAAGAAGGAGTAGCAATGGGATCACCGCTTTCTGGGATTATAACAGAAGCTTACTTACAACATATTGAACAAGAATATATACAGAATATTATATTTAAATATAAAATTACCACTTATCAAAGGTATGTTGACGACATTCTTATCATTTGCAATAAGAACAAAGTAGAAGATATTTTCAAAGATTTTAATAACATCAATAATCATCTGAAATTCACTCTTGAGAAAGAAGAGAATTATTCACTACACTACTTGGATCTCAGTATTACCAGAATCAACAAGACACTCGATTTTGGTTTATTCAGAAAAATACCTATTCGGATAATATCATCGGCAATTCTTCTAATCATCCTATTAGCCACAAAATGGCTGCTTTCAACAGCATGGTATACAGAATGGTTAACATACCCATGAATGAAACTAACTACAACAAAGAATGTAGTACAATTATGAAAATTGCCGAAAATAATGGATACAATAAAAGTCTGATTAGAAATTTAATCAGAAAACACAAAATGAAATTACATAACAAACAAAACCCCATAAGCCAGCTCACACCTCTACAAAAAGACAACAATAATAAATATTTTGCTACATTTAATTACACAGATAACAGAATACATGCTATCACAAAGATACTACGTAAAGAAAACTTTAAAATTGCTTACAGAACAAACTGCAACTTAAAGAATAAATTATACAGCAATAATATAACTCTGTGGATAAAATGGAAGAAAGTGGAGTTTACAAATTGACGTGCATTGATTGCAAAAAGATATATGTGGGACAAACTGGTAGAAAATTCAAGCAAAGATTCAGTGAACATGTTTCTGATTTTAAATATGGCAGATTACGCTCAGCGTATGCTAAACACCTGCTTGATAGTGGTCATAGATTGGATAACTTAAATAACACCATGGAAGTCCTACATATTTGTGATAAGGGTGTTAGACTAAATACATTGGAAAACTTTCAAATTCATAAGAACAGATATAACATCCTTAATGAAAACATAATTGACCAGAATCATTTATTTGACTTGACTACAACGTTGACGTAGGTTACCAATTAACAAATTTTATAAACAACATTATTTGAGAAGAATTGTGGTGTTCATTACATCTTATATGAACTGAAGATGGCGCAGCATACGCCGAAATGCATTTTCAAGATAAGTTGTGTATTATATGTTAAGGGTAAAGGCGGAATATTGTAATAAATATATTTAATATTAACCCTTATCTGTTAAAAACGAGTTATTTTGATAATTCATCTTACAAGTTGGCCTAATCACTTCCATTGAAATCCATTAGATTTTCTTCATCATCATCATCATCATCATCCTCTTCTTTTTCTTCTTGATCAGAAAGGATGCGAATATCATCATCATCATCTACGTTTCCTTCTTGGTCCTTCCCTTCATCTGGATTGTCTGGATTACCAGCACTTTGGGTTTGAACTTCAGTAGATTCACTCTTCTTTTTCTTCTTCTGAGGTTGAGCATTCATCAGTTTCCAGTTGAATGAAAGATAAGTGAGTTTAGCTGCTCGCTCAGATGATAGGCGGTTCCTCCTTTTGGATTGCATCCTTGAAAACGTACTGAATGTACGTTTTGTGGCGGCAGAAGTGACTGCAGCTCCTAAGATCTGGATAGCCACATCTGCCAAGTCGCAGGTTCCTCTTAGCCCTCATAATTCATGAAAGAATTAAATTTCCCCCTAAACTACAGTAGGATTAGCCTAGACCGTGGGACTGATTTATGATTAATTATTAGGCTGTAAACTAATTATATTTAAATTTGTGTTTGTGTAATATTGAAGGTGTTGGTTTCTGGGATTTTATTTTAAATGCCAACAAAATCTATTAACAATTATGTTAAATTACGTATCTTTAATCCTGTTTAAATAAGTGTGAGGTAACACTTTACAACATATAAGTTTATAAAGAAAACCTAAGAGATTATCACGAATTATTATTTTTTAAAAGAAGATGACTTAGGGTGCATTGTTCTGACAATAAGTGAAAAATTATATCATAGGAAAAGGTAATACTTCCCTAGACGGTTCCTTGATAAACGTGTGAGATTTTACTGAAATACTATCATTTTAAGGTACCTGGACTGTTAATAAGCAGTAAAACATTCAAAACTAACGATTTTTATAAATGCTCACTTTTGGGAATATTTCCTGCCCAAGGAAACTTTATAAATTCCTTCCCACTGGGAATATTTCCGGCCCACATCACTACTGTACAGTACAAATGTCTTTTTGTCTCTCTAAACTTTAGTTACATAAAAAAGTTATATAACCTATTTGATAAACATATAACTTGTTATAACTTGTTACATGTAATAAGATTATTAAACAAGTTACATAGTGTAAACCCAGCTTAATATTATATAAAATGTGACACAGCTATGAATAAAAGTAAACAGTTCCGCTAAACTCAACAATTCGGCGACTGCCGTCTTAGCCGAGCCTTACCGAGTGAGACCAAGTGTACAATGTCGCCATTATCACGAAACATGACTACGTGCCGACTGAACACACGCCGGTTTGTTATGTCGTATGGGATAATTCGATCGTAAATACCGGTTGACAGAGAATTGGTATTAGTAGGAGTTGCCTCAAGAAATGATTACAAACAAAGGTATTGGACTTCTTATTGTAACGAAGTTTTACGAAAGGTGTGGAAGGGTAAAAAAGCTTCGCCATTAAGGTAAGTAGTGACAGCTAAATTCTAGGTCAGTGAAATGTAGCGCCAGTGATAGGTTATTTTAGGTCAGGAACAGTAGCAGCAGCATACTAAATAGCAAGGGGTTCTTCATGTGCCATATTGAATCCCTTCTTGCGATGAGAAATTTATCCCTGCAACAAACGTTTCTGTTTTGTTTTTCGCAGCTCGGAACGGAAATGATATTAGTGGCGAGTCTATACCTTTCTGTTGACTGTCGAGTTGTTCCAAATGTCTATTTTTCATAATAATTATGAAAGGTTTTCTTATTCTTCTTTCATATATGCGCTACAACTTCAATATTGATTAATGTTATGGCCTTCTCAACAACATCCTTCCATAATTTCCTATTCTTGATAGTTCTCAACTTGTTTTTAATTTTAATGTTCTTAAGATCTTTTATTATTCCATTAATTTTTTCTCTGGCCTTCCTGAAGAACTTGCGGCAATTGGTTTCCATTTGTATAATATCTTCTTCATTAATTTCTCTTCTGACATTCTATTAATAGGGTTCAAACTAGCTTACTCTCTGCGCTTTGATATAACCTACCATGGTTCTGCCTTTGTTTATTTTGTTTAATTTGTTATTTGTTCTTTGTTCTTATACTCCATGTGCTGTTTGTGTCTTTTCTTGGACCTTGTATTCGCTTTAATAATTCCTTTCGAATATTGAAAGTTTTTTGTTTATCGTTCTCTTTTAAAAGTCGAAGTTTCACAGGAATAGGTTAAACTGATCTTACTAACATATGATAACAATTTTAGTTTGGCGATTTAGATATAACTTTACTTCTAAACAATGATGAATTCCAAATATATTAAAAAAAAATATTCTTTTACAGAGAAGTTGCTATATATGAATGATCTTAGATATTTAATTGTACTATCTGTGTATCTTTGGCAGTGAGACCTTGCACTTCATTACTCTTTTCTGAGCATTTTAAATACTAATGAAGGTTTTCCCTGCTTTGGGAAATATGAAGCTTATATAAAAATATTAAACTAATTTACATATACTTCACATTTATTTTCATTTAGAGCACTCCTAGTTAACTCCACGTGTCCTAGAAGGTATATGAGAAGAATTACTTTATTTTTCAATCAAATAATGTATGTATAAGTTGAAAATATTTGTGAGGAAAGAGTAAATCGATTGTACTTTCCTGTGAGTGTAGTCTACGTTTAGAATCGCCCTGTGACTCTGTTAGATGAAGAACACAGTCGGAGCTAGATAAATATTTTCTTGCACTGGCTCAGACAATGGTGGCTATGATGGAAAAACAACAGAGGGGAAAATGGTGGTATAGAAGGCAAAGTCTGTTTCTATATTTACTTTTTATATTCTAGGAATTCCTTGTTATTGTTAAATTATAAGTACGGTATTTATTTTTGAAGGTGATAACTTTCTTGGCAGATAAGAGAAAATTTATTTGACCTTCTACTAAACTCCGTGGCGCTACATCCCTGAAGGGACTTTGCCTACCACCCGATCGCTGCGTCACCTACCATAGGCAGATGGCAGGATTGGGGGCATGTGGTCAGCATGCCGACACCCACGGCCGTTAATGGTGGTTTCCATGACCGAAGCCGCTACTTATCTATCAATTTTAATCACGAGGCTGAGTGCACCCCGTTCGAGACCTCCCTACCTCAGAAAAATCCGAGGAGGTACCGGGGATTGAATCTAGGCCGACGGACCTGTACTCAACGACGCTAACCACAAGACCACGCCGGCGGAAAAAAAAAATAATACAATAATAATAATAAAAACTAGCACATTACACATTATCCACTCACGTACTGAAATTAAGGCGTAATGTACAATTTGACGCAGCCCTACTTTCAAAGAAAGACATCATGAAATACGATATAGAGTCTTGAGTACAAATGCATTTATCGAGGTCCCTTGAATCCAAAAACACAATTTTCAGAAACGTGTGTATGTGCACGCTTGTGTGTGAATATGCGTGTGTGGGAACAGCGTAGCTAGAGAGGCAAAAATCATATAAAAATAGGAGTTTATATTTTGTGGATCTGACACGAAATTAACGACGATATATCTTACTTTTACTATCATTTTACATGAAGGAAACTTCATTTTTTCTCGAGTTTCTCGAAAATAACGCTTGCGATTTTGTTTCAATTTTGTACACAATTTGCTTGCACTAATAGCTAAAACTTTTATTTAAAAACTATTTTTGCAAAATTCTCTTTTGGGTAGTTATCCAAATTAGCCATCGTTTGCACCAACTCAGGCTTAAGTCTGGCGTAGCGAACAGTACACCTTTGAATTTAGTCAGGCAACCGAATACGCACTCCTTGCAATAGGCCGCCTCTTATTCTACATCAGAATTTGAAATGAGAAAGTTGTATTGCCCCTGATAGGGTTGAGAAAGTATGTGTATATCACATTTATTATAAGCTGGGTGGAATTAATTCTTATTCACTGAAGTGAATATATATGCAAACGTTGTTGTTGCTGTTGTTATTATTATTAGTATTATTATTATAATCACCACCATCAGTATCACCATCACAATTTTCCATCTGATCTGTTGTTTATTAAAAGTTTGGTATTCCATTTTTAACACTTCACAATACAAAGCAATTCATTCTACTTTTCAAATTCAAAGTTATCGTACCAATAGACCTTATCACAACTGAATCTGCTAATTGATAATATTGAATAGGCCTACTATTTGTTTTTAAAACGATCGTATGACTTTAAATTATTGCTATTAACAGAAGATTTTATCATATTCTGCCATAATGAATCTTGTAATTAATTATTGAAATTGGATTTGGATTCAATTCGCTGAATGTAAAGCGATGCTGAAACTGCAGAGTAAGTCAATAAGGATCTGCACTCTTTTAAAAAAAAATTATTGCAACAACACAAAACTTTCAATTACCTCATTTTTCAACATATTCCCCTCGCTTCTAATGCACCTGATCCATCGTTACACAAGCTTCCTGATGTCCTCAGAGTAGCAAGCTACGTATGCACCGGTTCCTTCAGTTCTTGGTCTGTGGCTAATTTACATATGATTTGCCACTTCTTCGACGTCACTCTTCGGTTTGTCTGAATTATGATACGCACTTGCTCAACGTTGGCGTCACTAGTGGATGTGGATGGGCGTCCTACTTTTTCCTCGTCCTTCACACTTGTCCGACCATTTTTGAACTTTTCAATCCATTCGTACACGCTTCGCCGTAGTAAAATATTGCCCTCATATTGTGCAGAAAGTCTTCGATGGAATTCGGCTCCTGGTACACCTTCAGACGACAAAAATGGATCACTGAACGCTGTTCTTCTTTGGTGCAAACGCTGAGTGGTGCAGCCATGTTTAATGTGCAACAACACAACACTCAGTGGAGTCACAGCGGTCAAACCTTCCACAAACGGAGAGGATTGAGTAACATGTCGGCGTGCGCGAGCACAAAGCGGTACAGCAGCCTACAGAATATTAAAAAAAAAGGTGCGGAAACTTAATAATGTAATGAATGAATCTTGTAATCCAAGACTTTAACTTAGGCTACTCTCGTAATGCATTTGAAATCGATATCGAATTTCTCTTATGTACGGTGAAAACTAATTATTAATCCAATGAACAATTTCAAACATTGTATGTGAAATGTTTTAAACTATCTTGCATTCTTGTCACTAATTGAACTTCAGTAAAAGATTAAACAATACTTGAAATATGAATCATTCTAATCGAGTGGAAGTCTGGGGGTTGGGCTTTAGCCCCTTTAGCATCCCCCTTGGCTGCGCCACTGCACAAGATTTTTCGAAATTAAATTATTTTTATGTCTTTAATGTTGTTCGGAAATTTCTTCAAATTGTTGAGAAAGTTGTGTTCATAGAAGGCTTTTCACATTTCATGGCAAAATAATAAAATATAATGAATGAAGATAAACTATATTTGTAATGTACTAGTATATATCTTATACTAACTTCGGTCATATAGATAGTCATACGAGTATGCAATTCCAATCCTTACACCTAAACAAGCAAAGGGGGAGCCTGTTTCCTCTTCTATTTGTAAAAGAGGGTGAAAAAAAGCCGTCTCTGAAGTTGCTGTTGTCTTGAAAATGTAATCTTGCTTCCGCTTGAACGATGTTACTACTCGTAAGAGGCCAATAGCGCTCGAGTGGGAGTTTGATTAAACTTGTGTGTTCTAAAACTCGAGAGAAGCAAGCATATAGGATGTAGCTTCTATTATACCTATTAAACTCTTACGTCATATACCGAATTGTTATTAACAACTTCTCTATATTTATTTTGCTCTGCTTACTCGCTTAGTGCGCCTTTAGAAACCAATGGTATCGTAATCTTGAAGAATGCCGGTATCTATTTGAACAAAGCATACCGTGGGGTAAAAATGTTAAACTGTGTTAAATATCGTACATTTTTCACAATTAATACATGTGAAAAAAGTCTCGGTATTGGGATGATGATGATAATAATAACGATTTTACAAAAATTCAGGCTCGAAGTCTATAAACAGTGGGTCCCGTATCTTACAATATTAACTAGCTTCTAGAATTTGACGGTAACCTAGGTATACCGTTGCTAAACTGTATATGTCTGTTGCTAACCTAACCACCATTAACCTAGGGTTGTGGCACCGCGGTTGTTTTTACTGGATCAAAATTATTTTATTGTATTATCCCATTAAAAATGACATTGACATTTGGGGGACCAGCCCTATCTCCTTAACATTACAATTTTAACTTTTACTCAACGAAACATTTTAAACCTGTGTCCCTAGGTGCGAAATTTGTTAATATATAAGAATACATGTAATTCCATTACCTTAAAATAAGTAATTCATGATAAAAACGTACAACTGACAGCCATATTACCTGGGTAAACAGGTTGACCAACACGATAAACCTAACAGTAGATTTAATACAGTACATTTTCAAAACGCGTGAATTCAATATGCCCTACTAAACTAATATCACTGTTCATAACCTAACAAATCTAACCTAACCTAACCTAACCTAACTTCCACTAAAGTAGAATATACCTGCCACTACTTACCTTAATGCAAAATGGACAGTTGGTCATCCTACTTCGTAGTTGGTCTTTCTTCTTTGCTCAGAACATTAATATGGCTGGCGTATTTCAAGTGTAATAAAAATGAATGGATTGAAATGGGTAAAATAAAATCAAGTTCTAAAAACGACTAATTTCACCCCTTAATCAATTCCTTGAACAAAAGTAAGTAACGATGTTTCCAGTTCCAGGAAAGAAGATTGTAATGCTAAGGAGATAGTGCTCTACCCGGCATTTGGTTTGTACTTTGCAATCCCATTACATCAGTAGTTCTTGTTGTTTTTCTATTCCATTATAAATGACACTGGCGTTACGTTTATCATTTGCATCCCATTATACATTTCATCGGCGTTTCGTTTGTACTTTTCCATGACATAAATGACATGACTTTTCGTTTATATATCGCCACTCAATTTTGTTTATTGAAGCAGGTAAAACAAAATAAAATAAAATCAATTTAATTTTATGCCTACCTCTTTCAATACTCTTCTATATGCCTGCTTACAAAGATGCCCTGAAAATGATTGTGTACGAACGGTACGTTCGAAAGGCCGAGGCATAAAGTAAAGTTGTTGAGCTGATGGTGTTTGTTACCCATTTTATTTTCATTTATTTATCGAGCTTAACGATATAATAACAAGAATAACTGCAATTTCGTTCATATAACACTATCTTTTGAAAATCTAAAATGGTTTCGTCTCAAAGAGCGAAGATATATCATCAGCTGAGTTTTGGAAAGTACTGACTCCACTATTTGCAAGAAAAAAAGGGACAATATATATTTCGAACCCTTCGTTCAGGTACTCATCATACGCGTATACTGCGAAACCAATTTTCCACCTCTAAAAACCGAAATAATATATGGTTCTAGGAGTCTTCATTACCTTAAAAACTATCATAACTTCGATTCTTGATGGAAATCCCTTTCCAATCTATCTATTCCTTCCCATCAAATAACGTCTTATTATTGTTCTTTCACTGTAAACTGTCCAGAAAGTGAAGTTATTGCAGTTCAGATACCTCGGCAAAAGAAATAAATAAGATAACCAAATTAAATATAATAAATGACAGATTAATTGCTCAAATCCATTCAAAATAAAATCATAAAATCTCATAGCCCGTGTTTGGTCTTAAAATGACCGTGAAAAGACGGAACATTCATTTTAAATATTAATAACTAGAAATAAGGCAAAGGGAAAAAGTTTAACAATATCATTTTAAATGTTTATTAAAATGAGATTGAAATGGTGAGAAATGAATAGACAAGGAAGTCAGGGATTTCCCTTAGCATACCTAACGGGTGCGGAATAAGGCAATGCAGGTAGCCAGGTACGCTGCGACTGCAACTTCCCAGATCGGAACAGAAGGGTATTGATACACTTAGTTATTTTAAGAAGTCGGCTATTATGTTCAGGTCGAAACTTCTGATTTGACTGGTGATACACCCGCTAGCCGGGTTTCCTACTTATACCTTCTTAGAAATCCGAGATGCTAAGATGTGGGTTTTGATAATAAGGGAAATCCAGTTGAGTTCCGTGGGCGGTTAAAATGTTATTATTGGTCGGGAGAATCGCCAATAAGAATAGATCTATAGTACCACGTGCCGGGATTCACGAATGATAATTAAGAAGAGTGGTGGTAAAAGTTTGTCCAAGAGAGCTTTCCTTAGGCCTACCGTGGCGGTGTAAAATCACTCTACTTCGAGGCCCTGTGCCTATAGCAGTCAACTCTACTCATCTCTGTGGCTCCGTGCCCACAGTAATTAAATTCTACTCTACTCCGTGGCCCTGTGCCTATAGCAGTCAATTCAGCTCTATTTCGTGGCATTGTGTCCATTGGAATATATTACAGTATTAATTGGACTTATAAAATTTTCGCTGGGGAATTAATCGACTTAGAAGAATTTTTACTTTCAATCGCGAGTAGCTAAAATTGTATACGGCAGCGATTGTATCATCAGCAACGATCTACCGGGAACCTTTTAACAATATTAATTGTTTAGTAACAAAATTTTGTAATTATTGTTAACGACAGTGATTGTATATTCAACATACTAAATAAACTGCAAATTCCTTCAGTGTTCAGAGAAACTGTTTTATTATTCAAGTAATAATATTAAGGTGTTCTTCGCTTCCTACCCTGAAGCTAGAGGGAAGTGTTCGACGATCGACTGACAGCCGGAGGCGGGTTCAACAAGCAGAGACAGAAATATTCAGTATATGCAATATACTGTGGCGCCCAGATAAAACACCAGTTAATCATCCTTCGACACCGGACCGCCGTAAAGTTCCCTCCCGTTTGAAATTGGAGTCTGCCGAACTGTAGGTAAGTTTAGGAGTGTAACTCAGCGATATTTTACACACAGTAATTGTAAATAATACACATTATTGTTTTAAGCAAATCTATAACTTTTCAATTGTATAAGTTTTGTAAGTTATTACTCTTGTCATTTTCTTTTGCATATAATTTAGCCCGTTTTATAGTTTCTTTGTTTGATATTGTGGCTTATTCAGCAGCGCTACACTCATTCAGTTTTCTTTTTAGAATCATAATTTTTTCGATTAATTGTCTAAAACTCCTATTTAAAATATAACTAATAATAATATTAATAATAGTATAGTCTGTATTGTACCTCTGGTTGAGTAGAAGAAAATCACCCTAGGCCTTAACGCTGCCAGAGTATGATGTACGAATAAATAAATAAATAAATAACTAAATATGTCGTCGGCGTTCCGTTTATAATTTACAAGGTTGCTTATTCCGTATATTACTCTGCCACCTGGTGTGTAAAGTACGCAGTTAGCCATTCAGTTATTGGCGACAGTGTAAACTGCGTAGTAATAGAAACTACATGTCTGGCTCCGTTACTCCGGTGTTATCCAGTTTAACTGCATATTTAATGAATTGATATTGTATTCTAACTTTTGTGTTTCAACGTCTGTACTATTGAAGAGTTATCTGATATATTATAGCTTTGTGTTATGGAGACATTCATTTCTGGTTAAGTTATGTGAACGACTGAAGAGAACCAACTATGGATCAACTGCTGGCTCAAAACATTAAGGTAAGCAAGTTAACGGATTCCAAGCATTTACAGTAATAAACTCATTAGCATCCCCACTTCATATTACATTTGTACTATACAATATAACTTAGTTTTATGTAACTCATAACACTTGTGGACATCGGGAAGACTTACGTCATATTACGCAATCATTACTGTGGTATCTTTCCGTTGTGATCACTTTACATTGATTCAGTTGTGTGACCTGTCTGTATTTAGGCCTACTGATCACTGTACAGTTTTGTTAATTTCCTGTCATTGAGTTCTTGTATTTCTGGGAAGATACTATATCAATTTCGAAGATCTTACCAAGTGGACTAATTTCGCATACTTATGCCATGTATAGATCAAGATCTCAAAATCATTTCGTGCAGGATCCATATTTGATCGGAGTTGATATGCCAGGTATTTGTGAGCAGATTGTCTCAGGTCCATCTGATTTCTCGTTTGATTAATTAACATTCTTACTTTCTACTTACTAGACGAAGTGTTGTGTTCTGCCCTGGAATTCGATCTCAAGGGTTCACTATTAGGCCTATTCACATTTTAGGGTCCCCGAACAAGACTAGGTATTTGTAAAGGCTCCAGGACATAGGCCTGCCCAGTTCCAGTCTAAACAGTCTCCTAGGTCCCTCCTGATCTCACTACAGAGGTTAGCAATATATATTACTAGCGTGTGCCCGCGGCTTCGCCCGCGATAATTATTTAAAAAATTAAAAATTAAGAGCATAGGCCTAATAGTTAAATCATTATATTTATTAATACCTAAATCACGTGGACAACATATCACGATTAGATAGCGGCGTCGCCTGGTAAAGGCGACCTCAGATTCGAGTTCCTTGGTCCAGAAAACCCATGTATAGTGAGTTTCGTCCAAATCCAACAATGTTTAACCATATTTAGGCCTATATTGATTATCCCTCTTCCGTGTAGGTTGAAAATTTCATACGTTTGCGGGCCTTTCATATTCTAAACAAATGAATCGTCCAGGATGGACTTACAAAATCAAGCGATCGCCCGCAATAATTATTTCAAAAAGTAAAAATTAAGAGCATAATAGTTAAATAATTATATTTGTTAACACCTAAATCACGATTAGATAGCGTCGCCTGGTAAAAGCGACCTCAGATTCGAGTTCCTTGGCCCAGAAAACCCCTGTATAATGAGTTTCGTCCAAATAAAGCAATGTTTGACCATATTTAAGGCCTACAACATTCAAGCGATCGCGAAAGTTTTATTTCCAAGGTATGACAAAAATAGCCAAAGCCAACTGTAATTGATTTGACATTGTAATGTATAACTGAAAACTGATGCTTCGAAAACGCAAAAAAAATCCACGTTTTTTGCCCGTTTTTCACTCATAACTCACGAACAAAAGCGAAAATTAAAATTCCGGCTTCGGGATGCATTTTCTGACCCTTCAGTCCACCTATGTTTAAAATTTCAGATCTCTGCGTTGAGTAGATTTCGCTGGGCATCGCGGACAGACAGACAGACAGACAGACAGAAGGAAGACAGACACTTCCTTTTATTAATATAGAAGATTGGTAAATTCCCGTGTGTGGTTAGCTAACGAAATTTTATTCCATCAAACAGCTAAACGCACAGATATTTCTTTTTCGGGAGACGAAATGTTGTCTTCACAAGTGATGTGGTCCGACCTAATCATACCATTTTCCTTTACATGAACCGGCGACGTGCCCAAGGTTGCGGGTTCTATCCCGGCCCAGGACATTGGCAGTTATATTTGCATAAATGTGACCTGACATTAATGAATTAATGAACAGATTATTATATTTTATAAATATGTGCTGGCAAACTGGATATACACCAGACGAATGGAGAGAGGCAATTGTAGTACCTATATTCAAAAAAGGAGAGCGAAATAGAGCAGATAATTATAGAGGGATTAGTTTATTTAATACATGTAGTAAAATATACGCTAAAATTATAGCAAGACGTTTAGGGGTCATTGCAGAAAATTTGTTAGCAACTGAACAACACGGACTTAGAAAAGGGAGATCAACATCAGATTGTATCTTTGCACTTGCCCAATTAATAGAAAATAGAAGAGAATTCAATTTGGAAACACATCTAATATTTATCGATTATGAAAAGGTATTCGACAAGGTGATACGTTCAAAACTCAGGAACATCCTAAAGAATAAAGGTTATCCTAATCAAATTATAAATGCAGTTGCCAGCCTATATAGAAATACAAAAATATTTATAGATAAAGGAAACGGACCGGGCCAATTACAAGCAGAAACTAATGCAGGAGTCAGACAAGGATGCCCACTCTCTCCAATATTGTTTAATATATACTTGGACGATACTTCATATAAATGGCAAAATATTTTAGATAATGATTTTATGATTAATGACATGAGAGTGAACCATCTTTTGTTTGCAGATGACCAAGTAATTATAGCAAATAATGAAGATCAACTGCAAAAGGCAGTATTCAAATTACACGGTATTATACTGGTATAATCTTAAAATATCTGTTTCAAAGACCAAGACTATGGCATTTATTGGTGCTCGACATAAAAGATCAAAGATAATTATAGATTCTCACCCAGTTGAACAAGTTAGTAGTTTTGATTATCTAGGCTATAAGTTGTCCTATCTAGGAAATCAAGATGTGGAGAATAAAATAAAAACGTTCCAACATATGTGTGGTACTATAACACGATGTTTAAAAAATAAAACAAGAACAGATACACAGTTAAAATTTTACAAAACAGTGGCCGTCCCAATTCTAATGTATGGATCTGAAACATGGACATTAACACAGTCTGCTAAAAGGAAAATAGAGACAGCAGAAATGAGATTTCTAAGAGCAACAGCTGGAATTTCTCTAAGAGAACACAAGAGAAACGAAGAGATTAGGAAGAAATTGAATATATTTAACCTGAAACAACATTTAAACAGAATGGGAGATGATAGAGTGGCAAAACAAATGTCCAACTATCAACCAACAGGATACAGAAATGTGGGACGACCTCGACTTAGATGGAAGGACAACTTCAACAATAAATTCTAAGGGGAACGGAACGGGCCAACAGGCTCATACCTTGAAGAAGATGATGATGATGACCTGACATGCCTCTAGATTTACAGGCATGTAAAAAAAGTTATGCGAGACAAAATTCAGGCACAGTGGCAAGAATTTGGGAACATCTGTGTCTTAAATAACCATAAAAACAACCAACCAACGAACAGGCGAAAAGTAGCGATTTTTCCGCCCTATTTAATTTTGATAAGTGACACATGATTAGACGTTACTGCTCTGGTGGTGTGACGTTACATCGCGACTGAATCCTAAAAACAGTGTGACCAATATGCAAGTTTTTGTACTTTTGTGTATTTTAAATGAGAAAAGAATAGAAAAAATATAAAGAAACAGGCCTAAAGATTTCATATGCCACTTAACGAATCGTAAACAATTTTCTCGGGTTCATCAGATTTTCCATGTTATTCATCAATAGCCTATTTGTATTTTGTTTGCCGATAGCATAGGTTAGCCTAGAACTTAGAACCTAGAACCTAATTGCCACTACTAACCTATGAATGGTACAAATTGGTCGTTCTGTTTAGTACTGTAACTTCGAATTAGTTCGTGATCTTCATACTGAGAAACTTAGGTGTAGCGGCTAACCTCGTCTGATACTAAGCCAGTTTATTTTTATTGTTATTATATAGCCGATACTCTGATTTTAATATATTTTTCCATGAATAAAGGCCAAATACGATATTATAACAGTGGTGGCAACCTGACTCTGATTTTGTGATCTCGAGTAATCAGTCGCTATCGCTGCTGCCCTTAAACTTTATTATTACTTGGGGGCGGTCCTAAGCTAACCTAACCTAATCCTTCATAGTTGACTGGAATTAAAAACTTGCCCAAGCATTATTGGAGCTGTTTGCGCGGGACTGAAAAGCACGCGACTGAAAAGCATTTTGTTTGAAGGACCAGTGAGATGACTCTGATTTTAATATATTTTTCCATGAATAAAGGCCAAATATGATGTTATAACAGTGGTGGTAACCAATGGGAGTTTTGGTGAACAACCTAAGGACCGCGTAACCATAACGAGCAGCTTTGGCATAAACCAAAGTACCAGCTATATTTTATTTTAGGGTTTTATTATTATTATTAGGCTACTATTATTATTATTATTATTATTATTATTATTATTATTATTATAATTAAGCCATTAAGTAAAATAACAATAGGCTACGTCAATACATAAAACACAAATTACATAATTAGTTAATTACATAGTAATGATTATGGGTCTGGCGGTTCAAATCAATCACAGGACCGATTTTTACTCTACAGAAAACAATATATTCTCTTCGGTACGATAAAACTGAAAAAGTTCAGTAATAATTACCAGTAAAATCTTTATTAACTTAAAAACATGTAATAAAATAAGTTATTGGGAGGAAGTGGGCTCGTTATCTGCATACAAGCTGGAAATCCGTGTTCTATTCCCCAGGGACAAATTTCCCTCCATATTAAGCAGTGCATGATAGGTCTATTTCTTATTTCAGTTCCTAACAAGCTCATAGCTGTGCTGTAAATGCTTCTAATTCCGTAGCAGCTATCTGCTTTAATTACCGGAACAAACGCAACATGTTGACTCATCGTCTTGTATGTCAGGAACTTTATCTAGAAGAAGTGGAAGAGAAGTCTGATTGTAAACTTTAGTGTTAACAGCTGTCTTAGCACTTGTATTTCAATGGGTTTGTGTGGAATGGCAGGATGTTTGCCTTCAGAACAAACTGTCATCTGCAGTTCACAGAGCTCTCTACATTTCTCATCAGATAGCGTGTCATGCCACTAATGTTTAGCTCTTATTCCTTAATGACTCTTTAGTCTCAACCGGGAAAATGAAGTTTGTGTTGTTTTCATATGTACTAATTAAAGGGACTCCCTAAAATTTATTAAAATTCCCATACATAATTAACTAAGACTTCCTTCATATTACTTAGACTACGTTAAGTCCAGGAATTATATTAATTATTAGTTAATGTCTTAAGTTAGAATTACCTTATTGCCTTCTTAGTTGTTCTGTTTTCCCTTAATTACTTTTCCTAAAGTAGGAGTTTGGTTTTTGAAAACTTCGTTTCGTCAGTAATATAAGCACTAATTTGAAGTTTAAGCTTAGCTATGTTTATTCTCTTTACAATCCATTATTATTTTATCAATAGAGTATCTTATAGGTTGTAGAGAGCTCCTTAAGATTAATATTCATAAAAAAACGTTTATCTTGAAACTAATATTTCATTCAGCAACTACCAGCACATTTAAAAGTTACAGCTGTAATCTTTATGTTAAATTTAAGCCAATCTTTTTTATTTTTTTTAAGAAAAGGAGAGAACGTTAATATAGAAGGACTGACTGGCATAAACAGCATGACAAACCTGGTATCGGTACCTGTGTAGGTGAAGGTAATTAAATTGTCAGATGAGAGAAGACATGGATTCTGCAAGTTGAGTTCTTAAGTTGGCCTACTTACTTGCTTTCTTACAATGGCAATATACAATTACTAAGCAAGCTAAAGGAATATTATCTATTTTATAGAGGCTCATTGCCGCGCTTACATGAGCCCGCCATTCAACCCTATTCTGTGCTAACTCCAACCATCTCTTGCAAATCCTACTTCCCTTACATCTATTATAATATTGTCCTCCAACCTACGTCTAGATCTTCCAAATGGTCTTTTCCCTTCGGGTCTCCCAGCCAATATTTTTGAGACGTGCCTTTCCTCCCCCATGCGCACAACATGTCCAGCCCATTCCTCCTCCGTGATTTAATACCCTTATTATATTCGGTGAAGAGTTCGGGTTATGTAGCTCATCATACAGTTTTCTTCAGTCCCCGTTTGCCTCTCTTAGGTCCGAATATTTTAACAGGCAGGATAAATGTCTTATAAATTGTTATTTTTAGATTTCTGGATAGAATAATAAGCATTTCCAGATTTCAGTCGAAACTTAACTTCTTCCTTAATATTATTTCTATCTGAAATTATTTCTGTTAGATATTTGAATTTTTCCACTTATTCGAATGCTCTGTCTGCTATTCTAATATTATGTAGAGCATTATTTTGACGTTTCAGGACCATATGTTTAGTTTTTTCTCTGTTAATTTCCAAACTAACTTTTCTGCAGGCATCGAAAAGACTTGCTGTGTTTCTCTCGATTGTGTTTATGTCATCGCCCAACAGACAAACATCGTCTGCACGAACATCTGCATCGTCTGCACGAATACATTGAAGATAATATTGAGTGATTGCTATTAAATTCTAGGCCTATCTTGTTTCCCTGAACGTTCCTAATTTTTCTCCAAAATTTGGCGGATACAAAATATTCGACAAATGGTTGATCTACTTCGCCTAAATCCACATTGCTCATCTCCAAATATTTAGTCCGCATATGGGGTTAATCTTGACAGAAGTATATAAGAGAACATTTTGTATGATATTGATGAGTGAAATTCGTGTATAGTTATTACATTCGGCCCTACCTCCTTTTTTATGGATCGGTATGGTCATAGATTCTTTCCATTCCCTTGGCATTTCTTCCTTTCTCCAAATCATAAGAATGAGTTTAAGGATCTCTGAATATAATCTAGTCCTACTAATTACAAAAAAAGTAAATGAACTGGAAAAAGAGATAGTGCTTCCTTCAACATTCTGTAAATAAATTACGTGACTGAAATAGTGAAAAACAAGTGTAAATTGGATCTACTTTCACTCTCTGCAGAAAGTTTGCTTGATGTAGCGGCGGGGGTTTCGCGGCCAGCAGATTGTCTTCGAACACTGATTGGTTGGCTATTACGGTTCGACTTATTTCGATTGTGTCATCATAGGCGTCGCTACAGGGTGCTGGTCAGGCAAATCCTGGCGACCCTCCGAAGTTCATATTAACATTTTTGAGTCTGTACATAATCCATTAATGTTTTCGGTCTACTGTATATACTACATAAAATGTTAGCTGTAGGAATTCTTTAATCCTTGTTTAATAACTAGGTCCCCGATTTTTGGGTTTTTATAAACCCTGTTTTAGTTCTTTTAAGCATACTAAAATAGTTTTATTTGAGTTCTTTTACCATTTTACCATTTTACGAATTATTTAGTTTTACCTTCATAAGTACAATAAATACATTGACAAAATATTTTACTTCATTTTATTTTCGCTTAAATTTCCATGGCTCTGAACCACAAAACTTTAGGAATATTTTTTGCTCAGTTTTAGAACTACCCCTGTCATTTCTAACTTCACCACAAACTCAACAAGAACTTTTTTAAATTAATCAACTTTTAAAAATACTTCACTTTCGTCGTCTTGCTGGAGCAAACACTGTGAATAAACCGCAAGTGTAAACTTCCTAAGAATCCTTTTAATTTACTTCTAAAGAAACCGGAGATTTCGGTTCACTTAATATTTCCTTTACCGGGACAATGGTGTACAAAATGACAAAATAACAAATCACAATGCTATATTTATCTTACAAAATAATGTACTGGCAACGATGAGTAAGATGAAAAATATAGGGAGACATTTCAGAAGTAAATTTTAATAGTAAAATAACGATTAGAATAATTATTATAATTATTGTTATTTTATCGTATTTTAATCGAAAAGCAGTTTTAGCCATTTTTAGTTTTTATTGTCTTATTTAGCTATTTTTAGGTTTTATAAGATTGAACTTTGTGACTGCCTTGGCAATGAAACGGATAATTGTGTTAAAATATCACAGTTAGCTAGCAAGGAACAAGGATCCGGGCCCTAATAATAACTATATAACACTGAAATGAGTGAATAAATAAATAAATAAATAAATAACTAACTAAATAAGTAACTGAAGTTCATTATAGTTGACTCTATAATATATCTAGCAGTTCCGAGCCACGACTGCATGCCCATGATAATTTTTCTAATGTTAATACAATATTTTCTGGTTAAAATGTATGGTAAAAGAAGTCAGTAACTGCATTTTTAAAGACGATTTCAAATAGAAATTAGATTTTAAATGCAAAAGGCCTACAGGTGTCGGTATTAGAAAAATCGTGTTTTGGGGGGGGGGGAAATAGGCCGTGGATTTATGAATACACTTCTACTGGCTTCGATAGTCAGCATTCGGTTTTTTTAATTCTTACCCTTGATATAAATACATACCGGGAGGGCACGAATTGGACGCACCCCTGTTTATTTTTGACACTACGATGGTTATGGTTGATTGGTTGATATGGACACCTTGCTGACAGTTTAGTGATCGGACACATCAGTATGGAGACCATAATTTTCAGACACAACCAGATTCTGCACCTTATTAAACGTTAATGTTCAATTTAGATTTTAATGCCTTTTCTTTGGAGAATGAAGATTTCTCTACTTTCAGTTTAATTAATTTTAAACAAGTATCACTCGATATTAATTCTTAAAGAATATGGAAACAACTTCTAGACAAGAAAGAATCGTCTTCGCTGTTCTACTCTTTGGTTTTTACAAATGTTCCACCCTCTCTCGTAAGGATATTTATCCTGTTCTTTATCTTTGTAAGCTCTCTGTTTATTAATTAAGTTGCCATTAAGCAGTGGGCTCCGTCTATATTTTCCAGATGTTCTTTCGCCTATAGGTTTAAATTTTAAAACTTTAAGTAGCTTATTCTTTGTACGATTCAGATTTCTGTTCCTATGTTATTTAATTTTATTTATATTTTGAACACGACGCCATTCTACTCTCTGCCTTTTTTATTGCTATTGGAGTTCTAATATGTTTTAATTTTGTTCCTGACACTGCAGATGATTATTCTCTTTGTCATAACTCAAGTTTCCCTGCAGGAAAGAACAATAAAACTGACATACACATCGTTTTATATAGTTATATTTTGTAGCTTCTTTTATCTATTATTAGAAGAATGCTTTACCGATTCACTTATACATTGCAGTTTTGTATTATTTTAGTAGATTTCTCCCATCGGCGTGATTAAACAGCCAATTTGTATTAAGTTGCTCTATCCTTTATAAAATACAGCATGAATGCTAAACCTAAACACTAACAAAATCAGAACCAGTTTAAGAAAAATAAGGTTAATAATATGGATCAAAACAATGTGGTTTAGGGGGATAACAGGAGTGAAAATGGAAATAGAAATGATCGGTCCAAGTCAGGGCCAAAGGCTTAGATAAAAGACGTCGGGGGCGGGGGGTTTGAAGCGTTACTTCTGTTGCAGGGATCATTGCATTTCAAGTCCTATGCGCAACCCCGTTAGAATATATTTTGCTTGGATGACTTATATCCTTTACTCGGCTTATAGCCCGTGAAATCATTATTATTAATGAATATGATGAATTCTCGTTTATTTAATAATAAAAGTGCACTGCAAATCACGATGCAAATGTAAGGATCTACAGTTTCGTCAAGGTTAGAATTCAGACCAGGTGTATAGCAAGTTTATAAGGAATAAGGATTATAGTAAAACATGTGTATATTAACACGGGTAGAATGGTATATTTGCTCACCATTTACTGCAAAGACAAATATTACACAGTATTGTAATGTTAACATGTAAAAAATTATACTATTGATTTTGCCCTCCAGACCAAGGTATTAAAAGCTCTTCTAATACAAGATGGTGGTATGAATACTAGTTTTATACACTTAATGGTATAATTTATTACTTTCACACACACTAATACATCTCGAATAGAAGTCCCACTGAGGCATGTATTATCACGTAATGAATATATTTTGCTTTAAGAAAGTCTTGTTGTTACAAGTTTAATTATAGTCATAATATATGCAATATTAATATAAGTGTACAAGCATTTTGGACATGTTGCAGGTTATAATGGATAAGGAAATTTTAATAAGATGCGCTTTGAGTTTCGTCCGCAAGGCAAAATCACACTGTAGCATTTTTCTCATATTAACCTTATGATATTATAACGGTACTCCTGCTGTTTAGCTCGGGAGTTATTCATGTACCTCTTATGATACCAATAAAATTGTCCATATTATGTTTATATCGCCTGTGTTCTTATTTCTTGAACTCAGCACCGAGCTGTTCCTTCATTAGGGCACTAAAAGTAATACCTCTTTTTTATGGTCCCTGTGGGTCGGCGAAAAAGATCTGATATATTTTCTTACATATCTGCAAATTATGGCAAGAAAGGAAAACTTATCATCAATGCAAGGGTTTATTTTTAATTTAATGTACAAATGTTTACATTGAACCTTTTTCCAAGCAGTCATGACTTTACGCTATTGTCATCATGGTAACGTGTCTTACGGTACCGGCAATTTATTTTTGAACGACGTACCACATATACTTTAAGTTAGCACATAGTATTAAAATTAAGGCCTTGTTGAAGTAATTAAAACGTTAGCTAGTCTTTTACCTCTCCTATAGAAATAATTTTGGAAAATATTTTATTTAATTTCGAGCAAATAAATGTTCAATTCTGATGGGTTACATCTCTATAGACGCACCTTGTTTTTTTGCAACGACATGGAAATGATTAGCGATATATGATGTTGGGCAATATAAACTGAAAAAAGAACTAGACATAATTATGAATCTTATAAATCCCATTGTTTCATATTCATCGCTATTATGTGTGCTTTTTATGTATTTCCGTGAATTAGCAAGCATCAATTCTAACATGACTGATCGTAAAAAGGTTCTCTTTTTATTACACACTTTCATTTGACACAGCACCTTTAATACACTTCCAAATCACTCTCGATGTTGTCTTCGATTTTTCCAGCACTTTACAATATAATTTTATATTCCTTTATGAAAACACGATACTGATTCACATTCACAGTAGAAATTGTTCAAACACGATTGCGATACATAATTATTTCGTTGCTATTTAACCATTGCCATGCAATCAGATTTATTTTTAGGACAACATACTTGAGTATATTTCTGTAAAAACATTCTTTTAGTAGGGATTAGGCATTAGTTCTTGCAGAAACGGCAATCTTAGTAGGTATAAGAAATATTACTAAAGTTTTGGTTTTGAAATGACTGGTTCCAAATAATTATAAATTTAGAATAATAATAAATAATGAAGTTCTGTAGACTTTAATTTTATGGTAATTACTGCCTTCTACATTTTACATTTAAATAAATTAGGCTATAAGAAGCAATTTGAGTGTTGCAATGAAGTATTATCCTTTATTATGAAGCGTTATTATTTTGTTAAACAATCAATATCTATAGGATATTCTCTTGATGGCCTGCATTACTCTCTTCTCCAATCACTTATTGTCTTTGTTTTCAAAGTCAGATCAAAGTTGAATATACAATTATCAGAGTCCATTCTTTGTAACTGTAGTACAGGACTCTTTTGTCCTATGGAAAACATTGCACTTCAAAATATAGCTTAAGCCTAAATCACATATATTTTTAACAGAAGAGTATAATTTATTACAGAGTATTCCAAAGATTTAAATCTCTTATTCATAAACAGTATGTCATTAATACCAACTAACAGTTCAAGTACCTTTTACCAATCAGGTATTCTTTTCCTGTTATTCATATTAGATCAACTAAATTCAGAGTTTACTTCTTTACCAGCTCAATATGGGTTACAGTAGAAATCAAGCGTTTTTCTTCATAATTGTGTAATTGATTTAGTCAAACCACTAAACTGAAATGTTGTATATTATATACTGAAAATATATTTTACAATGCCTTTCTTCAATATTAATTAACTTATAAGATACATATTTTAATGATTTTTTACATATGGAATGGAATATTAATCGTATTGTTGGTAAAAAATTTAATTGAACCAGTATTATTTCATTAAAGTTATTGTTTTTGGAAATGCTGAAGAAGGTAGAGAATTATTAACAAGCATAATGGCAGAGTAAAATATATTAGCCAAAAAGGTTCATTTAAACTTAAAATAGAAAGGTATTAATGAAAATTCGTACATTTCAGTATATTTTTGCGCTGTCAATTTTGGTTCATGAACTGTATTAAATAAACTGTGTTAGGTTTATAAAGAAACAAACATAAATAATTGGAGCGAAGCGATCATAGCAAGCTAATTTCTATTCACCCTATAAATGTAAAGTGGTATTGCCACCTCATTTAAACTGTTCAATCGACTCCAGAAGATAAGATAATGGAAGGCAAGGATTATGGAAAAGTAATTTTGGAATCAACAGAACCTTAGCAGTGAGCTATATTGACTACAAACTTAAAATTATGTCTACATTTTGTCGTTTTTGTTTGAAATCACAAGGAGATTGTTCTAAGTAATCTATCAAACAATGCCGCATATAATTTATAATTGCTGGTGAACGTGCCTTGACATCGCGCGGGTCCTGACAATCCTTTACGGAAGGAAGTTTTAAACAGAATACATACGAGAAAAAATACCTCTCGAACCTTCAACTGAGATGATACGTAACAGTTCTACCACTTGATGCATGTTAATATGTGAAACATGTATAATTTATAATTATCTCAACCTAACCGTAAAAGTATATGAAAGTTATCATAAAAATGGCGAAATTTTCCCTCTTAACCAATTTCAAGGGACTTCTTAGTTATTTAAAAAGTATATTTACACATTATGGAGCGTGTAACGGTGCCACCTTAAAATATAATTAATATATAAAATATAATTAACTTAATGTATAATCTGAAAATTAGACGGAAGCAATAGTATAGCATGGAAGCAAGGAAAGTAGTCATTATTATTACACATGGTGTTTGTATATCTCGTTACAGCCTATGTTCATTTTATCGTACTTTTTTGCAAAGACTATTTCGTTCATAGGACGCGGACTTGATACTGATCAATTAAAGTTTAGCAATGCCTCTGATATCTATTAACATCGTTGGTTTATAGGCTAGTACAATATGCTTGCAAGGATCGCAAGGCTGCTTTTTTTTATCGGATAAAACGTCAGCTCATTATTAAACTATGCAGTGAATAATAGGCTATGCCATCCATTTCGATTCTTTCAACTTTCTACTTTGAAAATTTAGTTTTTAATCAGTGGGAATTCAAATAGTGTCAATTCACAAATAAATTGTTACTAAAGAAAAAATCTTTATATCGTTCTGATTTAGCTTATCTTAATTTTGAGGTTAACTATTTTCTCATTACCATTGTTAGCAGCATTGGTTGGTATTACATATCATATTGCTTTGTTCATTCATTTAGTATGCAGTCATCTGACAGCTGACAATCATGATTTGATTTTAAACAATACAAGTAAGAATGTAATTGTTATTTATACAATCTGTTACAATGTATTTATGGAATAGTCCTCAGTAAATCCCACTCAAAATTACGATTTTCCTCAAATAAATTCGTAATCTCTAGTGGGATTACCTATAAATGAACTTGCCTGATATACTATTTTAAGTAATTTTTGAAATACCGGTATTTGATATTTTTAAAAGTAAATAATGATACAGATATCTCGACGATTTACATTGCTGTTCATACTAACGCATCTCGAAACCAATACAAAACCTTTCTGGTAGTACCGATAATCCAAAACACGAAATCTCACTCGTCAGGAGTATTGACACTTCGAGACAGTTAGATGGCCAAACTGTGGCCTTAAGGGCTAAAATACCAGAAACACCGATCGTTTCATCCGAAATGTTTTATAATCATTTCAAAAAGCGTCGATGAACAAACCCTTGAGAGTGGATTAAATTAGAGTCCGTTGATTTCCCCAAGAAATCTGAGCAATCTGAGTTTTACTAAAATGTATTACATCCTATGTCACATTGTGTAGACCTTTGGGTACCCAAGTATTAATAATGTACGTTCAATTCATAAAATCTACCAGATTAAATTAAATTCATGAACATTTTTGTGAAAATTTCATTTTGAACATAAATACATTTTGAACGTAACGAGAATTTTACAGCTGTATAATGCAGCGGGTGTATAAAATTTCAAGTTCTGTGCTCAATAATGCTTGCTTTACACTTGTATTTTATTATTATTTTTAGTAGTCAATTAAATATTTTATTTGTGTCAAAGTTCTGATTAGTTTTAAGTGCATCCTTTTATTATGTATCTTATGGATCACAAACATACTGTTTTTTAAAGATTTTTCATTGTACTAGGTGTAAGAGGGAACAATTTCCCCTTTTTAAAATTTTCTCATAAATTAGATAAATGTTTATGTATTTCACCATTAATCATATAATTATTGTGGTCCCTGGTGACCTTAGTAATTAATAAGCGATCATAAATAAATAAATTAAAGAGAAAATAATTTAATAAAAAGCACTTGCGACCTTTTTTGATGATATTTATTTGCATTAACAGTGTGAAGGAAGGATTTTTTTCTTTTTTTACATTGGAAGTGTACGTGAAGTTAAAGTAGTGAAAATTGAATATAAAGTTTAGTAAGGCGAACGCAAGAATGTTCATGGTCATTAAAAGAACTACGTTTAGGATCCATAAATTGTTTAAACGCAAAGCAGAATAAAATAATAGGACCTATAAAATATCAAAGAGAGTTGGTCGGGGCAGTAACGTCGTGGATTCACTTGACGGAAGGTCACTGGTTCAAATCCCATTGTCGGCCAACCGGAGGGTGGTATTTTCCGGGGGTTTTCTCCACTTGCAAAGGCGAATACTGGAATGAAATTTGTTTCCCATCTATCCCGAATGTGTTCGTACGTTGACCTGTAGGACTTGTGTTTGCACTGTCCTAGGAGACAACAGTGAGTCGAGTTGGTTCTAGGGTTGCCACTTGTCCCGAATTAGGCGGGACATCCCGCATTTTAAGGACATTTTCAGCGTCCCGAATTACGCCTAAGAGGGATGCATTATATTGCGGGACGCCAAATTATTCCAAAACAAAATATGAGACAGCAATTCTTGGTGGCGTCTTTTGTGAATTTCGTCTCATGGTCAAGATATCGATGTCGTACCATCCTGTTGGCAGCATTGAAATCACCGCCCATGATGTTATTCTTTGCAATTTATTTGTATAAGTCGCGCGGGCAATCTTGGGGTATGTCCGTGATCTGTACAACCAGCGTGCGAGCCATTAACTGGTGATCCGACGGGGAAGAACCGAAAACAGATCATATGACACTCTGCACTGATTTGCCAAGTACAGCTCCTTCTGGAATTATAGCACAGCAAGACGTGTGTAGTGTTATCAGTTGTAATTTGAATCCACGTTCTCTGTGTGTTTTATGTGTCGTTCGTTGAGTAGGAACTAATTAAATATTTATCCTGTTATTCCTAAACCTAGTGGTAAGCCATTATCTAGTCAGAGTCTGGATTGCCAATGTTCATAATTTTTTCTAAACATGTCTATGAGTGTACATTATTTTTGAAATTCTATGAGAAAGCTTTAAGTTCCTTAGAGAAAGTATTTGACTTCACAGAAAACAATCTTATGGAACACTGAAGAACTTGAATCTTAAGAGTTCACTATCTTTCAAACATATCAAAGACTCTGTGAAGGCACATAATGTAGAATCTGATGTTAATTTGGATGAGTTAGGCCTATATGAGGAATTCTGCTTTAGTTCAGATATAATAAATGCTACTAAAGTGAACTATACAGAAGGAGAGACTAAGTATGAGTATGAAATGGAAGAAAATTATTCAGGAGATTGGTAAAGAACAACCTCAAATGCTTTGTTCTAAGCATTCCTGGTAGCAATGCCTTTGTGGAAAGAGTGTTCTCTCTCTTGAATCTAAAATGGACAGAATCCAGAAATAGGTGCTCAGCTGACCTCATAAAGAGTGAAATCATTTCTACAAATGTTACAGATACCTGCAAAGATTATTTAGTGAGGGTGAAACAGAACAAGCAACTATTAGAAACTGCCAAATCAAACAAGAAATACAACTTCAAGTAATGAATTTGCCCAGATTTTTTTTTATTTTATTGTTTTACTAATATTTTCTTTTCTATTCTAATTAGTGTTACTGTTACATAGCCTATTCAGTTTTGGCTTTGTAATATATTCCGTCTTTCAGTTATTAATAAATTGTTCCGTGTACAAATTTAGGTATGAAGATCGGCGATCTGCATATATTCGATAAGTGTCCCTCCTTAGCCTTACCAAAAGGTGGCAACCCTATTGGTTCCTCCATGACCTGCATGTCCTCTCTTACTGTCATTGGAATGTAGGCCTTTCGAAACGGAATGTGAGTCGATTAGGTGAAAAAAAAAACATAATAAAGGCCCAAAAATACATTAATTTTACTTTTATATTTTGACTTATTTTTCAAAATGCATTTCCTTTATAAACAGTAGGCAATTGCTGCTTCGCTCCAATTTTGGGTTATCGGTTTAACTATATTGCTTGTTGTATCTGAAAACCTACAGGACTAGCTAATGAACTCCACTGGTGACTGCGAATTGGATAATCACGATGAAGGAAAGAGCAATAACTATTTGCACCATCTGATTTACTTATGTAATTAATGTATAATATAACAATAATATAATGAGTATCATCACGTAAATCTTCTTCATGAATGCTTATTAATTATAAATGCGACTGTTAACTCTTGAGTGAATCCCTGCTCTTGTTTAGGATTGCTGAATTTTCAATTAGAGTAGTATGAAATATCAATTGGCACTTTGAAAATAAGAGATAAACTTAAGAATTAGTTATATCCATTGGCTTTAAGATAGAATGTTGTCTCTTTAAAAAATAAAACATATTGTAGAGTGTGTACTGTACCTTTATATAAGTTTTATAAGTAGCTTATACCCCAACATAACCGCTTTTCCGAGTTTCATTCATATATTTTTAGGCCACATTTAAAAAAAAATAATATCGCACCTGTTTCCAGTTTAGAAATTACGATCTAAAGGTCGATTTTTCTCTCTTTATTGTACAATATTTCTGATGACCTTCGTTTGACACTAGGCCTATATTAATTTATCCGACCGTAGATCGTAGAGCTGTTCCTTTCGAAAAAAATCCTATGTACAATTTATACTCATATTAGACCTACGATGTATTAATAAGTTCGATGAATTTAAAATCATCGTTGCCTGCAATAAATTAGTGAATTAGGCACGTCGCTATATCAGCATTATAATATCCGCAATTCCACGATATAGGCTAATAATTACCAGAGAAGGATGCTGTATCTATAAACCAATAAAAAGGGTTTCAAATATATTTATTTTATGTGGTTTAGCATTTTTTAAAGTTATCTTTTTACTCATGATTCACAAATATCGTTTTCAATGGCTAAATTAGGACTCTTAATCTGCACTCAGTACTTAAACATAGATTATATTTTAACAAATTATCGTAATATTCCTTTATAAAGGACAAGTGAATTTATGGGCATGTTTATAGGATTAAGAAATGAAGTCAGCATGTAAAACAGTTGAATGCATTAATAATGAGAGCATGAATTAATTTTTACTCGCTGAAATTAATCATAGCGCATCCGCCTATTCTCGTAAACTTCTTCCTAAATCAGCAGTACGGTACATGGAACTATCCCTCAAGAAAATATTTTACACTGATGTCATGAGAATATCGGGAGATGCCATAGACTAAAGTATATAAACAAACTTAAGTACACAAATACATGATAGTTAGTACAGATGAACACAAAAAAAAATTACAAAAAGACACTTTTCTTCTATAGAAAAATGGAATGGCCACCAGACGGTAGATATTGTGAAGGTGTTTAATTTGAAGAGAGAATTTGTTAAAATATGGAAATTGTGTGTGAGTGATCGATCACATTTTATTCCATTTTACTGGTAATGGCAAGTGGCATGTAGGGCATTGGGTTAAGTTTAACGTCACTACGGTCTGAGGCAAGTTAATTATGCAGAATTACTGGGAGAGATCGACAAATGCACAACTAAGTTCCCTTCTGCGTATGCAGTCAACTTCTTTGAGCATGTTTAGTGCGAATTCAATTTATCACACTACTCGTTTTGAAAGGTTTCGCTATATTGTATAGCATATCTTATATGCATCGCTTGATCGGAATTGAGTACATTAGTAATTGAAAGTACTTAAACTGTTTTTTTTAATGAACCCAGATTAGATGTAATGTTTATATAAGGTCTGTAATATAAAATCAAGAGATTCGTCTACTACTCATTCCATTATATAATTCGGAAGAAAGCATACCAATTAGAACATATATTATTTTTCTTTTAATTAATAACATTAAAATAACAAAAATACTACTGATTTAGTAATGTGTTGAAAATGAATAGATTACTTTAAATGTACGAAGATACATACTTTTTGAAAAAAACGAATTCAATTTTCATACATTCTACTCGTTTAGAAAGGTTTCCCTATATTGTAATAGCATATTTTATATGCATCACTTCATCGGAATTGAACACATTTGTAATAGTACTTAAACTATTTTGTTTTAACTGAACCGAGATTAGATGTAATGTTTATATAAAGTCTGTAAGACAAAATCAAGAGATTCGTCTACTACTCATTCCATTAGGCTATACAATTCGGAAGAAAGCATACCAATTGGAACATATCTTATTTTTCTTTTAATTAATAAGAAAATTAAATTAATGAAAATGTTACTGATTTAGTATTGG
Organism: Ectobius pallidus; assembly: GCA_964059195.1. Taxonomy (NCBI): domain Eukaryota; kingdom Metazoa; phylum Arthropoda; class Insecta; order Blattodea; family Ectobiidae; genus Ectobius; species Ectobius pallidus. Next base: position 94,228,885 of record CAXKWD010000001.1, read on the forward strand.
TGTTAAAAAAGAATAGACTTAATATTTATGTATGAAACGTTAAATGTATGAGGATACATTTGGATAATAACAAAATTATCGAAAATCATAAATTGACAATCTTCACAAATATTCTGACAACCAGTAATTTGAAAGTGAAAATGATGATGGGGCATTATATATATTCAGATTTCATCCCTGCTATATGGAAGCCAACAGACAGTACAGAAGAGAGGCGGAACCTCCCATTTTTCACAAAATGGAATATGCAGAGTACGATACCAGATTTTTCTTCCAGCGACAGAAAACTTCTTTCTTGTAATCATAATTCCACAAAAATTAAGCACTGGCTTCTTAATGTTTTCTCACGGTGAAGATATATTTGTTCTTAGAACAAGACATCGAAGTCACTTTTAACAATGTAAATCCATTCACGCTCCAATACATTCCATTATACACTTCACCATTCAATTATATCGAATACATAAAGAAGAAGGCCTGCCAATCTTACATATTTCTTGTCAAAATACAACTCTTTACACCCATAAAAAGTCGTTAAATATGTTTACAATGTTCAGCATATATTGGAAGAGAATTCTGCTTCCAGCTTTTTGTGAATCATAATCCAATGGTTAAGGCGATTTAGGGGAATATGGCCCCTATCACTTGGTTCAGGCAACATTATAAAGACACTTAGTGTACTTGTCCTTTAAAAAACAAAATACACAGTGAAATGAACATTACTTGGGTTAAGTATAACCCTCACATACAGACTTTCAACAAATGTGCGGATAATCCAGACACGTATTGGAAATGATCTTGAATTTGTCGTCATGTGACCTTCCTGTTGCATAACATATTTTCCCTGATGACATAACTCTTTCTTTCCTAGTCACTTGGATTTAAGGGAATCGTTATATAAGTATCAAATAAATCTCTAGGTTAGAGATAACAGATATGTTTACACAGTTGGTACTATTGCTATGCTGATTAAGGGATTAGAGAAGTGATTGAGCTATTTTGGCCAAACAAATATTGGAAATTAATGTCATAAAATCAAGCATACCCTAAAGTATAGCTGTCCAAAATTTTATGCAGTTTTGACGCTTGGAACAGGTGCTGCTGACACCATTTTTAATTTCCGTGCGCTTCAAACTGCCAGTGCATGCAAACTTTAATTGCCTGTTTTCTCAATTTCAATCAGCATGTTATTTTCCCACATTCAATATCTATCTTCCGCCACAAAAATAGAGATACAGTATGGCATTTTTTCGCACTGTACTTCACAATGTGTGTAATAAAATTACCGATCATATTTTCTATATAGTATGTCTTAGATATTAAAAACATATACAGTCTACAGTATAATCATAGGCCTACGTCAGTTTTGTAACTTTTCAAATTCGGGGTGAAATATTTCTTAAAACAAAAAGTATAACGATATAAAAAATTCCTCCAGTAAATTTGAAAAACATCAACGAATCTCACATTAAAAAATCCCTTTAGGCAGACCTACAGGCTGAGGTAGATTTCAAAGTGCTAAATATCGCCTTATGTGAGAGCTATCGAAAAACCAGTTATTGATTTGTAGGGTACGCATCAAGAGCTTTTCAACGATACCCCATAAGACGTGGTTTCAAAAATTTCGAATTTCCATCCCCCCCACCAACCACCCCCCTTGTACCCCCAAAACCCCCGAATCATTGGTGTCATTGTGAACTGCATAGGGAGTACTCTAATTTATTCAAACAAGGTTTCACTCTATACTTCATAGGGGACGAGATATAGATTTTTCAAAATTTCAACCCCCTCCCCCGACCCTCCCCTAGCGCCAATTTTGCTCATTAACGAACTTGTCCGAACTATTGGGCCTAGAAATAACATAGTAAAATTTGGTTCAAATATCTTCAAAATTACGGCCGCTAGCGTGTAAAGAGATATAAGGTAGGTGGTCCAGTTAAGGCCACGTTAATTTTCAAAATCATAAACAAAGTATTTATAATTTCCAAATTTATAATTTTGACACTGAGATATCAACAGATGACTATAATAAGTTGTTTCGGCCAAGAAACAATTATATTACTTAATGACATTGATAGCAAAAAATATAAAATGAAATCAAGTGACAGTTGCCTTATGAGGAGCATGTAGTCATGATAAGGCCACTTGGGTACACTGTAATCTTCTGACTAGCTCTGTACTCTTTGCCTCAGTTTTTTATCCATCTGAAATAAATTGAACGTATAGGCCTATCCATTAATTTAATTAATTTAATATAAACAATTAAGCAAATTATGTATGTGTTCGTGGTCAAACCCAGGTCCGTATGAAAAGTGTGAACATTATTGTTTAAATGTTATAAATTAAGTAGATATTCACAAACAGAACTTGAACATTATGACCAAGAAATAGCGTTCCTCATCGCTTCGCATCGTATGTGGCCTTAACAGGTGCACTATATATTTTTTATTTGCAATCTCGGTTATTAAACTTGGTATGTTAATGCAGATACAACAAAGAGATGCTTTAAAAGATCACAATGTAAGCTATATATCCACGTATAATTTTATGCTGATATGAATCTACTTAAATAGTTAGGTGCATTTTATTTCTTATCTTGTTTTTATTTCTGAAGCGCGTATTTCACAAAAGTTTCTGTCTTTCCTCGAGGAATGGAGAAGGAACACTGAAATTCTGGTCAGTTGATCTTCGAAGGACGAGCTTCAAGTAGGTGTTGAAATCTGGGGCCAAAGTATGATACTTTTACGTTAAAGTATTAGTGGCCTTATCAGGAGCATGGCCTTAACTAGAGCACCTACCTTTCAAGAAAATTGAGATCTCGTACACGTTATGTACAAGGATTAACCCTTAAAACCATGGACGTGATTAATAAATTACATTAACGTGTATATGTCTGAGTGACCGCCCGGAGTAAAGGGGCATTTAACACTGAAAAATTTACGAAATATGAATGTTAATTTATTTTTCAAGTAAATTGACTCCTCGATTCTTAATAAGGAAACAATCTCACAAAATAATTCTTGGGGGGTTTTCCGGGTATACGTTTGAGTCAATGCATCACAAATGCAATGAAATACACAGTTTCGAAAATATGCTAATATTTTTCAAATGAACAACTAAATTTTTAAAAAATGTATATATATATATATATATCGTCATTTATGTCACTCACACTTTTATGTGGTTGTGTCCAAAATTGCAGTACCTTAAGGTATAACTTCCCCTCCCCCCTTAGAAATGAGACACGCGGGAATTTTCCCTCAGTACATTCACATTGCAAAATGTCACCGAAATAATTTCATCTTAACGGTCATCACATGGCCTTAAAACAATGGACCTGAGGGCTCAAAGATGGCTACAAAATTAACCCACTAACGCTGATTGGTGACTCATATGGGGTGATAAAGGATCTCTAGAGGGGAGGGTAGTGTAAATAATCCACTTGTGAAGATAATATCCAGATAGCAGAATCGGTATGATTATGTAGACTATTATTGCCGTCTCACTGACATCAGCCCATGGTTAAGGGTTAATATGTTGACTGACACACTACGAAAATGACAACGGCTAGGTAAGTGTCTTAAGCAACAAAGCTCTTTTTTCATACTAGTGACAGACAAGGCATTGCTTCCAGAAAGGCTACCTGGCAGTGCGCTGTTACCGATCTACCTAATTATCTTCTTTAGCATAAACTTAATCTCAAAACTCAAAATAGGTTTTTATATTTATATTAATGCTACTTACTGTTCCCTTAAGGGGTTATGTAAATATTAAGAGTTTTTTCTAATCTATATGTTGTAGAAACTTGAAATTTTGCACATTTAATTAAAATGTAGAGCGAAATAAAAGTTTAAAATTTCATCTTACTAACTCAATTTTTTAAGTATATTAATTAATTAAATTCATTTTTAAAATCCAAATTGAAACCCACCTCCTTTAACAGATATTAAAATATGAACCTGATTTTTAAGTAGATTTCGAAGAAAAATCTACCTATTGCAATCGATACCAAGTCATGACTTTCGAAAAAGTAGTTCATATCTTTACGTTTCATGCCTCCCTGAGTACGAAACCACCGCCAGTTCAAAAAAAAAAAATGTGATATTTATATACCGGTATATATATCTTTACACGCTAACGGCCGTAATTTTGAAGATATTTGAACTAATTTTTTTTTTTTTGTTATTTCGGAGAAGTTCGTTAATGTGCAAAGTTAGCCCAAGGGGGTGGTCGGGGGAGGGGGTTGAAATTTTAAAACATTTATATCTCGGCCCCTATGAAGTATAGCGGGGAACTTTGTTTGAATAAATTAGAGTACTCCCTATGGAGTTCACAGTGACACCAACGATTCGGGGGTTTTGGGGGTACGAGTGGGGGTGGGGGATGGAAATTCGAAATTTTTTAAACTACGTCTTGTGGGGTATCGTTGAAAAGCGCTTGATGAGTACTCTAGAAATCAATAACTAGGTTCTTGATAGTTCTCATATAAGGCGAGATTTGAAAGTTTAAAAAAGTGTTCTTTCCTCCTTTTTGTAGTTATTATTGCGGGTTTGTCATGCCAAGGCTAAAGAAGAAGAGTGCTACGCAGCGACAGTAAATTAAACCAAAAGCACTTCGAAATCTACCTCAGCCTGTAGGCTTGCCTAAAGGGATTTTTTTTTTATTCAAACGGGTTAATATTTTCGTTTTAATCTAGGGTAAGGTGGTACATTTTCGAACATGGTACAATTCTGAACGGACTAAGATTTTTATCCATTTTGGGGTTTCAAATGTTAGCCAACCTCTTTTTAAAAATATAGCGTCCATACTGATTGTTTTGTTGATCTGTATCCGCGAGAATGATGTTCCGAGTTGTCTCATTCGGCCATAAAAAATTATTTTCCAACCGAAGGTAAGAACGCCATGCTTGAAAAATGGCACGTTATAAAATTGCTTATAATTCCACGTTGTGTTACTGGAATATATTTTTGAGGACCAATTTTTAACTCATACCAACAAATAGCGTAGTCTTTAATACGTAAGTCATTGGCACAACAATGGGCATTCGTGAGCGGAATTTCAACAATGTAGTAATTTACAAAAACTAGCTCGAGGTACAAATTCGAACCAATTTTAGGTACTATTTCGAACAGTACTTTAACCCGCGATTGCTTGCTTAAGACTTGCATGGAAAAGCTGTTTTGCTGTCACAGCATTCTGCATGTTTATTATTATTAACTGTGCAAGTCAAATATAAAAGGGTGGTATTCATATATCTCTCAACAGTGGTATTATTTCAACGAAGAGTTATAAACTAAGACTTCCTGTGTAATGTTATTTCATCTCAGCATTTATGCAATACACAATAGCATGCAGCTGTTAAGTATTTTTATTATTGCTCTTGATGTTATAACAGACCGTCTTAATGGTCTAGTGGTTCCTGACTACGGACCCTCAAGTCTGGGTTCGATCACCGGTACCTCCTCGGATTTCTCTGAGGTAGGGTGATCTGGAACGGGGTGCATTCAGCCTCTTGACACCAACAAAAGAGCTAATTCATAAAGAAGTAGCGGCTCCGGTTCAGTAAGCCATCAATAACTGTCGTAGGAGTCGGCATGCTGACCACATGCCCCAATCCGGCCATCTGCCTATTTAAAACGTGACACATCATTATTACGCTCATATTACTGATAAATAATAATAACAGAAAATAATATTTGGAAGAAAGCACTTTGTTCGTTGAAAATGCCACTGTTCGAAATAGTACCCACTGGTGTTTAGAATTGTACCTACTGTGGTACATTTTCGAACGATATTCTGGAAATGAAAGATCGATTGCCATGACCAATATTGCAGCTGTATGACTTTGATATTTTTGTGAAGGGTCAACTACATTGCCAACTTTGTGATTACAATACAGTTGAACTTGTCTTATGTTTATTGTGTTCATAAAATAAGAATATTTGTTAAGTGTTCGAAAATGTACCACCTTACCCTAGTTTCGCTCAACCATTAACTGGACGATTTTTCTAACGCAGGTCTTAATCTTTAAAAAAAAAAAAAAAAAAAACCGCGTTACAGTCGAAATTACATACAAAACCTTTAAAGAAAAGTTGGATTTGCAATTCCTCCACAGGTTATTAGATTAAATGGCGATTAGTATAGCGTGAGACATCTGTTTTTCAGAACATGTTAAATATTAGGCCTAACTATTATTTGAATTAACTTAGTTTCCATTATTGTGGTCATTAACCTTATTGTGCTGCAGAATTGTGTATGAAATGACTGTAGTGATGCAGTCTTCACAATTATGAAATGTTTCAGAACGCGTAAACTATAGTGATGAATGTAGCCTTCCGCATGTATGTTTAGGCCGTTTTTTCGTTTCAAGCTAACCATAATAAAATCAACATCTTCATACTAAAACGAAAGAGACGGTTCAGGCTTACTTTGCAGTAATTTTAACAGGTGTTTGAAAACTGTCTCTTGATTTCCTTAGATGAATAGAATGTATCACAGAAGTAATTATATGACAAACATAAAGTACATTATATTTTTCATATTTTAAATCTACATCCGTCATGTTTTTCAAGGGTATTCAAATTATTCGTCAAATTTCATACATATCTGACCACCTGACCGAACCACCCAGAAATCCAAATTATTGATGAAGAGAAGTTAATTCGATATATGTGATCACATTTTATAAGCTTTGGAATACTGGAACTGTGGGCTAACTTCATCCACCTGTGAAAAAGCAATGCCCACCATTGTGGCACAGTGCAGTGCTTATCAATGTACGCTGGTAAAATTTATCTTTGGTGTCTTTTATAGCATTAACATAACAGTAGTTCTGTAAACAGCAGACCTGGCGTCCAAAAAAAAGTTCTGCTTTTGATTTTGAAACGGGATAAACACATAAAAGTCTGTAACGAACAAATTTACAGTCGAACTAAAATAGAATCTCGCTTCGCTCGGTCAATTCAGTCAGATGCTGATATCTCATATTCCTTGCATTTAAAACTAATTTTAACTACGTAAAATGAAGCTGTTCCTGTGCGAATGTTTACATATCTTAACTTTACTGTTTTTCACTAATTTTCCTATTACACCATCTTATTCAGTGACCCTAAAATTAAAATCAGATTCCACACACGTTGCTGAATGATAAAAACCACAGATAATAGCACCCCACTGTTAGGTGGTTGGTGTCACAGGAGTTGGGAATCGATGTGGCCAATCGGCAAATTAACTTTTCCACATTCGGAGGTGGGTTATATTAGATATCAGCAAAGACTATGCCCCGCGTTCAGAGCTAAGTTTTCGCCTAACAGAAAAATCTACTTGTGTATAGGCCCTACTTGCATCGAGCTGGAGATGTAATTTTCTTGGTTAGACAAGAAGAATGATGCATGGATCAACGAACAAGTTATACTGCAAATTGAGGGATCAAACTGAGGGATTGAGAGGGGATTGAACCCATAATTTTGTGTTTAAAATCGGCTGTTTTAATTTCAAAACTCTCCACCCTCCCCACAAATAAAATACAGACTAACATACAATCGCAATCATAATGCAATGATATGATCATTTCATTCATACAGGAAAGGCTTAGTGTAGTTTTTCTGGTTTGCTGAAGACGATTCTAGAATCTGAAATTCAATATTTTAAAATTGGTAAATCGGTTTACACAGTTTTATGATTTTTTTTAGGAACAAATAACGTGTTATTTAAATTTCTTTTGCACCTTAATTCAGTGGAAAGCAACGTATAACATATTTAATTCATTTCGTGTATCTTCTAATTTAAGCTAGTAGATCTTTCCCATTCAAGAATCTGGATCATTGGCAGATTGCACATAAATTACAGATATTACTGTCTCAGTTAAAATTAAACATAAAAACCAAAACAAAAAAGTTTAAACAAAATAAACGAGAAGTTTGCTTCGAATTCTCCAGCTTCACCAGCAAAGGCCTATTCTTTCAGGGTATTCAGTAATAATCTGAAAATCTTGGACTAGGTTTTGTTGAATTCTCTTTATACATGTTTACTGAAAACCATAGTAGAGACCATACCCCTTTAAGAATTTTCCATTCAGATTCACGGTTCCATTCGAATATAAAAACAGTCTGGATGCTTTGTCGTCCTGTTGTCACTATGACGTCACGTTGTCCCTCTTTTGCCAAGCAGGTTATAAAGTTTATGCAAATTCGTGAGAGTTGTGACGTCATCAGGTTGAAGTCTTAGAGCTTCTCTGTAGCAATTCGCTGCTTCCATGAACTTCCCGTTTAGATGTAACATGGCGCCCAGATTCAGATGACTTCTTGCCTCCTGTACAGAGAAATATAAATGAAATATTAATACACATGCAAAAACTCTCGACTGAACAACTGTTAGATAATCTTAGGAAAGTTGGTTTGAGAATATGGAATTACATACTGAATTCTAATGTACTAGCATGTAACTCGCCTGACGCAAAAGTAATGCATAAAATAGCATACAAATGACATAAGTTAGAATTTTATAGATCAGCAGAAAGAAAAGTCTATAAGCAATGTACAGTGAGTCCCACGCAAGAGTTGGCCAATGACGCGGGTTCCTGCGGTGCGGCGGGCACAGCTTCAACTCCCGAGCGATCGGGTGAAATATCTACGCTAATAAAGCCGCGATCGGTGTAATGATTCAGGTTCTCAAATTTACAGTTAAAATTACAATGAAAATAACCACGTATCTCATCACAAGAGATGTTGGAAATGTTCTCCTCTTGCATCCACACAATACTGGCACCTTTTTAGGAGATTTTCTCTCACGCGCATAAGTTCAGCTTCCGAGACAGAGTTCATTTCTTTTGTTATAGGCCTATGTGATATTGTCTTTAAGTTCTTCTAAGAGTATGTGAATATTATTTATGGGGAAATTTGAAAAATAAAGTGTACCCAGGGTATAGGTCAATTTCCCATACATTAGAAGAACTCAAAGACAATATCACAAGAGAAATTAACTCTTTCTCGGAAGCTGAACTTACGCGCAGGAAAGAAAGTTTCCTTAAAAAAAGGTGCCAGTATTGTGTGGATGCAAGAGGAAAACATTTCCAACATCTCTTGTGATGAGGTACATGTTCATTTCCAATCTAATTTTAACTGTAAATGTGAGAACTTGAATCATTACACCGATCGCGGCTTTATTAGCGTAGATATTTCACCCGATCGCTCGGGAGTTGAAGCTGTGCCCGCCGCACCGCAGGAACCCGCGTCATTGGCCAACTCTTGCGTGGGACTCACTGTAGAATGCGTAGATAAAATATCTGATGTGAAACATTACTTCTTCTGCCCATGTAAAGGTTTGCCTCTTAGTACAATATATTATGTATGACATTCTCTTCATGTAAATTAGTTGAACCCTAAACTTGAAGAGAATGTCGTTACCACGTCACATCGCAATCCCAAAGGATACATAACCCAAATAAAATCTGATTAATGCACTCTCGTAATTTTCTTTACTTTAAGCATGGCCAATAAATTCTTCTCTCTTCACATTCTGATATAGAACAAAAGGTCATATTGCAAAGAGTGTATATTCACAGTGGAGTGGCTTATAACTACCCTTCAGAGATTTTTTTTTTTTTAAATGTTTCAAATAAAAGTTTTAGCTCTTAGTATAAGCGCCCCATGAATAAAATTTAAACAAAATCGTAAGTGCTGTTTCCGCGAAAATCGCGACAAGCTAAATTTTATTCGTGTAAAGTCCCCTCCTCAGAAATAAGAGAAAGTCGTCGCCAGTTGTTCATACGATTTTCCGTTACAAGAGGTCGTATTGCAAAGAGAGCGTATTCAGAGTGGGTGGCTTATAACTACAGGTAAGAGATATAAAAAAAAAATGTTTCAAATAAAAGTTTTAGCTCTTGGTATAAGCACCCCATGTACAAAATTTAAGAAAAAGCCGATTTCGAGAAAATCGCGAAAAACTAATGTTTCTTCATGTAAAGTCCCCTTAAAAATAAGGTAAAGTTGTCGCCAGTCTTCGTGTTAGAACGTGTTCGTGTAGAATGTACCTAACCCAAATAACAAAATTTTGTTTTCATAAAATTTTCCGTTCTGGAGCTAGGTAGTTCTCAGACACACACACACACACACACACACAAAGACATACAAATATATGTTTCCGAAAATAGTCGATTGTCCCGCCATAGCCTATCTCACCTAGAATGATACAAATGTTTGATTAGTTTACTAGTTTAATGATATCCATTCATGCTTAATTCTGTGAGTATTCGCTAAATAGACACAATGAATGTAACTCGAGGTGCGAATTCTCTGAAGATAAATTCACGTGGAAGGTAAACCTTTTTGCTCGTGATTTAATCGGTACATTACATTTCCTTTTAACAAATCCAAAATGGTCCCAGACCCCTTTCATGAATCCTTGCCAATTCGAGATGAGTTCATAAGCTTATATGGCTAGTTTCATTTTGGAGAAGCCTTATTTCCTTTTATCTCCAGTTTATGCTGTTCTCTATGAGTTAGAACACATTTTTTATTAAATATGTAGGCAGTGTTTAATCATTGCAAACATACTTGTGGTTTAAGTTCCGCCGCTCGTCTGTAAAACTGTTCTGCACGCTGCTTGTGACCAGCATGGCGGAGCGCTGTTGCTGCATTCAGCACCAGGTCGTATTGAGTGGGCGCTAGTTCCACTGCTCGTACAAACTGAGTAGCTGCTTCTGCGTAGCGCTCCAGTTCCGTCAGAAACTGACCTGCAAACAAATTTCTCTCATGAATAATTTTTAAGTATTTTACGAGAGATAAGTGTTAAGTACAGCACTGGGAAAAACACACCTAATAAATAATTTATATAGGCCTATGTACATAAATTCTATGAAATACAGAACAATAGTGATTATAAAGGCATTAATTTCAAATGAAATGTTGAAATTAATGAAATTAATGGCTTAGTTTTGAATTAATAAATATCTGTCTTAGGATTTGAGACTAAAGGGGTAGGAGAGAGGGTTAAGGTAGACAAGGTAGACAAAAACTGTGATGGAATAGAACTGCAATGAAGTATGAATTACTGTGCAGGAATAATTATAATAATATAATAATATAATATAATAATAATAATTACAATAGGTAAGATTAGGAATATCCGCCTGTTAGCACTAGTAAGTACAGAAATACTTATAAACGATTGGTTGCTGACGCAGAAGAATTAACATTTACATAATACCTAGATCGGTGCTGAAATCAATATTACAATTTGTAATTTTTCAGAAGATAAATTATTATTATATATAATAAAGTATGATGTACATGAATTACATTATAGTCACATTTCTTAATGTTTGTATAATTAAAAGATAAAATTATATTTACATGCCGGTATACCTTTTGATATTTCTTACTGAATGTGGTTCAATATGGAATTTGGAATTTCATCAACAATATTTAACAATATTCATTCATATCTACGTAATAAAATAAACAGCAATACATATCGATTTTAACAATGTGGCGTCCATAGACTCAAATGTTCCGACTGTAATTCTGTACACATGGGCAAAACAGGCAGATCATGTAGGCAAAGATTCAATGAATACATAAATGACTTTAAATATACAGTAATAGAAACAAATCAGCATACGCTAAACATCTTATTACAAACAACCATTCCTAAACACATGAGAGACAACTATGGATACATTACATATCCAAATTAAAGCTCAAAACTAAATTATTTAGAAATATCAGAAATGTAGCCTATAAACATAAACATAACGTAGTCAACGAAAACAACATTAACCACAATAAACTTTTTGAAGCGTGTCTAACCTTAGATCCGGCAAAACAGGCAGATCATGTAGGCAAAGATTCAATGAATACATAAATGACTTTAAATATACAGTAATAGAAACAAATCAGCATACGCTAAACATCTTATTACAAACATCCATTCCTAAACACATGAGAGACAACTATGGATACATTACATATCCAAATTAAAGCTCAAAACTAAATTATTTAGAAATATCAGAAATGTAGCCTATAAACATAATCATAACGTAGTCAACGAAAACAACATTAACCACAATAAACTTTTTGAAGCGTGTCTAACCTTAGATCCACGCTCAAGTAAATTCATCAGTATTTAACCTGAAAGTGGATCAGATCCAACCAAATAAGCCTACAAAGACTGTAAGTACTTTATGCTAATAACCGTTAAGCACTTCTATCCACAAGGCAGATTTGATAAAACTATTAACTATCCACAGTTAGTGTTTTCAACTTATTATCGGTGTTACACAATATATCCGTCATTTCATAACAACATCATCATAAATTAGTTTTAAAAAATTATACGTAAGACATGCTGTTTTCATAGCTCATATTAGAATGAAAACATGTTGATTTATATTTTATATCTAAAATTTCAATTACTTATATGTTCTAGTGTTCTTATATGACTGAAGATGATACATCAAATGTATTGAAATGCATATTAACATTCTAAAAAACGGATACGTACAGTAAAATGATCACTTTCTGACGTCGAGGAGCTAACATTACAACTAACATAATTGAGTCTGAAACAAGCTTTTATTACCTACTGATTGTACAACTAATTTATGTTTTAAAAAGAGTTTTTAAAATACGTAACATAATAGTGTGATCAAAAAAGCGTTTTCACCACCCAGATGTTTCAGTATAGAACATATCAACATAACTTACAAATACATGATGTAATTGAACTTCACATCCTACACAATACTGCACTTTTGGTTTTCTGTTTACTACTGAATTATAAAGTAATATTATCAAAGTAATTGTATAGTGAAAAACAGATGAGCAACTTAAATGTAAGGAAATAGTACTCCTTTCGGAAGACCTAATATGTTACATAACTATGTTACCAATACCAAAACAGCTGGAAATAGTATTGATTCAAAATACAGTAAGAATGAATGAATGTTATAATTATAAACCTAATCTTAAGAAATTAAAAACAAAATTCAAGATTTACAACAAAATTAATTGAAATACAATATAGACTCGACGGGTTATAAATTAACTAATGATTATTTGTGATCACTTTTGACAAAACGCCTTAAATGCTTCTTATTTGGAAATAAGTTAAAGTAAACAAGTAAAAAGGAAAAAATTCCAAGTTCCATATTGAACCACATTCACGTAATACATATCAAAAGTATATCGGCATGTAAATATAATGTTATCTTGCTTTAATTACACAAATTAACAAATATTATTAAATGCGACGATGATACTGAAATATTAAGGAAGAGGTTTTAAGGTATGCAACTTGTACAACATCATAATTTATTGCATATAGTAAAACATTTATATTCTGAAAATTTACTAATAAATTGTAAAAGTGGCTTCAGCATCAATCTATTATGTAAATATAAATTCTTCTGTGTGAGCAACTAATCCTCTGTGTCAGCACTTACTAGTGATTACAAGCGGATATTCCTAACCTTACCTATTACAATGAGCACTGGCGGAATGAAATTCATTAAAGATGATGATGATAATAGAATATCGCATAGGAGCATAGCATTTCGGCACGATGATCAATCATTGCTATCAGCTCCTCCCCATATTAATGGCATGGGATTTCACATAGTAGGCCTATGGTACCAAAGCGAAGAATAATTAATTATTCCTTTATTATTTCTTCACAAAACTCTTTATATTAACGCTTTCCTTAAAGTATGGAAATCCGACAATGATGCTATTTCTATGCTTAATTTGAATAACAGGGCAGAGACTGGATCTACGAAAGCATTCAGTTAGTTAGTTACTCTCAAGAGAGACGGACGTGTTTGTCGTGTGCTCTACTCAAAGAAAGAAAAAAATGGGAAGAAACAAGCAACCTAAGTCCACTGACAAGGTGAGTGACTCCAATGATATACTGACAACTCTAAGAAAAATGTTTGATGATTTCAAGAGTGACATAAATGCCCAGATGGATGAGATGAAAAAATCCATTGAATTCATTTCAGAGAAGTTCGATTCTTTCAAAATAGAACTTAGCGAGATGAAAGAAGAAATAAGAAAGCAGAAATGTGAAAATACAAATCTAAAAAAAGAAAATGAAAAGTTATCTATGAGAATAAATGACTTAGAACAGTATTCCCGGCGAGATAATCTGATTGTACATGGTGTACCAGAAATTAAGTCTGATTCTGTGTATGACATAATTGATCGTATTTCTACACTCATAGATGCGAAGGACTGCATGCGAGACATTAGTGTAGCACATAGGTTACCAACAAAAGAGGGGAAAAGAAAACCCATTGTAATAAAATTTTGCAAGAGAACCAGCAGAGACACCTGGCTGTCAAAGTTCAAAGAAGAAGCCAAAAGAGATGAAGAAGGACCTGGCATCTCTTCCAGCAAACTCTCTTTAGAATGCCTCCCCCCTAGTAGGATTACGGCAGGTGAGCACCTTACAGCGGCAACAATGGACATGCTAAATAAAACAAGAGATACCGCCAAGGAACTGAACTATAAATTTGTGTGGATCAAGGACGGAAAAATTCTAGTAAGGAAAAATGAACAGTCTAACATCAAAAGAATCTACAAGTGTGAGGACCTTGATAAGCTCTAAGTAACATATGTTGTAAGATTTAAACCGAAAACAAATCTGTATATGGAGCTAAACAATATTCTACACATCTACTTGTAATTCAATCACATGTCATGAATCTGTCTCTCAAAATATTGTATAAACTGTATCCCTCAAGTATATATTTTTATTTTTGTCCCCAACAATGGATGGTTTATTAGATGAATTAAGCAACTATTCCGACAATTCAATAACGACAGTCTTGGAAAATGCCGATTCCTGCTCTAGTTTCATAAACAAAACAATCCATGATTTCAAAATTTTTCACTTAAATATTCGGAGCCTTAATAAACATTTTTTAGAATTCTGCACTGTCTTGCAAAGCCTAAAACAAGATTTTGATTTCATTATACTAACGGAAGCCTGGTTAAGTCATGATATTGGGTTTGATTTACCCGGTTATACAAAAAACGTTAAAATGAATAAGTACAGCAAATGCGATAGTTTAGTGGTCTATTGCAAGAATAATATAGACTTCACTCTCACTGACATAGAAATTTCAGAATGTAATTCTTTGCATTTAAATTTTACGTTTGGCAACAATACATTTTCATTAACAGCTATTTATAGATCACCGAACACCTGTAAATATGATTTCCTTGATAATTTTGAACGCTTTTTAATAAATTCAAAGCAAACAGATAACCATCTAATTGTTGGCGACATAAATATTCAGATTATTGAAAATCATTTAGATATTACTGGAAACAGGTATATGGATATGTTACATGCACATGGTTTTGTAAATTTTTTAAATGGCGTTACGAGACCAGGCTCGGAAACTTGCTTAGACCATATATTTTTTAAAACTAAAAAGAAATGGAAATTTATACCAGGAATTTTCTGTAGCGCCGTAACTGACCACTATGCCGTTTTTTCTCTACTAAAAAATCCTAATGGTCACATTTCGAAATCCCCAGGTACTCAACAATCTTTGCCCATTTCAAATAACATTAACAATGAAAAATTAGTCTCGCTTATTGAGAGAGAAACCTGGGACTCTGTGTATAAATGTAAAGATCCAAATACTTCTTTCCAGTTATTTTATAATTTAATTAAGAAATACATAATAAGTAGTTCGACCAGCAATCAAAAGCTTCCTCATAAATTCAAAAAAATTAAGCCATGGATCACTGTAGGCATAATCAAATCTATTCGTACTAGAGACAAGATTGCGAGAAAAGTAATTCATGACCCAAACAATGAAAATTTGAAAATTTATTATAAAAATTATAGAAATATGCTGACTCTTGTTATAAGAAATATGAAGATTAGTTATTATAAATTAAAATTTGAAGAATATAAGAACAACCCTAGGAAATTTTGGCAAACTGTTAATGAAGCCACAGATATAGGTACTGAAAAAAATAAATCGGTTTCAGAATTAATAAATGAAAATGGTACTCACATAACAAACAAAGAGGATATCGCAAATGAATTTAATAAATACTTCTCAAAAATAGGGCACAGTGTAACCTCAAACGTTAATAAGGCATCGTCAGACTCTTCGGAGTACAATAAAACAGCCATGAATCCAATCACATCTATGTTTCTCAGTCCTGTTAATGAATGCGAAATTATTAACATTGTGAAGACCTTAAATAATAATGTAGCTCCAGGCATTGATGGAATAAAAAACATTACATTGAAATCTATCATTAAATATATTGTAAAACCTCTTGTCTATATTTTCAATCTTTGTTTCACAGAAGGTGTTTTCCCCAATATTCTAAAAAATGCTGTGATAATACCTATACATAAATCCGGGAAAATGAATGATTTAAACAATTATAGACCAATATCACTTCTTCCGGCCTTTTCCAAGATACTAGAGAAATGCATAAAAGTTAGGCTACTAAACTATTTACAAAAACATGAAATTATATCAAAAAATCAATTTGGTTTCCAGAGCAACATATCTACTGACGATGCTTTTATTAACGTTACAGGTAACATTATTAAAGAATTAGACAAAGGTAATAATTGTTTAGGAATTTTCTTGGACTTACGTAAAGCTTTTGATACTGTTATTCACTCGATACTATTAGATAAACTGAATAAGATAGGAATTAGAGGAACAGTTTACAAATTATTTGAATCATATCTGAGCAATAGATGTATAATGACAAAGGTTGACAGCCATATAAGTGAAATATCAAATATTGATATTGGTGTGCCACAAGGAACGATATTAGGACCAATCTTATACTTAATATATGTAAATGATTTGCTAAATTTAAACCTAGATCAAATAAATGGCTCCATATTTTCATACGCAGATGACACTGTTGTGATTTTCAGTGGTCATTCATGGGAAGTAGCATATAAATACGCTAATACTGGCATGAAAATTATAAAAAAATGGTTCGATTCTAACCTTCTGTCACTAAACGTGGATAAATCAACATTAGTTCCTTTCTCATTAACATCTACTGGTCATATAGCGCGGAAAAAATGTACAAATTTAAATTTAATAATACATAATTGTAATTTTGATGTGAATTGTAAATGCTTACCACTGAAAGAAACAGCCGTTGTGAAATATTTGGGTATTTTTATTGATAAACACCTTAAATGGTCTCACCATGTTAACTACATCTGTAATAGACTACGCCGAACAATTCATAAATTTGTCATTTTACGCCACTGTATGCCCATTACTGTTTTACGTTCCGTTTATCTAGCACTTTTCCAGTCCATTATTCAATATGGCATTCTCGTCTGGGGAGGATTAGCGAAAACTACCCTTAAGCCCCTCTGCCTTTTACAAAAAAGAATAATAAAAATCTGTCTAAGAAAACACATTGATTACCCAACTAGCCTAATATTTTCGGAATTTAATGTTTTAAGTTTGGACCAAATTTACAAATTTTCTATATTAAAATATTTTCACAAACATCGTATAAAATACTCTTCCAGTGATCATATCTACAAAACTAGACGAAATACTAATTTACTCCTATTAGAACCCAAATGTCTCACATCGGCAGGATTAAAGCATAGCATTAATTTTGGACCGCGCTTCTATAACTCAATTATCAGAAAAAATCCTGATCTCTCAGCATACTCCACTGTTAAATTTAATAGATATGTAAAGATTTTTTTGTAATTTTTTAGCTTTTAAGTAATTTTTGTTTCACTCCTTTTATGTATTTATGTTTTTATGTTTAATGTTTTTGTTTTACTTTCTTTTTTAGTTAAGCACATTATACACTCTATTTCTTTGTCTCTCCTCTTTCTTCACTTTGATATTTTCGAAACGGCACCCGAGCACGAGCAGTCTTGCTCATTCGGGTGTATTACTAAATGTAATACCTCTTGTAATATCTCTTGTAATAAATAATAATAATAATAATAATAATAATAATAATAATAATAATAATAATACACTTGAAATGGATGCACGCTGAACTTATTGATTGTGATACCTATGTTGATGAATTATTTGAATTATGTTCTGTAGCTCTTAAGTAAAACCGGGTTATGTTTGTATTCGAAAATAACTCCAGCACAGTACTGTTTGGTTTTTTCATGATGACTGATGTCAACAAGTTTTGCATTCGTCTAGGACGGGTCAATTTGCATGTAGGACATAAAAAGGGGCGCATGCGTTAGTTGCTGTGCAACATCTGAAACGTGCTTTATGTCTTCGCGGAGTGTGTAAAATCAGGGTCGTCCTGTGTAAGAATACCATTCATTCAAAGCAAACAATGTATCAGATGTTTTCTAGCTGAACTGTAACTTCTGCATAGACGCTCTATCCCTCTTGCCCCGCCTTTACTTTGTTATTGTTGCAGGAATCCATGCATTGACATTGCGATAATTAAAGTATGCCCTATTAATTTTTTGTTACAGATTAGTGAATCTACATGATGTTCAAAGGTGCAGCAATTGTGAATGGGTGGAGATGACATTCAAACGAATTCTGTCACAGAGTACAACATTGATGGGCAAAATCAAGGCACTGGAGAGTTCGTATCTGAGCCTAGACAAGAGCGCCCCTTGAACGGAGTCTAAAATCGTCACGGGGCGGCGCGCCGTTTGAGCCTTCTGAATTCGACGGTGCATAAAATGGATTGACCGTGGGCTGCTCCTGATGGATGGCATCAAACATTGCATCGGACCATTGGAGGAGTTCCATAACCATACTATTAGAAAAGCTGCTTCTGTCATAACTTAACAGACGCAATGCTCCAAATAACTGTGAATGCGAAAAATGGAAATTGTGTCGCGATGTGGATGATGCGCATGCAAAGGTAACGTGTAACGAATATTTATCAAAAAAATTGTTGCGAGTAAAATCACTATTTGTGACGGTGTCAGGGAAACCCAACCATAATTCAGTAAATACACTTCCGCATAACAACAGAAAACAGATGTCAGGGTGTAAAATGTCGATTACTAGATTTTGGCGCCATCTATTGGTTAGGCCTACATTCGCTATTCACAATGAATATAAATTCAGCGTTGCCAACCTTAGTACTTTCAGGTTTAAAAGAGTTCTGTTTTAGAATCCCATCCATCAGTCGTAATGGAAATTTAACATGGGCCCCTAATGTTTTCTTTATTACTTCTTGTCACAGAAACATTAGCCCTTAATACGAACAACTGAAACACTTACCATGCTAAGTAGTTGGACATTCTGTTAGTGTTGAGCATGGCTTCACTGTACTGTGAAACTGATGTTAAAAACTTGGAAAAATTACTTATCTTTGTAGATGAATTGCCATGAATAAATATGGTCGAACAAAAGCGTCAATTTTTGAGCTGGAGGTATCATTTCTTTCCTAGAATGCTCAGAATTTTACGCTGAAGTTGAATCCATTCAAATAATAATAATAAAACATTTTTTCGGGTTTCCTTGGATAGCCTATTTAATTTCTGCATGTTCGGCAGCTTGTACCTCGCGGTTATGAACAAAGTTTTGCAAATTTATAGTGTAAGTGTTTATTACAATAATTAACTTTTTACAAATTCCAATGCAAACAGTCGCATGGGTCGCAAATTTGCCACATGTCCTATCCATTTCCAACCATTTAAAAACACACAATTTTTTCCATAACCTTTACATATAGAGATATGGGACCACTATAGCACTCTGCAATTACTGTGCTGTTACACAGCCCGTAGTTTCTCTCTTAGCCTGGTTACACACATGGCGTTGTTTTTCCGTCGCGGAGAATTTGCCGTCGCCGCCCAAAGACAGTAGTACATTGAAGTGAATTAGAGCTTGCACACGAGGCGGAAAAAAAAACGATCGTTAAAATTTCCGTCGGCGGCAGTTTTGCAGCCGCCTGGTGCCACTGGAGCCCGACGGAAATTTTTCCGTCGCTTTGAAGTAGTGGTCCACGTGAGCATATGCACATTTACACACACAGCGTTTTTTCTGCCGTCGAAGTTATATGCTCAGTGTGATTTGTGTTGTGTTGGCAGGTTTATCGTATATTCGTTCATCAATTAACATGAGTATTATGAGCAGGGCCCGGATTCTAATGACATGTCATATTTTTATTGATGCTGCATAGACATTGCCAACTTGGGGATAAATCCTAACCATGGCCTCTAGATTGTAGAAATGCATTTTTATCAGGTCATTTTTGGGCATTTTATGCCATTTTATATTTTTAGGGCATTTATTTCGATTTTAGGTCATTATTTTGTCATTTGCTTCCTCATTTATTAATAGTCATTTTCTTGTACAGTATTTACATTGAGTGTATTAACTTCTTTTCGTCGCTAGCGGTGCTGTCTTTGAAATGTTGTTTGTTTAATGCAAGAAGGAAAAGTGTTGTTATGCCTCAGTCGGAAATGAGAATCAAAGAAACGCCAAAATTGTGTATTATATTACTATTGTTATTAGACTGACTTGGCACCTGCTTGAATTTGAGATTGCTAACTGCTGTTTACCCTCAATAATCCGGCAGACCACAAAAGGAAGTTCCGAATTTTGACTCACCAGTGCCTCAGTTTCCGTGAGAAATGAACATTCACAACATTACACTTATTTACAGTTTTTACAATTATGTACAAACTAGTCAACTTTGTGTGTACAATAATACTTTTTTTTATAAAATATCAGTTGTTAGGTCATTTTTTATAGTTATTAAGTAATTTTCTTTAAAATTTAGGGTCATTTTATAGGTCATTTTTCAAACAATCTTAAGTCATCAGAATCCGGGCCCTGATTATGAGTAGTACGAGTATTATTGATAATGAAATTGTCATTTCATTAATCGAAGCGAGACCTGTTTTATGGGATAAAACCCTCGACATTTACAATTTACAAAAACTAGCTCAAGTTACAAATACGAACACATTTTTTAGATAGATATATAAGCTTTCATGAACCACAGATTGTCTCTGTTGGACACTACATGAGAATATTATAGGAGAAAAATTCCTCCGACACTGGGACTCGAACCCAGGACCTTTGGCTATTCGCGCCAATGCTCTACCAACTGAGCTAAGCCGGAGTTCAATTCGCAGCGCCAGATGGAACCTCTCTCCTATGACTGATTACCCTAATGGTCTACCTCACAGACAGACAAGTTATGTCATATGCAGTACTGTGAGGTACACTAATTAGTGATTTTGTGACCGGGCTCCCACTGTTATTGTACAGTTAACATGCAAGATTTTTTAGGTACTGTTTCCAACAGCAGTTTAACCCGCTTTTGTCTTGCAGGAAGAAACTGTTTTGCCGACACAGCATTCTGCATGTTTATTATTATGACCTTGCTACTCAAAATAAGATAAAGGGACTCGACACTTCATCTGCAATGTTATTACATCTCAGCAATATAGCATGCAGCTGTTAAGTATTTTCATTATTGCTCTTGATGTTATGACAGACCGCCTGTATAGTCTAGTGGTTCCTGACTACGGACCCTCAAGTCTGGGTTCGATCCCCGGTACCTCCTCGGATTCTTCTGAGGTAGGGCGATCTGGAACGGCGTGCATTCAGCCTCTTGACATCAACCGAGGGACTAATTCATAAAGAAGTAGCGACTCCTGTTCAGTAAGCCATCAATAACTGACGTAGGAGTCGGCATGCTGACCACATGCCCCAATCCTACGATCTGGCTATTCAAAATGTGACACTTCATTGTTA
Organism: Ectobius pallidus; assembly: GCA_964059195.1. Lineage (NCBI taxonomy): Eukaryota > Metazoa > Arthropoda > Insecta > Blattodea > Ectobiidae > Ectobius > Ectobius pallidus. The sequence continues at coordinate 94,250,618 of CAXKWD010000001.1, forward strand.
CGCTCATATTATTGGTAAATAATAATAAATAAAATAATATTTGGAAGAAAGCAGATCGTTCGTTGAAAATTTCACTGTTCGAAATAGTACCCACTGGTGTTTAGAATTGTATCTACATTTTCGAACGTTATTCTGGAAAGATTGATTGCCCTGACAAATTTTACAGCTGTTTGACTTTCATATTTTTGTGAAGGGTCGACTACATTTCCAACTTTGTGATTACAATACAATTGAATTTTTCTTATGTTTATTGTGTTCATAAAATAAGAATATTTGTTAAATGTTCGAAAATGTACCACCTTACCCTATATCGAGGTTTGACTGAAGTATATATGTTTCTCAGAATTAAATTAACGGATATCATTTCACGACGGAATATCAATAACGCTAGAAGCTGCTCCCTGTTCATTTCAAACTACACTGCAATCAACAATTTGAATAACACAGTTAAACTGATGTGAATTGATCTGAAGTTGAAACTATACTGCATAAACCAGCATGATCATACGACGGCGACGGAAATTTTTCCGCCCCGTGTGTAAACGTTGCATTTCTTTGGGCGGCGACGGCAAATTCTCCGCGACGGAAAAAGAAACGCCATGTGTGTAACCAGGCTTAAGGCTAGTTTCACACACACCCGGCGACCGGATAAACGCGCCGTCCAAACGGCACGGTTTCCAAGTTTTATTTTTTTTACACACATCCGGTCTGACACAGAGCCGAACAGTCTGGTTTTATACTGCCAACATTGGATCGTAGACGCATTAGCCTATAGTGATGAAAATATTATACAAATGATACACTCACAAAACTGTCTCCACCCTAAGTATGGGCAATATAATATTCTTACATTCTCGTAAGTTATTCGAAAGAGACCGCTTTGCAGGGAGTGCGTATTCAGTTGTCTCAGCCTCATGCAAAGGTGTTGTCAATTGTTCACAAGGGAAGTATTAAGCTTGACATTGTGCGAACGATGACTGGTTTTCAGAGATTGTTTAAGAAAAAACGTTTCAAATAAAAATTAGTATAGACAGACTAAGCATTTCGTGTTCAAAATGTAAAGAAATTCATTCTAGCCATTTTCTAGAAATTTACGGAAACTGGGTTAAATATATTTAGGGATCTAAATCACCACATATAATAAATGAATAAACAATTGCTTCGACTATTCAATAAATATCCTAGATCAAGAAAATAAATAATAAAATAGTGTAAATTAAACGAAATCAATATGCTCAATTGAACCCCCTATAATCTGTGTTATTTTTAATGTAGACATATTTATATGGACCGATGTAGTACAATATCTTCATACTTTAAATTTTTATTAATTCAGATCTGTCCAAGAAAATATAGTAATCTATACTTAAGCCTACTATTTTCTTTATTAATAGTATCATTACTAAGATTGTTATTATTATTATTATTATTAATTAGCTTATTTGGCATATAATTCGTACAAGTCATATCATTTGACGCTTGCCTTTGCGAATGATGAAACCGTGAACATCCCAAGTAAAATTATCCGGCCTCGAGGTTTGAGATTTGAACCCAAGACCTCTTTCCTGGGCATCTCACTCGGAATGGTTTTAGTTTGTCTATTACGAATCAGGTAGGCCTATACTGCATTTCGGAACAGTAAATTTATTGTGGTTTTCTTGTTAAGGAAAACAAAAGAATACCATTCTTACTTAATTAAGGTGTGTTCAGACACCTGTTCATTGCATAGGCGTACCGAGGGGGGGGTTTTGGGGGTTTGAACCCCCCCCCCCCATTGATTAAAAAAAGGAAAATTGTATAATTTTTTTAAGTCTGCCCATAAATTACTTAATACAAGTATAAAGCGTGGGAAGCTTAAAACTCGTTATTTTGCGCCTTAATTTTTAAAATTTTCCGGGGAAGGACCCCCGGAAGCTTAAAACTCGTTATTTTGCATCTTAATTTTTAAAATTTTCCGGGGAAGGACCCCCGCAAGCTTAAAACTCGTTATTTTGCGTCTTAATTTTTAAAATTTTCCGGGGGAGGACCGCCGGAAGCTTAAAACTCGTTATTTTGCATCTTAATTTTTTAAATTTTCCGGGGGAGTACCCCCGGACCGCCCTCTCCCTGGGGGGTATTCTATACCCCCCAGACCCCGTGGATGTTATAACCCCCCCATATGGTTGGCCTGGTTACGCCTATGGTTCATTGTACATTGAAGTCACTCTTATTTCGTGTAAGCCTATATCTCGATATCTATTAATTTTATAAAGAAATGTGTGTGACAAAAAGTGTTCATTTTAATTTTCTCTACAACTTTATTGTGCAACATTTTCGTGCAATGGAGATAGCCTAGAAAAATCGAAAATGAAAATGAGTAAATTATCCCCTAAATACTTTTTACAGCAAAAGAATATAGGCCTAGTCATTTTATTAGTCATATATAGAGATTCCAAATTGTCATTTCTATTTAAATCGTTAGAACCATTTAAAAAAAACAGAAATTTTGAAAAAGATTCATGAAAAGTCTCATCAATATTTCAGCTATAGAAATCAAACTCTATGCGGCTCGATAAAATTCCAAAAAAAGTCCTTATTTAAACAATGTAAATACAATGGCCGGACAGAGAGACGTCACTCCAAAAGTAACTTTTTTTCGGTTTTTAGGCATCGTGAATCGTGTTTTCCCGGTGTTGTCACGATTTCGATTTTTTTCACGATCATAATACTTTCTCTGTATGCCTACTACGTATTTTCGAAAAGTAAAATGTTTCAAATAAAAATGTTCATCATCATCAGGATCTAAAGGCAATGCCTTGTTGTAGTAGCCATGTCTTCCTCTTCATCGCTGTTCTCTTTAGATTTTCGTATGACAGCACGTCCATATCCTTTATCATGTTTTTAATAAATGAATTTCTTGGACGTCCTCTTGATTTCTTTCCCAGTATTTTCCCTTCAAAAATGTTAATGAGTAGACCATTGTGCCGAAATGTATGACCCACTAACTTTGCTCTTCTACTCTTAATTGAATTCAGAAGGGATCTCTCTTCCATCACTTCATTAAGCACTTCTTCATTTGTTTTCCTATCCACCCAACTCGTCTTTGTTAGCCTTCTCCATATCCACATTTCTGCTGCTTCTAGTTTCTTGGCTTCTGCTTTTCCTATTGTCCATGTTTCACATCCATAAGTTAATACACAACTTACAAATGTTTTGGCAAATTTTTTCCTTACTTCCATGTTTAAATGGTTATTTGTGAGAAGATTCCTTTTGTTCTGAAATGCTTGTTTAGCCAGGTTTATTCTTCTCTTAATTTCTGTGTCACACTTGTTAAACTTATTGATAATGCTACCCAAGTAACAAAAACTTTCGACCTGGTCTAGGGCTGTACCGTCAAGCTGTATGTCGATTTTAAAATTTTCATTTGTTCTTCCGATCACCATGGTTTTTGTTTTCTTTTTATTGATCTTCATTTTAAAATTTTTCAATGCATCTGATAGAACTTTAAGCATTTTATTCATTTCCTTTTCTGAATCAGCCAAAATAACTATGTCATCTGCAAATCGAATGCTATGAATACTGACTCCATTTATTTTAATACCCTTTGTTTTTCTTTTCATTTCTCTGATTGCTTCCTCAATGAACATATTAAACAGATGTGGCGATAATGGGCAGCCTTGTCTCACTCTTCTTATTCTGGCTTCTTGTCTGCTCCCATTAATATTTATTTCAGTTGTTTGTGTTTTGTATAAGTTTAGAATAAGTCTTCTATCCCTCCAGTCTACTCCAAATTTTTTCAATGTTTGGAATAGTAATTCCCAGTCTACGTTATCAAAAGCTTTTTCGAGGTCTATGAAGGTGGCAAAGGTTCTTCTGTTTACTTCAATTCTTCTATCTAGAATTAGTCTAAGGGCTAAAATTGCTTCTCTAGTTCCTCTCCCTGTTCTAAACCCAAATTGATCTTCATCTAAATTCTGTTCAATTTTTCCCTTTAGCCTCTCTTTTATTATGTTTAGTAAAATCTTTGACGCATGCGAAAGAATTGATATAGTTCTGTAATTACTGCAGTCTGATGCATTACCTTTCTTGGGAATGGTTATAGTTCTACTTTTAATAAAGTCTGGAGGTAGCATTCCATTTTCATAGTAGTCAGAAACAATTTTGAATAATTTTATTTTCGTTGACTCACCTGTTTTCTTCAGCAATTCAGCTGGTTAAAAATGTTAACACTTAATATACTGTATTGCAGTTTGTGTACAAAATTTAAACAAAACCTTCAGAGGCATTTCCTTGAAAATCGCAAAAGTGAAAATGTCTTCATCTAAAGTGGTGTTAAGAGAAAGTCGCCCCCATACTAAATTACTAAAAATAAAAATATATAATTAAAATATAATCATAAATACAAATATTTTTCTTTTTAACTTTTTCATTTTCGATCTATGACGTTCACAAACACATTACACATATACCTTCACACACTGAGATGCTTCCAAAATTGTATTTTACTAAAAGAACAGTGGTATTAATGGCGAAGACTCAACATTGAATTTCGAACGTAACACTTCCTCCATTTCCCCTATGATACGGGCGGAAGAAGAGTTCACGAGATGAAACTAGATTTTCTACAAATTCCATTGAGACTGCAGTTTACGTTGCCTTTTAACAAAATAAGTCATGAGTAGTGCCCGGGCGTTAGGCAAAATGCACTTTCTTTTTGAGCGGATATATTAAAGAGTTAATCGAGATAAATACAGATAAACATGTTTCGTCACATTTAGAAGCGGTAGGACGAGTTTTCTTTTTGGCCTATTTTGAAAGTTTAAAGCCTTTTTTGCCTGTTTTGGATCGATGTGTTTTTTATGTGATTATTTACACATTTTAAAAGCAATTTCAAGGTATGAAAATGAAAAAAGTTACACAAATATTGAAATGACACATTCACGTCACATAAATGTATAAGAATCTTGTTCCCTATAAATACATTTATTTGTTTTCAAGCAATCGAAAACTTACCTCCTCAAACGATTCGATTAAGCTAGCAGACTATGACAGCTGTCACCTTGGAAAAACATCTTGTTGTTGGCTTGTGTTCAATTAAAGTAAGAGTAAGTATACTGTATATGATAAATATATTAAGTATCTTAGATAGCTATTTTCATTAAAAAATAGTGGTATTACTCTCTATTTTGACTTTAAATAAATGCTTATTTTAATTATATCATTGCCTAATTTCGGTATTTTAAGTCCTTTTTTGCCTGCCTATTTTAACTAAAATAAATGCCCGTACTTACGGGCTGTAGTCATAACCTAGATATAAAACATTTGAGCTGGCAGTATAGTGCCCAGTGTTTATACACGTCAGTCTCTGAACAATGTACTACTATTTATTTTTCATATTACAATTTCGTTCTTGTCGGATAATGCGGACGAGGTGCTTGGAGTGCGCAAGTCTGGCAGCCTTCCTGATACAATGTTATTTCATGCTGTATAAATACAGTAGAGATAAAAATAAACACACAGCCTTTTGATTCCACATACTTCTGACGATAGAAGATGGTGAAAATTAAATAAAGACTATGTTTTGTCTTTTGTTGGACAACGCAGTAAAGTAAACCCTTCGTAAGTGAACAGAGAAGTTGCAGAGTTTGTGATGGTACCGGTACTTGTGTATTTCGATTTCTGGTAAAAAAAAAAAGTGAATGTCATACAAGACGCGTGACGTAAACTCAGTTGTCACTTGACTTATTTGTTCTTCAAAGAAAGTAATTTATATTGAAGTTCAGCGGTGATAGTTATTACTAAAACCAGTAAATTTAGGTATCAGTTTTCATTCAACTGTGACTCCATCTTTTAGTAGTCTTCCGTGCCTTAAGATTTAAGTTAACCTTTATGATTTTCTCTTTGTATTGATATATCCTCTCCTATTCCTGCAAGCTCCGTGGATTGTGAATTTTAAATGAATAATTACTGTGGTTTAAATTTACCCTTTTGCAGAAGAAATTTTTAATCTTGATTGTAAGCATTAACACTCTACTGACTCCCAATATTGTATTTTAATAATGCATTATGCAAGGAGCCTATATACTAATTTCATTTATTAAGACACGAGTATGTTGTTTACGAAAAGAGCGCAGCGAGTTTCAAAATTTTCGTAGGAGTTTCTTAATTACTATTATAGCTAAGTTGCATAAGTCTGTTTTTGTTCTATCGTAATTACCAGTTGTCTAAGTTTAGAGTTTTATAATCATCAAACAAACGAGTCGGTTCACCTAGGCAATTTTGCGATAGATGGGAACTCAAAACACAGCTTGACGTTTTAACGTGAAAGTAAACACTAACAGACTTCATTTTATTTCAAAAACACTTTTATAATGCAGTTTTAATTGTTGCTTTCATGGCTTGACTATTGTTCCGTGTTCGTTATTAATCGACAGCTTTATCCTGGTTTTAATTACCGAAAAGTGGGACTGGGCGTAGTGAAGTCATTCCGTGAGCCACCGTAGCTGGCCTGTTGGTAACACATACACGTGCACTATAAATAGTCTATAATAGGAGATACCTGCATTACCGAATGTCACATCAGGGGCAGTCACTTTGTTCCGGTTCTTCTCACGCATGGTTCTCACATAGGCCTATAGTTGGAATACGCATGTGAGGTTAGGCCTTTTGACACAGTTTGAGTTCTTCTTCAGCCGGAGACTCGTACTCTTCTAATGACGTCGTCCCATTCTGATTCTTCTTCTAACAAGGAATTATCTCGTAGAAATTAGTACGTTGGTCACTAGATAACGCAGTTTTCGTTCTCTCAGTTCCAAGTATGACTAGTAAGATGGATTTGTAGGATTCCAATTTTTTTATATTATTTTTTTTTATTTTTTATTTCCATAAAATCAATATTTTTGACTCAGAAAAATAACTTTTGGACTCCCTGCGGAAATATATTAATTTTCAGAATAAAAATTCAAAATAGAATTTTTAAGAAAAGAAAAAAATTGAGGCTAAATAAAATTATTTTAAACTCCTAAAAATTATGGTTTCGAAAAAAATCGATGTTAGACCTAAAAATAGAAAATGTTGAAGGCTCCAATAAATAAGATTTTTAGACTCCGAAAAAGTTTAAAAGTGCGAAAAAATTATTTTTCTTTTAGACTCAAAATTTGTGCAAGGAAATGAAATAAATTTCGGTCTCGGGATAAAATTTAAAGTGAAGAGTTCTTTAGACTCCAAAAATAATATATTTTAGACTGTGATATTTTTAGTTGATTTTTTGGACTAAAATGTTTTCAAATTTGTTTTCCACTTAAAAAATTTTAGTTTCTAAAAAAAAATCCATATAAAATAACTCCACTGCGAAAAAATGGATCTTCAAAATTAGTAATAGATAAATTTATATGTGAAGATAGAATGAAAATTATTGGAATATTACCGTATATTATATTAAAAGTGATAAATTTTCTGCAAGTTACAAACTTTTTGAAGTCTGAATATTTTTTTTATCGATGGGAACATTTTTTAAGTGGGAAGTATTTTTGGGGAGTGGAGAATTTTTCAGGAAGTAAGATAGATTTTTTCTCCAGATGGGAATTTTTTCTAGATGCAGGTTTTACGAAGTGGAAAATTTAGATGTAGGGTTTTTTGAAGTGGAAAATTCTTTGTTTCAAAGTGGGGAAATGTGACGTGGGAATTACAATACAATATTATTATACATTCCTGCTTTAATTAAATTTGCTGTCCTCTGTCCATCGTATCTTGTAAGTCCTCTCGCTCCATGCTTTTCCTTGTACCGTCCGTGTATCAGTCGGCCTTCCTTTCCTTAGTCTTCCATCAGGTTTCCAGTTCATCAGCCTGGGAATTCTTCCATCGTTTAACAATTCTACATCTTCATCCACATCCATTAATTATTTTATTATGGAATCCCTCACTATTCGCTCCTTGATTTTCTCGCCGATTTTTCCAGTAATCCATTTCTGTTCTCGTCCATCTTCCTTGTTAATATAACAAACTAGCCCTGCAATATTTAATGTTTAGCACTAGTAAGAAAGAACATGAAAATATTTTTCAGACTGGTTTTAAATTATTTTTAGGAAGACCTGATTTTAACTCCTTCCTTTAGTTCTTTAGGGTTGTGGATTCATTTTAATAAAAATAAAAAACATACAATTTTAAAAGTGAATAAAACATGTTTAAATTACTGTATCAAGTTTTCATGTGGATTCATTTTAATAAAAATAAAAAATATACAATTTTAAAAGTGAATAAAACATGTTTAAATTACTGTATCAAGTTTTCTTTTACAAGCAAACTAGGTTAATTTTGTTTCCATATGAAAAAAGAATAAATTACTGATTACCAATTAAAAACAAACGAACTGTGCGTGGACTTTCATAAGGCAATAACTTAATTGTTTTATTAATTAAAATAAATATTCATAAAATTAAAACAATTTAAAAGAAGGATGACATTTTATACACGTTACTATTAATATGACATATTATCAGTCATCAAGATTTTATCACACTAGCTTCTAGAACATGCAAATTTGTAATTTCAATATAGTACAGGGGAGAAGGTAAATATTTTATACTATGTACTCGGTAGCCTAAACTTTGCTACGGTTCAGATTCTACGACTTTTATACACAGTCAGCAAAAAATTCATTTTTAGAGTTTGGAAGCATCATATGGAAACAATAAAATATTAAGAATAGTCTTGATTTCAAATTCTAAATTTCTGTAGTTCTAATGAGTATGAAAGTTTGTATGAATATTCTATATCTGTTACAAAAAATATAATGCATGGACCTCTTTGTAAATCAAATAAATACTTTATTTATAAAGTCGTTATGGGTAAGAAAAAGTTTTCTAACTGCCATTTGGATTTTTCGGAATAATAAACTAATTTTATAACATACAGTCTAATTGGAAGAAAAAAATATCATACAGAAACTATCTCCAAAATTAAATCCTCTGAATACGAACCTGCCAAGAAAGATGTCACACAAAGAAACAGTAGTCATCATCAGCAATTAATTATTTATATAGTAATACTATTAAATCCACTTTTATAATTTATTACGCTACATTTCAATAAATCATTCATATGTTTTACGGAAGTGCGAATAGTATTTCTTCCTTATCGGTATAAATTAAATCTATAGAGGCACTAATACCGTAACAATATATTTTTACAAAAGATTTCATATCTCAAAGTACAGCATATGAAGATGATAATCAGCATTCTACAATCTGTAAATGCTGGTAGTCCATATATTTAAAAAAACAACATAATACATGAAATATTAGTTGATGTTTGTGCACAAATGCAGTAAAATTATTAAAATTCAATGAATGCATGGAACTATTCGAAAAAAATAATCTTGTGCATAATATTCTCATTTGAAAGAAAATACTGGAAGAAATGGCCCCAGGTGTTATTCACATCGATATTCTGCACCATATGGCAGCATGCAGTATACAACAAGCACCTTAAATACAGCAGCGCCTGCTTTTCCCAGATTTCAGCATATGAGACACTGACATTGTACTACTACATTGTACCCTAAATAAAAAATAATTGCTGGAAATATTTTTACCGGATTCTCTGCCATCACCTAATCCGTAAAGATTCATAAAATAAAACAGAATAGATAATTCATAACTTCAGCTCAACAACTTCTGTAATGTACAATGTTTGAAATTTTATTAGCTTGTGCATTATACGATTACAGTGTGTTTACGTATTTTTAAAGTTATAATATTCCCATATTCCATTCTGTTCAGTCGTTTTATACAGGTAATGTGTCGCCATAAATTTAAAACAATTTTACAATTTAAAGATAAAAGGAACAAACTGAAATTTATAGAGTCAGTTACATTATGTGTTTAGTAAAAAATTATTGATAATTTATAATCAATTTATAATCTAATCAAAATATATGTACACTTAGCCTATATCCTAGGTTACGTTTTAACCGATATGTATTATTAATTAAATAGGCATTGCCTCCCAGTCCTATCATTTTGATGAAACAATATAAAGCTTCGGAATGTTTTTTTTATAGACTTCGACACAAAATAATGGTTACTGAACAGATGGTATGAATTGTTATCCATTCTATTTCATTTTATTGTTCGAGCTCAAATGTAAAATACAAGTTAACATAGTAAATACATGTGGTCAACCTATCTCTAACAGAAGTGGGTACTATAAAATTTACTTGGAAATTGTCTTGGTGTTATAGGAAATGCTATGAGGAAGTTTCATTCCTATCAGGTATTGAGTTAATTAAAAATCAATGCTGAATTTTTGTCATATTTCAAAATGGAACTTATCATACTATTTTTCAATAAATTATTTTTTTTTAATTGGAGTAATGACATTTTTAGAGAAATGTCATGCATTAGTTTTCCTGTAACTTTACTACAAATGGAGAAAAATTCATATTCAATGCATATCTCAAAATTAAGAAAAATTCATGGTTACTTCAAATATTTTATTTTTATATTATAGAAGTATTGATTTAATCAAGAGACCCATGCATTATTTCGTTAGGCATACTCTTTAGAACGTACAGTAAAAACTTCACTCTTTGCGATAAATCTATAGAACCCATTTAATTCTGAATAGGCTATATAGAATTACAGTAAAATAAAGTACGGGAAAATGGCATAAAACCTTCGCATGCTGTTGAAATGAAAAACGTGTATGAAACCTCATCAGAAGTACGCAGCCTTACAACTGATGCTTTTTTTTAAAATTGAACCAACTTTAATATTATCGTTTTTCTTTTTAGGGACTCTCTTCTGGAGGTAGTTTAATTTTTGTCAAAAATTATTTATTTCATCACTAAGACTTAAACATTCAACGAGTGTAGCGTGTTTAATATCGCTTAATTAGGGAGACATAATTAGGTGCCTGAGAACAGTGTTACTTGGCTAACATATACATAAGATACATACAATTTTTTTTAATAAGAAACAAACAATGCTAGCTTTGACTGTTCACCCTTTACCCCCTCCCCCCCTAACAACAAATTTATTTTAGGTTGCATTATATTTCACATAGCCATAGTTCGATCAAGACTACTTGGAATTTCACTTCCCCGCTTTGTCACATCATAAAACTCAGCATGGAGAATAGCTTCATGCTATTTACTACTTTTCCACCAATCATACTAAAACGGCTTTACACGCTCTTTGTATCTACATTATTAGTTATTTATTTGTACTGGTGAAGTTAGGGCCATAAGGTCTTCTCTTCCACTTCACCAATAAAACTATACATATTACAATTAATACAAAAATTGATAAATATATATAAATTAAAAACTAAACATGTTACAAGACAATTAAAGTTACGATTAACTTACAAATTTGATAAAATAAAACATAAGTAATAATAATGCTAACTAATTATTGACTAACAAAATGAATATTCAATTTGTTTCTAAATTTCGGGGCGTTCGGCAGTCTCTGATAAGATTCCAAAAGCGAGGGATCGAGGCACTAAAAGATGGAGAATATGATGATGATGTATGTAAGTGCCAAAATCGTAATTTTTCTGCTGATAATTTTAAATGGAACTGTATAACCAGCCCAATGCATTTCAGAAGGGTCCAAGGCCGATGGAATGCCATGTTAGTAGCAGTAAATTCCAAGAGATAGAGCTAGGTCTATCTCCGGCACCTCTTTCTGTGGGTCTATGTGCCAGGCGCACAAAACCTGCCACCTTGACAACTCTTCACAGCGTGATTATTGCATCACAAGTTTTTGTTAAGTGTGATATTGTATACTTCCTCCAAAAAATCAGACAATATTTTGAAATGGAGGAGAATGCTTTGAAAAGGATAAAGAGATGTGAAGAAGTTTGTATGCCCCAAAAAAGCAAATTAGAAAATTGGGAGTAGGGGAAATGCCCATCTCAGTGGTTAGTGAAGAACTCGAAAAATGCTCCTGTACATTCCAGAAGAAGCAAAATATTTTCACTCCCACATTTTCAATAATGCAAGCCCATGCTAAAGACAAGAGTGGCATGGCAAGACTGGATGCTAATGATCAGTGTTTCCTTTTTCATTATATTTTATTTCTGTAGTGTCTTTAGGATAACTTTAAATGCAAATGTTAATTTGTGTTCTCATTTTGAATTATTTCAAAATTTTCATTGTTATATTTTTAAAAATTATAATTTGCTCTAATGCCACTTCATATTGCGGTTTAAGTTGCTACAAAGACCCTCTTATGGTTAGTAAGCTATTTTTTGTTTTTTCACAGTTTTTAAAAAATACCGTAAGAATTGGCAAATATTTTTTATGGATATTATATGTATTAACTTCAGACCTATTAATCATTTAACAGAAGAAATATCATGATAAAATACCCTAAATAAATGTCTTAATTTGCTTTTCAGTCCTTTTTTCCTTGTTTTAAACAAAATCATGATTTTGGCACTTAGAGCCTTATAAAACTAAACGCTTCATACTAGAGGTTTCTATATAGCATTGTCATTCCCTCAAGAAATTATACTAGTAAATAAGCTTGTAAGGTCTGATTAGGGTATAAAATAATCAAGTGTCTTCATAAATAAATGACTTGAAAGCTTTACACACGTAATATTTACATTTATTACTCTTTTAGATATTATCCAAATCAAGCAAAAGATTCTGTCATCTTGTTGTGATCCACTTTCAGGTTAGGTTCAAATAAACTCGGATGTAACTAAAAGAGTATGCACATTGCAGTTGGCACCCCTGTGCATTCTGCATGGTCTACCCCTAACGCCCCATTCTCATATAAGACGTGCAATGCGTGGTCGATTCTTCCAATCCCAACCCCCAACCCCCAACCCCTCGACATTCACCCTAGAGACCCATATACATTCGTATTTGTGCTCCTACTGCCCCTGTGTTTCATGTTAATATTGCAACCCGCTTCACAGAACGAAATGGAGCATTTTTACTTTTTATTTTATTTTTTACTATTTTATATCAACCGAATTCCCTAGCCACTAATTTTACATTTGGAACAGTAAGTGCATTATTTTTGCAGAATTCGATGGACGTAACACTTCTCTCCTGTGAGCTTATGTTAAAATCGAGTAGAAATATTCAATAAAGTCATGTTACTCGGTGCAGGTAAAAGTTAAGACTACACATTATACAGAGTGTTTTCGTCATGGTGTTACAAACATAGAACTTTTTTTTAAATGATGGTTAAAGGCAAAACATCAATTTAAGATAGGGAACTCCGGTTCTGAAAGGTTTCAGTCATAATTGTTATACCAAAACTGTTTCCTAGAATTTAAGAGGTATGGGTGTAGAAGACTATGCAACACCGCCAACGTGTAGGCGTATAGCTGCCTCGCTCAGTTAATGTACAGGAAACTAATGATTAATTATGTGTGAATAGGCAGGCGGATTTACTACTAGGCCATCCTGTGCCCTGCATAGGGCCGTATGAATAAGTTCTAGAGGCCGCATGATTACAATTCTAGAAGCCAATTTTCACCATAAATTGGACATAATAATAATAATAATAATAATAATAATAATAATAATAATAATACATAATAAAATCAGACACATTTATCTTTTCGTTTTCTGTCCAGTTATCTAAAAATAAAAATTTATAAGAACAATTATTATCCTGCCGGTTGTATTATATGGATGTGAGACATGGTCGCTCACTCTTCGGAAAGAACATAATCTGAGTGTGTTCAAAAACAGGGTGCTTAGGAAAATATTTGAACTTAAGAGGGATGAAAATGGGTACTGGGGTAAACTGCATACCGACGGCCTGTACACTTCACCGAATATCGTTTGGGTAATTAAATCACGGAGGAAGAAATGGACTTTACATGTTGCGCGCATGGGGGAGGAAAGAAATATCTCAAAAGTATTGACTGGGAGACCCGAAGGGAATAGACCACTTCGAAGACCTATAATTAAGTGGGTGGACATGTTAGAATATATTTAAGGGAAGTAGGATTTGGTTGGATGGAGTTGACACAGGATAGGGTTGAATGGCGGGCACAGGTAAGCGCGGCAATGAATCTCCGGGTTCCATAAGATAGATAATATTATTATAGCTTGCTTAGGAATTACCTAGCCATTGTAAGTGTTGTTTGTGTAAGAGGCTGCCGCCTGCCTGCGGCACATGCGGACGTATGAAATATTGTAACAATCGACAATATGAAAATGTAAAAACACACCATTATCAAATGCAGTGGAAGACAGCTTCGTCTGCTGATGACGTTTGTAGAGTAAGATTACTTCCACAAAGTCTCTGGGTTTCTACGTATATACCTTAGGAGCGAGTCTCACCGTTCCTAGAGTTCCTACCTAGGGGAGGTAGCTGCACCCTGATTGGCTCAGCTCTTCTATCCCACTCCACGTGTTGTCTGTCTCTGTCTCGCTGCGGCATTATCCTTCCACTCAACTATTATAGTATTTTCTACGACTGGCAACGTGCTGCATGATCTTCACTCTGTGCTCAACAGTAGCTAAGTGATCTTACGCGCATGAGAGTCTGCGCCAGCTGGTAACGAGAAGCTCGCAGGCTGGGTTAGTCTTCAAGGCCAGAGACTTTGTGGAAGTAATCGTACTCTAAAGGACGTGCATGCAAGTCACAGTGTGTGACGTCAGGGGATAAGGTAGAGTACGCTAGAGTTAGGCGCTATTAGTCCACTAGTAACCTTATGTCTTCACATGATCATATACCTGGTATTAAAAAAGAAAACATTAATTAAATAGCATTTAATAATTGCAAATATAATTTTCAAAAACTAAAATCCGTTGCGCTACATCCCTAGAGGAGTAGGCCCACCATCCGACCTCTGCGTCATCTACTAGAGGCAGTTGGCAGGATTGGGGTACATGGTCAGCATGCCGGCACCCACGGCTATTGAGAGATATTGAGGGTGGTGCACAAAATGAACATAAGGTAGGCCTATTAGCTATAACTACGGCTCGGATGTTTATGACCTTAAACAGTCAGAAATATGCGAGACAATATTATGACCTTAAAAGTGATGAATCTCACAAAATGTATACATGATTTTGAATATTGAGCATGCTATTTTAAATTTTAAAGTTGTGTTTTCTCTTGTAATTCTCTATCTCCGCAATATACAGACAGATTATTTTTTCGATGTGCCGAGAACGCATGGTCCGACGGCCTGGAAGCAAGTCGTCGACCGGTAAAGGCGCTCCAGCGGCACATCGCAAAAATGTATTTGTATTATAAGAGGAATTATTATCAAAGAGGAGTCTTCTAGGATTGTCAGTCAAAATTACAGCATGCTTGTATCGTAAGAAAGTCCTTCCCACATCACTTATGTTATGGGGATATAATAATGAACAGAGTAAATTCACTGCACTCTGATTACGGGGCGTCTTCATCCAAAACAGTTTTATCACCGCTTAAATTGTCACAGATTTTGATAAATTTTCAAAATACGGAATATAGAAATAAAAAAATCAACCATTTAACGTTTCTGAATACAAGATCGTAATCTGAAATATAACCGGAATATGACCTTCAATCCCGAGAGTATCATAAATGTTCAAAACTGTGATAATTACCTAAATATGCAAATATATGACATAAAATTTGTCTAAAAGTAATCAGAAACATTCAAGTCTAGTTTATCAATTCTATGACTGAAACGAAAGTCAGAGAAAATATGACATGTCATAAACATCCGAACCGTACTTATAACTAAGTTCGAGTACAATTTTACCTTCATGTTTTCAAGAATAAGTAGAGGGATAACAAATACGAGTGCATTTCATTCTCATACATAAAAATGTTGATCTAAGTTAGACCAATGGTAGTATAGGTATGGTATTAAATCAGAACTTCTGTTGCTTTTGATCTATTACTTGTAACATAAACGATACCAATTTAAAAAACGCATGAAACCAACTGATGAAACAATCAACGAGAAGCTTGGGAAATATTCATTGCTAGCAGTGAGAACAAACATTTCATCCTCGTCAAATATAAACCACAGTCGAGGTAAACACGTTCTTTTAGATTTAAAATTAGCAATGATATTTGTATTCTGTAACATAACCGGCAAGATATAGAAGCGCTTCTCATTGAGAGACAGCGAGAGAGACAGACAGAGAAAAACAAAGAGAGAGATAGACACACAGGGACAGAGAGAGAGAGAGAGATAGAGAGAGAGAGAGAGAGAGAGAGAGAGAGAGAGAGAGACAGGGACAAAGAGAGAGAAAGAGAAAGAGAGATACATAGAAAGACAGAGAGAGAGAGAAAGGGAGAAAGAGATAGACTTTCTACAGATACAGATAGAGAGAAAGGGAGAAGGAGAGAGACTTTCTAGAAGGACAGAGAGAAAGAGACAAAGAGAGGGAGATAAAGAAAGACAAAGAGAAGGAGATGAAGAGAGATAGACACACAGAGAGACAGAGAGGAAGAGAGAGACACAAAGAAAGACAGAGAGACAGAGACAGAGAGACAAAGATAAATAACATATATTTGACATATTTTCTTCTCGCATGTATTGGCAATATACTTTATTTAAATTCTCCTGATAAGAAGTAATATTGTTAATTCTTTATTGATTGATTTTTAAAAAGTTGTTTGCTTTGGGTCAAATATTCTCAACAGCCTATTCCCGCCATATGATGCCAGATAACACATATTGAAAATTATTTTCTACCGTTTTCTGTGAATGTCTTACTTATAGAATATGAAAATAACATAGTTAAAAAATAGAGGGTGGATAGAGTTACAGAATCCTGCAACAACGACCATGTCAGTCCATCTTTAACCACTAAATCACATTACCTCATCTGTTAATGAATTTCCTCACCGCCTGCAGCTGCGAATTATACACGGTGGCAACAGTGTACACCAAAATCCCTTACTGAATCCCACTGCCCTCCAGCATTCATTAGTCGTGGAATAGCTGTTAGTGGAGAGTTTGGTTACTCATAAAAATGCAAAGCTAATAATGTAATGCAAAAAATTGCAAAGATAATAATCATCCTTTGTCTGCATATCAAAATTATCTTCATGTTAACTTTAACCCTTCCTTATAGTAAAACAATATCCCATTCGTTGCTGAAAGAGATAGTGCTAATGTTATTTGAATATTCAATCAGTATTTAAAAAATAATATGGCCAATATAATATTATGGTAACTAAAACAGAACTGGTGATGTTCACTGAAGAATAGTAATCGATAATCTGCATAGTATTAATAAATATTAATTTCATAATCTGTCAATGAAGACGTGTAAATATTTTTCCAAATCTATATTCATAAAAGGAAGTGTCTGTCTTCCTCCGTCTGTCTGTCTGTCTGTCTGTCTGTCTGTCTGTCTGTCTGTCCGTCTGTCTGTCCGTCTGTCTGTCCGCGATGCCCAGCGAAATCTACTGAACGCAGAGATCTGAAATTTTAAACATAGGTGGACTGAAGTGTCGGAAAATACACCTCGAAGCCGGAATTTTAATTTTCGTCTTCGTTCGTGAGTTATGAGTGAAAAAATGGCAAAAAAACGTGTATTTTTTGCGTTTTCGAAGCATCAGTTTTCAGTAATAATTTCAATGTCAAATCAATTACAGTAGGCTTTGGCTATTTTTGTCATACCTTGGACATGAAACCATCGCGATCGCTTGAATGTTGTAGCTCACGCTGGTTGATTCATTTGTTTATAATGTCAAGGCACGCAGACATATGAAATTTTCAACCTACACCGAAGAGGATTATTATTATTATTATTATTATTATTATTATTATTATTATTATTATTATAAGAGGGATAATCAATATTGGCCTAAATATGGTCAAACATTGTTCGATTTGGACGAAACTCACTATACAGGGGTTTTCTGGGCCAAGGAACTCGAATTTGAGGTCGCTTTTACCAGGCGACGCTATCTAATCGTGGTACGTAGTCCACTTGATTTAGGTGTTAATAAATATAATGATTTAACTATTATGCTCTTAATTTTTTATTATTAATTTTTAAAATAATTATCGCGATTACTATTATTACTACTATTCCCATTTGCAGGTCCTCGTACTAGGTCTGAAAAAAATTCCTTTGATTACTCCTAATCATTGAGTTGATTGTTTTCTGTGCAGTCCGCTCCGAAACACATTACTAATTTCGTGACGGTTTTCAGCGTTACATTAATTTCGTGACGATTTTTGAGCGTTACACAAGTTCCCGATTTACCCCTACCGCCGCTAAAGAAGTTTCACTTCAAAAACAAAAATTAAAAAATCCAAGTCCTGCAATACCCGCAGATTGGGATGACAAAGGGTACCAACAACAGTGGACATATGTATACATTTAAAAAACATTAAATTAATATTGAAGCTTTCACAATTATATACATATATATATATATATATATATATATAACAACTTAAAATTAGAAGTAGGCTAATGGTCCACAGGCATGATTGAGTTCTCCAAAATATTGAAGCTTTCACAATTATATATATATATATATATATATATATATATATATATATATAACAACTTAAAATTAGAAGTAATGGTCCACAGGCATGATTGAGTTCTCCAAAAAGTTCGGCCTGCACAAAACCAAACAGCAGTTTTGGGATGGTACCACGTACTCCTATCATTAATCCTGTTACTGTTATGGATGTTAGATGGTATTTATCTTTGTAGTACTTAATAGTGGGTTCATAATTTCGTCTCTTCTCCTCATTCACCTCCTCCGCCTGATCCTCAAGGGACTCGAATATTACTGTTGGATCGATTATATTAACTTCAGATGACTGAGGATTGAAGGCTATAATATCCACCCTGCGAGTACTAGGGGGCACCTTACACACGCTAGGATCCAACTAGTTAAAGATATTATTCTCCTGACTCTTATAAGCTAACACCTTTACAGTATTTTCTCAAAAGCAGTTCTTTCTGCCTTCAATTACCATACTTAGGAAAACACATGAATAAGCGAAACATGTGTGCATCAGCTAAGCTAAAGCTCATGTAGGAACAGCAAGAAACGAAAGCTTGCTGAAGCTGCTAACTCGGATATGGATTATTCTTACTCCAAGTGTCCTGTTTCTTCTGGGAAAAATGCTTTAAAAGTGGAGGTAGGCCTACTAAAAACATGGGATGTGAAGTAGACAAAATATAGTGATAATAATTTTCTGACAAGATTGTCTGCTTTAAATGTGAACTGATAGAACCAAGTTTTGTGTAAACTCAATTTATACAAGGACACGGTAAATTTGAAAGTTATTTGCATATTATTAGTAAAGATAATAACATTAGCACTTTGTGTATGCGAAGATAAAGTGTCGCGCCTTTTTTCTCAAATGTCTACAATCTTAATACGAAAACGCGAACTCATTTACAGTCTACAGAAAATAAATTTCCTTGACTTTACTATGACTTTCCATGATCAAAAACTTACATTTCCCTGACCACAAAAATCAATATTTTCAACTATATTAAGTATACATTTCATTCAAAGTTTTCCAAAAATATTTCACTAAAAATGTGTAAAAAAATAACAAAAAAATGATTAGCTCAAGTACTGAAAATAAAATTGCTTATACAGTATGAGTTACAGCAGACTGGAGCAAAACACATGCCCCTCACATTTCGCTCACTGTGGCTAATTATTTTCCCTGATTAATTTATATTTTTTAAAAAATCCTTGACCTTTGTCCTTTACTTCAAAATTCCTTAACTTTCTCTGGCCGATTTCAATTTCTCTGACTTTCACTGATTTTCCAAAAGAAAATCACGGATGTAACGGTACTTTTGACCCTCCACTAACTGTAATGTTTTTAAAAAAATATTGTTATAGCAATTTCTGTGAGTTTCTAAATCAAATTTTTAACGGACTTCGATATAAAATGTTTAATTTTAATACAGTTATTTTCTTAAACGTCTCATATTTCAGAATATATAGCCATGTGTATGTCGATTTTTGTTTTGTTTAGTCCTGCAATTATATTACGTAGTATTTGAATTTGAACAAATAAAATGTAAGGAAACTGTAGGCCTAACATACTGAAAGGATTAATCTTATGGTACATCTGAAATAGAAATTCAATAATAATAATAATAATAATAATATTGATAATAATGTCAAAGATGACTCTCAGCAGATGGAAAATAATTTAAATTACTTAAATCAAGCATATGTTTAACTTAAAAAAAAGACCATCTTCTTGCAATGTTGAAATCGTGACGTTAATGCAGTGTCTCCTAACCCAACATTGGTCAGTGATATCAGCAGCAGTAATTTAATTCAATGGGCGAAGTGTTTGAGAGAGACTTCTGGTAAGATCATTAATTAAAGCTGAAGCTGTAACAGTTTAACATACAGTCAGGGAGAATACATCAGTTTAAGGAATCCATTATTTGTCTTCGACTCTGGGTGTACGTCGTTCTTGTGGCGGGTATTTGCTCTCGCACCTCGCTTTCGCTTGTTTGTTGTGGGCAACAAGCAGCAGCTGAGAGCAGAATGGTGGAAAATATGCAAATAGCAGTTGTGACAATACGGTGCTGTTATGCTAGGGAAGGAAGTAAGTGTGCAAGGCTGTTTGAACAACTCGGATTATATACTCACACAATATAATGCCGAGTAAAATAATCTTTTCTCGAGTCCTGATTTCTCAGAATCTTGCTCACAACACTGCAGTTCTCACAAAAGGAGATGTGATGAATTTTATGTCTTCCTTTCACAAACACTTGAATATTAATGCTCTGTATAATTCCACTTACTTCGAAGTGCTGCAAACACAAGTCTGTTGCAATACATAACAATTAATTATGTATGTTATTTTTTTTATTTTTGTTCTTCAATTTCATATTTCGTTATGACAACATAAAAAGCATTATTTTACCGTCTGAAATGGAATTAATAATTATCATACAGATAAGATGGCTATTAAAATAACAACTTAATAATAACCATTGGAAGCTATGTAGATTCCGGCAGGCCTACATTATTTTCTATGTCACAGAAGTTCATAAAATATGTATTATAAACTAGTATACTGTGTAATACAGCAAGATTTATCACATCTGTGCGTGAAATAGGTATATGACTAGGAATAATTGAATGAAGGACAAAAAGTACACATATTTTGTGGTAAATTAAAACCTTTCTATCTTGCTTTCAGTCATACAATTCAAAGCACAAAAGCTAGAAAGAAGGACAAAAAATGTAGGAAATAATAATATATGAAATAAAATAGCAGAAGGGGTACGTGAATACTTTGTTTTTGAAATACAACGTGAAACTTTTGAAAAAAAACTGCAATAATTTCACAGTCAATTTTAAACTTAATATATGATTTCACTTATTCAAGCAGAATTTCTCTCAATCAAGTTCGATGATTTCGTTTAGTATCACTTCTCTCTATCCAAACACTAAACCAAATAAGTTTTTCTCTGAGTTATAATTAGGTATTAATGCAACAACCATTGCAGCATAAGCACAGAACTGTTGTGAATCTATGACAAGAGTTATAATAATTAGCCTATGATTATGAAAAGTTTGTCGAATACATTTAAAGAGAAAATGTTACGTAGCATTCATTGAGTATTACCACACTGACTTATTTATTGATTAGCCTACTTATTATTGATTTTCGAAACCAAGTTATTTCATACCACTCCTTCGGTATTATGGGTAAAAGCGATGCACAGGCTATTCCCGCAGTTTTTTCAATAATATTAAATATTTAAATCAAATTGTACCGCTTTATAACTATTAAATAATTAAACATCAAATTATTATGCATAAATAAATAGCATGCAGTCACATGCTGCTTGAATTAATGATTCCATAGCAAAGTGTAGAAATATATATATAGTTTTAATATTGACTACTAACCGCAAACTGTAAGTGTATTTACATATCTCTAATGCTTATAAAACATGGGCCCTACCTGAAATGTTCATCACAGTTCTTAGCACGCAATATTATACTGGTAGTTAAAAGCAATGCAAATAAAGATTGCACCCAGGTCAGAGGTATTTCACTTAAGTTTTCGGTAATGCACTCACAATGTCACATTTCGCCGGGAAGTTCCCTGAAGTGAAACAAACTTGAAGAATATAGGCTAAAATAAATGTTGTGTTCTATAGATAAATAAACTTCTTAGTGTAACTTACAATATATTGTGAAGGAGACTCACGGTTTACTATGTGACCGAATTATATAACTTAATATGAGAAGGGATCTTCTATATTCAGAACAACATATGTTAAACATATCAATTTATTATAGTTCAGCGATAAAACTTGTCCAAGTAAGTATAAGGGTGTTGTATATTTTGAAAGATAAATGGACAAAATTTACCAAGGTACGCCAATTTAAACATATAGTTAAACCCTGATGAAAGATTCCTAAGCAAATGGAAAAATAAATAAATAAAAGTCGAAGAAAAAACCTGAAATTTTCATATACTTCACATTTATTAGTTTAAGAGATTGATTAAACCTGAGAGAGATCTGTTAATAAAATACTTCAGGTTATGTTTGACAGAATCTGTGATTTTATGTACATCTATTTTATCGCCTATTTCATATCCATGCTCATTTCTTTAGTTTTACCGGTCTCAGTCCACATATTATCATTGTTACTATTATGAGTATGACTATTATTAATATTATTAATAGTATTGTCGTTATGATGTCATGATTAGGAGCATTTTGTCAACAGCTGGAAGTGAAATAACAGAGGTGGCGCCGAACAATGTTTTATTGTAACCAGGAGGCGGAATTTGATCTGTGGACCGGGCTTCTGTGACCGACGCGTTGACGGACAGCTGTCTCCAGCAGATGCCAGGCAAGCACGCCACCAAGGATTGATGTAGTTCCAAGCATTCTTTTGTTCCTATGCTATTGTTTCTATTATGAAAGGAAGCCATGTAAACAAAGTTTACACCAACAACGTTTATTTCAGCAATATTTGGAACGATATTCAATGCAGGAGTAAATATTAGGTCTAGTTGTAGCATGTTATTTTCAACTTACAGAGAAAATAGAATGATGTTTTGCTTAGAGATAGCCTAACTTCAGGTCTGTTTTCATTTTGTTTTCCTAAGGCTGTGTATGCTTCAGGAAATTATTATATTTCTCTATGTCGTACTTTACACCCAAATGGACAGGGTGCCTCAGTAATAATATTGTCTAAAGAAGCACTGATAGAGCGAGGAACACCCACGTGAGGTATGTATTTTATTAATTTTTAGGGAGCGGATTCTTAGCGGTATACAAAAGCCAAGTAAAAATATGTTTAAAACATGGGATCTAGGCACTCGAATAGGCTCTTAAAGAAAGCTGAGTAAAATTCATTTTACCCTGTTATGTACAGCCTACAACTATGTAGGCCTACAGTATATTTCAAAATTCTCACTACTGAAATCGGTTACGTTGGCAGATAGAATTTCTTTTAAAATTAGAAAACCTTCGTTCTGCTTCATATGATGTTAAGGGACACAAATATAATTATTTAGTGCCAGAATCGTTTTTTATGAGATTGTATAGGAGGACTGGAAAATGTCTGTCCGTCCGTCCGTGTGTCTGTACGCGTGATAACTCAAATTCACTTTATCGGATTTTCATTAAACTTGGTATACACATTTATAACGTCCATGGCAAGAAGACTATTTATTTCGGACCAAATCGGTTGACCGGTACCGGAGTAACGATAAAGGTCACATGCTTTATAAATGGGAAATCATGATTATACTACAAATGCCGCTTTGCTAATCACTGAGGTCCTTGACTCCAATGCAGTCAGATGTTTGTTTATTGCGTTGTTCAAGTTGAAATGGAGTAAATAATGAATACTGTTATTTACAGAAGGTATATTACTGTGAAATAATTAGGTCTACATTAAGTGGAGTTCTCTGCCAGTGCATTTTGTGAAATGTTGACATATTTTAAGAATTTATTATATCAGTGTATACGAATATCAACTAGGGTTAAGCATCAAACTTTAGACCTTTGTTCTTCCGCAAGCTCTGTTTAATGAATCAATCCGGAGCTAACTCGGAGATCGATTAAAAAAA
This sequence comes from Ectobius pallidus, assembly GCA_964059195.1. NCBI lineage: Eukaryota > Metazoa > Arthropoda > Insecta > Blattodea > Ectobiidae > Ectobius > Ectobius pallidus. Next base: position 94,274,645 of record CAXKWD010000001.1, read on the forward strand.
TAATTTATTTTCTGCATATCATAATTGCAATTATCACTGAGTAAAGAAAATCATTCTGGCACTTTTTTACATCAGTTGACCTGATTTTATTAGGGTTGAGATCGCCTCGTTCGAGTATCATAAACCTATCTTCGCCCATATGTAATGAAGATAGAGAAGACCACGGCACGTCAAGGCTTTTATTACTATAACAGGCAAAATACAAAATGGGCGATCATGGGCATTATAAAATTTATATACGCTGCTTATAACAATGTGAAATGCATTTATTTATCATCTGTCTAGCAAAATCCGCTGCCTATGAATTACCGTCTCTAATATACGGTAAATTCGAAATATTCGCACAGGCCCGCACCAAGCCTATGCCTTACATTGCAGAACATAATAAATATTACTTATACAAACGCTCCATCTATTGTTTGTTTTTGTTACTCATCCCCACCCTCTCTTCCCAATTTGCAGCTTTTACGAACCAAAGCACATTAGAAATGTCCGACTCCTCTCCTCATCTTCTTCCTAATCGGTGCCGTAAAAGATAGCGGTTGATATTTTCCCCTCCATGCTTCCATACCTTCACAGTTTGCCAGGATATGAAACCAAGATTCCTACCCTTACAGATGGGGCAGGATCTTATCACGTTTTCATCCGTGATTCTTATTTATCCGCCACACGCAAACTAAAAATAATCCAGATAAGCAAATCCAAGTGCGCTGTATGATATCCGATTCGAGAGGAACATTAAATATAGGAACGGGAATATTATTAAGGAATTAAAAGGATTAAAACCTCTGGTAGATGGAGGACCACTCCCTAGAAAGATGAGAGCAAAATGGACTTATCGAGGTCACTGATCAGAGAGCCACGGATGTAATTGGAGTGAAACCTTATACATGTAATGAACTATGTCAACTTTATTCACACGATGTAATAAAAGTAAATGAAATATATGAATTAAGAGAACTGAATGAATAAAATAATAAATAACATATAACTTCTGCACTGTTATAACCAATATACCGTACTGAATTGGCGCGAAGCTGGTGACACATGGTTGTAAATGTACTGAATTTACACCAGTGATGAGTTATACATGAAAAAACTTGTAATTCTTGCTGTAATTAGTAGATTCAATGTTAAATTATTAGTCTTACGAATAATCGCAATGATATAGGCACTTCACTGTGGACACCGATTGCACAATGCAAGCTACCTAATGGACGAGCTGAGAAGACGGATCTAGGGTACGCGCAAGACGGAACCGGGATGGTCGCAGGCCGCATGAAGAATGAAGTCATGTCTTCTTACGAGGGTGAACAAGACGCAGCTTGGATGGTCTCTTGCCAGCCATCCGGTCAGGCCGCAGTTTGCTGGTAGAATGCTAGCCCTCTTTTTTCATGCGACCAGTCGCTAGCGTGTAGTCTAGATTCAGGCGTTACACGTGTGCATTTTGCAATCGCTCCACAAACAAAGGACTGTTTATAAGATACATCATTTGTAATCATCTCAGACCACCAAAATAAATATTGTTACTACTCAATGAAGGGGTTGTATAGATCAGTCATGGCTACAGTTACTGACTTGTATGGTTTAAATTCAGTATTTTTGCATAATTTGTAGTAACCTAATAATTTTATACTATGTTTAATTTTCTTGTTGCGGGGTTGTGTTCGTTTTGTTGTCTTCTTGTGCTCTGAAGATTGAATACAATGGTGGCACCAACTCAAGAAAACAATAATAATAATAATAATAATAATAATAATAATAATAATAATAATAATAATGTTTCTATCCATACACTAGTTCTCCATCTAAAACCGATTAAAAAAATATTCCCTGCCACAAAAAGTATTTTTTTGCCGAAAAAAAATGTTATTCCACTTTTTCGGCGAACTTTGTGTCCTAGCACCTAAAGTATTGGGTTTACAACGAAATCATTTAGAAGAAAAGTTGTAGAGCATTAAATTTACTATAAAATACACATTTAATTTAGAAACTCTGTGAGACAGTGAAATACTCTTGTAACATATTTAACTAATGTGACATATGTGATGAAGCTTCCTGTAATGAGTTTGAATTCATAAACTCATTCCCATTGTCTTCTGTGTCTTCAAAACCTTATGAATGAGACTATAATAACAAAGAAATGAAAATAAAAAAGGAGATAAATCAGAAACTTAATCCATAACATGCGACCTGCCAGTTAGCGAACAGGCTGCGTCTTGCGCATACACACTTCATGCTCGGCGCCTGGCTCAACAGCGTAGCGACCAGGAAGGGGACCAACCAAGCTGCGTCTTGTTCGTACCCTATCTAGCTGTAATAACTGAAATACTGTGTTAATTATTGTCAAATCGTTAACCAAACACGACAAAACTTTTTGCTTAAAGTTTTGTGTATAGATTCGCGGTTTAAGAACAAATGCGACTGCGCGAATTGGAGATTGCTATTGCACATCTAGTTCATGTGAATACTAATTGTAGACTAACTGAAGCGACGCCGAGTCTAGGCACGAGGCCTCTAAAACTGCACCTGCTGTTTTGCACACGGCACTACACAAGAGAGATGCTGACTCACGAGCGGGAAAGACACTAGCGGAACATTTGAATATAATAATTAGAGAGGCATGTGGCTTGCTCTAACATGCGGCCTGAGATAAGACATAGGGTACGAACAAGACGCAGCTTGGTTGGTCCCCTTCCTGGTCGCTCCGCTGTTGAGCCAGGCGCCGGGCATGAAGTGTGTATGCGCAAGACGCAGCCTGGTCGCTAACTGGCAGGTCGCATGTTATGGATTGTTTCTGAATTATCTCCTATTTTATTTTCATTTCTTTGTTATTATATTCTCATTCATAAGGTTTTGAGGACACAGAAAACAATGGGAATGAGTTATGAATTCAAACTCATTACAGGAAGCTTCATCAAAATTAGTTACATGTAAAATATGTCACAAGAGTATTTCACTGTTTCACAGAGTCACTAAATTGAATGTGTATTTTATACTAAATTTAATGCTCTACAGGTTTTCTTCTAAAAGTTTCCGTTGTAAACCCAATACTTTAAGTGCTAAGATACAAAGTTCGCCGAAAAAGTGGCGTAAAAACTTTTTTAGGCAAAAAAGTAGATTTTTGACAGGGAATATTCATTTTTTAAACGGTTTGAGATGGAGAACCAATGTATGGATAGAAACATTATTATTATTATTATTATTATTATTATTATTATTATTATTGTTATTATTATTGTTTTCTTGAGTTGGTGTGACCAATGCATTCAGTCTTCAGAGCACAAGAAGACAATAAAACGAACACACTTAACTCTGCAACACGAAAATTAACATAGTATAAAATTATTAGGTTACTATAAATTATACAAAAATACTGAACATAAACCATACAAGTCAGTAGCCTAACTGTAGCCATGACTGATCTCTACAATCCCTTCATTGAGTAGTAACAATATTTATTTTGGTGGTCTGAGCTGATTACAAAGGTATCTGTTATAAACAGTCCTTTGTTTGTGTAGCGATTGCGTGAGTATACAAGTGCAACGCCTGAATCTAGACTACACGCTAGCGGCTGGTCGCATGAAAAAAGAGACCTAGGCTTCTACCAACAAACTGCGGCCTGACCAGATGGTTGGCAAGAGACCATCCAAGCTGCGTCTTGTTCACCCTCGTAAGAAGATATGACTTCATTCTTCCTGCTGCCTGCGGCATGCGACCATCCCGGTTCCGTCTTGCGCGTACCCATAGTTCATGTGAGAGTCGACACATTTTAGCAACAGGGCTGCGGATGATGTAATATGTTATACTTCACTATACTGTGCATTGATATATAATTAGATTTATATTAATCTATTATACCCCTAAACACGAGCTTTGCTCATCTAGGGGCATACCTTACCTTTTAAATGCTAAATTAGAAATATGTATTTTCTGTTGGTTTTTGTTTTTACTTGTACTAATGGTGAAATAATGTAAATAATGTAATGTATGTGACAATAAACAAACAAAAACTTCATATAGGCCTGTCTTTATACAGGCCTGTTTTCTTTATATGTATTCTTTAGATTAAGTTATAAATACAGTAATTTAGATAACCTATGTAATTATAAATTAACAAGTTTTAAATTGTATAGTGCATATAGAGGTATCTGATAGAAATCTACGACAGGGGCCAATAAGTATTATAGTATTAAGTAAATAAATAAATAAATAAAGCAGGCCTGTCTAGGATTAGCTCACCTAACATGCAAGAAGCAGGAGGCTTTTGTCGTAAGGGGATTAATAGACTAATTTGTTTATTATAGTATATATTATTTCTCTTATCCTTCTCCCTCATTCTAAGAAGAAACTATGTTAATACGTTATGAATGAAGCATCAAACGAAAAACTTATCCACTCCGGTTGAAAAGAAGACTATACCTTTGTGTTTTAACAAACATTTTGACAAACATAATTAATGAAATTTTATCATAATAATCATAATGGATTGTTTCGTTTCGATATCGTCTACTTTATTCCATTTTGATATACCAAACCCTCTGATATACGCTTAGATTCATTCAATTTAAGCAATCGTTCAGGCCTAATTATGCATTGTATAATTTGCAGAAATCAGAGCGGGGTGACCGAAATGTTAGCTACTGCATTATTCAGTAGCCTATAGCGATCATTTTATATGTTGCTACAACGCAAACATTTCTGCTCTATTCTGATAATGAAATATATAAAACATAAATATTAGCAATCTCTAGGTAATGATGCTAGTGGAAATAGACGCTCTTTGTGTTTATTTCTGAATGCGAATTTCAGGTGGTTGTCATATTCATTATAAACAATTGCAATCTCACATTTAGTTAAGGGACAAACAACTTTAATCTCCCTTTATCAGCCAGTCAAGTGAACAGCTAACGTTGGTGGATTAATATTTGCTTGAGATAAATAACAGTACATTATCTAATAGGCCTATCACGAAATTTAATGAACCAAAACTAGTACATTAATCGAACCCAAATGTTCACTTCACTGGTCCATCACTTAGCTCTAGTTTCGGTCCACGTCTGTATAATTCTAGAATAACATTAGGCCTACAACCATTTTTAGCCAAATGTAGTTATGGAGTCTTTAAAACTAAAATTAAAAAAAAAGAAACTCATACAAATTAGATTTTCATCCCTTTTAAAATAGTTTAGTTTTTGGTATTTACTACTATCATGATCATTTATTTTTCATTACTGTAATAATTTAATATATACTGAGACATGCCTTTACTCTCAGTTTTTGTCTTTTCTCCTAGTACTATTTCACAATATTTTGTCTATTTAGTTTTAAGGTAATTTTAGGTTAAGATTATATTTCCCCTCCATTGTAAAAGATGTAGTTATAAACATGGAACTGCCCCCGAGCACGAGCTCCTGCTCTTTCGTGGTTTCAGGACCTTATATTTTATGTATTGTAATTATGTAATTTTAAAATAAATAAATAAATAAATATGAAACTAATTAAAGTTGACACAGCAATGAATTAACAATCATAAATATACTAATAAAACCGACTAGGCCTATATTGTGATATTTAAAAGAACGTGAAATTTAGAGATATTTAAAATGGATTAGAAAAGTTATCCGTTCAATAGCTTCATGAAGTCACAAGAAATTACTAAAGAATAAAACTTAAATACTTACCGAAATGTTTGAAGACTGTGGGGTCATTAGGCGCGAGCTCTGTGGCTCTCAGGAACCACTGTTCAGCCTCCACAGCCCGACTTTTCTGTGGACACAGAGTGCCATTGTAAATAAAATTTATCATGAATATATACAAACATTTTTACCGTATAATATTGTACAAAGAATTTAAAGAAGATGATTTATTCTTGCAAATTTTTATGAAAGTCTAATAGGATATTCAATACATAAAATCTGAGTAAAAGTGCGTTCCAAACAATTGAAGGGGCTAGTTCCATAAGGGCGTAAGGCACATCTTGAATTCTGAGCTTTTAACATTTATGCCTTCTCCTCATATATCTTAAATACTCAGTGAACAATTTACACTTATGCCTTAAACCTCTGCTCAGTCATAAGAAAAGACCTGTGCTTGTAAGTGGTAACATTGCTTAGAAACATTAAGATTTCTAAAAAAATTGCTGTTGTGCCTTACGCCCTTATGGAACTAGCCCCTTCAATTAGAAATTCACAGTTCATCATACTCACGAAGAGAAAACTTCTTTTGTTTCTTTAGACAGCCAAGCGTATTGCTGGAAGATTGGTAAGTATTAATTTTATTTCAGTACTATCCTGAGAAAATTTTCACTGTGTAACTTACAAAACTGTATTCATAAATTTCATTTTTCCTTTTGAGGTTGATTGTCAATGAATTTAAATATAAAGATTTTTACTACCTTAAAACCTCAAAAATAACCCTATATCTTATAGGAAAAATAACCTTAAAAAAATGCAATAAAATTTGGGATTGCTTCGAAAGTGCAATGGATATAAGATTTTACACAGGAATTTATTATCATAGGCTATCCAATGCAAGACTATTGTGTTACAATGTTACATAAAGAGAATAAAATACTTATTCACATAAGCCAAATATTATTCAGTGTTGTATATGTTACGTACCGGCAATGTGTGAAATCCCGGCATTCTATAGAATACCTAGGTAATGTATAGAATGCCTGATGGTATTAAGCAAACTATGAAATATAAGCTTTTTGTGAAAATGTTACATACTTTTCCTAGGACCAGTACCAGTACCGTTTAGGCAAAGTGTTAAAAGGGGAACAAGATGAAAAGCCTTTATTAATTAATACGCATTTGAAACTGAAAGGACAAAACTACGAAATAAAACACAGGATATTCTTACCGGAAAACAATGAAAGCGGAACTGAGATTGAAGTACTTGTTACAGTAAGTAGGCCTACTTACCTACCAATGATATTGCAACCTAATTTTCTCAGCAGCCTGTGTTATACATACAAAGAAGTCCTACTACATAATTATTGTTGTAATTTTTCATTACACCATATTTCAATATAGAATGATGATTTCAGAAATTGTGTTTCTTTTTTACGAAAACGTATTTTATCAGAATATAATGATAACGAACCTCGCATACCAAATTTAGCAGACTATTTAATTCTCCTATTTCAAAAAGTCTAAATACATTTTAAAGATATGAGTTATTCTACTTATTTGTGATATAAAGTAGAAATTATTCCGTACAAATTGATTTTGTTAATTTCAGTTCAGGGTAGTTTGCATTTTTTTAAACTGTTATACAAATTTATCTTCAGTTCTATTCCATCGACATATTAGTTCCTCTTTATGCGTTTAGTTCATTTAGTCCTTCCGATCTGAGTTCAATCAATTATCACTTATCATCATTGTCTTTATTACTAAACAGTGGTGGCGGGATTAGGCGTATTATATACTTTGCCGGCAGACAATCCGGCAAAGTATACAATGCCTAGGCAATGTATAAAATATCAATCATTTCATACTTTGACGTTCGATTTTAGGCATTCTATACATTACCTAGGCATTCTATAGAATGCCGGATTTCACACATTGCCGGTAACATATTTAAATGTACTTGTTAAGTTACACAATGCTATAAACCTATCATTAATATAATGAGAGATATGTCAAAGTTGATGGCCACATAAAATGGATCTAGTGAAGCAAAAACATCCAACAATAAAAACATTTCACATTATTAATTATAATAAACAAAATTATTATGTTACTTATTGTAAAAAAGACTATGAAAATGACACAGGGTTTGTACATATAGCCTACAGTTAAAGTGCAAAAATAAGGTTATCACACCCGTAAAAACGCTCCTATTCTATCATTTGGCGTAATCTTTTACATAGGAATTTGAGATATTTACATCAAACATATGAGGGGGTTAAAGCCAAAGTTGTGTAAGTAATGTTTTATGCATTCTGAGAAAGAGAAGGTTTTGTTAGACTCATTATAATAAATTACACAAGAAATTGTTGACACTTTTTTCGTGTTGTACATTGCCAGGAGGTGTCGTTATTTCATTATGATTATCACTGAAAATAATTCAAGTAGTTTTTTGTATTTTTTATTGACATTGATTCGTTCGTGACATTTTTCTCTCTCTTTGTAATGGCTTGTTCAAGATTATTTGTAGACTTGAAGTCTTAAACTGACATTCTGCTACAGACAAATGTTTTCTTCTTTTTGACTTTGCTATTATTGACCGCCAGTCAGCTGGAACAACAACGGTCTTACCTCTTGCATAGGACTCTATGGATCCAAAATCGGAATCATTATGGAGGTATTAATGCCCACTTACCATAAATGTATGGTCAATAATGCCGATGTTATCAATGCTTTGAAGCAGTTTCAAAAAACACAGTGCAAAGTTTACAAAACTGCGGATGTAGCAACTCACACTTACAGGAATAGTGGTGCAAGTCTAGTGGTGCAAGACTAGGTTAAAAATTTTAAAAACATGACTTACACCACTATGGCTGTTAACAAAGCAGCTGTTTCATTCACCAGTGAAACTTCTGCTGCCATTTGTAAGTGGATGAACACAACTAGGACTTACATCAATCTTTCTTTTAACAGAGTTAAAAATTTTAAAAACATGACTTACACCACTTTGGCTTTAACCCCCTCATATGTAAGTCTATAGTCTGTTATGTCCTATAAATGATAAAGTATTTTAATGGCGATCAGAAGTACTTGTCAGCTTGATTCACCTCCTGTATAAATAAGACGTTTTTTGAAGGTTATATTTCCTATAAGATATAGGATTATTTTTGAGGGTATAAGGTGGTAAAATATTTAGATATCAATTCATTTATAAAACTGTTTTATTTGAACAAAATAATATTTCTATAATGTAATTAAATTAAACGCATTGAAAAACTCATGTCATTCTTAATGAATGAATCAATTGCAGAGGACTACGAAACCAAATGGGTAGTCACACATTTTCCAAGCACTATAATCAGAGCCCAAACATTACAAACTATGATGAAAGCATAAGTCTCGTAAGTTAAAAAATGAAAATTATAAGATGTAATTATTTAACACCAACTCACCACAATATGTACAGTTAAGAATTTATTTTTGTGTATATCTACGACTAAATATTCTCATTATATTATACATTTATAATAATTATATTTCAAATAACTTCAGTCAAAGTTAACCGTTTATAACCGAGGCATAATATATAAATGTGGAAATATGTGTACTGTACATTCACCGTACGTTTTAGTTTAAAGTTTTTATGATTTATAGGCCTATAATTTATATTTTTATTTTTAACCTATAAGAGGAAAAGCATAACATTTTTATTCGCTACTTGCTGGGATTAGATTGATTTTGTGTGTGCTTATGTTGAATTAAATGGACTTAGAATGTCTCATTACAATTCTGTGTTTGAACTTAGAATGTTTCATTATAATTCTATGGCTTTTATAAATCAATACGTTTTCACCATCATAATATACACGTATAGTTCTAAACAATGTACATTATACAGCCTGGTGTCATGGTAATGTTTAATCTTTATATTAACTTAGAAGACATCCGTTAAAATTTTAATTCATTGCATTATTATCTTAAACCATATCTCATGTCCTCAAATCTTCTGAAATTATTAACTTTATTCCCCTGATTTCAAGCAAAGAAGGGTGAAATAAGTGATTTTTAAACTATTACTCAGGTTTTAAAGGGTTCACTTGCATTCCCATGAATATCAATAATGCCAATTCCTAGTTGGATGTGATCTTTGTCACTTGGATAGAATACTTAGGTGCCTAAAAAGTTACAGTTTATTTCATTCATATAATTTTTACAAGGTATGTGTAAAAATTTATTCCAATTCGGTCATCCAGGTGCTCTTTTTCCATAAAGTATCATCCCTATTATCACTGACCAATTATTATCTCCTTTCTTACTGATAGTTTGCTGTTGCAAGCTGATCAGTCGACTTGCAGAAAATAAAGGAATTGAACCTTTGACCCTAAATTAACCACAAAACAAAACATGCATGTATCATTCTTAAGGTAAGTATACTTTGACTTCTGAAACTACTACATTGAAACTAGTAATTTAGTATAAAGTGAAGTGTATTAAACGTTCCTGCAATATTATAATTGTGATGTCAATTTTGTAGAAAAATAATAGTTTTAAAACTGCGACATAAAGAAGTTCAAATTGAATAATTTTTTGTTAGTTGTCTCCACAGCAGGTTTAGGACTGCTTAATCAACAGTAATAACTCCAACAATTAAGTAATAGCATATTATTGCATTATATAAAAACATCCTTCAGTTTTATGTCACCCTAAAAATTATTGTAGGGGCCCCAAGAGAATGTTTACGGAGAGGACTCTGAAGTAAGCGCTGCTGGACCGGCACACAAGTGATTAGTAAAGATTACTTAACTATAGGCGAAATGAAATGATTTGCAGAAAATGTTTGGAATTCTCCCTCATCCGAAATTAATTCACACGCTGACCAAAACACAGTAACAATTTTGCATATGCTTTTTTAATAGTTATTTGTGATCCTCTTCTTTCTTTCCCGTTATATGGATGTTTCGCGGCCCTCGCCACTTGGAAATTACATAATCGCGACTGTCAGGGAAGTAGTCCAGTCAATAAACGTCGAAAAACACCAAATAGAAAAAAAAATCGTGTAGTTTTGAAATTTTGCAGAGATATCGGAGGGAGTGTCCTGAATAACATACTAAAAGTCCCCGAAGGTGGGGGGGGGTGAGAGGGAGGCAGGGGGACCCGCAGAAGGTCACTTTTTTATGCTTTTATCTTATATCTAAACAATGGTGCATCGTAGAGGAAAACGTGCTATATACAAAATTAAAGCTGATAAAATTTCCTACAAGTTTGGTCCTACACATTTCTTCCTATTTCCAATAGTTTTCTAGATATCCGCCAACGAAAATAACAAATTTTCAAAAAAACCTCTTTCGCCTCGCGCTTTTCGACACACTTTGCCTTCTAGCGCTTCAGCCCTTAGGTATACAGCAATGTTCTCATGAAAGAAGTTGTAGGGAAATAAATTCACTTTAAAGTGAGTAGTCATTTGTTATTTTGTCTTCAAATGTTCAAAAGTTATAACAATTTTACGTTTCGGTCAAATTTCGAGATTTCGAAAGAAAACCGTACATCGCACTTACCCTATATTTAGGGGTTACAACTTTGTATATAAACTGTATATTGTGTATTTACATCATGAAACAAGTGAAGAAATATCACACAACCATTAAAGTTGAATTTATTAAAAATCCGATTAAAAATTCGATCACGGTACAAGCACAGGACATGTAATGGGAAATACATTATATTCCAGGCCAGAAAGGAAAAATAGAAACAAAGAAAATCGTGTAGTTTTGAAATTTGGCAGAGATGTGGGGGAAAGTGTCCTAAACAACATAGTAAAAGTCCCCATGGATAGGGGGTGAGCGGGGGGTGGGGGGCACTTTTGAATGTCATTTCTCTCAGTTTTCCCTAAACACACAAAAGCTATGGGTTCTAGCAAAAATCAGTTTATTCACAAACTTAAACTACATAAAAGTTCTTATAAAATTGATCTGAATGATATTTTTGTAGATTTAATAGTTCAGGAAATAGAAGGATATGAAGTATGACATAGTTCTGGAAATTCTGTTTTACATACACCTATATATTATATTTTTTAACGAAAATGAAAGCAGATGATAAATAAATTAGCATGATGCCAAGCAAGCAAACTAGTTCTTAGAATAATATTCGTAAACATCAGAAATATTAAACTCATTATTATTATTATTATTATTATTATTATTATTATTATTATTATTATTATTATCATTATTGTTATCATTATTATTATTATAAAGCTTACAGAAATCTCATGGTATGAGTTTACGTTATAAGCAATATAAACCAGGCCTATTATCCGTTATATTTTTCTTATAAAATATCATTTTCAAAAATTTTAAATAGTTAGATATATTTAGAAATTATAAGACCTAGTAGGCCTACATAGTACTTTAAATAAATGTTAGTTGTCTATTTTTTTCAGTTTCCAATACTGGAATCCTAGTACATCGAATGATAAGTTAGGGTTATATTATTCTATCTACCGAACATTCGGTATTTATACACATATAGAACATTAATAAAAGAGTGCCTGAACATCTAATTTTGCTTGGACGTCATCAATTTTAAACTTTTCTTCTTCTTCTAATGGTATACTTGTTGGTGCACGTACCATGACAGGTTCCACAAACGGATGAGCATTTAATACCAGCTTTTCTGCATCCATATCTTCTACCACACCGAGTTGCACAGTGACAAAATATGTGCAAATATTCTCAGAAGCCACATAGACAAGTAAACATTTTTTAAAGTAATAGGTAGGTCTACAATATCTAAATATGACTAATTCCTTACCATCTTTCAAAATACCGGTAATTTTTTTAACGAAACACATAAGGCTAAGCTTTACAACAAGAATAATAATAATGATGATAATAATAATAATTATAATTAATAATAATAATAATTATATATAATTAGATATAATGTAATTATGTGTAACGCGTTAACCATTAGTAAGTATATTTTTCCAAGAATTAGTTTGCTTGCTTGGCATCGTACTAGTTTAATTATCATCTGCTTTCATTTTCGTTAAAAAATATAACATATAGATAGAAAATCTTCTCGGGTTTGCAGCCAGGTGAGAAGTTTGTTGTGGTCCAACGTTTCCGAGGCTGACGCTGCCTCCATCCTCAGGGAATCTGAAGTGTCGAGTTTTGACATGTAGGGGAAATATATACCAACCCGAGTTGGGCGGAGTCGACCAATCAGGGAGCAGCTGTTCTGTTTTCGGTCCTTTTCCGGTCCAAAATGTTCCTTTTGCCTTTCAGGTCCTGAATGCATTTGTTCCAGGCCTGGTTGATAGTGAAACCTTCATCCCTGTTGAAGTTTGTGTCTTCAAGTCTAATTTCAATTGCCTCTCTGATGATCTGGTCCCAATAGCGTGTTGTCTTGGCAAGTACTGTTGTGTTTTTAAATTCTATCCTGTGGCCCGGTCCAGAATTAATGGTGTGGTCTGCAACTGCTGATTTGTCCGGGTAGAAGAGTCTAATGCATCTCTCGTGTTCTTTGCAGCGCTGTTCAATTGTGCGCGAAGTCTGTCCGATGTAGGCTTTACCGCATTCACACGGGATGCGATAAACACCCGGAGTTCTGATATAGGTATATATAGGTGTATGTAAAACATAATTTCCAGAACTATGTCATACTTCACATCCTTCTATTTCCTGAACTATTAAATCCACAAAAATATCATTCAGATAATTTTACAAAAACTTTTATGTAGTTTAATTTTGTGCATAAACTGTTTTTTGCTGGAACCCAAAGCTTTTGCGTGTTTAGGGAAAACTGCGAGAAATGACATTCAAAAGTGCCCCCCACCCCCCGCTCACCCCCTATCCATGGGGACTTTTACTAAGTTTAGGACACTTTCCCCCACATCTCTGCCAAATTTCAAAACTACACGATTTTTTTGTGCCTATTTTTCCTTTCTTGCCTGGAATATATAATGTATTTCCCATTACATGTCCTGTGCTTGTACCGTGATCGAATTTTTAATCGGATTTTTAATAAATTCAACTTTAATGGTTGTGTGATATTTCTTCACTTCTTTCATGATGTAAATACACAATATACAGTTTATATACAAAGTTGTAATCCCTAAATATAGGGTAAGTGCGATGTACGGGTTTCTTTCGAAATCTCGAAATTTGACCGAAACTTAAAATTGTTATAACTTTTGAACATTTGAAGACAAAATAAGAAATGACTACTCACTTTAAAGTGAATGTATTTCCCACAACTTCTTTCATGAGAACATTGCTGTATACCTAAGGGCTGAAGCGCTAGAAGGCAAAGTGTGTCGAAAAGCGCGAGGCGAAAGAGGTTTTTTCGAAAATTTGTTATTTTCGTCGGCGGATATCTCGAAAACTATTGGCAATAGGAAGAAATGTGTAGGACCAAACTTGTAGGACATTTTATCAGCTTTAATTTTGTATATAGCAAGTTTTCCTCTACGATGCACCATTGTTTAGATATAAGCGAAAAACCTAAAAAAGGGACCTTCTGCGGGCCCCCCTGCCCCCCGCTCACCCCCCACCTTCGGGGACTTTTAGTATGTTATTCAGGACACTCTCTCCGACAACTCTGAAAAATTTCAAAACTACACGATTTTTTTTTTCTATTTTTCATTCGTTGCCTGGACTAAAGGGAGTTTCTATCAGTTACATAATATATTTTTTTTACCAGACTAAAACATGACAGGCCTTCCCGGATGAATGATCAGCCCAATGTCGGGTCACCTCCGAGACAACGCGATCACTTATAGGGCGAGACACACTAGTTGCAAAAAACACACACACACACACACATATTCAATCATCCCGAAAAAGCCGCGGATGGGATGAAGATGATAATGACATCCAAAATTACCATATGATATAGCCGAGGACCATAGGGCCTAAAGTTTCACGACATTCGTCTAACAGTTGAAAAAAAAATTAACCCGGACGTGCTGGAGGAGGAGAGCGAATGCATCCCCTACGCTGCAGCGTTGGACGAAATTGATGCGATGAATGTAATTATATATGTTTTGGGATAAATCTTGGTCGAACGCCTACCCAGAATCAGGCCATTTTATATTTTTTAATACACACTAGTTACTTACAAATACCTCTTTTTACTTCTCTTTAGTTTGTTCCGTCAATAACTTTATTTATTATGTATTCTGCTCATGTCTTTGGTATGTGAAATTTCGTTTCAAGGCTTATACATTTATAAAGGCAAGTAAACACACCAGCAAATTTTATTCATCTTCAAAGTTTGCGCAGTGCATTACATATTAATAACCTGAGAAGTTTGATCATTGACTCTGAAATGAAAGTACACATCATTATATTCCAATTTGTGAATACATTTATTCTTGAGTCTACAGGAAAGAAATAACTCGTATTAAATCGATACTCACACATTAAAGTTATAACTGTGATGGGGAAACTTAAACGTGCGGTAATGAGTTTACATTCCCTCTTGAATGTTTATCAATTTGTAGCATTCAGCGTTGTGACGTGATATCAATCGGAGAAAGTGTATACCCTTCAAGAATAACATAAACGCAAAGACAAACCTTTCTTATAATCGGTAAATAAAATATATGAAAGAAGTATCTTTTATACGCAATGATTAATGAATGGAATACCAATAGAATAGAAAAATGTACGAATTTTTTAAGATAATTTGGGAAATTTGGGATCCCTTAACTGTAAAATATATAAAAAAAATATTTAAAAAAATAAAAATAAATACTGGAAAAAGCACAAACTAAATGCCGTAATATTTTAATGTTTAAAGTTTGTGGCTATTATACATTGTATGTAAAATATGGAAGGAAGAAGAAGAAAAAAAAAAACTTAATTTTGAATTCCAAACCTTTGACACACAGAAAAGCATGTCAGTCATTAATGTTTTAATATAAAATAATTCTTATAGGCCTATTGATAATCAAATCTAATTCAAAGAATTTATTTATATGCACCCTGTAAAATAGATTAAGAAAACAGTTTTTATTCCTAGAGTAAACCTGGACAAGAATTCACCAATAAACGGAACTTTGAATAGGTAGGCCTACAATCAAGTTCACAAATTTAATATAGATAAATTTGGAATTAATATTTTACAATTAATTTCTATTGCAAGCCAATTGTTAAAAGTTATCAAAAACGGTAATTCATAAAAAATCTATGTGTAAATAACGTTTAATGATACTCATAAATGTATAATTGGTATTGTAACTAACAATTTTCATCTCTTTATCTTATTTCATTACTATTTTTACATTTATGTAGCCTACTTTACTTTATACTTCCTCTGCCCCTACCATAGGTAGAGAAAGTATTATTTTCGACCCACAAATGTGAAGTTGAGTTTTTAACATATATACACGTTTTGAGGTTCCTGAATAAAAAAAAATATTTTCAGAAGCATGTCTGTGTGTGTGTGTGTGTGTCTGTGAACAGCCTAGCTCCAGAATGGAAAATCTTATGAAAACATTAAATTATATTTGGGTTAGGTACCTTCTTAGGATGTTACACGAAGATGGGCGACGACTTCCTATTACTTTTAAGGGGACTTTACATGAAGAAAATGTGATTTTTCCCGATTTCATCGAAAAAGGCCCTAACGATTTTCTTTAAATTTCTCATTTCATTAAATCTCTCATTGTACACGGAGTTTATACAAAGAGATAAAACTTTTATTTGAAACATTTGTTTAGAAAAACATTTTCTGAAGGGCAATTATAAGCCACCCACTGATTGTAGAAACCCAGTTTTGCCTGGCCAACAATAAAGCTTTGTATCAGGTTCAAACAACTAAATACGCGCTCTTTGCAATATGGCCTCTTATTCCATGTCAGAAAGTGAAGTGATAAAGATGTAATTGCCATCAAAAAGTAAAGAAAGTTATGTGAGTGCATCAATTAGATTTTATTTGGGTTATATATCCTTCAGGGATGCGATGCAATGTGGTAAAGACATTCTCTTCATTTTTACAACCAACTTACACGAGGAGTATGTCATACATAATATATTATACTAAGAGGAGAACTTTTGTTTGGGCAGATGAAGCTTTTTCAGTTTCACATCAGATTTATTTATTTGTGTTCCTCATGCTTAATTATTTTTAATCTCTCTCTTATTCCCTTTACTCTATGATTCTCTTTACTTCTTACACTTACATAGGTAATTATAACTTTCGTCTTTATTTATTTATTTAATCAAGAAGGAACATTACAGGTATACACCAAATTACAATGTTCATGACTATACTAGCAATACATCATGTACTTACAATAACACAAATATGAAGTAGATATAATAAAAAGTAGGAAAGTTAGAATAATGACCAATGTAAGGCAAGAAGTAAAGAGAATAGGAGAGAGTAAAGAGAATAAGAGAGATAAGGAGAAAGCAAGCATGAAGGATGTAGAGAAAAAATAAAAATGAAATAAGACTAAAACAAGTAAAATAAAACAGTGAAAATATGTTAGTTGACAACGGTGTTACTATTCACACACAGATTCCTATGAATTACCATTTTGGACAAGTTTTAACAGTTGGCTTGCAGGAGAATTAAATTGCTCAAGATTTATTAAAAATATATCTATATTGAGTGGGTGGAATTGATTGTACCTATTCAAAGTTCTGTTTATTGGTGAATTTTTGTGGAAGTCTGTGTTTACTCTAGGAATAAAAAATAGTTTTCTTAATCTACTATTTTTACTGGGTATATATATGTAATTTTTTTCTATAAGGTTTGTATCATCAATATGGGAATTAATTATTTTATACAAAAAACATGCTCTTCTATGTGGCAAAGCTTGGAATTCAAAATTTTCCAGTAGTTTATCATAATTCATATACAATGGATAATAGCCACAAACTTTAAACATAAAAAACTTGAGGAATTTGTTTTGCACTTTTTCGATTATTTTTTTGTTTTTTATAGTAAATGGATCCCAAATGATAGATCCATATTCCAAATTTTGTCTAACGAGTGAATAATATAAACGAGTTAATGTTTCCTGGCTTAGCATGTATGAATTTCTCATTATGAAACCAAGGATTCCCAATGCTTTCCTTACTGTTAATTCTATATGTTCATTAAATCTTAGATCGAAAGTAAAAACAATACCTACATCTTTTTTACTTTTTACTTGAAGTAATAGAATGATGTCAATGCTATAATCAAATCTAATGGTTTCTTTGCATCTTGCAAATGTCATTTTTTCACATTTTTTAATATTAAGTGGTAGTTTGTTATCTGTACTCCACTTGGATACTGAATTAATATCAGTTTGAAGATTATAACAGTCTTCTGCTGAATTTATAGATTTATATAATTTAACATCATCAGCAAACATTATCACAATTGAATACAGAATTATATCCGGCAAATCGTTTACAAATAGTCTAGTCTAGTCTAGTCCGCCGTGCTGTGCGGACGTGTGTTGTGCGCTCTCCAGGCTACCTTGTTTTTAGTCCTCATGGTTAATACTGCTAATGGCTCGTCGGCAGTTGCTACCTGTAAGCGCTGTAAAAGTAAAGTAGTTGATGGAGTGAAATGTGTTATTTGTTCGAATAATTTCCATGTAAGTTGTGCTAAATTGACCAAGAATATTGAAATATTGGATGAATCAACAGTGAAATGCTGCAGTATTGAAATCAAGAGAAAAGACAATGTTGATTTGGTTGAAGCTTTATATGACATTGCTGATAGCAACAACAAAGTTGATCTACGAATTGTACAATATCTCCTAGATCAAAAGGATGATCTTATTTTTGAACTGCGTGAGAAGATAAAGTTGCTTACGGCCCAAGGATCGCTTGTTCCTCAAAGGTTAAATGCAGTTTCTCCGAAAGTAACGGTATCCGAGGTAGCGGAATATAGAAATACTAGCGAAGTTGTGAAACTTAAGGAGACAGATAAACGGGTTAAAGATAGTGTACATATCGACTCAGCGGTACCAACAACAAGTGATACAGTAAAAAATGTCAACTCATCGAGTGACCATGAAGTAAGTAGGCCTATTATAAGAAATGCAGATCAAAATAACCTCTGGACTGATGTGGTTCGTCGTAAACCAAAGTTGAAACATCCGACAGTAGTTGGTAATCAGGCTGATTGTGCCTCAAATACTATCAAGTTAGTTGGAGTCCCAAAAATAGTTTCACTCCACATTTATAGGCTTGCTCCAGATACTGAGTTGGAGACATTTGTTAACTTTATCAAACCCAAATTCCCTGAGATTTCTGGGGAAAAGCTGGCATCCAGAAATCCGGAACTTTATTCATCTTTTAAATTAAATATATATGCTGAACATGTGACTGAAGCCTTGGAACCTAGTGTATGGCCACATAACGCTTGTGTGAGGCGTTTTTTCCACATACCACAAAAAAGCAACAAAGGTTAACTTGTGGAAATGATTTTGTGACTGATAACAGTTTTAGTGCTTTATACTGGAATGTACAATCCATCAAAAACAAAAGAGGTGAACTGGAAGTAATACTGCATGAAAACCATTATCTTGCTTGTTGTGTAACAGAACATTGGTGTAATTTATCGAACATTGACCTCATCAAATTGCAAGGTTATAACTGCGTTACGCATTATTGCAGAAGTATAAAATCTCATGGTGGGGTATCTATCTACCCACTTGAAAATATGGAATTTAAAATCTTGAATCTTTCCAAGTTCTGTCACGAGATGCATTTTGAGGCAGCAGCTGTTCTATTAACCATGTTTAAAATCATCATGGTTTGTATTTATCGATCACCGAATGGAGACAAAAATTTGTTTTTGCAATCTTTGGTTAATGTGTTGCAGTTTTTAAGCTCTTTTAAATGGTCTATTCTGCTATGTGGTGATTTTAATATTGATATTAATGTACATACTGAATTTTCATTTCAATTTTTGAACATTCTAAGAGAAGCCAACTGCTACTGTACGAATATAAATCCTACAAGAGGGTCTTCATGTCTTGATAATGTTATTACAAGCATAACTAGTAATTTTATAAGAACACATGTTCTTAAATTACCGTTATCGGACCATGATGGAATAGTGATTAATATATTACAGAATAACTTTTTAGGTTCAATAAATACCGCCAAGGTGTATAGTGTTCGACATATCAATGATGATAACTTATCATTGTTTATTGATTACCTATGTTTTATGGATTGGAATGGTATACTAAATGTAGCTACCGATGGTTCTTTTGATCTTTTTATGGCAAATTTTATAGGTCATTTTAATCTTTGCTTTCCTGTCAAAAAGCGACTGATGGGAGCATCAGCTAAATCTAATTCCAAGCTGGCTTGGTTTAATGACAAACTTAAAGCTCAAAAGGCACATCTTTCTCGTCTGTATAGTTATTTGAAATGGGCAACTCATTTAAATATTAACGTTATCGAGGCTAGGACTCTGTATAACAAAGCCAAAAAAGGTTATTCCAATGCAATTAAACAAGCCAAGTGTGAGCACAATGCATCATATATAAGTAAATCTGTCAACAAATGCAAGGCAGCGTGGGAGGTGATTAATAAAGCCCGTAACAAAACTGGTTGCCGCCGTGACCTTGATCTGAGTCCAAATGATATAAATAATTTCTTTGTTACTTCTGCTGAATCTATTGCCTCAACTGTAAATCAGTCACAACAAACAGCCTTAAATTATCTTCAAAATTCCGGTATAATATTGGATGAAAATTTCTTCTGGAAGCCGGTTAATCAAGAAGAAGTACTCAAAACAGTATTCGATTTGAAATCCTCCAAGTGTAGAGACTTGTATGATATGGATAGTGAATTGATTAAACAAGTGGTTTATTTCATTATTGAACCTTTAATCTTTTGTATCAATCAGTGCTTTTTTACTGGTGAATTTCCTCAAATGCTTAAGAGATCGAAAGTTATTCCTGTCTATAAGAAGGGTGATCCTTCTAAATATGAAAATTATAGACCGATTTCTATAGTACCGATATTCTCCAAGGTGATAGAAACCATAATGAAAAATCAATTAACTATGTATTTTGAATCCAAGTGTTTATTCAATAAGTCGCAGTTCGGTTTCAGAGCTGGTTATTCAACTCTAGATGCTATTGAAAGTCTTATAGCTACAGCCATCACGGGCTTTGAAAATCATAGTACCACTCTGGCAGTTTTGTGCGACTTGACCAAAGCTTTCGATTGTGTCAACCATGATCTTGTCTGTGAGAAACTTCAGTATTATGGCGTGAAAAATAAGGAACTGAATTTAATTAGGTCTTACCTGTCAAACCGTACTCAAATTACATGTATTAATGGTGAAAATTCAGACACTGCAGTGATTAATATTGGTGTCCCGCAAGGGTCAGTTCTCGGACCTCTTCTTTTTTTGATTATGATAAACGATCTACCATTCAGTATAAATTGTGATTCAATCTTGTTTGCAGATGATACGACTCTACTTTCGTCTATGAACGACCTTTTTGACCTTGCCCAATATATGGACTCTTCTTTGATAAATGCAGCTAACTGGTTTGAAGCAAACGGATTTAAGTTAAATAATCAAAAAACTCAACTTTTGACATTTTCTCTTAAGCCTCTTAATGATATAACGACCACAAATGGTAAATTGCTTGGCATAATGTTAGATTCAAAACTTACGTGGAATGACCACATCGTTCATGTTTGTAATAGATTGTCTAGAGTCTTATATTTGCTTCGACACTTAAAATATTCAGTGCCCGATGATTATCTTATACATGTATATTATGCCTTTTTTCATAGCATCTTGTCTTATGGAGTCAATCTATGGGGAAATGGTGCAAATGTCAATAAAATACTTATATTACAGAAGAAAGCTGTTCGCATTGTGTCGAATTCTTCATGGGATTCTCATTGTCGCCCAATATTCAGTAAACTAGGTATACTTACAGTGTTCAACCAAAACATCTATAATTGTCTAGTAGCCGTTAAGGTCAACTTAACTAAATACAATTGTCAAAATTCACACCATAGCTACCCTACTAGGTCTAATTATATGATATCTAAACCCTGTGTTAGGCTCGAAAAATCAAAACAGTGGTACAGAAACAATGCAGTGGATTTATTTAATAGATTGCCCACAGCTGCTCATTCTGTAGGCTTGAACAGATTTCGGAGTGTGTTGAAATCTTGGCTAACTGCCAACCCTTTTTACAATGTACATGAATATTTTAATGCTAATCTTAATGCAATATTTTCATAAATTTTTGACGTAGGTATTTTAATCTCTATTTATTGTTGTATTTTAATCTTATTAAGGGTCTAAGTGTAATATGTACATGTTGACGAAATCCCAAAACTATGTATATAGTTCAAGGACAAAATAAAGATTGATTGATTGAAAAATAATAAAAATAATATAGGACCCAGGTTTGATCCTCGAGGTACACCTGAATTGACGGTAAATTTATATGAAAAATGGCATTTATAATTGACTATTTGGGATCTGCTGTTTAAATATGAACTGAACAGTTTAAGTAATTTCGGGGAAAGTCCAAAAAAGGTTAATTTCTTTAATACGAGGTCATGATCTACTTTATCAAAAGTTTTCTGAAAATCAGTATATATAGTATCAACTTGTTTGTACTTATCTAATTCAGATGATATGTATTCTGTGAAGTTACATAGATTGGTAATTGTTGATCTCTTAGGCATAAAACCGTGTTGTTTTGATGAAATTGATAGTTTAACATGATTGAAAATATGTTTATGTAAAATGCTTTCAAATATTTTGGCTGGTGTTGATAGAATTGGAATGGGTCTATAGTTTTGTACTAATTTCGTATTTCCTGATTTACAAATGAGTGTTACTTTAGTAAATTTCCACGCATCGGGAAAAATACTCTTTTCAAGTATTTTATTATATATCATGGTTAGTGGATATGCCAATGCTGCTTTCACAGCCTTTAGAAATATAGGTGGGTATTTTGTCTGGTCCAGAAGATTTTGTTGATTTTAACTGTTTTATGGTCTGTTTCACTTCTTTAATAGTTATATTTTTCAAATCAAGACAGTCCAATTCGCTATTGTTCGCATTAAACATTGAATTGTATGTAGATTTGGTTTGTGAATATATTGATCTAAAATAGTCTGCATATCCATTTGCAATTTCAACATTTGTTTTTAAAGATTGGCCATTAAATATCATCTCCACATTAGATTTGAGTTGTTTTCTTTTACTTTTTATAAAATTCCAAAATTGGTTGGTATTTTGCGATATATTCTCCTCTATGTTCTGTATATAAGACCTATAAGCTAATTCAATATCATTTTTAATTCGGGCCCTACAAGCTTTATATAAAAACAAATAGTACTCTGAATCATCTTTCTTCTTTCTGCACTTTTCCTTAAGTTTGATATTATTTATAATTTGTTTTGTGAACCAAATGGAATACTTCTGTTTATAACCTTTTGTTTTTGGAACACATTGATCTATAACTGAATATAGCTTTTATTCACTTATTTCTTATTTGTGTTATTGTATTACTATATTATATACTGTTAACATAGTAATGAACGTTGTAATTCGGTGTATACATTTGTATTGTTCATTCTTGATTAAATAAATAAATAATGGAACAGTATATCAAGGTATTTTAAAAGTAATGTGAGTCATATGCCGTGTATAAAAGAGCTAAACCAATAAAATAAGAAGCCTTCCATGTAGCAATAATGGAAAAGTAGTAGAGTACATGCCTGAAATCACATAGGGCCTATATATTGTTTAATGGTAGCGCTTCTTTCGAGATTGTCTTTACTGTTTACTTATTTATAAAGTTTCCAATACCGGACTTGAAACAAGCTCTTAACTCTCAGTCTATGAAGCACCAAGTAAACTTGTTGCTGAGTATAACCCAATCCCTCCAGTACCTTGACTAGAGAAACTTCTCGATAATCGGATCATGGCAAGAAAGCACAACTTTCTCTTGGACAGAAAAGCAGTGAAAATAAGAACATTAAAACCCTCTTAGAAATCTGGGAGAATGAGCAATCATGCATTATATAACACAAATGGGTGTTTTGTCGTAGTCTAAGCAATAAAAATATATTGAAAAATTCCTTATTTTCTGATAAGCGTTGCATTATATAGTGGATATTCTATTTACTTGAATACAGTGAATAATTCCTTAATTTTTTGTATTTAAATTCTATACCGTCTATTGCCATGTTTTAATGTGTGTTCAGATGCTCGAGTGAAAACAATGTGGCATTATTAGATCTAATAAGCTTGTAAATTTAACGTGTTCTCAGGTAGACTGAATTTGGAAAATTGGAATATACCTATACCTATCATGTGACGAGGGAACAGTTGTTTTGAGGTATAAACCTCGGAAAACGTTAACTTTCTAATCCTTCAATATATGTTAATAATAGTGACATCGATACCAGTTTCAAAAGTGTAATTTTTTTACGAGTGTGGAGTTTAGAAGAAAGGCGAAAACAAAATTGTTAAATATACAACTTAAAAAAACAGTTTAGAAAAGTACCATATTTAGTTTTATCTACACTGCACTAAATTTACAGTAAACAAAAATATCAAAATTAAGAGTTTTGGGATTAAGAAAGCAATTTCATGGCCGTCTGAAACTAAGATCATTAACTGCATTTAAATTTAGGTGCGTAGAGAGAGGTTAATTTCCTTATGTATTTATGTTTTAAACATTCATTTTACGCATTAACAATAGTTGGCCGAATTGTATCTTTACGCACGATAGTATTAAATAACAAGTGTACTAAAAGGAACCGGTGGGTAGGACCTAAGCCTTCACAGAGTTAATAGTATTTTATTTTTACCGAATTCGCTGTGAAAGTAAAATTATTTATTTATGTCTTGGTAAGTTAAAAAATCTTCTAGTAGCTTACACGGATCCTAAGAGCCTAAAAGTCAATTTAATTTTCGGAAGTAGTCTTTATCAGTGTTTAGAGTGGACACATTTAAGATTTCTATTTGCATGTTGTAAAGGAACCATAGGCCTATACAGAAGGAAGGGGGATTTGCTTTAAACTATATTAAAAAAAAGCATTGCACGAGGATTAGAACTGTGGCAACACATCCATAAATTCACGTGAATTACACAAAGGTATTCATAGTTATAGGGGGCTCAAATTTACTCTTTAGTATGCTGGATCTGACAAAAGCAATTTCAACTTCCTGTAATTCACCGTTGTTACATAGGTATGTTGCCACCTCATATTTAGGTTTAAGATGCTTTGTGAAGAAAGATGTGTTTGCAGTTCTTACATTTCTTGCCAGCATGGTTCCGTAAGTTAGGTGTGCTGGTACATGACCAGGCTCCGCCTGAAGAGCAGCCTGGTACCACTTTTCCGCCAGTTCATGTTGATGTAACCTGGAATGCGCCTCTCCAAGCAGAGTGTATACAGCCTGAAACAAATCCTTCATTTGTACACACCATCTTTAACATAACGCACTAGAAACATAATATATTCTATAAGATAAAATATAACTCGATCGGTAAGACCTGAGCCAAACAAACGGCTCCGCAGTAGTCTACGATGACGTAATCTAGACCTGCCTGACCTTCATAGTACGTGATGTTCTTTGCTAGGTCATACTGTACAGACCGTGTAAAAACATCTTAGTTAGCCTCACAGCATTCAATGGTGAAGACCCAACAGCGAGTTATATACCATTACTTAGATAATATTTCATAACGAAAAAAACAAATACTTTATTCACTTTATTTTTGTTTTCAATAGTTACGGGCTATTATGAACCGCATAGTTTGGAATGACTAGTACAGTATACGAATTCTCTTCTGTCCTTACTCCATTGCTACCGGCGGACAAGCTATCGACGCGTGTTTGGCTCAGGTCATACCGATCGTGTTATACTAGTCTCAGATAAAGATGGACATGGCAACAGTGGCGGCTCGTGGCCGGAAAATTAGGTGAAGAGAAAAAAATTCCATATGCTTATGTTAATAACGGAATTCGCCGATGTCTTGTATACCAAAACAATCCTTCGGTAGCCGTTTAAGGCTGCAAACTTGTCGGTGATATCATCATAGAATGGCTGCTTTTCTTCTAACTGCAGTAGAAGTTCTTTCTGAATTGAAATATTCGCTAAACAAGATACTTGTCAGATTAGTTAGTATCTGGTAACATTTTTATTCTTCATTTAGTAGGCCTACGTCGTGATCTGACAGCTGGCACAATGATGATTTGATTTAAAACAATGCGGGTAAGAATGTAGTTATTATTTATAAAATCTGATACATTTTATTCATGGAATACTCTTAATAAATCCCAATCGGGATTATGAGTTTCATGAGATAAATTCGATCCTGCTTCTCCGCCGCGAATCTATCGATGTTTATCGTAATTATTATTCTCCTAATCGGATTATTCAGAATATTCCATTCATGCGATGCGGACTTGGTATTGACTAATAATCTTTTTTGCACGACGTAATTAATTAGTGGTACTTATGAATATTGTTGCCGTGGATCGTAACTTGACATTCTCACACGCAATCTGGTTGCTATGAAAACAAAAGAAATCTCCGTGCGGTAAAAATCACAAAAAGTACAAGTGCCGTAAGTAAAATCATCAAGTCTTTATGGAAGACCGGAACCAAGGCCCCCTAGTTTGTGGCGACTTTAACAGGACAAATATTCAGTCCCCATAACAACCAACACATGCGAATCACTTTCTGAAATAAATATCTATCTTCAATAATGTATATACATAATATTTTCAGTTAATATCTCAATTAATATAATTAAATTCATATAAATAATCATCGTGTAAAAAATAGCATGCAATACTTGTGCCGTAAGCGCATAACGGATCTCGGGAATTGAAAAAACTCGGCGCAAGCGCCTCGTTTTTTCAAACTCTTTCCTCGATCTGTATGCACCGCTTATGGCACTTGCATTGCAATATACTATAGCAATCGACCAATTACTGTTGTTTATCCTTTAAGTTAATATGCTTGCGAGGGTCGGAAAGATGCAATTTTATCTGATAAACTTCAGCTCGTTACTGGATACTTCAAGGCATTAATATGCAGTGATTAATATGTCCCATGTCGTAAGATTCGCTATGAAAAAATATGCATTGTAGGAATGAAACGTCCTGATCCACGTTCTCTTCGGAGTATAAACTGGCAAATGGATTGGGATTAGAAGAACAATTACAGTGTAATTATATTTGTAGTGTTCAACGTATTAACATCAAGGCTGTGATGGATAATATATGTGCTTTGTGAACCCTGTATTCAAGTGCAAACGTGCCCACCTCTTTCTCCGAGCTGACAGTGTGAGGTGCTGGCGCGGCGAAGAAAATGCCTGAACAAGGGGGACTGCTTCATGGGTAGTCTGTGGGATAAGCGAGAAAGCTGCTGCTTGCCAATCCTCATTTTTGAGTTGAACAGACTACCCATGCAACGGAGGGAAAGGTATCCAGATCGGCTTCACCACGGCCGACTTGAAGCGCTCTGTGCTCTCAGGATCTCAGAGTCTCCTAGCTTTGACACCAGGTGGTGGTGTGGCGGGCAATTCAAAAATACAGATACATTTATAGTAAAAACCAACGTTCGTGATATGGAAAATAAACTTTAAAAATACGTATTGTAAAGGAAAAATACTGGTGAAGTGTTACTTCACCTACTTCCCCTGAATAGCCGCCACTGCATGGCAAACACGTGACGACCAGACTGTTGTACTGCGTAGGCTATATTCTACTAATAATCCATGTGCATTTTATATCAGGCAGGACTGTCCATTCTTCTTACCTTCATGACTCCCCCCCCCCCCCAGTCTCG
The DNA here is from genome assembly GCA_964059195.1 of Ectobius pallidus. Classification (NCBI taxonomy): domain Eukaryota; kingdom Metazoa; phylum Arthropoda; class Insecta; order Blattodea; family Ectobiidae; genus Ectobius; species Ectobius pallidus. Next base: position 94,302,106 of record CAXKWD010000001.1, read on the forward strand.
TGAAAAGTAAGATCACAACTTTTTTTCCCCTTCATGAAAAAGTAACTCCCTTACAAATACAGTGCACGCCGCTTATTGTGATCACTTCAAAATGCAGCTAATCTGATAGTATTAACCGATTGATAACAGTAGCCGAAATAAATAATTGAAGGTTATTTGTTCACTAACACACTACAAAACAATTAAAAGCTATTCATTGAGACATAATTGTGAATCATTGAATCACTCATAACGCAGTATTAGGCTGCAAGCAACTATTTTTACATTCAGCAAAAAAAAGTTTGTAATTGGTTCTGTTTTCCCTACTAGTCCACTAATCAATATTTTATATTCTCATAGTGTTTTTGGAAGCCTACTGACCTGTAGTGAACACCACGTAGCAAAACATCAAAACCTATCTGTTCAAGTCTTTTGAGAATTTATAATTTTATTTTAGTCTATTTGTTTTTGTAATATGATGTAAAAAATCTGTTTGTACTATATGCTGTCAACAGAATATATCAAAATATTCCTGTAATATTAATTATAGAACACTTTTAATGGTCATAGCATTTGTATCTCCAGTGATCTGTAAGTGTATAAGGGTTTAAGGAGGAATATTTATCATGTCCCCCCCCCCCCAAAAAAAAGCCTATTGTTTTACTGTGATCTTATAAGGCTTTGGAAATTAAAATACAGTTAGCTATGACCAAAAACACTATTGTTTTACATGCGCTTTTCCAACTAGACCGTTAAACTGACCCAGGTGGGCGAGATGGTAACGTCTTGGCCTCACATTCTGGAGTTCCATAGTTCAAATCCCGAAACCGGCCAATTTGACTTTTTCTTGGTATTTTTATGTGCGTGTGCGATTGTCGATATCACAAATCTATAGCCTACAGTTCAGTTGATGCTGGAAGAGTTTAATCTGATTAAAAAAAAAAGAACTAGACCTTTGTTCTTCCGTAAGCCCTGCTTAATGAATAAATCTGAAGCTTAACTTGGAAATCAATTAGAAAAAAACATATTCTGTATATCATAATTGCAGTCATAACTGATTAAACAAAAACATACTGGCACTTTTTTACATCAGTTTACCTGATTTTATTGTTTACTGTAACTAGATCTTGCAACCGTGCGTTTCACTCCAGAGTAGACGACTAGCCGGCACAGCAGTCACAGGATATTCTTAGATTTTGATTGGCTGAGGTAACTAGTTTATTGGTGCTGTAAAAATAAAGAGCATGGGCAAACTTTTCATCCTAACAAAAGGAAGCCGCCTGTGTATGCAAAGAATAACTGGATTATACTAACAAACCCTGCTTAAGCGATTCAATGTTTTTAACACAATACTACCAAGATATACAAAGCTTGTCAGCTTTTTTTAACTTGACGTAAATAATCAAGAATTTTGTTGTAAGACGGACATTCTTACAGCAGTTTGTAAGAATACACCGTTAACCACATTTATGGTAATTTTATCAATATGCCTACCTAATAACGTTGTTACAAGTTTACGAGTCTTATTTTCTTTAAAAAAAATCTTTAATTAAACATGATTTATTGGAATGTTGAAACTAGATTTAATCACGTGATAGTGTTAACTATCCATAGGTAGCAATGGAATTTCCGATATTCGAAGAGCTATGTTTCATCTATATTATTATTATGAAAAAATGGAGTATCTATGAAGTCTTACACTCAAAACTAGTTATCTTTTATCGGCTGTAGAGAGATTGTCATAGAATCTGAACACTCCTTATGTAGAACTTGCTTAGTGATCAACCTTAACGCTTTGCCCAATCGTAATTATTTATCATTCTTGTCCTCCTTTATGTATTAATTATATACATTCCTTCTGGGTACAAGGTCTGGAATTATATACCCAAGCTAAGTGGGTTACAAGATTGTCTTAGGAGTAAAAACTTCGTTATGATATTGATATATGCATTTCTATAATTTCTGCTTCTGCAGAAACCAGATAAACTTTTATACAGTATTATTAAAACAATCATATAAGATAATTTACTCATTCTTAATATATTGTTGAAGCCCAGTGGTAGAGACGTGTATTGATTATGCAAGAATTGTATATACAAAATATTAAAAGTTATATTCAGATGTGGGCTATCCTGCTGAAGCAGCGAAAGGTAAGAGAACATTAAACAGTGCAAATACAGATCTTTGTGGTATGATATGAAAGTATTAACAGGCCTTCAAAATTAATCTCTTAAAAAGCAAACTTCTGTAGGCCTAATCAATTTAAGAATGTAAATAAAAACTACCAAATTTTTCCGCACTTAAAAAGGAGACCATTTTTCACCTGTCTGTGGGGAAACTAAAATAGTAGGCTTATATTGCGATACAAGTGCCGTAAGCGGTGCATACGGATCGAGGAAAGAGTTTGAAAAAACGAGGCGCTTGCGCAGAGTTTTTTCAATTTCCGAGATCCGTTATGCGCTTACGGCACGAGTATTGCATGCTATTTTTTGCACGATGATTATTTATATTAATTGAGATATTATGTATATACACTTTTGAAGATGGATGTTATATTTCAGAAAGTGATTCGCATGTGTTTGTTGTTATGGGAACCGAATATTTGTCCTGGGGGGCCTTGTTCATAAAGGCTTGTATTATGATGAGTGCCGTAAGTAAATTCTTACCGCACGGAAATTTGTTTTGTTTCCATAGCAACAAGATTGCGTGCGGGAATGTCAACTTAGATCCACGGCTACAATATTCGTAAGTACCACTAATTAGTTAAGTCGTGCAAAAAAGAAACTATTTTATATTACTAATAAACTATGTTACCAATAGCCTATTAAGTTCCAGCGAAGTTAAATTATAAGATAGGCAATAAGAGCGAATTCATGTGTTTATTTCAACTAAAAGAAATCAAATTAGTTCCTTACATAGCTGCTACTGTCTCTGAAGACAAGATATTTAATAACATGCGAGCAGAGAAAAGAAAGAGATATCCAAGAAGGAAAAAAAGCAAAGAAAAATACAGATACGTCAGTATGCCTGAGGATGGAGGCAGCATAGCCTCTGAAACGTCGAAGACAAGATCTTCAAAACTGGCTGTCAACCCAAGAAACCTTCATTCATACGCTACGCCAGGAAAATCTGAAATAATACAATACAGAAGTTGTTCTCTCTGGATTACTAACAGAAAGTTCTGCAAGATAATTTAAAAAAATGTGTAATCGTTTACGGAACGAGGTGATCAACGTGAGAGTCCTAATAATTTCATGAAAACGTAAACTAAACAAATCTGTTCAAAATCTATTTTACATTAACCAGAATAAATAGCTATAATAGTAAAAATGATTATTAATATAATAATAACGTTCTTCCATTTTTACGAGTAGTTCAACAGTTCAAATTTATGTTCTGTGGAAACAACGTCTTTGTTCAGGGTAAAAATTGTATAACCATCTAGTAGAAACCATACATACGTAATATTTAATCATAAAAAGGATGCGCAAGGGAGCGGAAAGAGGATTGTGGGGTTTAGAAAGGACTACAAAAACGCCTGTGGGAATTTTGTTTTCTCTACAAAGCACGTTTGTTCTCCCCTTCTTGTTTTCATCCAGCATTTTGTGGGGGGGTTTTCTTTGAACTGGAAGATAAGGAATCAACTCATGTGTTTGCTTTTAATGTTTCAAGATTGATTAGAAAGCACTGCAGATCTTTGCCTTTGTAGTATATTATAAATCTGATTTCATTTGAATGTATTTCTTCTCCATTCGCTTGTTCTATTTTGCTTAGGGGAAATACTAAGCTGTTACTAAGAAAGTACTCTTCGGGGATGTGTTCAATTGTCCAGGAAACTTATAATTCATATAATTTGGCTTCAAAATTAACTTAAACGAAGTGTAAACTTAAAAGGTATTATCATATAGGCTCGATTGGCAAACACATCTAATCGCAAAATAAAATATCGCTTTCATAATTTGTATCATAAGTAACTATTGTGGAACATTGATTAAATAAAGAGGGTATTTCTTACTCATACGCCCATAAACAAACAATAACGAATTGAATCATATAAATGTTATTATTGGTAGGCTCTGCCAATGCCCTAAATGAAAAATAGTGTTACCGATACCCCATTGAAAAAGTTGAGAATATATTCTATTTTAGGATAAAACTCCAGTAGGAATTTTTGACAGTACATAACAATGAATATATATATAACTTTGGGACGCTTCTAATCTGATAATATTAACCAATTGATAACAGTAGCCGAAGGAATTAAATAAAAGATATTTATTCACATATAAGATAATACACTACAAAACAGATTTAAAATATTTATTCATAAAATAATACGTAACTGTGAATCATTGAACCACTCAAATGCTAATACAGTAATAGACTGCAAGCAATTGTTTTTAACCAGTAACAAAGTTTTTACTTTCCTTTAAGAGTCCATTAACCAATACTCCATACTCAGTTACGAGTATTTTTGGAATTCTATACTGATCTGTGGTGAACACCGCGTAGCAAAGCATCTAACTCCTGTCTGTTCAAGACTTTTCATTTTACAGCAGCCATCACTGCATGTCAACACTGTTATCTTCATAAATCAAAAGCTGCAGCTTAACTGTGGGGTGAAACATTATTTTTTGCTTAAAAGAAAAAGTTAGGTAATGCTCGCTAATGCCATCCCCTCGAACTGGTCATCCTATGGGCTTGGAACAGAATTGCTACGGTTGACTTAGAAACGAAACCCTTGAAAACGAAATTTTGAATGACGTACAATACTTGGGAATAAAGCTGTAAAAAGGAAAATGTGATAACATAAACAGAATCTTTAATCACAATAAACAACATGTTTTCAATGTATCAGTATTAATCCGTACGGGACTTCATAAAAGTGATAACATCACCCGATTGACAACATTATCCGCGATTACATTAATCGACGTTCACTGTAAATATACCGTATTTATTTATTAAAATGGAAAAGGTTGAGCTTACTCAGAGAGGTGATGTTTACATACCTGTGCAGGATAATGCTCAGGCATCTTCTCCACAGCCTCGTGGTAGATGGCCACGGCTTTATGAAGACGTCCTTGGTCAGCATAGAGACGACCCAGGTGAAGCAGTGCAGATATTTTGGTACTTTCATGAGTTCTTGGGTCCTTGAGTCCGGCGCCATTCAGTCGAGAACAGCGCCGGTATACGGATACAGCCTCCTCGTAGCGGCCTCGCCTTTCCAGAAGTTGTGCCAGATTCAGATGTGCCACTGAAATACACAAGTTATTAATCAATTAATTACTTAATTGTTAAAAGTTCGTTGCTTAATAGTAGACTTCGGATTTTAGGTAAAAACCTATTTTAATCCTTAAGTGATATATGGACGAAAACTTGTATATGCATGTTTCATAAGTGACTATGCCTAAAACTGATACTTTTATAGGACCTAAAACAGCCTATTTTTACCTTAGAGCCTAAGGTAATAGGTATATATATAATTCTGTGTACCATAGGCCTGTATCTGTGTTTTATCATGATTGACTAATGGTGACTTCAATAAATATAATATTCTGCATTACAATTGAGATATTTCAGAAAATTTGCAACTTTTTGCTTGTTTTTCCTCTAAAGTTCAAACTAAGTTATTTTTTGTTATAAATTATAGCATTTATTTTCAGTTCGTACTAAATTTTTAGCTCGGAATGTTCAGTACATGACACATTTGTGACGTGGTTAAATAGTATTGAAATGTTTCGTCTTCAGTAGATAAATTCCTTGGAATTCCCAAGAAAATGTAGTGTTTTTCTCCCGACTCCCACATCCAGGAAGAAGGAAAAAAAAACTTAGTTCTTTGAATCACTGAGGGATACAATGGGTTGAATATGCTAGCGCGCGTAGCTTCTGGGCTCAGGGATTAGGTTTTCACTGTTATGGTAGCAATACAGGCCCCAGTAATAGGTGTATATATAATTCTGTGTACCATAGGCCTGTATCTGTGTTTTATCATGATTGATTAATGGTGACTTCAATAAATATAATATTCTGCATTACAATTGAGATATTTCAGAAAATTTGCAACTTAACGATTTTATAAGAGACTATTTTACGATTTTTAGAACCTATTTTCCAATTTTAGAGTCTATTTGAGGTACCGAAAACAGCATTTTTAGCGACCTAAAAGTCCGAAGTCTACTTATTAGTTACTACAATAACACGTATTATGCATCCCCTTTCATGAGACAAACTGATACTTAAGGCTGTGTACAAAAATGCCTATTTAATATTAATGGTTATTTATACAGAGAAGATTTGGGGCACCTAAAGATTGAGATTTATCGCACATTTACTTGTAGATGCAAGCAGCACGTGCTCTATGGAACCGGTAATTGAACAGCAAAGACAAAACAGAGACTGGAGGGACCAATATAGTTGTCATAGAATGAAATGTTCCAGATTAAATAAGGTTTTCACCATGGGGCCTGTTTCATCAAAGTTTACTGTAGTACATACTAATGAATCTTGGTATTTGCCAATCTAGTTTACTAAATTATGTTTCATATATCTACTAGAGTAAACAAATAATTACTATAGTAAATTTAATTCTAAATCAAATCCTAGAAAAAGCAGAAGAATACAACATACAGATACACATTGCTTTTGTGGACTACAGAAAAGCATTTGATACAGTGGAACACACGAGTGTTTTGAGTTCCTTGAAAGCTATAGGCGTAGATAACAAGTACACAAGACTTATAGGAAAATTATACACAAACAGCACCGCCAAAATTAGAACAGAGATAGAAGGCACGCCATTCAAGATAGAAAGAGGCGTTAAACAAGGTGACCCGATCTCATCAAAATTTTTCACATGCCTGTTAGAACAAGTTTTCAGAAAACTGGATTGGGAAAAGAAAAGATATGGTTTAAACATAAACGGGAAAAGACTCACAAACTTACGCTTCGCAGACGACATTGTGTTATTCGCAAAAACTGGGAAAGAGATGGAATACATGCTGAAAGACTTAAGCGGGAAGAGCGAACAAGTGGGACTAAAAATGAACCCCGGAAAAACTAAATTAATGTCACTTTCAGGCCAAGCAGCAATAATATTGAATGGAATAACAATTGATTACACCGACGAATATACCTACCTAGGCCAGTCAATACCATTGACAAAGAGAGGAGAGAAGGAAATTAGAAGAAGAGTGGCCATGGCATGGGGTAAATTCTGGAGTCTGAAGTTTATATTCCAAGACAGATCTCTCAAGCAGAAGACAAAAATAGAAATACTAGAAAGTTGCGTCATACCAGTGCTAATCTACGGATGCCAGACATGGGCATTTTCACAAAGAGAGACAGAACTACTACAGAAATGTCAACGGAAGATGGAAAGGCGGATTCTCAACATCAAGTTGTGCGATAGAGTGACCAATGAAGAACTCAGAAGGAAGACGAAAATGCAGGATGTGGCGAGTCAGTCTTGGTCACTGAAGTGGAAGTGGGGAGGTCATGCAGCAAGACTCCACATGGACAGATGGGCGTATGTCACAACAATGTGGGACCCCCGAATAGGGAAAAGGAGCAGAGGACGTCCAAGGCGAAGATGGTCCGACGACTTCACGAGAACACTATGCGCAACATGGAGCAGGACGGCTAGAGACAGAATAAAGTGGAGAAACGCAATGAAAGACTTGACAAACCCAAAGTGAACAGTGATCAGTGATAAGTGATGATACCTATCAAATGCAACACTTGAGCTCGCACGGACCGGCTCACCGAGCGAGCAAACCTAGAGCCAGCCCTACGATCGGTAGGAGGCCCTTGCCCTAAGGGATGCCAATGGGCTTATTTTATTTATTTATTTATTTATAGTAAATACCAAGATTTTGTTTCAAGAAACTACCATAGTAGCTACTATAGAAATTATTTTTACTAAGAGAAACAGAAATTTACTTTAGTTTTTAACCGGATTAAACTAGAATGTGTTTCATATATTTTAGTGTTGGTATTTGACTTGAGTAAAATGCTAAGGTTTTCTACCCAAGTCTATAGTTGGGTAAAATTATTTACCTGGATTGTTTTTAAGTCCAAGTGACAACAAAAAGTAAATTGTACATAATATAAGGCAAAGAATATTTAGGTTAAAGTCGGAATTTGACATAAAAGCTTTGAATTCAATCAGCATTTTAGGTTAATGTTCAATCAATTTCATAAGGTAATGTTCCAAAGCTGCAATTAATTGTGTTGTAGCATTGAAGCAACAAGAAGCTACAAACATTCTATATTGGTTAAAACATGGAATCCAGTTTCATGCAATTGCTGAAATTCGTGTGGTTTCTAAAGCCTCTGTTAGCCATGCTGTTCGAAATATTGATGATAAACCAATAGGCACCAGCCAAGTATTTTATATTTCTGACCATGTTTCTTTTGCATATATCTTTAAAACTGTTTATTTTCGAACATACACCTTGTGTATCGAACTGTGCTATGAGTCATTTATTGCATCTGCAAGAAACTCCAAAGAAGGCTATCAGGATTGTGGAGTTTATAAAGTCTGGGATCTTAACTTAACATCTTAGACTGTCTAGCTCATGTTAAGTATTAATAGAATTAAAATTTAAGAATTAAAAAAATGCAAACACTGCAGACACAGATTTTACATACTTAGGGAACCCATCTTGACTTGATTGAACATTGCCAGACTTACACACATATTTAGAATGAAAGTGGAATCACACAATATGCAATTGTTTAAGTCCTCCGGTGGATTCTGTTCGTACAAATCAATTCCACCCTTAAGCTGCAAATTAGTGTACTATGATATACTCACGGGGTCTTTTACACCTTTCAGCAGAAGACACTAAATTTAACTGAAAAGTAGCTATAGCTCTATTTTCGAGAGTTGGACTTGACAGGTTTGCGACTAACCTTGGAACTACAGTGGGATATTGCTGATCATCTGACAAGAATATAAGCTGAGCCATGTTCACAAGGGTACATAGCCTATAATTAACACATGATAAACAACATCAGAACAGCTAGATAAAGAAGGAAATGTGCAGCAACATTAATACAAATAAATGCAATTTGAAGCCAAGAGGAAAGGGATACAACAAACTCTAATGCTGAATCAGTATCATACTCTTGATTACCATTGCAGCGGTGCTGTAACACACGCTTATTTTCCCGATCGCAATGCTATTGTCAGGCCCCACCTCTCAAAAACCATGGGATAGATAACGAACATAACACTAAAAATAGCTACTTTAATGCAAACGATGCACTTTTGTTATTTTGTTTGGCTCAGATTTCTCCAGATTTCAAAACTGTGAATTTAATGATTTTCTCCTATATGAAACTGGAAAAATCTTTAAAGGGTATGCGTACCCCCAGAAAAAAAGAGCACTGTATATATACTTTGCCAATTTAAATCCAGAGCTCATAGTATGGTAACTAGACTTGGAACGTTTATACAGGGATTGAAGAGTGTGACATGTACCCAGTATTACTGTAGATGTAGATGTAGATGTAGATATCCCGTCCTGTAGATCCTGTGTTGAGCGGGGCTCAAGGATAAAGAACACGTCAGATAAAAAAATACACGTATGTTATAACAATAATATAGGCCTACAGAAACTGCAAGCTGCCAAATTTATCCAAGCTGGAAATATTCCTCCAAATTGTAGAAGGTACGAGTTATTAAAAATTCCTTGATAGATGTTTTGAAAGGTTTGCTCTTTCTTTGAATACATAATAATATAATGTTGTTTGGAAGCTTGTTATATATCTGTACTGCAGAATAATAAGCACTCTTCTGAAATAGTTTTAACGAGTTATTTGCTCTGTGTAGATCATTCATGTTTCTGGTAGTACGTCCATGTACACTAAAATTAGTTTGAAATTTATCAATATTATCCACTACATAACAGAGTATATATATATATATATATATATATATATATATATATATATATATTACTTTACTGTGTATGGACAGTCACTCCACAGCATAAGCAGTGCGTGACCCGAGTGCATCAACCACAGCCGAAGATGGTAAAAGGGCAATTTATTTACATTCATATAGAAGATAATTTATTTGACCGTGCCTTGGCTATAAAATCAATATGGAACGTGTTCAGTTTTATTTCTACCTATTATACCTGAGCACATTCTTTTTGTCACAGTGTGATACACTCCCTCACCTCTTCCGATAGTGATCCTAACAGTTTATTGTATGAACATAATGATATTGCCTAATGATAATTACGTAAAATCGTTTCTTGATAAATTAAGATAACTTAGTTCCTTCTCGTTTGGTATTTATCAGTGATGCATTTCGACATCCATAAATGCTATCATTAGTCCTATATTGTATTGACGATAGTAAAAATAATAAAATTAGTAGAGTCCTTATTATGTACTTTAATTTTACGATGGAAGCAATAACCTGTTTGTATGATGTCAGGAACAACTTGCCTGTAATTTATGAGCACTGGAAATGCAGTGATCTATATTAATTCGATTGCTGTCTGTAGGCTATAGGACAACTGGAGGTTTGCAAAAAGGGAAGTTGTTATTGATGATATTTGTGTGTGTGTAATCATACATTTTCTCCAGTATTAAATTTGATACATTTTCTTTAAGTTTGCAAGATTTCCATAGAAATTCCCATGCTTAACACAGACTTATTTTCTTCCAATGTATTTAAGTGTGCTCTTTATAACTCTTTTTAAATTTCCTTGTAGTTTAACCTTCATGTTTTATTTAGATTTCAGTTTATAAACCCCATTGCTATAAATAGAAAATCATGTATGCCTACTTCCAGTATGTTTGTAACAGTTTTATTTTACTGCACGTATGGACACGATAATGCGATTAAGATTTTAATAGTTACATATAATGACAAAATGACTATAAGAGAGTGTACAGATTTTCAATTGAGCATAATGGTGGATTAAAATATATAGTGAAGAATACAGGTATGACGATCAGTACCTACCGTTTTCGTGAATTGATAAACTGAAAATAAATGACATCTAGAACTGAACAATTTTAATCACAAAATGAATTTTTTTTTTGTTCAGGGAAACTAGTGACAAAAAACTAGTTACAATTTTAGTTTATTTACAAATAAATTGAAGTTGTTTTGTTTAAGTATAAACAGTCCTCAACAATAACTTGGTATAGCCTAAGGGTAAATTAATACACAAGTGAATGAGAAAAACGTTAATTTTGATCGGAACGAAATTTTCAGTGTGGGGATTGACCCTGTTGCAAGCATATTTCTTCTGATTTCACGAATTGATTCTTCAATAACAGTTTTTAGTTTTAATCAATTGATACATGCAAAGATTTCTACTACTTGCACCCACACAATCATATATTGTAAGCTAATAGTAGACCTTGTGACAACATAAACATAATATAATCAAATTACTCTCACAGTAAGCAGAAATAGGATTTAACCACAAATATTGTTTTTAGTATTCAAATCTTAATATGAGTTCTACGTAGAAAAATCTACGTGAATTTCAGTGGTTTATAATAATAAGATGCAATAAATCTGATACAGTTTTAAATTAATGTTGACTGAGTTAGTATTCTATTAAAAACGTATTATGTTAAAACGTAATTTGAATAAGACACTAACGCTAAACTTGAGAATAAGGTGACCGCCGTCACACCGGGCCGTACCGAGTGGGACCAAGTCTACAATGTCGCCAATATTGATGTAGATGTAGATGTAGATATCTCGTTCTGTAGACCCTGTGTTGAGGCCGATTGTGTTACATGCCAATTGAATTCGGCAGATAAACGACTGTTGTAGCGATGTTTTATGAAAATATGTGGAAAGGTAAAAAAGCTTCTGCATTAAGAATTCTAGGTCCGTGACAGGTTATGTTAGGTTAGGAACAGTCATGTTAGTTTAGCAGCAGTATTCTACATAGCGCGGGGTTCGTGCCATGTAACGATGTTTTACGAAAGGCGTGGAAGGGTATAAAGGCTTCTAGAAGTAGTGACAGCCAAATTCTAGATCAGTGACAGGTTATGTTAGGTTAGGAACATTTATATTATAATTCGCCATATTCGGGAACATAAATCATATAAGAAAAAATATTTAGGAAATTGCACATTGTGTACAAAAGGAACTTGAATAAGGCTGTATTAGCGTCAAATTCACCGATTATACGTTGAATATATGATATACAGAAACGGAAAACGCATCTGAAAACACATTTCTACAATCTTAGGAGCAATATACTGAATAGCGCGGGGTTTATTATGTCTCACATTGAATCTCTACTCCAGGGTCGGGAACGAAGGCACTGAAGGCGCGAAGTTACCCTCCCTCTCGTCCCCACTACTCATTTCAGCAGCGAGGTAATGACAACTAAACCGGTTGACTCAGGGACTAGTCGCATGGCAGCAATCCTGTTCAGTGCTGGCTTGTGTGCAACATGAGTGAACGAAGAGTATTTAATCGGGACTGGGAGAACAAGTATTTTTTTCCTTGAAGATGATAAAGCACAGGGTTTGATATGTCCTACTATTATTGACTACATTACAAGCTTTACCATCAGGAGGCATTTCAATTCGGCTCATGTTGGAACCTAAGGCGAGGTTCTAAATTACCAACAGAAGTGTTGATCTGGGCAAAAGTTTGGAGAAACGGTTGACAGACATTATTCATTTTCCCTTGCCAAGGACAAAACTACTGAAAATGAAGATACTGCTCAACTTGCTGTGTTTATAAGACGTGTAGATACAGAATTAGCTGTGATCGAGGAACTGCTGGATATTTATTCAATGAAAGATCACGCACGCGGTGAGGATTTTTTGAGGCAGTTATGATGATAGCGTGAAAGTTTAAGCTTGAATGGGACAAGTTGGTCTGCGTAGCTACAGATGGGGCTCCAGCAATGGTGGGAACAGAAATGGGTCTAATAGTGAGACTGCGAAAATTCCTTTGAAAAAATGGATTTCCCTGTAATAGCTTTGTAGCCATTCACTGCATTATTCACAGGGAAGCACTGTGTGCAAAATCAACTACTTTGAATAACGTAATGGATGTCTTTGTTAAGATTGTGAATATAATCAGAGCGCATACTCTGCGGCATAGACAATTTCAGGAAATTTTGATACTCTCAGATTCCGAATACTTGGATTTGCTATACTTCTGCCAGGTAAGATGGCTAACCAGAGGCAAAATGTTGCAAAGAATGTTTGATCTACGGAAATACTTAGGGCAAACAACCCTAATTTCGCAGTAGGGCCTACTCCTAATTTCGCAGTACCTTTTTATTTTATTTACTGCAAAATCAGGAACAGTAATGGAAAAATAAAAAAAATGAATAAAATAGAAGAGAAGATGCCCTCTATGATGAATAAGATGAAATATTTCCACTACTGTTCCCAATTTTGCAATAAATAAAATAAAAAGATACTGCGAAATTAGTGGTACTGCGAAATTAGGCATGTTTGCCATACTTTCCTAGCAACCAAAGGGATTGCAGTTCTAGAACTTAAAGATGATATTTTTGTTTGTGATTTAGCGTTCTTAAGCGATTTCACGGTTCACGTAAATGAAGTTAAACACAACACGATTGTACATTTAAGTTTTAACAGACTGTGTGAAAGCATTCAATCAGAAATTAAATATGTGGCAGAGCCAAATAGAAGAGAATAAATTGCACCATTTCCCATGATATTTTGGTGGGCTATGACGAACTGCAATATTGGAATCAATTAACCCTCAAAGCAGAACACCATTGCGCAGTTCAGGAAAACTTGGTTTGGATTTATACAATTCACTGCCGAAAACATTTCCCAAGCTGCGCCTTTTTGCAAGTAAATTACTGGCCATGTTATGTACTACTTATCAATTTGAACAACTTTTCAGCCTATTAACCTTGAACAAGAGCTTGCTGGGCAGTCACATTTCTTATGAATATCTACGATGTGTTCTATGTTTAAGTTCATCGAGTTTGCAGTCGGATATTAAAAAGATAATATCTGCAAAGAGACTTAAAAAGATGCCAACTGTCTAAATTAAAACAGTGCCATTAAGAATACGCCAATATGTAACAATGTACCTTTAAATAGTTTCACTACACTATTCAGCTAAATTGTGACGGTTATTTTGAGAATTACGGTGTAGAAACCACTTAAATGCCACTAGTAACATAAGGGAAATAAGTAGAACTAGTTAATAAATAATGTTAATTGTATAGACCTGCTTCTCTGAGCTGAAGGCTTGGCTAGAATATTAGAACTGTGCTTCAACGTTGCCATTGCGTCTTTCCTCATGGTACCTAGTTGTCCCATTACAGCTCTTTGTGCCTTCCTTGCCAACTCTTCAGCAGTTCAAGAAATATTAATTTCATTACTTAAAAGATCTCTCCTCCAATATCTGAGGTACCGCCATTGTGGCATGCGTCACGAGTATGCCTACCTCTCAGGTGGAAGGAATGGGGATGGGGCGAGTGTAGGGGTAGAGAACTTCGCACTCTCAGTGCATTGCTTGCCAAGCCTGCTCTACTATAATTGAAAGCAATGTAAATAATAAAAAAATGTCAGCAGAAATCTACTGGAGAACTGAACTTGAAATAATTAATCATTTAACAAGCGTGAGTACTTTAGGTTGAATTATAATCACAAAACAGTAATGACATATCTCGATTTAAGTATATTCGAAGTAAAATTTTATGCTTACTTATTAAACATGAATATGAATGAATGAAGTTTTATGATAAGGAATTTGATTAGGTTAGAATTTTCACTTAATGTTTGCCATGAGGTCAAATTGTTCAAGATTAAGGAATTTCATCGACTCACCCATTTCTATTTAGTTTAAAGCCAAGGATTATTCCAGTGTAGCTAGGCACAGACATTTCCTGTCACTTAATCTTATACTCTATAAAAACTACTAGTAAGTTGACAATACCATGGAGTTCTCACATGCAGGCATCTTTCCTATCGAAGTCCAAGGCTCACAAAGGGAAACCGGAACTTGCTGATACTGCTCAAGTCAAATTATGCAACTAGCGATATTATCATTCAACAAAGAAAACCACGTAGTCCTGAACAAACATCACTAATTAATATTATAATGTCCAAGTAATTTAAAGACAAACGCTTGACATTCTAATACCAACGAAATTGAAGAATAATTCAACGAAACATTAATAAAAGGATCTAACTTGACTACCCGCGACCGATCGATATAAGACGTAGCATTGATTGTACAATGATTTTTTTTGTATCACTCCTGGTAACCAGATCGAGAAATGCGTGAAGATTATATAAAGACAATAAAGCGTGCAGAGTGCCAAAGAAACCCCACTCCAAGTATTTTTAACCTCTTTCTCCATGTTATAACAGGCATGTTGAGAATTCAACTTGTGCCGAAAAGAAATATGGAGTCCAGCTAAGCGCGGAGCAACTGGACTAAACAAATGTTGAAGAATTTTGGGGTTTATTGTTTTGGATTTGAATATTGGTCATATTGTGTTTTATGGAGTAAGACTGTAGGTTACAATTTCATAATGTAGGCCTAAATAGTAAACTATCAAGTAGTTCAAGTAATAGATGATAAATAAAGCATACGAATAACATAAATATTGACAGTTAAAAACCTAGAAAGTTTATAAAAACTAAAATGCACACAATGCAAGTAATCACCCAATTCTCTGCAGGGCGGAGGGTTCGAAAGCTTATACCAAATCACTAGGGACCGGATTTTTAGGTTTTTAAAAACACTGTTTTAGGTTTTCCATTAGGTTTTTTTTTGTTTTTTTTTTTGTCCAAAATATAGTTTTTGGGTAGAATAATTGGCTTCATGAATTTGAATGTGCTACATAGGATTCAATACATAATACCTGTAAAGTTTAACTTAACAAAATTGACTTAAATTTGTGTAAACTTGCTTTAGGAAAATAGCATATTATACAATTGAAGAAAGAAAGCATAAACAACCAAAAGAAGCAGTGAAAATAAAGATTGCCTTGTCACGTAGCGAATGGCTACGTGCATAATAGACGATAGCAAACCATTTCTAAACACAGGAAGGGTTTGGGAGACTTCGATTAATCGATATTGAACCCTGTTATGACTATCGATACTGCCCTGAATTTATTTTGAATTACAGAAAAAAGAGAAGTGCGCATGCGCCGACGGTGAGTCGACGGGAGAAGAGCTGATCCCAAAAAGACAGTAGGAGTACGTGCCTGACTACGAGAGAGAGAAGTTGAAAAGGCAGAAGGGAGAAGACGAGATTGGGATGTGTGACAGCGGTAGAGGCGTTCTGGCATGATGGTGTGTCAGACTTTCATCTAAGGAAATTCTGGTTGTGAACTTCCTTGACACGACTATATGGAGATAGTCCTTAATCAGAAGAATACACCAAGTCGGCCAGTACGAGACACCGCTACAGCGAACATCAGCTGTGAGAGTGAGTCGTGACTGCTCGCTCTGAATAAGAGCAGATATGGACATCAGGAAGTAATGGAAGACAACTCAGGATCGGAGGATAAGTTGGACATCACTGGTTGAGTATAATCGTCTAGACTTTTTCTTATTGTTTGGGGAGTGAGAAAACTGAGATATTCCTTTTTTTAAGGATGGTTTCTAAGTCATGTATGGCGATTAGACGCCGTATGGTATGATAGAAGAATAGAATAGAAATATAGAAGTGAGAATTCTAGAAGTAAAGTGGTGAAATCCAGTAATCTAACTATTTTCTATTTCTGGTCTAAGTTAATTATAAAAGAGCAGTCAAGAGCCTAACCGTTGAATGCCACAGATAGATCTCTTCACTTTGGGGTTTTATGGGTGATTGTCCCACGAATGAATACATAGCTAGGGGTAATTGGTGATGCTCATAGAAACTTTGTTATTTTTGAGACAGGACGCGAGGGGAGTAAGGAAGAAAGGTAATTAAGGGGCATGCTTAGTACTTCTTACGAGGGCCCCTCCCACTTGGGTTTCTTTCAGGTGACGGGTGACTATCTATAAATAGATTTCATGCTGGCCTGTAATGTTAAGTTATGTTTTTTATAGAGATTTATCTACAAGCGAAGGTGTATGGAATATGGTAGAGGGGGATAAGAAGTGGAAAGATTGAAGGGCAAAAGAAGGCCTACGAGTGGTAGTGCATTAGGTGTGTACCATTGGAAAATTTACATGTTAGGGTAGAAGTAGAAGTCACTAAAGGGGTTATAGAGAAGCTTACTAATCTGGGCGTGAATTAGTTTCAGTTAGAATTCTAGGGAATTTAGAGACAAAAGAAGATTGGGTGCCCATGCTGAAGAGTAGTAACTTAAGAAGTAGGAAAACTAGAATAACCACCAAGTGAATTAAATCAATGGTATAAGCTGAAGGGAACTCTACTTAAAGAAAGAAAGGGGTTAAAAGATAATAGCTGATGATTGGTCAGGTTAGGAAGAGGTGAGTGAGTTGAAAGATAACAACAAATGATTGGTTAGGTTAGAAAGAGGAGAATAGGTAATTGTGAGTAGTGTACTGATGATAAGTAGTTTATTAGCAAGTACTAGAGATTGTAAGGGTGAGGTGAGGGAACGCCGGAAGTATCCCGAATCAAACAAATAAAATCTGGTAGTAGACAAGGCCTATACCAGTAACATATAAAGAAAAGAAATTTATGAAAGATTGTGAAGGCCATCGATGTTGGAGGCGAACAACGGCCCCACGTGCCTCTAGGAGAGAGTGTCAGGGACCTCTGACGTCGATTTACAAAATTTTATTTTTGTTTGCGGCCCATTAATATTTTCCCGGTTGCAGGAGAGGAGTCAGATTGTTTGTAACTCAAGATCTAGACGCCGCTCCTGTATCGGTGGTCTATCGCCACAGTCACTCTGTGGGTATAGGCCTAAACTTCTATTTCTTTCTTCATGAGACTGTCTTTTCTATCTATCTTTAAATACAATTCTTCATGGAATAAGCTGACTAATAGACTAATATAGGAGACATAGGTGGGATTATTGAGTGTAATCTGTAGAGTAAGGACTGGATTATGAATTGAAAACCTTTATTTATTCAAGAAAAAAAAAACCCAGTATAATATATATATTGAACTATCCTGAAGTTGCAAATGTAAATGACTACACAAGTCAGTAGTAAATTAGAAGAATAATACAAGACGTTCTAGTAGATACCTGAAAAAAAAAGGAAAGAAAATTAAAGTAATTAATTAAGGGTTTGTTATTGTTGAACAGAGAACGTACTTATATAGTTAAAATTGGGTATACTAACCTTGAATAATCAAATATTATCCTACCAATAAAAGTGTTGAATGGTTAATGTAGTGTAAATGTAATTTATTGTATATAAGATTGTTATTGTTGAAAAAGGAAAAAAAAATAATATATTAAATAAATTATGGTTATTGTTATGCAAAGTAAATTAACGTGAAGTTCAGATTTTTGACCCTTATCCTTGTAATGGTTTGAGAGTCGCTGATTTTGTGCTAAGTTACATACTTTGGTAGTGAGTATTGAAAAAGGAGAAAAAGAAGAAGCAGAATAAAAAAAAACGAAAGGTAAATCCGAACCCAACTCCCGTCTCCACTGTTAATTTAAAAGCTAGTCGAGGGGCATGTAGGTACATAGCCTGTGTATCTATAATTTAATTTGTGACTGGGCTGATACATAACAAAAAAAAAGAAAAGAGGAAGCGTATTGATGATGGCGCCCGTTAATAGAAATTTTCATCAATATTATCAAAACTGGGTAATTTGTTAAAAGAGAGAGAAAGTAGACTAAGAGTAGGAAATTTGCAATCACCCGGTGACAAAGGTAGTCGTACTGAACGTTGGAATGTGGACTATGCAGGCAGTGTTATGATGACACGACAGGTGTATGAGTGACCTTGTTTTGTAGGAGTTCAGTAAACTTATATACTACGATTGAGAATAATCACATATTAGTCGTCACAGATTTTGGCGAAGAATTTTGGCGAAGATTTAATCCAAGAAGTTAGGGAACTTTATAGTATAAAGTAAGAATAGCCCGTCACAGCCTCACATTTCCTGATTACATTGTATCACTAAATATCTTTCAAGATTCTCAACTGCGAAGTTCTTCCCGTTATCTCTTAGTTAATAGTTAGTACTGTATCTAGACTAGAGGTGTACATATTCTGATTTTAGCTTGCCTGCCCCTTTGAAATTCTGCAACCAGTCACAGCTTTTAACTTGCTTGACTTGAAAGCAAGCCAGATTACAACGATGATAAGAAATACTGTCGCTATGAGTCATAAGCTCTTCATAACTTGGTGGGTTGCTCAGGACCTAAGGAAACTGCAAGGCCTGGCGGAAAGAATATGAAACTGGGTATAGCAGTCCACTGGTAAGTCGTGCAGTTACGTAGTTGAGGAACTTCAGATGTATTTAGAGAATTTTACCCTGAAGGAAGCCG
This sequence comes from Ectobius pallidus, assembly GCA_964059195.1. Lineage (NCBI taxonomy): Eukaryota > Metazoa > Arthropoda > Insecta > Blattodea > Ectobiidae > Ectobius > Ectobius pallidus. The sequence goes on from CAXKWD010000001.1 coordinate 94,321,506, forward strand.
AGGAGAAACTAAAATGTGGACAGTTTGAATTAATTATCAATGAACAAAAGTACTAGTCCGGCATGGGAAAAATTTTAAAACATTTTCGAGAAAACATCATAAAATCATTAATAACAATAACAAAAATCCCTTTAGGCAAGCCTACAAGCTGAGGTAGATTTCGAAGTGCTTTTGTTTTAATTTACTGTCGCTGCGTAGCACTCTTCTTCTTTAGCCTTGGCATGACAAACCCGCAATAATAACTGCAAAAAAGAGGAAAGAGAACTTTTTAAAACATTCAAATCTCGCCTTATATGAGAACTATCAAGAAACTAGTTATTGATTTGTAGAGTACTCATCAAGAGCTTTTCAACGATACCCCACAAGACGTAGTTTCGAAAATTTCGAATTTCCATCCCCATACCCCCACCCCCACTCGTACTCCCAAAACCCCCGAATCGTTGGTGTCACTGTGAACTCCATAAGGAGTACTCTAATTTATTCAATCAAAGTTTTCCTCTATACTTCATAGGGGCCGAGATATAAATGTTTTAAAATTTCAACCCCCTCCCCCTCCCACCCCCTTAGGCCAATTTTGCTCATTAACGAACTTGTCTGAACTATTGGGCCTAGAAATAACTTAATAAAATTTGATTCAAATATCTTGAAAATTACGGCCGCTAGCGTGTAAAGATATATATGCATATATATAAATATATATATATACATATACATATACTGTATATAAATATAAATATCACAATTTTTTTAACAGGCGGTGGTTTCGTACTTAGGGAGGCATGAAACGTAACGATATGAACGAATTTTTTGAAAGTCATTAGGTAGATTTTTCTTCGAAATCTTCCTAATAATAAAAATAATAATTGTGTTAAGACGCTAATACGATTTTTAATACTTTATCCACCTTTTATTTATCTGCATGGTGAATTTCTTCTACCAGCATGTAGAAAAGCAAGAAAGTATTACCTACACTCAGCAACTTACAGTTGTTTAGCTGATAGGAATGTCGCAAGCTTATTCTGACTTGCCTAGGCTGGGTTTGACCTGACCCATCGGGCTTAAAGAAACCTGCCTGCTTCCTAGCTATGACGCTGGCAACTTGCTTGCCTGGCGTTCAAGCGGGTTTGGGCAAGCTAAAATCGAGATTTGTACACCTCTGATCTAGACCACGGGTGCGCAGCTGTGGCACATTGTGCCACTGTGCGGTGGGATAATGTCTCCCACTACAGTCGACCTTGACGTCAGATGTGACACTGAACATGAAGAGCAGGTTTCATACGTCACAGTAGTGGATGGGGACAAAAACGTTTCCCCTCAGTTGCTCAGGTATGATCTAGACACTACCCTTCTCAGGATTCGAATCCGATGTTTCGATTACTTTATGGTTGGATGTGGATAGTGTGAAACTGGTTATTTTCCTTTCTTCCGTTGTTAGGCATGCTAACCGCACAACAGATCAACTAGGGACGCAATCTTCCCCCTTTTTTAGAAAGGAAAATAACACTTACGTGTTTCTGCCAGGCTTGACAAAATATTACTTTGCCATCTGTAGTGAAATTCAGGTCGTCGCCAATCCACTGCCGTAATAAATTCGATTTAATTTGTTTCGGCATAATTAACACGTCTTCTTAAAACTCACAGTGTGACCACTCAGTATGAATAACAAGGAAGCACTAAAGGCAAACAAGCGCTTTAAAACACAGAAATCTATATCCTTGTTCATACACGGTAACAATGGTTGTTCGTAGGAATATTTTAAAAGGAATATGCCAGTACTCTTACGCCTCCTCTCTTGATACTGTCCATCCTAGACGACAATGGGTTGAACGAAACGCTGGTTTTATTAATTTCAACCCGATAAAAAATTATTGTCCCCGCAAAATATCGATTTCTCAACTGACAAACAAAAAAGACAAAGAAGTAGCCTAAATTAGATATTTTAGGTTTTATTTCACGTTTAGGTATATTTAGGTTTTTATACCCCATTTAGGTATTTTTAGGTGCCGCAGAATTAATGTGGGTGAATCCTATGGACATAATTCGAAAAAGTGTATGAGCGCTTTTTGTTTTGGAAGCAAGGAAAAAAATACGTAAAAACCTAAGAATCCGGTCCCTACAAATCACTTATTCCAATATGTAACTATGCTATCAGTTGAAATGCTTAATAGTATAACGCTGCGATTAATGTAAGAATACTTCTTGGCCGTTCAAGATATGTAAGCCTCAAGTTATAGACATGGACGATTTACAATGTCCTGTGTAGTACATGATTCTTAATACTGTAAAAATATAGAAGACGAGTTATTTCTACATTTTGTTTCTTTCTATTCGTTGCCAGCAAGATTTATTTATTGACAATACGTCCATGACTTTTTCTACTGACATGCTTTAGAGCAGGCCTTTCCAACTCGAGCTCTTGGCGCTGGGGCGCACCACCGCAGCACTCCATATCACCGGTGCCCTCATGTTCATCCCCACGTAGCGGCCAGTGCGACTGTATGTGTGCGTCAGAGACTACAATGGGTAACTGACCTCGCTTTCTTGGTGGATATAAGTTCTTATTTAAATGATTTAAATATTTAGTTTCAGTCCACCGCTGTGGCTCAGGGGATGCGTTCAATCCTCTCACGCAGCGGGCCCGAGTTCGATTCCTGGTCGGGACAAGTTACCTAGGAGGGGTTTTTTCTGGGGTTTTTCCTCACCTTTGAGACAAATGTCGGGTAACTTTAGGCCCTTGTGGTCCCCAGATATCATCTGGCCGTCATTCTCATCTTCATCCCATTCTCGCCTTGTTTGGAGTGAGTGCGTGTGTGAATGGTGTGTCTCGTTCTATGTGTTCGTGTAGTCTCGGAGGTGGCCCCGGCATTGGGCTGATCACTCATCCGGGGAGGCCCTCCATGTCCTTGTCTGGTCAAAAAAGTATTTAATCCCTCTCCCGACAGGTCGCGGCCCTGTAAGGCCCGGGCGGCTTGGGTCGCTTAAATCCTAAAAGGGAGAGGTGAAACTACGGTAAAGAAAGAAAGAAAGAATATTTAGTTTCAAGGGAGAAATTAGTTAATTGGCACCATATGTGACAGAATCAAGGCTTTCAAAATGCAGAGTTTATTGTTTCAAGATCAGCTAAAGCCGGACATTTTGACGATTTTACTTCATTAAAATCATTGGATTGTCTATTTACGAAATCTTGGAAAGTATCAGATGTCGTTACAGAATTTGCACGATGAATTCAATGCCCGATTCAAAGAAAGTAATGATATGGTACCTCAACTTGAAACATTTATGACGTCATTTTCAGCGCGTCCTGAAAAATCACTATCATATTTCCAAACAGAGCTGATAAAACTACAGGTGCAACTGATGTTCCAAATATGAATTTAAATAAAAGTAAAATCAGGAACTCTGTCTGATGTTGCCCTAGAATTTCCACTGCCAAATCGATTGTACCCAATATTGGTAAATTAGTTGCTGCAAAACGATGTTGACAATCGACTTAAATTCTAAATGTACACAAAGGCAAAACACAATATATGTATAGAATAAATGGGGTGTTTATGTGTTCACAAAATTGTTATTAATATTATTGTTTTCGTAAGCTGAGTGCTGGCTAGACCTGTGGAGCTGCCTCTGGTGCTACACCGGTGCTGCTGCCGGGGCCGGCCTGCGTCGTGGCAGCACCTCAGTTGGAAAGACCTGCTTTAGAGTATTAAAGACTATTGAAGGCTTTTCAGGTCAACCTACGTGCAGCCTAAGATTTCTTCTTCCTTCGAAAGATTTAAGTATTGACATTTATCTATAAAAATACAAATCAGGCAGCATGCTCGACAAATACTTACTGATTCTAAGCAAATAACTGTTTTCATCTGAAAATAAGTATTTAAAATATTTAAAACGGAGTCTGAATTACTAATTACTACAGAAAAATTGCAAGTAAAACTTAAGTTAGTAATAATAGACCAGAAACCTTTAACATTTTACAATCACTACCTTAATAAGAATACTTAATGTACTTTTCTAACTGTACTGGCTCATGAAATCTCAATTAAAGTCACTTTTTCCTCCTAGCTTAGGAAGAGTGTTCCAATAAAATAAAAACCACTCATTTTCTTTAGATAATTATAATTGAAACTTCGTTCGCAAACACTGTGTCCAAAGCACAATAATAAATACCACCCTTCTTGACAATTTAGACAAATTTGCATATATTATTATACAGCTGTAAGGAAGAACCATACAAATGTAAACAAAAATGGGAGAAGTTCATCGGAATTATAATCTAAAATATATGTACATTCTAGACCAGGGGTTCCCAACCAGGGGGTCGGTCGACAAGAATTTTAACTTTAACTAAACAAACACACAGATACATACCATAATTAACAAGAATAACAGAACAGTGTGAATTTACATTTTATAATATTATAAATTGTAACTATATTTTTCCTGTCATATTAAATAGTAATATCTTGTCCTCAACACGTTTATAACAATTTGGAATACCAAATACGATGTACGAGTGATCTGCGTTGCGCTCTGTCAAACATAAAACCTAATATCTCAGAGCTGGTGAAAGCAAAATAGTGTCAATCATCTCACTAATATTGAGTTTTTAACTCTACATTGGACATTTGTGTTTCAACATTTAACTTTTTTATGAACTTTACTGAGACTCAAATAAGAATCACAATAATTAGATATGCATTTTCGTGTTTTATATGAGCGTGTGTGACAGTAAAAGCATCACAGGATAAAAAAAAGAATAATAAAAGAGGTTAGCAATATTAATTTTATTTTTACAAGTATTATAGGGATTTTTTAAGGTACAATAATACTGAAAATCACGTTTTTAGGTCTTCTTCTCCCCATCACTATCAAAGGGGGCGTGAGGATTTCGTGATATTCCAAGGGGGGCGTCAGCTGAAAAAGGTTGGGAACCACTGCTCTAGATCTTAAGAAAGCATGGGAAACGTTCGGCATGGTCTCAGATGCAGTGAGCCACCCACCAGCATGAAGACCTCGAACTAAGTTAATTCAAAATTCATTACCAGATGAACCCTTGAGACTAGCTTCATTAGCACGGAGACCTCCATATCAATAATTGGAGGAACAACAAAGTTGTGTTCGTAAATACGAGTATAAATTGTGAGAAATGAAACATAAGCTCCTATGTGAAACTAGTCCGTTGCCACGCCCTTTCCGATTTTCTCATAACTCTCCCTCCTCTCCCTATATATACTCAAAGAGTATACCGTTCCAATGTCTAATTTACTATGTAGTATCTATGAAAATAAAGTATCGAGTAACCATAAGTAAGTGTCAACAATACATATGCATCCAAACACTCAAGATCTACAAAAAAGATTCAACAACGGAACTACAGGCAACCAACTCCTGGGAAGTAAATAGACAGTTGTGTAGGTGTACTGTGAGGAATACAGCAAATTAACATTTTTTACCACAAAAAGTGACAAGCTGTTTAGGGAATGTGTCGAATAAAGTCTAGGCATTTTTTTTGCTATACACTACGTATACGACGAACCTAACAAAGATAAAAATTGTATAGCCTAAGGGGATAAGACATATAGGCCTGTCACCATACGAACTAATAGAATATTTTAAAGCTGACCGAATGGATGCATTATATATATATATATATATATATATATAATATACTAGCATGTGCCCGCAGCTTCGCCTGCGATAATTATTTCAGAAATTAAAAATTAAAAATCAAGAGCATAATAGTTAATTCATTATATTTATTAAAATCTAAATCACGTGGACTACATACCACGATTAGATAGCGTCGCCTAATAAAAGCGACCTCTGATTCGAATTTCTTGGCCCAGAAAACCCCTGTATAGTGAGTTTCGTCCAAATCGACAATGCTTGACCATATTTAGGCCTTTATTGATTATCCCTCTTCCGTGTAGGTTGAAAATTTCATAACTTATGTCTGCGGGCCTTGTCATTCTAAACAAATGATCGTCCAGGATGGACTCACAAAATCATGCGATCGTCCGCGATAATTAGCCTATTTTAAAAATTAAAAATTAAGAGCATAATAGTTAAATCATTATATTTATTAACACCTAAATCACGTGGGCTACATACCACTATTAGATAGCGTCGCCTGGTAAACGACCTCAGATTCGAGTTCCCTGGCCCAGAAAACCCCTGCATAGTGAGTTTCGTCCAAGTCGAACAATGTTTGACCATAGTTAAGCCTATATTGAATATCCCTCTTCCGTGTAGGTTGAAAATTTCATACGTCTGCGGGCCCTGATATTCTAAACAAATGAATCGTCCAGGATGAACTCACAAAATCAAGCGATCGCCCGCGATAAAGATTTCAAAAATTAAAAATTAAGAGCATAATAGTTAAATCAATATATTTATTAACACCTAAATCACGTGAATTACATACCACGATTAGATAGCGTCGCCTGGTAAAAGCGACCTCAGATTCGAGGTCCTTGGCCCAGAAAAACCCTGTATAGTGAGTTTCGTCCAAATCGAACAATGTTTGACCATATTTAGGCCTATATTGATTAGCCTATCCCTCTTCCGTGTAGGTTGAAAATGTCATATGTCTACGGGACATGACATTCTAAACAAATGAATCGTCCAGGATGGACTTACAAAATCAAGCGATCGCCCGCGATAATTATTTCAAAAATTAAAAATTAAGAGCATAATAGTTAAATATTATATTTATTAACACCTAAATCAGGTGAATTATATACCACGATTAGATAGCGTCGCCTGGTAAAAGCGACCTTAGATTCGTGGTCCTTGGCCCAGGAAACCCCTCGTCGCTTGGTAAAGGCGACCTCAGATTCGAGGTCCTTGGCCCAGAAAAACCCTTTATAGTGAGTTTCGTCCAAATCGAACATCGTTTAATCATATTTAGGCCTATATTGATTATCCCTCTTATAATAATAATAATAATAATAATAATAATAATATTGAAGTGTTATTGTAGTATAATAAATAACTACTACAGTTTTACACTCACATTTATTTGTGTTCTTTCGTATTCAGATTACTGCGACTATCTTCGCCGTAACTTTATTTAACAATGTCAACAGTTAAAAAAAACAAAAGAGGGAAACAGAACACTGAGGGCTGATTTTTTATTATGAATTTCTGTTTCCTTTATGAGAGTATATTACACAATACACTACACACTCCCCCCCTAGTGACAGCGATAGTGTCCTAGAAACGTGCAGGGAAGTGGACCTTGCGTCCTGATCTGGTGAAATGTCCAGTCACATCAGTACGAGTTTCTTGTTGAGGGTTAGTAACACTATGGGGACCTTCTCCCAACAGAAAAGCTGGTTTCAGGCGGTCCACTGAGATTCGCTTTATTAACCCTCCGATATTAATGTCGAAGAACTTATCAGTTCGACTCTTTACTGGGTAGGGACCGTCGTACGCAGGTTGGAGTGAGGATAATGGAGGTCCATGATGTACGAAAACATGAGAGCAGTCGGCGAGATTTTTGGACACGAAAACAGGTTTCTTGCCATGGGTTGATGTCTGACTTGGTTTAAGTCCTCTTACTGTCTCTTGGAGATGTCTCACGAAGTCAGACTGTGATACGGTAGGCTGGTCGGTGAACAGTTCTCCTGGAAGACGGAGCGGTGTACCATAGACCAGCTCGGCGGCTGAGCGACCCAAGTCTTCTTTTGCCACAGATCGCATGCCCAATAAGACTAGAGGCAATGAGTTTACCCACGATGAGGATTGTAGTAGATGGCATTTGAGTGCTGCTTTCATAGTGCGGTGTTGTCGTTCGATAAGACCATTACTTTGTGGATGGTATGCGGTTGTCCTGATGCTCTGGAAACCTAGGTACTTGCTTAGGGATTTGAATAATTGGCTTTCAAACTGTCGACCCTGATCAGTAGTTATTCTTACAGGAATACCAAATCGTGAAAACCAAGTGGTTATTAGAGCCTGTGCAACAGCCTGTGCTTGGTTTACTATTGGTACAGCTTCCATCCATCTAGAGTATCTGTCTATAGCCGTGAGGAGATATCTGAATCCTTGGCACACAGGTAGAGGTCCAACGATGTCGACATTTATGCGTTTGAATCTGTCGTTGGGAACTTGGGTTTGTCCAACTGGAGATCTAGTGTGTCGATAAATTTTTTATCTTTGGCAGTCGATACATGCTCGTGTCCACTGTTGACAGTCTTTCTTCATATTGGGCCAGATAAATCGTTCAGTGATCATTTTGGTTGTTGCTCTGATTCCTGGGTGAGAAAGACGATGAACAGATGAAAAGGCTTCTTGTCGAAAGTTGCGTGGAATATACGGGCGTATATGCTTTGTTGATATGTCACAGTATAATTGCTTTCTACTATCCGGCAGACTGAGTTTTACTATTTTCATTCTAGGATTCTGTTGCAGTGATTCGAGGTCTTCATCCGATTGTACATCTGCCAAATGATCATAATTTAGAGGTGAGGGAGATTCTATGGTGGCTAAACGTGACAATGTGTCAGCCACGATATTGTCTTGGCGAGCAACGTATTTTATTGTCGTCGTAAACTGTGCAATATACTGTAATTGATGAGCCTATCTGGGTGATGCCTTGTCCAAATCCTGTTGAAAAGCATACACCAAGGGTTTATGGTCCGTGAAAATTACAAAGGACTGGCCTTCTAAAAGATGCTTGAAATGTTTAATGGCGCTATATATTGCTAATAGTTCGCGATCATAAGCACTGTATCTGGACTGTGCTTTAGTGAGAGTTCGTGAGAAGAAACTGAGAGGTCGGGCTGCGCCGTCAGTATCCTGTTGAAGAACTCCTCCTATTGCGACGTCCGACGCATCTGTTACCAAGGAGAGTGGAGCACCGGGGATAGGATGTACCAGGGCCGCTGTGTTGCAGAGGGCTTCCTTCATTGCAGCAAAAGAGGTTTGTGCTTCTTCGTTCCAGTCCAGCAGTTTTGTGCTGTTTTTCTTGTGTCCGCTAAGTAATTTTGAGAGGGGCTGTTGCAGCTTGGCGCATCCTGGGATGAATCTGTGGTAGAAATTTACCATTCCCAAGAATCGGCGCAATCCAGTGGCTGACTGTGGCTCTGGAAAATTCTGAATGGCACTAACTTTCTCAGGTAGAGGCTTCAGTCCTTGAGGACTGATTTCGTACCCTAAGAATTTGATCTGCTGCACACCGAAAATGCATTTGGCAACATTGATGCATAAGCCGTATTCATTTAGTCGTTCACAGAGGATGCGGATATGCTGAAGGTGCACTTTATCGTCTGGAGAAGCAACCAGGATTTCGTCTAAGTAACAAAAGACAAAATCTAACCCTTTGAGTACCATGTCCATGAATATCTTTGAAAGGTCTGTGCTGCGTTTCTTAGTCCGAAAGGCATGAATGGAAATTCAAATAGTCCAAAAGGTGTTGTGATGGCCGTCTTCGGTATGTCCGCTTCTTGTACCGGTATCTGTTGGTACGCACGTACAAGGTCAATGGATGAAAATATGGAAGCTCCATACAGGATGTGGTTGCAGTCGGTTAAAAAAGGTATAGGGTATCTGTCGGGTACTGTGATATGATTGAGTTTCCTATAATCCCCGCAATGCCTCCAATCACCAGATTTTTTCTGAGTTAAGTGCAGAGGACTAGCCCAACAACTTTTCGAGGGTCTACATAAACCTTGCTGGAGCATGAAGTAAAATTCCTTACGGGCTGCTAAGAGTTTTTCAGCTGAGAGTCTTCTAGTTTTTGGCAAACACTGGTGGGCCTTTCGTTTCGATGAAATGTTCAACGTGGTGGCTTGCGATTTTTGTGTTGAGAATGTTAGGTCGCAGAATGTCAGGAAATTCATGTATAATCCGCTGATATCGGTTATTAATTTCCGTTAGCTGGACCTGAAGTTTGTAGTTGTGAGAAGAGGTACCATACGCGGTCAAGTGTGTGTTCCCGTCCATTAAGCGATGTTTAGAACTGTGGACGAGTAAATTGAAATGCGACAGGAAATCGACTCCTATTATTGGTTTACCTACTTCTGCGATTATGATTGGCCAATTGAATGTTCGACGTAAACCAAGCTCAAGTGTCATAAGTCGTTGACCATACGTCTGGATCCTAGTACCATTCGTTGCAAAAAGTTCAAGTTTATTTGGTGACTTCTTTTCACTGTGTGTTGGTGGCACTACAGAGACATCTGCACCGGTATCAATCAGGAACTGGGTTGCTGTCCCTTTGTCACTAATAAAAAGGCGACTCAGCTCTAACCCCTGGCTCCCTGTCGCCGTGGAGAGTTGGGGAACTAGTTTTCCGGTCCGTTGTGAGGTGTAGCTCGGAGAGACATGCTGCATGGCTGTAGACATCTGTATGCCTCCTCGCCAAATTTAGTGTGGTAGTAACATTTCCCTACCTTTGTTGTCTGTCCTGTTTCTGCATTCCTACCTCTGGATCTGGACCTAGACTTTGGTCTACCCTGTCGGCGGCGGTCGGCGAAAACATGCTTACTCAACTCTGCAACATGGAGTGAGAGCTCAGAAACTTGCTTCCTCAGTTCCTCTATTGAGTTGTTCATTGGTTGCGTAACAGAAATAGGAGCAACATGGTACGAGCTTGTGGGTTTTAGCTCCCAAATCTGGTCTGCCATGGTCGACAGTTTCGTCAGATCGTCACTACTCACTGGCAGGATAGCATGCATTTCTCTTGGTAGCCGCTGTAACCATAAAGTTTTAAGAAAATTCTCGCTTACCTTGTCTGAAGCTAAATTTCTCATTTCACAAAGTAATTGCGACGGTTTACGATCCCCGAGTTCCAAGTCTGTCAATATTCGCTGTATTCGTTGCGTTTCACTATCTGCGAAAGTTGAAATAAGACGCTTTTTGATTGCATCATATTTACCGGAAGACGGAGGATTCGTGAGAATATCGGCCACTTGTGTCAGAATTTCTGAGTCAATTGAACTCACCACAGTGTCATATTTAGTTTGGTCCTGGGTGATCTTCGAGTTACGGAATTGTGCTTCAAGTTGAATGAACCATATCCTCGGATCAGGCTTCCAAAACGGCGGAACTTTGATAGATACGCGGGCTACCACGGTTTCTTGGCTTTCCTGAGCAGTTCCAGCTGTAGTCTGCTGTACTTCTTCCATCGGGTCACCACTGAGGTGCCGATGCATCGGGGTCACCACTGAAGTGTTATTGGTAGTATAATAAATAACTACTAAAGTTTTACACTCACATTTATTTGTGTTCTTTCGTATTCAGACTACTGCGACTATCTTCGCCGTAACTTTATTTAACAATGTCAACAGAGAAACAAAACAAAAGAGGGAAACAGAACACTGAGGGCTGAGTTTTCATTATAAATTTCTGTTTCCTTTATGAGAGTATATTACACAATACACTACAATATCAATAATCCTCTTCGGTGTAGGTTGAAAATTTCATTTGTCTGCGTGCCTTGACATTATAAACAAATGAATCGACCAGCGTGAGCTACAACATTCAAGCGATCGCGAAAGTTTCATTTCCAAGGTATGACAAAAATAGCCCAAGCCAACTGTAATTGATTTGACATTGAAATATATTACTGAAAACTGATGCTTCGAAAACGCTTAAAATGCACGTTTTCTGCCCGTTTTTCACTCATAACTCGCGAAGGAAAGCTAAAATTAAAATTCCGGCTTCGAGGTGCACTTTCCGACCCTTTAGTCCATCTATGTTTAAAATTTCAGATCTCTGCGTTCAGTAGATTTCGCTGGGCATCGCGGACAGACAGACAGACAGACGGAGGAAGACAGACACTTCCTTTTATTAATATAGATAGATATATAACACTGTTTTTATGTCTGTAAATAATAATTTTTATGTCTGTAAATAATAATTGTGTTTTTTAGAAGATCCATTAATAACATAGGCTTTTTAAAGCTTTAAAAAAACTTTCTTAGAGTTTCATACTCAGTAATAGGTAAAACATGAAAAACATAACATAGGCCTATTATCAAATAAGAATATAATATGTTGTATAGTCTTCGCGCCCAAACGAACCCCAGTCGGCTACAAAGCGACCGGAACGCTTTTAAGTCGGACCACTTCCCTCATCTGGAAAAGATTATTAGGGTCTACTCACCCCTAAACGCTTTTAAGTCGGACCACTTACCACATCTGGAAAAGATTATTAGGGTCTACCCACCCCTAAACAAATGCGGTGGTCCCTGCCACCAGGTCAGGCCTTGTTGTAATGTCACTTGTGTTGTTTCTCCAGATTTGTGGAAATCAGCTGCAAGGTTTTTAAACTGTGGCAACAATGCGCATCTTATGCTTAGGCACGCGCAACATTTCCCTTCCTTCCATTTCGGATTTTCAACCCCAAGATGTTTATGGAGGGTTTGGTCAGGGTTGGGGTTGAGATACTAAATTAGAGGGTTGTCGCCTGCGGATCCTTTAAAAGCGGTGACTTTACATTGTAAGTTATCTCTACAAAATAAAACACAACTTGTAATATTGGCAGATATTAGTTTTTTGTTCTTTAAGAATATCAAAGAAAGAAAAAATACAATATATTGAGGGTATAAGGAGGTCTTTTAATAGTCAGCTACATTAAACTTCCCTCAATGGTACAAAAATGAAGTTTGTGAATACTAACCATAATAGTTATTTACGATGTAAGAGCGTTATGTAGAGCTATCGCTCGTTTTGTTAACTTCGAGCTTGGCTGTTAAGTTCTTATAACGATAAGGGTATAACATCATACTAAGTTTTATGTTTTTTGAATTGTAAATTTTAAAAGCAAAATAATTTCAGTTTGCTCGTGCTTAGAATAGTAATCGTATGTAGCGGAATTCAGGTTCTTTTGGTTGGCAACAATTTGTGTTAAAACAATCTGTTTGAAATAGTTGAACATCGCACAAATGTGTAAAAGATTGACCGATTTGCAAACAAATGTATATCTCTCTTGCAGTTGTATAAAAGGCAATAAGGAAGTAATATTGAAAAATCCTTTCTCTTTGATAAGGAGGTGCAGACTTTGAATGAATGGGGAGAATTGAAGGTCTAAGTAATCTTTTGAGTAAAACTAAGTAGGCCTATCATAGAAATGAAGTTCGTCAATAATAAATATTGTGTTGGCTTACGTTTGTATTTTGCCAAACTGCCGATATTTAGTTTATAGACTAAATTTTTACTGCCGGAATGTATGTTACAGGGGTGCCCACCCCCCTAAATCTTATGACTCACCCCCAACCTGATTGGCTGTCGACAAGGACGCCCATTTGATATATCTAGGGGGCAATTTTTTAAAATTAATTAATTTTTTGTCGCTTTAACTTCTTGGGCCACTTTGTAACATTATGTTAATAATATAGTAAGTGCAACAATGACGTAGCCAGACAAAAATTACGGGGAGGGTTGAAAATGCCGGGGGGTTTGGGGGTATGGAGTACACCCAAAAAAGAGGATCGGGGCTCCATCCCCATAATTTTTTTAAAAATTGAAGTAATGAAAATCACATTTTAGAAAAACTAGTTAGGAAATTTGTTTACCATACTCTAAGGCATACCAATGTAAATAAGAAATCATTACCTAAGTGAAGGGTCCACCCTCGGAATTTTGTTAAATATTGAACTAATAGAACTACACATTATTCGAATTCGTTTACAACAACAGCTATTCGTCACTGGAATTCACTGCCTAGCCATCTCAGGAGCTGCCAAACGACTTCACAGTTCAAGCGCCATTTAATAAATTTAGTATACAATAACATTTAGGAATTGATACTAATTAGTAATATATTTTAATTTTCATTATATTTTGTAATAACTAAGAATGTATTTGTTTAGACTTTCATTATTATTTTTTTTAATTTCTTTATTTTTAGTAATTTTTATTACATATTCATATTATTCAAGTACTTATGTTCTAATTTTTTCTTTGTATTTAATGTTCGTTTCTTGTATTCACGTATATCAGTTCTTTTTTAATTTATTATTAATCATTATTATTATTATCATTATGTATTTCATGTTTTTGCCCTGGCTGAGTGGTAGAGAAGGCCTTATGGCCTTAACTCCGCCAGGTTAAATAAATAAATAAATAAATAAATAATGAAAATCACATTTTACGCTATTTTAGCACTGAAAAACTAGTTACCAAATGTGTTTACTATACTCTAAGACATGAATACTTAAACAAGAAATTGTTACCTAAGTTATAATACTTATTACTATTTATAAGAAAAATTAAATAACACATGGAACAGTGGACATAATAGGCATACTCATTATTTTATGAAAACAAAATAACTGCTACGTCATATTTGACACACCAACAAATCTTGTTTAATTAAATAAATATGTTTTTAAAAATACAAATATGGATTTTTAGGTTTTGACTTTTGGGGGTCCAAACCAGCTGGTACCCCCTTTCCTAATCCACTGTGGATTCTGCTTCCATGTTGTCGATTTGGTAAAACTTCTGCAAACTGACTTTCAAATAATATTTTGTTAAAAGAAAAACACCTGACTATAATTATTAATATACATTTTTTTCCTTTTCCTTAGAGCTAGGGGGGCCGCGGGCCCCCCCTCGCCCCCCGGGTATGGGTGCCCATGGCTGTCAAATTCTTTATCTTTATCTTGAAGATTCCGCTTGGGATTTATATCAATATAGGGTTTCCATTTACAGTATCTTCGCCACTGCTTTTACTTTCAGTAATCTTCTATTTTATATCTAAATTATGTTTCAGTTTATACGGATGCTTCTTTCTGCAGTGATCTTGCCATTTGTCATGCCTAATAATGGCGTTGTACAATAATTCTAAACACTTATATTTAAAATACTGTTGTTTTTTCGGCATTTTCGAGATGCCGAGAGTTCTGTTAAACAAGTTTACGATAAAAAATAACACAAATAATCTAACATAGTATTTAGCTTGTATAATTATTACTAGGCTGTGTCAGGGGCAAGGGAAAGAGCAAATAACTTGAAAATATCGAGCTAGTTTTGAGCATAATTGAACCCTAGTCCCTATTTTTATTTCTTCTTACAATTGTTCTTAGGGTTATATGGTTATTATAATTATTTAGCTATATTGTTGATCTTGAATAAAAATTAACAGTTCTAAAGCATTGAGACGGAGTTAAATTCTCCGTCTCCTTAATTTTTTCCTCCTTGGATGTGCTGCTCTTTTGTTTCGTAATGTGCTGCCCTCTACCCTAAGTTTCGGGGCGTGCTGGTGGCCGTGTGGCTGCTGCGTCAGTACCTAGCGAGTTTTTCTAGTGTGGAGTTGATTTTCCTCGGATCTCCGGTTGACTATGGTGAGTGCAGATCTTTCCGCTTTATCATGCTTAAATTTACTGTGATTAATATGGTTAAATTCGACGTAATTTCAGAAGCTTTCACTTTCAATTTACTAAACGTGAAACCTCGAAGCAGCCCATACTTATAGTTGTTTATATAGCCATGAAATGCGTTATCTTACCATTGCCAATTCATATTTAAGTTCTGCTTAAAGGCATTTTTATTCATTTTGCTAAGGTGATGTAATTCTATCGAAGAATGTTTTGTGGGCGGTTAATGTTAGCAAACTGTAATGCAATTTTTCTGTAGCCATGTTGAGAATGTGACCCAAGTGACGTCACTCCTTAATGCATTTGGTAAATTCTTTGTGTGACGTACTTGGCTTCTACGCTTTTGATATTACCTTAATTTGCAATGATATTTATGCTGGGCAGTAATTATAAAGTGTTTTCGCCCTACTTATAAATATGGTAGTTTCTGCAAGTTCCCATGTTAGGTAGGCGTTTTATGTCTTCTACAAGCAGCTATTGTCTCAGGGTCACAATGATAGGTTCATGAAGTCCCCCCCCCCCTTGTAAGGTCATGCTTATAGCCACTCTGATTTAGTTAAAACTAGTTTTACAGATTTTGCTGTCAAGTTAGATCTCCCATTTATAATAACTTCAAGCTTGACTTAGTTAAATCTGCTTTACATATTTTTCTGTAAAATATAATACATCTGGCTTCAAGCTTTTATTTAGTGAATTATAAATTTTTCATATAGAAGCTACCATTTATAGTAACTTCAAGCTTGCCCTGGTTAATTCTGCTTTACATATTTTTCTGTAAAATATAATACATCTTACTTAAAGCATTTTTTATAGTGAATTATAAATTTTTCATATAGAAGCTGCCATTTGTAGTAACTTCAAGCTTGCCCTGGTTAATTCTGCTTTGCATATTTTTCGGTAAAATATAATACATCTTGCTTAAAGCTTTTATTTAGTGAATTATAAATTTTTCATATAGAAGCTGCCATTTGTAGTAACTTCAAGCTTGCCCTGGTTAATTCTGCTTTGCATATTTTTGTGTAAAATATAATACATCTGGCTTAAAGCATTTATTTAGTGAATTATAAATTTTTCATATAGAAGCTGCCATTTGTAGTAACTTCAAGCTTGCCCTGGTTAAATCTGCTTGCATATTTTTCTGTAAAATATAATACATCTTGCTTAAAGCATTTATTTAGTGAATTATAAATTTTTCATATAGAAGCTGCCATTTATAGTAACTTTAAGCTTGCCCTGGTTAATTCTGCTTTACATATTTTTCTGTAAAATATTATACATCTGGCTTAAAGCATTTTTTTAGTGAATTATAAATTTTTCATATAGAAGCTGCCTTTTATAATAACTTCAAGCTTGTCCTAGTTAAATCTGCTTTGCATATTTTTCTGTAAAATATAATATGTCTTGCTTAAAACATTTATTTAGTGAATTATAAATTTTCAAATATTTCCCAGCCTTCATTACAATCTACTTGTGCATAAAGCCAGTTGTGATATTTCATACTTTCTCTTATATAAAGTATCACTGTAGTGAATTCCATTAATTATTTAATTATAAATCTTCAAATATTATCCCCCTTTTATAGTAACTTCAACTGTGATCTAGTCAAAAGTGCTTTTGCATATTTTCTCTGTGAAATTAAATTCTATTCTGGTTAAAATAATTAGTTAACTAGTTCCGATTTTCAAATTTTACCTACCACTTATGTGACTTGATTCTACCCATTCATAAAGGGTGTTTTCATGTTTGATGTTTCTACTGAAGTTAAATTTAACTGTGGTAATTCTGTTATTTCAGTAACTATAAATTTTTCAGTATAGTTTTTGAATTATGATATTTCAGTCTTTCTAGCTAAAGAATGTAAAAATAAATTTGGCACAGCTTTACTTAGTATTGGCTTTGAAACAGGCTGCCCCTCTGCTGAGTTAATATTTTATTGAAATAATTTTTATCTAATTAACATAAATAATACTCTAGTATCACTACTTATGTGGTGTTGTATTGCTTGAAGATATTTTGAGTCTCTTCCTGGGACCAACCAATTCATTACTAATTGTTACTGAATTATGTAAAAATATTCTGCTGATAGAGTTAATATATAAGTATAGTTATGTGTCTACAGTGACTCTAGTATTCCTGGTTCTGGCCCTCATATTAGTTCGGTTAGAAGATGTTTGCCTGATAGTTAAATTATATTTGTTCGATTGGGAATAACATATTCTTGGGCAATCTTCCTTATTTCTTCTGTTGTGGCCATTGCTCTCCAATTGTGATTGCTATATTATAGAAGTGTCCCAGTTTCGTAACGAACTATTTCAAGTTATTCAGATTTAGATTGTATAGTTCTATGTTGTAGTTCACTGTTTTTCTATGGTCTAGTCAAATAGTATTATTCTGATATACCAAGATATTATATAGGTATAGAGTTGTATCAGGGGTGTATTGTGATTTTGTATATCTTATTATTGATATTGTTATTTGATAACGTTGTCCCTCAAGTTATATATCCTGAATTTTATTGGGATTATAATTGTTAACTTTCTTGGATATTGGATTTTCTTGTGGGTAGTTATATTATTCCCCTTCCTCCTCCCCGTGCGCTTGCTGTTGTTTACATTGGTTAATATCGATCTCCTCTGGTGTTCCCAGTCACGTTCCTATATTTTCTCCTCTTTGAATTGCTTACTAATCAAAATATAAACTATACAACTAACCTAACCACCTTAACTGTTACATCCCCAAACACGCAAGCCGCAGCATATTATAAATTTTGAGCCCATTATAACTTTTTTTTCTCGTTTATAAAACTCCTAGGGGCTTAATTTTGGAAAATGCTGGAGTACGCGTTTCATTATTTGTGTAGTACCAGAATTTATGCTAAGTTTCAATAAAATCCGACCGAAAAGACGGTTTGTCCCGTACAATCTTCTATATCCCTTAGGGGTTGATTAAAAAAAAGAAATACGTGCTTAAATACAGGTATGTTCGGTTTGGAGTACATTTACCTAAAGTCTGACCATTCTAAGAAAGTAAACGAAAACCATTGTGCATGTCTCACTCTGGCACATTACTCGTACGATGAAAGAGCGAGACAGATGGACTGGTTTTTGTTTATTTCAGGTTTTTTTCTTAGAATGGTCAGACTATAATTTTAAATCAATTCAACCGTCAAATAATATTTTTTTACATTTAAACTTTGAACCACCTTATGACCTTAAAGGTTGAATTTCGAAAAAATCCTTCTTGAGAGTCGTTATATCATAAAATAAAACTACTGACAACATTTTCTTATTTATAGCTTCATTGGGATTGGGTCGGTGTTGATGAATCAGCCAGTCGGGACATATATATATTGGTTACTATATTTTTAAGTACGGTACGTTTCCAATTAACTGGAATTATTAAAAATACACCAAGAACTTTAGAGTGCAAGGCACGCAGTTGCTAAAGACTAATTCATACGGCATTTTCCTGTGTTCTTTATTCAAGATCTTTAAGAGTCCAGCAAATAACTTAAGAGGATTTCACTGTAGCGCTCTATATAGGAATGCAAGGTAAAAACAGCATTGTAAAGGATATTAATAGCCTAAGTTACATAGAAATATCGCAAGGAGTTATTATGTTTAATTGATTAATTTAAATATTTTGCCGGATAGGATGAGATTCCTCTTGTAAGTTCTACGTTTAGACACACAGATGAATTTGACGTGATGAGGTGAGATAATAATGAATCTGGTGTTAAATGAAAATCATCCCAGCGTGCAGCAAACAGTTGGTAGTCTCGCTCATCTCGAGCGTAAGGGGTGAAATACCCCTTCATTACCACTTTTCTGCTACTTCCAGAAACAGGAAGTTCTCTTTAACCGAAGTTCTTCATTAGCCCATCTTCTCCTTTCAGCTCTCCCAAGCTGGTTGGAGAGACATAACACAGTTGACGAAACTTTGCATCAGATATTTTCCTCCTGAAAACTTTCCACGGCAGCCGTCATCACGTGGAATTACTAACATTACTTACCCATTAGAGTAACTCTATCCTTTCGGACTGGAATAATTGTTAAAACCCATTAAGTTTACGTCTTAAATCACTAAATAAGCACCTGCGATAAGATTTAATATTGAAACAATGAGAAGCTTAAACTAAGTCCGACTTAGGTATTAATGCAAACGAGCAAGCTCTTTGCATAACACCACAAACGCTAGAGCAAACAAATTGAAACTGCCAGCCGTGAAGACATTTCACAACTTCTCACAAAACTTGGTGTCAATTTTCTATTCTTCAGCATTTTCCTACATGTACACAATTTCTATACAGGTAGCCTACATTTCTTTCCATATTTTAACAAAGGATGAAAGAAAACAATTATGCTTTATACAGAAGCAGACTTCTGATAATATGTTTGTCATTGATTATTGTTTCTGATTCGCTGTATTTCTTACCAAATTTTAGCGAAGGGTGATATAGGCTATTATGTTATATAGGCCTATAAATCTGCTTTGAATTGTGTACGTAGGCTATATACTATACCGATGTATTCTTTGCTATATTGAGGTAAAGGATGCTGTAACGTGTCTATGTAAGCCTGTTTCTAAAGACATTTACTGATCGTCTCTCTACCGCTGTTTACCTTGGTATGTTTTAGGAAAGGATGATCTAGTGCGTTATGTTACAGTTTTATGGGTCTGCCTTTGAAGATGTACTTTTAGTTTATTGTTGTTTCTATTCCAATTTGTTTTAGCAAAATAGTGTAGGATATTACGTTTTACATAAGTTTGATTTTGAAAACACATTTTTCAATAATATAGTTGCAATGAATACATTATTTCTTGCTATATTTACACAAAAATATTAAGTTTTATGTAAGCATAATTTTGAAAATATAACCTAAGATTTATGTCTATGTATCACTGAATTCCTTGATGTATATATTTTATTTTTTTTTAAAGTCTGGTATACCTTTCATATAAGCTTATCTTTTAATATAATTTTGCATTGATCCCCAAATACATACCTTCCACTTTTTACTTCCTCTACCTACGGTACCTATGATACGGGTTGAACCCCGAAATTCCATGTCGAGTTTTTAACATAAATACACGTTTTGAGATACCCCGAGTCCAAAAATGCTGTTTTCAGAAATATGTCTGTGTGTGTGTTTGTAAACAGCCTAGCTCAAGAATGAAAAATCGTATACCGGTAAAACAAAATGTTATATTTGGACGACTTGCTATTATTTAATACCACTTTCTATGGAAAAAGTCATTTTTTTAAGATATTATCTATAACGGCTCTAACGATTTTGTTTATATTTTGAACATAACGTATTTAGCCTATAGGCCTACTAAGAGCTAAAACTTTCATTTGATACATTTTATCGCAAAAGTTCTCTGAAGGGTAGTCATAAGTCATAACCCAGGTACCGCTCATAGAAACTACGTAGTTTTGTCTGGTGCAAAATAAATCTTTGCAACAGGCTGAAACAATTGAATACGCACTCCTTGTAATACGGTCTCTTTTTCTATATCAATGGTTATGGTAAAGAAAGTTATGTGAATGCACTACATCAGATTTTATTTGGATTTTGTATCCTTCGGAGATGCGACATGAAGCAATGACTTTCTCATCTTTTTAGAACCACTTTATACCTATACAAAAATAATTTTATTTTTCTTCATTTTCTGGAAAACGGCTTTAACAATTTTGTTAAAATATTCTACAGGAACTGCAGAGTATTCATAATATAATATACGTTGTATTATACATTATACTAACAGCTAAAACTTTCATTTGAAATTTATTTCCCAATAAATTCTCTTAAGGATAGTTATAAGTAGACCTGGGATTTTAAGGCAAATGCCTATTTTGTTCCTTATGAAATAACATGAACATTTTTAAATATGTGGACGTTTCATGATAAATCACTTATATTTATAGAGTTTTATAGTGCCCTAAAATGCCTATTTGGACCTTTAGAGCCTATTTTACTATTTTAGTGCCTAAAATGCCTATTTTGTACATTTAAAATAAAATTCAACTTCTGTAATTTTTACAATCGTATAATGAACATCCCTCAATGAAAAGCAGAACAGCAGAGGTGGGTTTTTCACAGAAACTTGATTATTCCAAACAGTTGTCGCTAAACGAATGCTGACTGACGGGAGAGGGGGAGAATTAAGGAGGAAGGATTACTGTGTCAAGTCACCAGTGAAAGAATATCTGTTTAAGTGAATATAGTTCGTGATGCCTAATTTTGCAATTAATTCTGTTAAGAATAGGTATTCCACGTCTCTTGCAGTTAAAAAAAAGGCCATATTACAGTTTAAGTGTATAATGTAATATTTTAAAGTCTATTTTCTATTTATTTACACATTTTTAAAGAATATTTTAAGTGCCTATTTTCTCTTTTAAAAGCCTATTTACTTGTTTTAAAAGCCTATTTCAGGTGCCTAAAACTAACTTTTTTAAAGCCTAAAATCCCAGGTCTAGTTATAAGCTACTCATTTCATACACAAACTTGGGGTTGTAGGCCTTGTCTCCGAATAATGCGATTTTGAATGTTGCTGAGTGAATGCGCACTACTGCAATACAGCCTCGTACTGTACAATGGAATATATTAAGGGGAGGTTATATGTTTCCCATAAGATTTTTTCTTGTTATGTTCATTCTTGTTTAAATTTTCCTTATAATTTTTATAATTTAAGCTAATTTCTTTCCGACATTTAGAACTTATGCACTATTAACCATCTATCTAATAACCCCTATCTAGGGAATAATAACGAATGAATCTGATGAAATGTTTATGACAGGCCCACTTATTGGATAATACGGCGTGATATCTAGGCATACATGGCTATTCTTCATAATGGCGCACTTTGACAATGAATGGACTACAAGTATCAAAATCCAATATAGGCCTAACTTAGTCTGCCAGTGATCCACACGTAGGGCTAATTATTAAAGCATAATTACATTTCGGGTGTTCTTAGTAGATTTCACATCTATGTTCTGATTACGTTAGCAGCGTGATTGCGTTATTCACAGGCGTCAGAGCCAGTGTGTTTAGAGAGTAACGAATTCTTTTGATTGACAAATGCCATTGCAGAGGCCATTTTAGCTCCTTAGGAAACTCAGCGGGGGACTATATTTTTAATTTTTAGAAAAACAAAAAAATATTTGAGGTCGTAATGCTCTTTAGAACCTATATAATTCATAAATAAACTCAGTTTGTTCTTAAAGTTTGCAAAGTGAAAAAAACCGGCAAGAAGGGAGCGCTTATATGAACTAAAAAAAAAAAAAAGTAATTTGTACTGCTTACAACAGGTTATGGCAGACTTTCGGTTTCTAGGTATCGTGGAACATTTTTACCGGTATTACCTCGATTTCGATTTTTTGTTACGATCACATTACTTTCTCTATACTATGTAGGCCCATATGCGAGACTTACAATGTATAACAATTAAAAACAATAAGCGGGATCCTAACCTTGTTGTAGCTTACCTGGATGTAAAGCTGTTGGGACACAATCTAAGAACCGCGTAACAGCACGTAGCGTATTGATCAGAGAGCATACAGAGAGCTATACTACACACTTCAAGTTTGAACCTAGAATCTTGATTTTCCATAATATCAAACATACTAAGCACTCAATTACCAAAAACGCTAATAATCCAATATTAGGTTCATCATAATCTTATGCATTAGTTAGGCCGATTGCATCATTAATGATTCGTGAACATTCCCTTGTTCTTATTTCTGGCACATTATACCGGTACTTGTTCACAAAAGTGTATTTAATCAAGTAAAAAGTTACTATTTTTCGTTATTTTAAAGTAGAATATAGTAGTGAGAGGTTAGCCTTAATGTTTGCTGAATATTATATAATTTTAATTTAAAGATACTGTAGGTTAGTGTTATTTTTTAGATAGAGATGATAACACATATGTGATCGTCAAATACTTCACAAATTTTGCCAATAGTTATCATTCGGCGCGATTTGCAGCGTATACAGTAGAATACGAAACAATTTTCGATATCAGATGATTCTAAGTACACAAGGACGAAACACAACTTCAGTCAGGCACCAATTTATTCTTTTATTTATAATCATTTGACATAGGAAGTTTCAGAACTTTCGCCCATCAGGCATAGCGAATGAAACCTACAACAACTTATTTCTTTGCATAAAGCCATACTTTGTTAGCAGCATCGTGAAAAGCCTTTTCAAAATCTACCAATTCGCCAATAGTCGGTGCATGGATTAGTTCGTGAAAATTAGTCGATGCATGGGAAAGCCGGGGACGAGAGGGCTTCCAAAATAAGGAAACATATTTCAGCCGGGGACGATTCGGATTGTTTATTTATAGACCAGGGACAAGACACGCTTCGCCGGTTCCAATAGTAGCTAATGAGAACGGAATACAATTTGTTTAATCTATAAATAATACTAACCTTTGATTGCAAAACAAATTTTAATCTCTCACTTTGTGTTTATGAATTTAAAAACTCATAACTTAAACATTTAACAAAGGTGGAACAGAAAACAGTCGCATTCAACTTGCCTATAATGCTATTTAAGACACTCGTATGAAATCTTGAAGTTGGAAAACTCGGTTTTAGAAGAATAGAAGTACAGCAGGACCTATGTTCTTGTAATCACCACTTTCATCTAAGTAAGGAAAATATGACTATTAATTTAAAGGTGATATGTACTGTTGACTTATGGTGAAATATTACACTATGTCGCTTGAATCAACTCTGCCTAGATTATGTCAATACGGCTCCGGGAACTCGGTTTGAGTCTCATCATACAGATATACGGGGTTGATCATCATTAAGCTAATCTGTTTACTTACAGGCTAAGGTTGGTCTGTACTGGATCGCCAGCTGATAGCTCTGTATCGCCTCCTCGTACTGTTCTCTACCTTGTAGTAAGATGCCCCTGAAATCAAAGAAATTAAATTTCATTGTTATTTCTAATAATGGGTGCTTAGTTAAGTGAGGTTATATATATATATACACATATACATACATATACATACATACACATACATACATACATACATACATACATACATACATACATACATACATACATACATACATACATACATACATACATACATACATACATACATACATACATACATACATACATACATAGGCCTACATACATAAGAAGAAACTCAGTAATAACTCTCAATCGTTATATTTTTACTTCCTCTGCCCGTACCATAGGTACTATAGGTAGAGGAAGTATTGTTTTCGACCCTAAAATTCCAAGTTGAGTTTTTAGCATATATACACGTTTCAAGGCCTCCTGAATCCAAAAATACTATTTTTGGAAACATGTCTGTGTGTGTGTCTGTGTGTCCTTGTGTGTGTCTGTCTGTGTGGAAGTTTGTGAACAGGCTAGCTCCGAAACGGAGAATTGTATGAAAACAAAATTTCGTATTTGGATTAGGTACCTTCTGAAGATGTGATTCGAAGATTGGCGACAAATTTCTCTTATTTTTAAGGGGACTTTACATGAAGAAATTTTGGTTTTTCGCGATTTTCTCAAAAACGGCTCTAACGATTTTCTTTAAAATTTGCACATGTATTCCTTTTACTGAGAGCTAAAACTTTTATTTGAAACTTTTTTTCGAAAAAATTCTCTGAGGGTAGTTACAAGCCACCCACTGTTCACCCACTGTTTGTAGAAATTTTGTCTTGCGTGAACAACTGAATACGCGCGCTTTCACGGCCTCTTATTCTATATAAGAATGTGAAGTGAGAAAGATGTATTGTTGGCCATGCATAGAATAAAGAAGTATCTGAGGGAAATATTCGATAAATTTCAGAAATTATCGCTTTTGGTCGCGTTATTGAAAGAAGAGGTATTTTTAGGATAATTAGCGTAAAATTGTGTCTTGCGATTCTGTAAAAGGATATGTGAATAGGCTATTTCTAATTTTTATTTAGGCAGAGGAAGTTATGTGACTTTCGCATCAGATTTTTAAATAAAATATAATCGGATAAACTGATATAACAAAGTGCCAGAATGCTTTTTTTAATCAGTGATAATTGCAATTATGATAGGCACATGCAGAAATGAAGTTATTTTTGTAATAGATCTCAGAGTTGAATTCCAAAAACAAAATGCGCTGGCAATAATATTAATGATGCAATAGGCCTACGATTCGCTGACATGTTTGTTTCAAATTTAAAGCAGCCTTAAAGGTTATGGATGAATAAGAAGTCAATCTGAAATATATGTCAGGAATTACAATAGGTATATTGCTGTACAGGACCGAATAAGAAAAATACATTAAAATATAATGTAGATATCTATAGAATGCACAATGCAATATCAATATCCAACGGCTAGTTGTGTTTTAAATCTTTCATTTACACTGACATCATTATAAAGAAAAGAATCAAACAAGGCGGGCTAACAATATCAAATCACGATTGGCAATTTGTTACGTTATGTTTAATATTATATTGAGGGTCATGCAATAAATAATATTGTAGTGTTTTATATCCATTATAAAATTAATACTGATATACTCGTTATTTCGGTACCGGTCATCCGATTTGGTCCAAATTCAATAGGCCTGTACCCATTACTGTCATAAATGCGTATGCCAAGTTTCATGAAAGTTTGATAAAGCGTATTTGAATTATCGCGCTTTTCTAATATATTACCATAAAAGTAGGCACTAAATTGGGCATTACTCCGGTACCGGTCAACCAATTAGTCAAATATCAATAGGCTTCTTCCCATGGACGTTATAAATGCCTATACCAAGTTTCATTAAAATCCGATAAAGCGTATTTGAGTTATCGCGCGTACAGACACACGGGCGGACGGACAGACATTTTCCCGTCCCCAAACACAATCTCATAAAGTACCATACTGGCACTTAATAACAATGGTAATGTTTGTCGACTGCCAAATTCACTGTTCTTATTTAGTTGAAATAACTGGGAGCTAGGCCTACATAATTATTCCTACTTCATGACATTTTAATGAAACTGTAAACATTTACCCTGCTTTTTTATGTTTTATGGGTTGTCCTATAGCTATGTCGATTGCAGCATCCCTACCAATTCTGAGAATTTGACAGTTGATTCGTTCTCTTAAGGAATGGTGGAAGATGTAACAAGAATGAGAACGAGAGAGAACCAGAGGGAGAAATTGGTAAAGGTTTAATTGAAATCCAATGTATGATTGATTATTCCAGCAATATACCATTAACTAAATTCATAAGCTTTCTTGGTTCCAGATTCTTGATGAAGGCGAAATGTGCTATTTATAGTCTATTAATTCCGGGGTGCGCGGGCAAAGAGAGTTAAGTCCACTATTCTAAAAAATTGAGATATGTCCACAGGCTTCTATATAAAAATGTTCTCTACATTTGTGTTAAGTACACTAAGCCATATTCAAAAAATCACGGCAGTTATGGACGTGTGCCTCATGGGTTTATTCGTCTGAAAAGAGATGTTGTGCGGGTAAAGTGTGTTAAGTCACTCTGATGGGACTTAACACTCTTTACACGGAAGGGGGGTCGCAAAGAATTCTAGTTTTTATTACGAGATAAGGCCTGTAGAAATGACTTAACCCTCTTTGCCCGACTGTATATTTTCCTAAAGGTAAATTTTATTTTGACGTATCTCTTTTGTTATTATGTTATATTTTCATAATATTGGCGATACTGCTTGCTAATAACCCGCGTTTTATTATCGTGGCAGTAGTTGATTGTTGTGGTAAGACAAGTGAGTGATACTGAAGGGAAGTCAGTGAAATTGAAGCGAAAATGGCATCAAGAGGGAAAAAAATGCTTGAAATCCTACAAAGACAATGTGATGTTTCATCCAAATACAACAGGAATAAAGATTCAGGTAATACAGTGATCTTTATGTCTTCCTAAACAATAAGTTTTCACCGATTTGCAGTGCATCTGTTTCTGTGTTGTTTTAATCTGGCACAAGTCAGTGAGCGATTTATGAAGTCAACTTCCTTTTAATGTGCCTTGTCAGCAAAAATCGTCCACAAAGCTGCGTATACATTTGCGCTCCTCTCGCGTTCCGCTCTGTCCGCGTGTCGACACGCGTATCGACACGCGAACAGTTCGTTGAAATTATCCATAGGAAAGCAACGAACATACTGCGAACCACCAGCAGTGATTTTTCACCCACCACGTATGTACTAGCAATCATGTCTTCATATCATATCAAATCATATCACAGCCCATCAACATGACAATAACCCTAATATAGTAATAGGGCCCACAACATCTTTATATTAAAATTTAACTCAATAATAATGAAATTAATAACAATAATAATAATTATATTATATTATTATTGTTATTATTATTGTTGATATTATTATTATTATTATTATTATTATTATTATTACATATATCAAAAGTATTGACTGGGAGACCCGAAGAGAAAAGACCACGCAGAAGACCTAGACGTAGGAGGAAGGACAATCTTAAAATGGATTTAAGGGAAGTAGGATTTGCTAGGGATGATTGGATGGAGTTAGCACAGAATAGGGTTAAATGGCGGACTCAGGTAAGCGCGGCAATGAACCTTCGGGTTCCATAAGATAGATAATATTCCATTAGCTTGCTGAGGAATTGTCTATTGTCATTGAGTGAGTGAGTAAGTAAGTAAGTAAGTAAGTAAGATTATTATTATCAGGGCCCGGATTCTAATGACATATCTTTTTATTGATGCTGCATAGGTATTGCGAACTTGTAGATAAATCCTAATCATGGACTCTAGAGTATACATATACATTTTTATTAGGTAATTTGTCATTTTATGCAATTTTATATTTTTATGGCATTTATTTCAATTTTACGTCATTATTTTGTCATTTTCGTGTCATTTGCTTCCTTATTTGGTCATTTTCATGCATTTACATTGAGTGTATTAACTTTTTTCGTCGCTAGCGGTTCTCTCTTTGAAGTGTTGTTTGTTTAATGCAAGAAGGAAAAGTGTTGTCATGTCTCAGTCGGAAATGAGAATCATAGTACGCCAAAATTTTGTATTATATTACTATTGTTTTGTCTTGGCTCTGGTTGGATTTTAAAGTAAACACTACTGTTTACCCTCAATAAACAATAATATAATCGGGCAGACCGCAAAAGGAAATGTCGAAGTTTGACTGGCCAGTGCCTGAGTGCCAGTATAAATTTCCGTAAGAAAAGAAAATTCACACCGTTACTGTTATTTACAGTTTTTACAATAATTATGTAAACATTAGTCTATAACTTTGTGTGTACAATAATAATTTTTTATAAATAAAATATCAGTTTTAGGTCATTTTTTATATAATTATTAAATCATTTTCTTTAAAATTTAGGGTCATTTTATAGGTCATTTTTCAAACAATATTAGGTCATCATAATCCGGGCCCTGATTATTATTGAACCTTTTATAAACATTGTGTGCACAGCTGCCGGATGTTATTGTTCCAAATCAAAACAACATGCATATGTCACAACACGCGTTTCCATCAGTCATTGGAATAAACCGAATTTTGCAAAACTGTTCTGCTAGAAGAAGGGCTATTTTAAACTAGCTTAAAAGACCCGGCGTCGCCCGGGTTTTGTATTTTGTAATTGGAAATTAGCTTATGAAGGATTTTCAATTTTAAATTCTAGGTCCTTATATAGGCATTTATAATTTGAAATAGGAAGAACGACTTATTACACTCAAACTATTCCCTCAGAAAACGCTTGATATAGTTCTTTATGGCTCATAGAGGATCTAGAATTTTGCATCCCATCGCTTGTACAGTGCACAGCAAGTCTGGTAGAAGTTTAAATAAGAAGAAACAGAAATTCCTGTAACATAAAATTGTAATATCGAGGCGGGAAATTTCCCACTCTTATGTTACCATAAAACCGTTTTGGGGATGAAATTAAACAGAAAGCATTATCACTTTCATACTTTTCTCTCCAAAAACATGCGATATAATATAATAATATACACATTACCATACCTCGTTTTGTTTTCTCTATGTCCAGGGTAGAGAAAGTTATGTGATTCCATTATTTTAGTGGATTTCATTCTGTAATATTTATTTATAACATGAATTATTTTGATAACTTCTCTTATTTGTCAAAAGTGCATTTCATTTGTTTTTTCCAAGCCCATCTGATACCATTTGGCAACAATATATTCTGTGAATTGGAATTGATAATTCTATGTAAAAAGGGATTAATTATTTTCAAAAACAATAAATTTTTGGCATTTATAATCATAATTTTTCAAAATCCTTTCTTAGTGAGCATCTACATTATGAAACGAAGGTACTATCAAAATTCCAAGTCTCTACCTGTTATAGTTTAGGCTGTACGTTGATTCCTGTCAGTCAGTCAGTCATTCAGTCAGTCATTCATTCAGTCAGTCAGGACAAAGCCTTTTATATATAGAGAGATAAGCGATGTACAGTAGGTTTAGTTTTAGCCAAAACTAAAAGAAACTAAACTCCATGGCACTACATCCCTGAATGGATTTGGCCTACCACCCGACCGCTGCGTCATCTACCACAGGCAGATGGGAGGATTGGGGGGCAATGTGGTCAGCATGCAGACACCCACGGCCGTTAATGGTGGTTTTCATGACCGGAGCCGCTACTGTTCTATCAAGTAGCTCCTCAATTTGATTCACGAGGCTGAATGCCCCCCTACCAGACCTCCCTGCCTCAGAAAAATCCGAGGAGGTACCGGGGATCGAACCCGGGCCGACGGATCTGCAGTCAGCGACGCTAACCACAAGACCACGCCGTCGGTCTTAGCCTATACTAACATTGTCAATATTTGAAGAAAACGCGAGTTTTGAAAAAAATACTCCTCAATTACAACAAATGTGTACGGCAAATATCGAAACAAAACCATTTTTAGGCATCTTCTTCTTGCATTCCTCCGCAGTCTCATTCATTTGAATACCTATTTCCCTCCAGGCATCCTCCTTCAAATTTTTCCTGAAGTAGTCCTTGTGATTTGGATTCCATAGTAAAGGTTTCGATTTATAAACGTCTATCATCTGGAGTGCCTTTTCCTCAGACCACACCATGATTAACAAATTTATGCTTGAGCGGAGCAGGAGGAAAATGACACGCGTGTCGACACACGGACGGAGCGCAACACGTCCCAATATGAAATCAGGAATCCTTTGTGTTCGCCGAAAAAACCGACAGGAGACGGATCGCGGCGAACTGTCTGGTGTCGACACGCGTGTCGATACGCGAACACCTCAAATGCCGTTCCAATCTGCGCTCTGTACGCGTGTCGACACGCGTACAGAGCGCAAACGTATACGCACCCTTACGTTACTTGTTATTTTTATTCGAGTTTGTTGTTATTTTTAATAGCAGGAATAAATGCGCATGTGAACATTAATTCAACCTACACTGCCAACATTAACAAGAAACAAAACTGTAATGTACATTTCTTGCGCTGGGGTATGCCGTAGCGTAGTGGTTGAGGCGCTGCGCTACAAATCGGAAGGTCGCGGGTTCGATTCCCGATGAGGTCATTGAGATTTTTCGATTGGCCTAATCCTTCTGGTGGCATTATGGCCCTGGGGTCGACTCAGCTTCTAACAGAAATGAGTACCAGGAGCAATCCTGGGGGTAAAGGCGGCCGGTGCCTAAGGCTGACAACCTTACCACCTTCATGTACCGAATGTCCAAAATCTGGGAGCCTCAACCTTCTGGAACCCTCTGGGCCTCCATGGCCTGTATAGGGATCACTTTACCTTTTTACATTTATTGCGTATTATCGGTACCTACTTCTTAACAGCGGTACAAAATAATTTATTATTAAATTCTTAGCATAAGGCTGTCATGTTTATCAACAACTTTTCCACCAGACATTTAATAAACAGAACATCTGTAGTATGGTCCTGTGACAATAAATACGTAAAAGTGTATTGTTCAAACCACTTACAATATAATATTTATTTTAAAACAGTCCCATTAAATAACATTCAACAAAGAGGTAAGTCCAAAACACAGTCGTGCATACTGAGATGTCCACATATATATTTTTTTTTTAATTGTAGTTCTGTTAAGTCCTAATAAGGTTAACCGAAACTCAATACCTACATATTCTCCATAAATAGTCAGTGAAAAATAATTCATGAAAACTTTAAACGTTTTGTCAAACACTTAATTACAGAGACCTTCTGAAACTTTAAATTCAATTTTCTCAATAACAGGAAATGTGGACTTAACTCTCTTTGCCCGCGCACCCCGGAATTACAGTAATCAATATTAGTTGCGTTATATTATCAAACGATCATGCATGTTCATACATACAGCATCGTCTTTTATAATTAAAAAGAGTTGAAATTATGCACAAATATGTTGTAAATTACACATTACATGCATAGGCCAATTACTTAAAAATCATTAATAAACATATAAGTTTAAAATCTTTGTTTGCGTATCATGAAATCTGATACAGGAAGTATTCTGCTCAATGGAGTCTTATTATTAAAATGTAAAATGTACCCAATGTGTTAAAATGAGCGTTTACATCATAACTTGATAAAATAACAATGTTTAAAATTGTTATTTACAAATGTTCCACTACGATGATTTGAATACACTTCAGTATTTCAGCATAATCTTGCTGTTGTGGCCGTATTTACTGTTGCTGTTGTTTATATTCAGTTGAACCTTGGAAACTTTATTTGATGAGATGCATTTCGATAATACATATATTGAATCACCAGTCATGTATCCACGTTATAAAATTTAGTAATAGGCCTACGCATACAACGTGTAATTTACAACATAATTATATATAATTTTAACTCTTTTTAATATAAAGGACGAATGATCTATGTATGAAATATTGTTTTATATATAATGCAATAAATATTGATGATTACAATTAGATATGATAATCTATTCCGTCTTCAGCGAGAATTTTGAACAAAAAAGTTTATAAATCTAGTTAATGGAATGGTGTAGAATAATCAATTATGCATTGGATTAGAAATCAACCGTTAACGGCCATGAGATTTATCAGTTAACTTTAAACTAATGAACTTATGAGAACACAACATATTATGTAAGAGCGTATCAAATTAGCTATGTCCAACTTTCCTAGTTACCTGTCAAAAAGGACAAAGAGTGGAAGCTTCGCATGGGTCTACCATTGTTCTATAAACGTATCAGAAATAAGTTTTGGCTACGAATTATGAGGGGAAACAAATGAATGCAGATTCATGTATGCCAGTATTGCTCTTAATTCATTGCAATTCCTGTGCGGCCGCATCACATGTTCGAATAGTGTTATGTGCATGGAAAAGACAAAAATAAAGTGGAACATATGTCATGCAGGCGGGCATTGTAAAACCAGTATGTTCGTTTTTATCTACCACCCCGGACGCTTTATACTCCGCTACTGACAATATCGTATACAACACTGCTCCAACCGACGCGACGCCTTGGTTTATGTATGGGAATAGACTGTACAGAAATAAATAATATCTATTTCGTTCATTTTGTCTACAGGTTTTATTTTATACTAATGAAATGACTGTAAAAATCTCTGAAAATGGAAATAACTAACTAACTAACTAACTAACTAACTAACTAACTAACTAACTAACGCCATGGCGCTAACATCCCAGAAGGGACAAGGCCTACCACCCGAACGCTGCGTCATCTACCAAAGGAAATAAACGCATATAATTCTGCATTGTTGGAGATTATTTTCTAATATGGATATACGAATGTGTGTCTACTGTGTACTTACTATAGCGATATAAGATACAGCTTGTAAAAATATACATTAGTAACATGCCCACAATGTATTCTCATTTACAGTCAAATGACAAGATGTAATACAACAGGCGTGTTACTGAGGAAAATTGGAAGAAAATAGCCAGGCCTCACTCCACTTGTCCACCGCCATCTGGGTGAGTCGGTAGAGCGCCTGCCTTCTACTCCGGCGGTCAGGGTTAGATTGCAATAAGAAGTAGTCACATATTCATATTAGAATTAGAGCCGCGTTCACACCTGTGCAACGTTGCATGCGCACAAGAGGCATGCGCCTGTCACGTGGAGATGCAAGCCGGGGAATGCAACGGTGCAAGGTGAGGCGTGCGTGGAATCTGTGCGCATGGGCCACCTTGCGCCGGTGCACGTAGGCGCAAGTAGCTCCCCATTTGAAACGGGGAGACACGTGCAACAGTCGTGCGTCTTCCAAGTTTCTGCTCTGATTTTTCAATATGGCGGGGTGGTCTAATGCAAGGAATATTGAGTTCGTGGAGGATTAGCGCTCTTGTCCATGTTTGTGGATGGCTAGCTCCCCGGACTACAAGGACAGAACAAAAAGGAGCGATTCCTTGCAGTTTCCACTTTTGGGTTGCAAACGTAAATTATTATAAATTATTAATATAAATTAATAAAATATAAATGATTATTTATAAATTATTACTTATAATAATAAATTATTATAAATATTATTACTATTATATAAACAATATAAATTATTTATATTATTATTTTCCATAATAAATTATTTAAAATAATTAAATTCTTTTATAGCATAAATTATTATATAAATTATTAATTATTACATTAATGTTATTAATAATAATTATTAATATAAATTGACGATAAATTAGTATTTTCCAATCGAAGGTAAGAACTCCATGCTTGAAAAATGGCACGTTATAAAATTGCTTATAATTCCACCTTGTGTTGCTGGAATATATTTTTGAGGAACAATATTTTTAACTCATACTAAGAAATGGTGTAGTCTTTAATACGTAAGTCATTGGCACAACATGTGTCATTCGTAAGCGGAATTTGTAACTATGTGGTAATTTACAAGAACTAGCGCAAAGTACAAACTGGCTACGAACACATTTTAGGTACAAATTCGAACATTACAGCACTTTAACCCACGATTGCTCGCTTACGTCTTAAATGGAAAACCTGTTATGCCATCACAGCATTCTGCATGTTTATTATTATTAGCTGTGCTAATCAAATATAAAAGGTTGACATTCATACGTCTTTCAGCAGTGGTATTATTTGAACGAATAGCCCTTTTTAGGCTTTTTGAACAAGCGAGTTTAGCCGTCTTAGTAAAACATAATAATGGACACAATTATAACACCGAAAATTGTATTATAATTTTAACAGAAATATTCTGGTTTTTTTTTTTTTTTTTTTTTACAAAATAAGCAAATAACTATTCCTTATATTGGCACTCGAAAAATAGCATAAACAATTGAGATATTTACCATTTTAATGATACAATTATTCAATACCCAGTCAATTAACTTCCTATCTACAAAAATAAGTTGACTGAAATTGTTCCTTTAATATACTTCTTTGTCGCTGGAAGTTGAAACGACAATGGATTATTTGCACATTTCACGCTTCTTACGGTTTCGTCTTTGTCACAAAATAAACAACAGCTGCAGCAGCAGCTATGGCACCTAAATCCAAAGCGGACATTTCATCTGCGCACTTCTACCAGGTGTGAACAGAAAGAGCAGTGTTGCCAACTCAAAAAAAATTCTCCCGCTAAAACACTGTTCAAAATCCACCAAAATCCGCTAAATTAAATTTTTCATTGTCCTCCTCATCCACCAAGAGTATGTCTTCTTCCTCTGTGTTGTGTGAAGTGCTGGTGCTCGGTTTTTCTTCTTCCGAACCGCCCCGGTATGTTATAGTTGTACCGATCTCCCTTAGCACTGGTGGGGGAAGTTCATAATTGTGGCAGCACTTATCATTTCGTCTTAGTCCAGATCTTATGGTTATTAAAGAATTCACCATCGTAGTTGAAAGCCTATTACGGAGGGGTGTTTTAATTAAGTTCAACTGACTGAAAGCCCTTTCAACTTCAGCATTTGACCATGGCAGCACTAAAAGCATAATGGCCAATTCCGAAATTTCTTTAAAGGGATTAAAACCACTTGCATCTTTATAGGCCCTTACTTCATTCCAAAATTCACTAATATTTTGTGTGTTTTTCCATTCCACAGTTGTAAGTTTCGACCACTGGAAATCTATTTTTGTCACTGTGTTGTCTGGAAGCCCCATCTCTTTAGCCAGAGGTATTATTGGTAATTTTATAACCTTCAAACACTCTTTAGGGGAAATCAATGAGACTTTCTGCAATACTGTTACATTTTGGGGCAGTCTGCGCTGAAGTTCGGACACAAGGCAAATCAGAAATTGTTCGCACCTATTCCGAATAACACCTTCACTCTCTGAAGTCATCTGACCCTTTTTCCTCAAATCCTCCAACAAAATTTCAACTTCATGGCCTAAATATATCTTAGGGGACTTGTATTTACGAACATCAACATTAAGAAGGTCACCTTTATAGCCGGGCACAACTATTCTTCTCGTAAGTCCAGTTATTAATACAACAAGATCATTGAGAAGTAGTGACTGATCAGCCGAATTTGATTGGAAGGATTTGTTCACTTGTTGGCATTCTTCTAAATGTGGCTTCAAAAAAACAAGGTAGACTTTGTTTGTAACATCATCATACATGTTAAAGAGAAGATCGACAGTATAGCACTTTTCACTGAGTCTTGCTATTTTGAAATGTGTGTGTAATTCAAGCCATTGAGAAAGAATGCGATTTACTGCCTCTAAGATGGACATCCACCTAGTGTTGCATTTTTGTACAATTTTCAGAGGATCAGCCCCATCGTTTATAGCCTGGAATAGTTTTACGTATGCAATTTGACGAGAAGATGACCTTGAAAACCATGAATAAGTCTCTGATAACAAGAATTCCACATTTCGTGGCAATGTCTCAGCTGCGGCAGAAGATACTGCTAACTGAACAGAATGACATACACAAGGGATTAATATCAGATGAGGAACTTCTTTTTTGAGGATCTGAAAAACCCCATTTTAATTCCCACCATCACTGCAGCATTGTCAGTTCCCACCCCACGCATGTTCTGCAAATTTAGTCCGTATTCGCTAAGCAAAGACTTCAGTCCATTTACTATTGCCGCCGCGTTGCATTCTTCTAATTCCACAATTCCTAAAAAGGTGGATACAACACAACACTGGGTTTGTGAGAAATATATAACACAGACAGCTAACAGTTTTGTGACACTAATGTCTGTAGATTCATCAATAAGAACACTGAAATTACCATCTCCTATGTCACATTGAAGTTCGGTTTTGAAATGAGGGAAAAGAATATTTTTGATCAAACCACTGCATTTTGTCCGGTGTAAACGCATGTTAGAAGTATGACTGGCCTCTTTAAAGCACTTCTTTGTTAAGTCGCACAGATGGTCCACAGATCTTATCGAACAATGATTCACAACAAAGAGTGTTAATGCAGCTTCTGCACCCGCACATTCATTTGTTCGCCTAATTATATGAGCATCTAACTTTGGCTGTCGTTGTGAGGAAAAAGGTTCTGCAGCCTTTAGATGCTTTTTTGCTTTCGCATGTGCAAGTAAATCACACAACCTGGAATTTATGTTGCATTCACAGTACCTGCACCTAGCTGACATCGTGTCGGAAGGTATCTCAAGTAACCAATCTTTCAATAAGGGATTCTTAAGCCACTCTTTTCTAAATTTCTGACTGTACTTTTTGTCTTTAACTTTCGCCATTATGTTCTCTGCTAATAATAATGGATCACACAATACTAGAGTTATTGCAACAGACAAAATTAAGCCCACTAAACGCTTGAACACGACGCAAGTACCCGAAGTTTAACAAGGAACTGAACTGTTATTCTCCCCTCTATTGGTCTTTGGTCCGTACATCGGGAATTTCCCGACCCGGGTATGTAGGTGTAGGTCATGGGATCTGTGTGCATGTGACAATGAAGTCATTCTTCCACATGAATAGTATGCATGTGACAATGATGTCATTCTTTGAGCGCACATAAGCACGCTCCCAACAAGAAGTGCGCACGAGCGTACATAGCTAGTCTAGACCATTCACTATAGCAAATTTAAAAAAAAATAGAATTGCATTAAATTTTGTTAAATATTCCGTCAAAGTACTAAAAAATCCACTGAAAAATCCGCTATCCGTTAAAACCATATTTTCCCCCGTTAACAAAGTTAAAAATCCACCAAATTTAGCGGAAATTCCGCTGAGTTGGCAACACTGAGAAAGAGGCATGCGCCTACAATAATGGAGCCGCAAGAGACTAGGTGCATGCGTGAGCTTGCACCGTTGCATGCGCAGATGCACTGGAGAGGCACGGCAACTAGGCGCAAGACGCACAGGTCTGAACGCGGCTTATGTCCATCTATGGAGAATTTAGTACTTTTATTTTCATCTTCAGGATTTTTACAGAGATAAATAATATCTTGATCCACAGGTTTTATTTTATATTAATAAAATGACTGGGTGTTTGTGTCTTAGGTTTAAGTGTTAGATAGGGGACTGGCGCACCCTGGAAACAAATCCGCTGAGAATATCCCTTAAGGGATCACAAGGGGTCGTTTGCGATCCGATAGAACCTCCACATCACTTCGGTTATCTCCTCTCTGGGTCGTAATACAAGACTACTTTTACAAGCATGGTCTGCAACTCTACTCTATTTATAGGCGAGAAGCTAATCCATTGAGTAGACAAGACTCAGTGAAGGAAGTAGCTCAGTGAGTCACCGAATGACATGCCTGTAGACGTAACAGAGTATACGCTCTCTTTGTTGAACATTTCAATTCGTACATACATTGAGTTTCTAATAAATGAAATATAACTATTATTGTTATAGATAATTCCACGAGAAATTGAGCGTATCGATGGATTCATGAGTGCGAATCATGAATAAATTTGTCTGATGAAACTCGAGTGGGATTTATTAAGACTAGGCCATGAATAAAATGTATTAAGTTAAATAAAAATAATTATATTCTTGTGTACATCAAAATCAAATAATCTTTTTATCAACCTTCAGATTATATTATTCCGGTACTAAATGAATGAAGAATTTATTATCGAATGTATTACCAGATATTAACAAACACTGAATATGCATAGTCTAATTCAGATAAGCTAATTTTAGAAAATAATAAAACACACGAACCGGTTTCCACCGAATTGTGTTTTTAATCAATGGACAATAATTAAACGGTTCCAATTTCCAAATAAGTTATGTTGTGTAAAGTAATGTGTTTTGTACTGTTCACTGGCAGAAAACGTTACGTATTAAACACTGCATATGATATCTTGGCGTGTTCAGTAACGACGGACGTTTTATCAGATAAAATTGCATCCGTGCAAACCTTGCATCCATATTATAAAACGAACGTGATTGGTAGATATCCGAGGCAATGCTGAACATTATTGTTCAATACAAAATACGTCAATACGCGTATATAGATGGAATAGTCTTTGTAGACTAGCTTACGATGATATGAATTAAAATAAGGGACACTAAATATTGGCATAGAATCAAACATTATTTTCCGTCCTGTATCACCTTCAAATAACTAGTATCGGTTTCATCGCACTGCTGAAACAATAGATTGAAGTTTTCGTACTGCTAAGACATGCCTTAGTTGATTTATTTTTAAATGGCAAACACAGAAAATAGTTTCTTTTCCTAGTGAAGGGGAAGTAGGAAGAGGTAGGTTTGATAGGTAATTTCCCGATCTGACAAGGGAAAGCTTTAATTAGGCCTAACTTGAACCGCGGGCAGAGGCTAAGAAATGAATAAGTGTACTTACTTTTAAAATCTCATCACAAAAATTATAACAACTACAAAACCAATGATCAAGATTTTGCTGCAAGAAGATGAATAATTTCTTGCTCACTTTTTAAACGTCACTGTAATACTAAAAGAAATCTAAGGTCTCTATTTGTAATCAGAGGGACATAGCTCCATTAAACAAAATTATCATCGCTAAAATAAATAATAATAAATTATTAAAAATAAATGCAAATAAAATCATTACAAATTCATAAGATACTCCATTAACATGTGAAAAACGTTAAAAAGTAGAATGTTGAATACAAATGTATTTATTTTTCCTAGTGTAACCTGTCCCGTATATTTATGAGGCCCATGCCACCCGGGCTTTACAAGCCATTTGCAACCTATCGGGGTAAGGACATGGTGGGCCTCTCCGGAAAGGGGACCAGCCCAATGCTGATGTCACCTCTGAGACAACACGAACCGATAAAATTCTAAAATAATTTTTTAATAAAATGTTTTAGTACATTATGTTAAATAAACTTCCGGCAAAAATCAGTAGCTTACTCGGGAGGTCTCATGTAAACTCGTAAATTTTAAATGTAAATAATATTTGGCTTTGACTTAAACCGAAGATAATTAGGCTAGAAACGAGAAAAGAATTATACGATGCAATAAGAGAAATTTAGAACTGCAGTAACTAGACTGTGAAATACATAATAATTACTAATGGAAGGAAAAAGCCACAATTTTAGGTGGTTCGAGCCAGAAAAAAAATACTAAATAAAATAAAAATGCAATATGTTGAGTTTTCTATTCAGAACTGATAAGCTATCCTATGCATTACATTGAACTGAAGCGCCTAATGATATACTCAAAGTCAGCATCATTATCTCCATTATGTTTGAAAGTCACTACAATAAGCAGCTATATTTTTTCCATATACCTAGGTAGAAAAGAAACTGTTTTTACTTTTTTATATTTCATTAAACCTTCGAAGACTTGTTTCTTGTTGTTTTTAATTGATGATTTACTTCCTTTTGTTTTATGCGTCTATTTCTCCAATTATTCTGATGGCCGAGTGCACCATTCTCCGGTTTTCTCAGCCGTTTCGTTACCGCGGTAAACGTAATACCGGGGTATTCTCAAAATCTCTGTGCATCATTGCTAAAATACCGCGGTTTGCTAATGCTTGGAAATATTGCGGTTACTCTGCTCCGAATCCATTTCTCATTGATGGTTTCTTCCATGGCCGCTAGGTTCTCTCTCTCTCTCTGCACGTCTGCCAGTCACGGTGGCTCTCATATTGGCTATTGGTTTCCGAAATTCAGTTTATTTGTTGCCTTATTATTCAATAAAAAGATGTTCATAAGGATAAAAGGGAATATTATATTGCCTATATATGTCTTCTGAATTCATACTTCGAATTCAAGCACCATAGATACTGTACCAATCGTGAAATGACTTGATTTCGCCTACTGGATTGGTTGAGGTGAGAAAGGAAGGTCATTTCAATCGATGTTACAACACAGTATTTGCAGATATGTACCATCGTTCATTTTTCAAATAGACCCCACCTGTCTGTACATTTCAATAAAATAACATTGATGTTTTAAAGAATAATTCTCACACGTGTGCAATCGAAGGCAAAGCAACACCACGAAATCTCAGATCTGAGTTCGGCATAGCCTCGCTTTTATTCCCGTACAACTAGTAGAAATTTTAGGTTCAAAATCATATGCATAGCCATGAAAGGGCTGTTATAATTTTGTTCGTATATGTGCAGGTATGATAAATTGCTTACATACCCTATATACCGATACACAGGCTACATCGTGATGCATGCAGCCATTCACTTAAATTTGGCCTAGGACCACTGGTTTTCCATATATCATTTATTTGTTGCCTTATTGTTCAGTAATAAATGTTCATAAGGATAAAATGGAAT
This sequence comes from Ectobius pallidus, assembly GCA_964059195.1. Lineage (NCBI taxonomy): Eukaryota > Metazoa > Arthropoda > Insecta > Blattodea > Ectobiidae > Ectobius > Ectobius pallidus. The sequence continues at coordinate 94,362,447 of CAXKWD010000001.1, forward strand.
ATTATATTGCGTATATATGTCGTCTGAGTCCAAACTTTGAATTCAAACACCATAAATACTGTACTAATCGTAAAGATATGTACCATCGTTCATTCTTCAAATAAACCCCACCTGTCTCTCATTATTCTTTATGTTCAATTAGCTTTTGGCCTAGATATCGTAAATATGATACATTACGCTGATCTCCATCTTGGAAAGAAAACCGCGGTTTTCTCACTTTACAGCTCCTTCACGGCCGGTTTGCATCTTACCGCGGTAAAAGTCGAAACCGAGCACGGTGCAACGAAAGTATGACTTTACTGGGGTAAACTAAGTAACTTTACCGCGGTATTCTGAATACCGAGATTGGTGCACTCGGCCATGATAATGGAAGCATTTTCCTACCATGTAGGCTTACATTTGTTTTGTTATATTTATCTAAAATTGTGCTACAGATTCCCCATTTATCGTTCTTGCAAAAAGGGGCTGTATTCACGAGAAAACTATTAGAACACATAGGAAAGTTTAAAAATGTCGGTGAAGATAAGTGTAAGATACTGGGAAAGAGGTTGTTCAAGAATTGGGAATTGATTACGAAAAACATGTTAGCTGTCTTCCCCATACCTTTGGTTGTAGAAACTTACTAGAGGAGTCAGCTTAAAAGGAACATCTAGAAATCATCGTAAAACAAGTGATATTGAGTTAAATTAGAGGTTTCAAAGAACCTGGAAAGAGTTTCATATAACAAATGAAATGTGCCTCATGTTCATGGGGACGTTGGAGAAATAATTGGATCAAGTTGCAGAGGAAAAGCTAAACGCCTTGGCGCGGCCATCTGAAAAAATTAATTTGCCCTAAGTTACTTCAAATTTAAAAACCAGAATTATTTAAATTTAAATTTTTAGTTTGATATAAATTTGGAACATGAAATTTTGAAATAATTGAAGTATAAGGTATCAATTGAGGTACATTTCAGAATCAAGTGGCAAAGACATCGTTATCATCATCATCATCATCATCATCATCAAGTTTAGGTTTCTGTAGTCTGATGTGGATCTAATGCTGAGAATGTCATACCTTAACCGGAATTCCTACGCTCCTCTTTCCTAAATTTTTGCATGTGAAAGCTGTTTTGGTATAGGCCTATCCGTATTCAGGGACTCGTAAAAGGGGTTGGTTCTGTGTTATACTGTGTTCTACTAGGTTATAAGCTACATCTGGTAAGCTTTACATATTCTATTATTTAAAATCCCAAGATACTAACTTTAAACAGTTGTTGCCGTCACTGTACTTTTAAATTAAGTTGAAATTTTCAATAAATTAGCTGTGTTTTAGGAGTGGTGTTCATGAGAAAAGGACAATGTTCTGCACTTCTTATCATTTAGCATTATTATATATTTATATTTGATAATTTCGATTCTATGTGGGCAGTTAAGAAAACTTTCCTCGCGGTCATGGCTACACCAGTTAAAAGGTCAAAAATAATACTAAACAAAGTAATGCATTATTACATTACTCAGCCGTTGCATGTCTAATAACTAATTACTTAAATTAATAGCTTTATTTAGTGCCAGAATGGTACTTTATGAGATTGTTTGGGGAACGGGAAATGTCTGTCCGCCTGCCTGTTTGTCTGTCCGTGTGTCTGTACGCGCGATAACTTAAATACGCTCTATCGGATTTTCATGAAACTTGGTATAGGCCTATGCATTTGTAACGTCCATGGGAAGAAGCCTAATTATGTTGGACAAATTGGGTTGACCGTTACCGGAGTAATGCCCAATTTAGTACCTATTTTATGCTAATATATTAGAAAGAATTTATCAAATGCAAATCAGTTCTCATGGCAACATATTGTTTCAAAATTTCATATACGGCTTTGGAAGTTGCAATACAGGTAGCTTTGACAAATAACACTACCCACATATTCATAATGCTTATCAAACTAGACATTTGTTCTTCCGTAAGCCCTGCTTAATGAATCGATCTGGAGCTTAATTAGGAAATCGATTTAAAAAATAACTTATTTTCTGCATACCATAATTGCAATTATCGCTGATTAAACAAAAGCATTATGCCACTTTGTTACATCAGTTTACGTGATTTTATTTACCTTATGTACCTAGTAATAACAATATAACAATAATAACGATAATAATAATAATATAAAACCTGACCCAATGTTGTTTATTACTATCAACGAATGAAAGTTGTATGAAACGAATCAGATCTAATTTATTAATTCGCTCAACGAAATAAGTAATTGAATTAGATTCATTATTGACTTAATAATTTGGTTTATTAGCTACACAGAAATTAAAATTATGTAGCAATATCCAACGAATTTTAAAATTCTGTAATTTCATAACACGGATTGTTCACAAGACGGTCAGAGATAATCCCACTAAACTATTTATATTAAAAAGTACTGGAAGCGTTTTTATAAATTGTGTCCTATAATAATGTAATAGTTTTGAGGAATACAGAATGTTTTGTCAGTTCCCATATTGAATTACCTATTCACTGAGATATTTTAAATCGGTGCTGTATATAATATATAACGCATGTCTAAGTGAAAAGAAAGACTTTGTGTCACTTCACAAAGGCAATGAGTTCATAAAGTTTACGCAAATCTCCAACATTTTTCATCTGATTTACCTGCTAACTTCTGATGTTTGCATTTATTTGTCAGGAGTAGTGAAATGTAAATGGACAGGAATTTATATAGGTCACTTAATCCTTTAATGGACATGCAGAATCCACAACTTTCAGTAAGAACAGTACCGGTATTGCAGTAATGTGTAAGGCTCTTCCATGCAGATTTGTTCAGAATCCTGGAAATGTGACCGGGTTATTTAAAAAAGAAAATCCTTTACATACTTCATGGGAATCGGAATGGGCGTTCAGCTAAATTTCCTCCACTGCATTATTTCACCAATGACAGCGTTTTAAATTGAATGCTATTGAAATTCAGCGTACGAACTTAAAACGGACGGAAGATAGCTCTGAATAGCAAGTAAGGTACAGGAGAGCTTTGCCATACTTGCTTTGTTTAAACACAAGGACCGGGATTATGATCCATCATTAGCTTTGTTTGCTCGAACCCCTCTTTTCTTTTTTCCTCTATCCCGTATACTCTACTGTTTCACCTATTTCACTTTTTTCTCTCTCCATCGTTAAAACATAGATTGGATTTTTAAGAGATTGGCTGTCGGCAGCGGGAGAGAGAGGCAGGCTACACTGTCCATTATTATTAATTTACTTTCCGGTTAAGGAATTTGCATATCTATCCCGAGAGGAAATTCATAAAGGAGTATATGAATGGCGCGGTTTTTGTGTTATAAAAGTTACTGCCTTTTTAATAAAAATTCACGTTTAATAGACGAACTACATGTGTTAACAAGAAATGGTTGTCGAATATCCATGGAGTGTACAGAGATACGCTGCATCAGCGAGCATCATTAGTCAGCCCTCAGAAAAGCAACCTATAAACGGAAATGCTATTATCAGCAGTCAGCAGATAATATTCCATGATACCAACAGTTCATCCTCATGCTACTAAACACCAGGGTTACTCCATAATGTATTATAGTAGGCCTACATAACATATATGAATAATCACGTGGTTCAGTATTGGCTAATGCATTATTGAAATTAGGCGGATTTGGATAATTATTTGTAGTAGGCTACTACAGTAACTATAATGGGTATAAAATAAAATAAATTATTAATTTCTATTAGATTATATGATAAGAGTATCAGTACATTTATGACAAACGTATTTAAAGGAAATGCTTAAAAATTACTTTTGAGAATAAATTTAGATGAACACCCTTTGTCCAGTCCACCATATTCCAACCAACTTCAGCATACTATCATATTGACATACTCGGATGTTAGTGTGATACTTTGATTAAATGTTTTGCACCCCATGGTAATTTTTCAGCATTACTGAGCACAGTCACACTGGGGTTTACTAGTTTGAAAGTTCCTGGATGATACATTTCTTGATAGGTGGATTGAGCTCGACTGTCCGAAACCCCAGGCACCATTATCGCCGGACATAACCCATAGACATTTTTGTGGTGTTTATGTCGAGAACAGATTATACGAAATATGTGTATAATATGGACACATTTAAAAGATAGATAATTGAATCTGCTCCTTCACAGAACACATGACGCGAAATTAGATATCGTTTAGATGTTCTGTGGGCTATACTTGTAAAAGTGTTTTGACATTGCAAGAACATTTTCCGAATTTCTTTTTTCCTTTCTTTTGCCATAATTCATAGAACCATACCTTTATTAGTTCACAATAAGTTCTTAAATGTTTGAAAGACTTTATGACAACTGTGTAGTTACAATATTTGATATGTACAGGTAGGGGGAAAAAAGCGGACCGACTCTTGTAGCTGATTTCAGAGCCTTGTGATACGTAAATAAATGTAAACGGAAATGTTTGTTTTCACAAGCAATGCAAATTACGTGAAATTGTATCTCAATTCAAGCAATTTATCGGCTGTAGAACAAATTTCAATACATTCCCTGATATCCTGTGAATACCGCTAGGTGTGCCCAGTGGCTCATAGTGGCAACTAAGATATTTTAGTCGGTCCGTTTATTTCCTTACCTGTACAAATAAATGCACGCAGTAGTAGTCGTATTTGTTTACATAGTTCAGTGTTTACAAAGGTGATACAAGTTTAATAATGTAATGGAAAGGCATGCATGCATACATACATAGGCTACATACATACATACATACATACATACATACATACATACATACATACATACACATACATACATACATACATACATACATACATACATACATACATGACATGGACCGCAGAGGACTACAACCGAGGCGGCGCTGGAAGTGAGAAAATTCATTGAACCAGAACTAGAAAAAGGAAACATAATAATTATGGTCAGCCTAGATGTAAAAGGTGCCTTCAACGCTGCATGGTGGCCAGGAATTTTAAAGAACCTTTCAGATCTCAAATGCCCAAGAAACCTATACAAGCTAACACAGGACTACTTGAGAGAGAGATCGGCGAGCATTAACATAAATAATGCTTCATACCATAGAACGATTACGAACGGCTGTCCTCAAGGTTCCTGTTGCGGACCCGGATACTGGAATATTCTTTAGACTCACTACTAAAGCTAGACATCACTAACCACACAAACATAATAGCATTTGCAGACGACATGCTGATAATAATTAAAGGTGAATCTATCAGAGAAGCTGAAAATGACACCAACATAGATTTAAACAAAATTTCAGAATGGGCTAAAAACTACAAAATGAGTTTTAACCAACAAAAATCTCAATGTCAAGAAGAAAACGAAGGGAGGACAAAAATATAAATATTTATCTAAACAATAAAGTACTAGCACAAGCTACCATGGTAAAATATCTGGGAATAATATTTGACAGTAAACTTACCTTCAAAAATCATATCGAACATATAGTTGAAAAATGCTCAAAATTGATATTCACTATATCGAAGTCGGTCAAACTTAACTGGGGACTAAAGCACGAGGCTCTAAAAACAATATACAAAGGAGGGATACTACCTCTCATACTATAAGGAGCACCAGTTTGGATAAGAGCACTGGGCAAAAGATGCAATCAGCTGAAACTTATCAGAGTGCAGAGATTAATTAACATAAAAGTCGCAAAATCTTATAGAACAATGTCGAATGAAGCCCTTTGCGTGATTAGTAGACTAACACCTATAATCTTAAAAATAGAAGAATCGGTCAAACTTTTTCATACTATAAGAAGCAAAGAAAACCAACACATGTTTGATCATGACATGGAAGTCAAGCACTGGCCTCACCCAGCAGAAACTGTTAAAGTGAGTGAAGATGATGTAAGCGAGGATCCGATGCAGTCACTACAAGTATACACAGACGGTAGCAAGAATGAACATGGTGTAGGATCAGGAATTGCCATATACACAGAAGTAAACCTTATAGAAGAGCTCAGCTAAAAACTAAATGATAAGTGCTCCAACAATCAGGCTGAGCAATATGCAATATTAATGGCCCTAAAGAAAATAAAATCACAAAGAACCAATGAAAGAAAAATTTTAATTCATACAGACAGCCGAGTAACTGTGGACGCTTTAAAAAACAGAAAGAACCACACGCATCTAATCGACGAAATTAGGAAGATGGTCTCAATAATGACAAGAGAAGCTAATTACGACATAGCATTTTATTGGGTGAAGGCGCACGTCGGAATTCAGGGAAATGAATTAGCAGACCAACTTGCTAAGAATGGAGCTGCCAGCACAGATAGTGTAAGCTACAGGAAGATCCCAAAAAGCGCTATAGCAAGAGAGTTAACAAAGGAGAGCTTGATGAAGTGGCAAATAGAATGGAACCAAACTAACAACGGTGCAATCACCAAGACATTCTTCCCAAATATACAAGACCGATTAAAACTGAAAATAAATGTATCACCAAATTTTACAACAATAGTTACTGGGCACGGGAAATTAAGAACATATCTTAAAAGGTTTAAAATTTCAGAAGTTTCTGAATGTGTGTGTAATAAAGGTGAACAAACCGTGGAACATTTTTTTATTTCAGTGCGAAATTTTGAAAAGGGAAAGAGACTTATTAATAGCAGCTGTGTTAAAAATTGAAAACTGGCCAATAGAGAAGCACGAGCTTATAAACCAATACCTTAAGAACTTCTTAAAATTCACGAACTCCATACCATTTGACAAACTATAAGTAAAATGTACATATATGTATGAAATCACTATAATGCCTTCATTTGTTAAATAATTCATATTATAACTCTAGATTTAATATAATGTAGAATGTAAATATGTTTAGAAATTGCATGTAGTATTACGAATGTAATGGGACATGCAGGAAATAAATATCACAGAAAAAAAATACATACATACATAAATACATACATACATACATACATACATACATACATACATACATACATACATACATACATACATACATACATAAGGTCAACGCATTTAGAAGACGATACCAGAGGACATTCAGAGATGAAGAATTGCGTACGCAAAGAAAATTACAATTTGGTGCTGTCAAAAGGGAATATCAGGCTGCGATCAGACAACAGAAAGCAAAGTCTTGGAAGGAGTACTGTACCATATCTACAAGTAGCAACCCGTGGAACGCTGTATACAAGCTTGCCTCCGGGAAGATGAAGAAAACGAGCACCCTACAATCGCTGACAAAATCAGACGGCTCCTATACGACAGGATTAGTGGACACCCTGAATCATCTAATGGACAGATTCACCCCAACAGACAACACAGAAAACGACAGCGAATACCACAAGGCAGTCAGAACCCAAATACTGCAGCCTCCCAACACACATGATGACAAACCATTTACAGTACAAGAAATCGAAACTATTATAAAAAACATGAAACCCAACAAAGCCCCTGGAGAAGATGGGATCACAAGCAACATACTACAGCAAGTGTTCAGCCAGGTACCTCTGTCCGTAACCGCAATATATAATGGGTGCTTAAAGACAGGAACTTTCCCCAAGATATGGAAACAGGCAAAAATCGTACCGATAGTGAAGCCAGGGAAAGAAGGAACTGAAGACGTGTCAAAATACCGCCCGGTAAGCTTACTAAACGTGGCCGGAAAAGTGTTGGAAAAACTGTTTATAAACAGGATAACACACCATCTCTACTCCAATGAAATGCTTCATGGGAATCAGTTTGGTTTCAAACCACAAACAAGCACGGTTGACGCTATCATGGTAGTTAAGAATTTCGTAGAAGAGAGCCTGGGATGTGGACAAAGTGTCGTGATGATCAACCTGGATGTAGAAGGGGCATTTGATAGTGCCTGGTGGCAGGCATTCTCAGTGCACTAAAAGAATTTCGATGCCCAAGGAACCTGTATAACATAACTAAAAGCTACCTTAGCGAGAGACGAGGAACACTGACGGCAAATAGCATAAAAATAGAGCGAAATGTAAGTAAAGGTTGCCCTCAGGGATCTTGCTGTGGCCCTGGACTTTGGAATGTGCAGTATGACTCATTACTGAAATTGCCATATAAACAGTGTACACAGATAATCGCCTTTGCTGACGACGTCCTAGTGTTAATTAAAGGGGAAACAAGCCTGGAGATAGAAAATAATGCTAATATTGAAATGGAAAAAATAACAAACTGGGCCCATGAGAGAAAGATTACATTCAACGAAAAGAAGACACAAGCAATAATGATATCAAGAAAAAAGCCTAAAACTCAGCCTGCCCTGCATATATACTTGAATAATAAGATTATACAGGAGACGAACACTATGAAGTATCTAGGAATCACATTTGACAAAAGGCTCAAATTCAACAAACATATCGAGCAGATAACTGACAAAGCTACAAAACTCATACACGCACTATCCAGATCCGCTAAAATAAATTGGGTCCAAAAGCATTGAACATAATTTACAAAGGTGCAATATTGCCTCTACTATCATATGGGATCACAGTTTGGATTGATGCCGTTAATACTCAGCATAACACAACTAGGTTACGACGGGTGCAAAGACTAATAAACATCAAAATGACAAGGGCCTACAGGACAACATCATATGAAGCTTTGAACATAGTAGCTGGAACTTTGCCAATAGACATCGAGCTAAGAGAGATAGCAAAATACCAAAACATTGTCAAAAGAAGAATGTCACACAAGGAAGAGACCATTGAAACCATATCAGATTACAGGGAATGGAAACATCCGGCCGACTTCACTATAATAGAAAACAAGAAGGAAGACGTGACGTATAAATTACGAATCTATACAGACGGCAGCAAATGTGAAACAGGAGTGGGTTCAGGAGTAGTAATATATATCGACAACCATCCAGCCCATCACCTCAAATACAAACTGCACACCAAATGTTCAAATAATCATGCCGAGCAGCTGGCAATCCTGAAAGCCCTGGAAAAAGTTAAGGAGATTGACGAGAAAATAGGACCAGACAAAACTGCAGCCATACATACCGATAGTAATATTACCATGGACCTCCTCAGAAACAACAACAGCCACAACAACATAATATATCAAATAAAAGAGACTTTGCAAACACTTAAAACTGATAACTGGCAGATACATTTCACATGGGTTAAAGCCCATGTCGAAATTCAAGGAAATGAGATTGCAGACCGCCTGGCAAAAGAAGCAGCCACCAGCACCGATCTGGAACAAGCATACAACCACATACCGACCAGTGCAGTAAAGAGAGACCTGAGAGAAGAAAGCTTACGTCTATGGGAAAACGAGTGGCGAAATACAACCAAAGGAGCACAAACCAGAACATTCTTTCCTACAGTTAATGCTAGACTGAAGACGAAACTGACCTTGAACCATAATATGACAGCAGTTATTACAGGGCATGGAAAATTCGGCGTGTATTTACAAAGGTTTCGGATAAAGGACAATTCAATGTGCGTGTGCAATAACACCCAGACAGTGCAACACATATTATGGGAGTGTGAACTGTTCAAGAATGAGAGAGATGAACTACGCAAGTGCATTCAAAAGAAAGGTGGACACTGGCCACTAAATAACCATGAAATCATCGCTAAACATTGCAGAAGCTTTCAAAATTTTGTAAATAAAATAGATTTTGACAAAATTCAGAGAAAAAATTAAAATCATATTGGCAACGAACGTTAGGAATATCAAGATGTAAATATGTGCATATAATTAGATTATAGAGAAGAAATAGCATGTATTATTACAATATTGTGTAATGGCGCATGCTGTAAATAAAAAGGTTTAAAAAAAAAAATACATACATACATACATACTTACATACATGCGTACATACATACATACATACATACATACATACATACATACATACATACATACATTCATACACACATACATACATACATACATACATACATACATACATACATACATACATACATACATACATACATACATACATACATACATACATACATTAGATACATACATACATACATACATACATTAGATACATACATACATACATACATACATACATTAGATACATACATACATACATACATACATACATACATACATACATACATTAGATACATACATACATACATACATACATACATACATTAGATACATACATACATACATACATTAGATACATACATACATACATACATACATACATACATACATTAGATACATACATACATACATACATACATACATACATACATTAGATACATACATACATACATACATACATACATACATACATACATTAGATACATACATACCTATAGTCGGCGCACAAATGTTTTAGACGGTAGGATGGGTAGGTGTTGTCCGTCTAGAACCAGTCCTAAGTAAGCAAGAATCTCTATCTCAACTCTTACGTAGATACGAGTTATGCGCTAGAGTGGGACAGACAAACTTGTTTACTGCAGGGCCGGTTCTAGAGCGGACAGTATCTACCCACTCCACTGTCTAAAACATTTGCGAGCCGATTATACAAGGTGAGCCAAGTTACTAACCAAGTGGAGTTAAGTGCTATATAGATTCTGTACAGTGTAAAAGCTCAGTTGTCTAAAAGGAAAAAAAAAAAATATTAGAATTATTTTAAATTAAATTAATTATGGTTTCTCTGACAATTTGAAAATTTGGAGCGCAAGTAATAACGAGATGATTCTAGGAGTTTAAAAGTATGCTTAGAAAGTGTTATAATGTTTTTCTTCCATGTGTTATAGAAACGATTATCAGAATTAATTTTGAAAAGGTTTTTGTGTGAATAGGCAAAAAATTCCGTTTGGAAAATGATAATGCAAGGGAGATGGAGCATCTTCTGCTCTTTTAATAACGGCTTATAGGAATCAAGGAGTTTGGCTTTAACAGTAATGCGTATTATTCGCTTTTTGAAGGAAAAAACTTGTCAGCATATACTACATTTTCTAGTGTTTGGAGTTGCTAACTAAGGATAGGCACATTTAGATTAGATTTTCGGCACCTCTCCGGGTTTTTCTGCAGTAGGGGGATCTGGAACGGAGTGTACTCAGACTCATGAAAACAACTGGAGAGCTATTTGCCCATGAAGTAGAAATACAAAGGTAGACGTCGCAGAGGTCGGATAGTAGGCCTTGTCCCACAAGGAAGTAGCGCCATGAATGAAGTGTGTGTGTGTGTATATAATTAAATATTTATGGTTTATCACTATGACCCTGGGGTCAACTCAGCCTTTAACAGAAAGAGTACCAGGAGCAATCCTGGGGTAAAGGCGGTCGGTGTGCCGAATGTGTATAAGTCTATGAGCCTACGTAAACCTTCCGGAACCCTGAGGGCCTTCAAGGCCTGTATAGCCTGTATAGGGACCACTTTATTGTTGCATATATTGTAATTTATTTATACATAACGTAATATAACTGAGAAATTTTGTAGTTTTTTATTAACTTAGTTTTAATTGTTGACAAAGAATTTTTCCATTTATTTATTTATTTATTGTCGCTTTAACTTAAAAAATCATACCGCGACATTCATAACAATTATTTAACCATACTCATAAGAAATATTAGGTAACACTACAAGCCAGAAATTCAAGGATTCCAAAACCAATGAATTCACTGTTTCTGTTTTGGTCTAGTGTTGGGGCTGCACGACCTGCGGGCAATTCTTTGACCCACGTAACAGACTTAAGTTAAGTAAAAGAAAGAATCCTAGAGCTAAAGGTAGGCGAAGCATTGTGCTGACAACCTTGAAATGTCCGAATGGGCTTTGGCCACCAAGAATCCTAAAGGCACGTTAAGCCTACATAGAGAATTAGGTCGTTCAGTATCAAGAGCAGAAGTTAATGCTACGAGGGTGGATCGAAAAGTAACGCACAATAATTTTTTTCTGCGATGGTAATGCGGTTGGGATGTTGAACTGTCACCAAGATGGAGTTTGAAGCTTCCGCTAAGGACTCTTTTTTGTTCTCATATTCTAGCGAGAGAAGCGCGAGCTATGCAACAAAGATGGCGCGCGTGTTACTATCGTCCACATATGAAGAGCAGCGAGGTGTAGTGCGATTTTTAAGGGCTCAGCATGAATGTTACACACCATGGTGTGAAACTTCTTCACGACTATGCTCACTCCACGTTGCTGCAGTTGTTCGCGAGAAAATCAACGAATTTGGTTGGGAGGTGCTCCACCATCCTCCATACAGTCCAGCCTGGCACCGTCGGGCTTTAATTTGTTTGGTCCCATGAAGAAATTCCTGGCCGGTAAACGCTTTGCGTCAGATGCAGAAGTGAAAACAGCAGTCCGCAGATGGTTATACTCCAACCGAACGGACTTCTATGAACAAGGTATTTTGAAACTGGTATCACGATGGGAGAAATGTGTTAAGAAACTTGGTGACTATATAGAAAATAGACAAAATATGTCCCTTCGTGTGCATTTGTTTGTAATTGTACCTTTTAAACTTTTTGTAAATACATATTGTGCATTACTTTTCAATCCACCCTTGCATTATGAGTGTCCAAATAGCAATATTGTCGAATTTTTAAACAGAATCCGTCAAGGTAAGCCAGAAATGCTGTGATTTTAAAAGCCGAGTGGTTTTAGTATGTGGTCCTATGTGAGAAATGCTCCCGAATCCGGTAACTAATTCAGATCCTTTTTGCTCGCTCTCCGTATTAATATTTTGTTACCGCAAGGCGACCCTTCCTCTGGTAGTGGACCGTATTGAAAACTATTTGTGGGTTCGATTCCCGGCGATAACATGCGGGGGAGAGAAGAATTGAGGAGAAGAATTGGGTTTCATTTCCAATCTTCAAATGGGTAAATTGATATACAAGAAATATGCACATGTGAACAATGACGTTGCTTGATCAACACAAACTTGATGGTCTGGAATATATGCACTTCTTGAAATCTGCAGTTCTAGTTGTATCCAAGTACACATATATAGATGCACTGGTAGACTGTATTAATTCGGAGGACCATTTGTTGATGTAATAAATATAGCCTGTCGAAATTGTTATTTCGAAACTAGAAGATTGTATTGAATGCTGAAATTTAAGACTATTCACAGCACTAGTTCAGAAAAAAGAAGATTGCATAAATAAGCTGTTAACACTTTATTGCCAAGCATAAATGTCTGTATTTATTTAACAATTCGAAGTTGCATGAAGTCTCTTTATGACTACTAAATCTCACCGAATTGAAGACTAATCATAGTCCTTGTCTTGTGAATTATATTACTCACAGAATTGAAATGATTGATATCTCCTTATGAAGGTTCAGTGTCCAGAGATAGAACGAAGCACCTTTAGCGACGTCTAGATGAATCCCTGTGATGTTGAAATTATGTTGAACTATGTAAGAACATTGGAATTCTTAATCCAACACAAATGAAGATAAAAGGCATTTCGCCCGAAATTTAGCACTGTATGACGTGCTAAATGATTTGTTGAATAGAGCACATTGCCCTAGAAAAAGAGAATGGAACACTCAAATCGTTGTCCATTTTGAAGAAGAAGGATGAAGTGAATAATAAGGACAATTGAAGGTTGAAACAATAAATAATCGCTAACCCAATAATAATAGCTTCACTTGTAAATAAGATTAATTAATCAATACATTAAAACGCACTATGCTAATATAATAATAAATAAAATAAAAACAGAATTGATAAATTAGTAGTTATTTAAAAAATAAATAAATAATTTTGGAGTTGAGATTAAAATAACAATTGCCAAGACATACATTGAATTGATTGACTGTAAGCCTATACAGACAAATGAAAATCAAAGCCATCTGAAGTAAATTTATGGCAAGCAAGAAAGAAGGTATTACATGACGTAACAATTTGATGGACAGTTCGTCCAGAATTGGACTCTACTGAAAGGAAAATAGGTTGAAGAAATTCAAAAGCATTCGCGTTTAAAAATTCCATGTCCTTCAGATATTTTGACAGGCGTAAAAAAGCTTTGGAATTAAAGACAGACGCTAGATTGTATTCGTCATGAAAGTTTAGACATTACTGTCAAGAGAATGATATACATCAGATCAATATATATCGTGCCGGGCACTGGATATTCTCTTAACACTGGCTACGTCATGTAACACTTTGCATGAGCTCTGCTGAAATCCTATTTTGGATTCGTCAGCAGGGGAATTTTCCTGCTCCAAGTAGAAATCTGGAATCCATTAGGCCTACATGCAGTGCGTGTTAATGGACTCGCTAACATCCCGGGTGGTAACTTACTTTCTATACGAGTAATGCTTAAGAGTCCATGATTAAACCCCCCAAGCAAAACATAGCATTATCCTCTATACATCCTTATCAATCCAGTATTCATTATCATAGGTAATGCCATGAGTGACTTGGAATTTATCTACAATGGTTCCAAGTCATAAGTTGCATTTATAATGTCTATGTAACGAATAATATGTAATAAGTTTATTAATAAAATTATTGGAATTTAATTATTTGAATATTGCATTTTACATTGATACGGTACTAATAGAAGGCAATAGAAGGTACTAATGACATATAATAAATTTGACTGTTGTCTGTAACCAAACACGGTCAGTTAATAAACATCCATTTATTCAAGTATTCTTTGCTGAAATCTAATATCGAAAATATCTTAAGCCGCGTTTACACTATGTAACTTGTTTAATAAACTTGTTACTGTTATATGTAACTTGTAACAAATTATACGTAACATGTAACAAAATCAGGTTATATAACTTTTTTATATAACTAAAGTTTAGAGAGACAAAGACACATTTGTACTGCACAGTAATATTCCCAGTGGGAAGGAATTTATAAAATTTCCTTGAGCAGAAAATATTCCCAAAAGTAAGCATTTATAAAAATCGTTAGTTTTGAATGTTTTACTGCTTATTAACGGTCCAGGTACCTTAAAATGAAACTATTTCAGTAAAATTCCACATGTTTATCAAGGGTCATTCCACCTCAATTCATCCAGGGCATGTAACCCTCCGGTCTCAGATTTTGATGAAAATTTGTAGTGTGGTTCCCATATGCATGAGAAACAAAGATCTGAATTTTTAGCTTCCTGTCTGTTATAGATTCGGAGATACACTTCTTTGAAAATATCATGTTTTAGGAAGAATAGAGTCGGGACAGGAGTAGGTTTTGTGTGCAGACTGTTACATTTTTGCTTGTACCATGCCTGTGAATGTTAGCAGAACCATAACACATGATCATTCCAATGCAAAAATGACTGCTGAGTTCAAATCTGGTGTCAGAATTTGTCTAACACTTACAGAAATGTTGTTATGGGCATGTAAACTTGAAAATTGAAACTATAAAAAGGCAATCGCGCCTCCTCATAAAAACCATGATATCTCAAAAAGTAAACTAGATACAGCTGAATGCTTTGCACCATTGGAACGAGCAGGAAATTTCCATCTAGATCAAATAAAAAAACTTGTGGGACTTTGTTAGGTGAATTTTTTTTCTGCACATATGTAAAAATAGAATATTTGAGTATGGATTACATACATATGTTGAACAGAGTTTCCAGATAATTATGGAGCTACAGTCTTACAAGCCAAAGTAATTCAGTGCTATAATCAGTTCTTACCATTAAGTGCACAGAAATCCATTACCACAATTATAACATTTTTACACGGTAAGTTAAACATAATATTTTTGGAGCAGACCTGATACATGACATTATATTAATTTGTTAACAGCTCAGTACCCAAATTATTAAGTGTGCTGCCAATCCAAATACATGAATGTTGCAAAATTCCATACACAAACTGCTATGGATTGTAGAGGAGACCAAACAAACTTTTTTGTTAAATAACCATAGGTCGGAAACCAATAGGTATGTCAGTAGTCACCTTCGAAGACAGACATCGTTGAGCAGAAACAAACATCCCTGTGCATGACAAACACATGACATGTTGCAGATTGTACACAGTTTAGGTAGCTGTTTGCTTTTATTCATTCTGCTTGTTCTTAGGCATTGAGTAAGGACGATGGAAGATTACAGTTTTGTTGAACTCGCGAATATCCACCTAGTTTATGGTGCAGGCAATGGCAATTCCACAGCTGCACAATGTCTCTATGCTGAGCGATATCCTGGTCAGCGTTTAAAAAATCCTCGCACATTTGTTTCTGTTTCAAGTTCGAGGGCATCTACGTGACACATTTGGTGAAAATTGGATTGGCCGGGGTGTACCCATTGCATGGCCTGCTCGTTCTCCTGACCTTACCCCACTTAATATTTAAAGAGTTTAGTGTATGAAACACCAGCTGTGTCAGAGGATCTTGTTGCACGGATTCTTGTAGCTGCCAACCAATTACAACATACCCCTGGAGTATTCCACCATATGAGAGAAGCAGTATTGTGTCGTTGCAGATCGTGCAGGAAAAATGGAACAATTGCAAAGACTTCTATGTAACAAATTCCTTCCCGGCCCTCAGTTGGAACATCAGTGTAGCATCCCCAGTTTGTACTACTAAATGTGATGTGTAGGCCTACTACTTCATGAAGACGAAGTAGCCTAACTCTTATAGAGTAACAGATCATTATAAATCAGTGCAACAATCTGTTAGCTCCAATTTAAATTGTCCTTACAAATGTAATAGGCATGTTATTATATCTATTAATTGTGAATATTTACTTATCACCACTCATAAATATCTTTTATAATCAATACTTGATGTATAGCACATCTATAGGCCTAAATAAAATGACATCTGTGGTCTATTTTTATATTTGGATTGGCAGTACACTTAATAATTTGGGTATCGAGCTGTTAATAAATTAATGTAATGTAACAGGTCTGCTGCAAAAATATTATGTTTAACTTACCGTGTAAAAGTGTTATAATTGTGGTAATGGATTTCTGTGCACTTAATGGTAAGAACTGATTATAGCACTGAATTACTTTGGCTTGTAAGACTGTAGCTCCATAATTATCTGGAAACTCTGTTCAACATATGTATGTAATCCATACTCAAATATTCTATTTTTACATATGTGCAGAAAAAAAATTCACCTAACAAAGTCCCACAAGTTTTTTTATTTGATCTAGATGGAAATTTCCTGCTCATTCCAATGGTGCAAAGCATTCAGCTGTATCTAGTTTACTTTTTGAGATATCATGGTTTTTATGAGGAGGCGCGATTGCCTTTTTATAGTTTCAATTTTTAAGTTTACATGCCCATAACAACATTTCTGTAAGTGTTAGACAAATTCTGACACCAGATTTGAACTCAGCAGTCATTTTTGCATTGGAATGATCATGTGTTATGGTTCTGCTAACATTCACAGGCATGGTACAAGCAAAAATGTAACAGTCTGCACACAAAACCTACTCCTGTCCTGACTCTATTCTTCCTAAAACACGATGTTTTCAAAGAAGTGTATCTCCGAATCTATAACAGACAGGAAGCTAAAAATTCAGATCTTTGTTTCTCATGCATATGGGAACCACGCTACAAATTTTCATCAAAATCTGAGACCGGAGGGTTACATTTCACTTTTTTTCTGGATGAATTGAGGTGGAATGACCCTCAAGGAACCGTCTAGGGAAGTATTACCTTTTCCTATGATATAATTTTTCACTTATTGTCAGAACAATGTACCCTAAGTCATCTTCTTTTAAAAAATTATAATTATTCGTGATAATCTCTTAGGTTTTATTAATAAACTTATATGTTATAAAGTGATACCTCACACGTATTTAAACATGATTAAAGATGTAACCGTACTTTGTACTCAACTCAGACGACAATCTCATATATAGCCCCTGTACGAATGACAATACGCATCCTACTGTTTAGACTTCCACACATAACACCTAACTTCAAACATGAATTACTCCATTAAGGAAAAAGCGACAAGGAAACCAATTACACCCATCAATAGCCAATAACATCCCCTACAGTTTGATATACTACACATAACTTTTTATTAACCCTTTCCATCATTTTAATATAAAAACATTAATAACTCTTTTCATTTTTATCACACCCACTACAAATTAATACCGTTAGAAGCCCCATAAAATAGCCCATCAGGATTAAATAACCAGAACTATGATAACTTTCAGTTATCAGAGTTATTGATAAAAACATAAACCTAGCACCGCCCACTTCCGCTCGAGCAGTCTGGCTGGAGCCGAGAAGATTTTGACATCTCAAGTAATTAATGACCCACGCAACTTGCCTGTTTTAACGAAGAAAAACGGAATATATTTTAAATGGGATAGCAGAACAAACTGTCTTACACCAATCAGAGAAAACTCAAAGACGGACACAACCAATTGGAACTACTTACCCCCACTACCCCTTACAAAGATATTAGCAGAAAGCACGGACATCTCGTCATCTATTGATCATACGACAGCTTAGACTAAAGACCTTCAAGACACACTTCAGACAAACGACTACGTTAAAGATTATTAAACTAAAGTAACTTCGCAATATATTGGTATTTAAACATTATTATCCGCGCGATATAAATAGAATTTATTAGCAGCGTCGAAGCGCGTAATTTATATTATTTGATAAAGACATTAATTCTTATTATTACGAAACATTAATTGTGAACGTAAGATTGAACATTATTATCCGCGCGATATAAATAGAAACTACGAGAGAGTAAATGTGAAAGTAAATAGAAGTTTTCAACTGCGCGTACAAGTGAAGTAATTATTATTACAATTTAGCAAGTTACAAAGTGTTATTTACAAACTACTACGACGTACTAAATACTACTAAATATCAGAACTTACATCATCTAATTGAACTAAATCGATTAATTCAGCATTGCAGAAAATACTAAACTTTGGAAAATATATATCAATTTGAAAAGAACACCTCAACTTTTAGTTACCACAATTCCTGACACCGCCCCTTGACTGTTATCTTGATCTTCTCTAGCCACTTCCCTAGATAAGAGTTCTCTAGCTTACAACTACCCCTGAGTACTACGCCCGGCACCCCTTATTTTAATCCGAACTCAAGAACTACTAAACATCCAAAACCCCACCTACAGTTATAAATAGCTTCACAAAACGACGAACGGTGATAAATAGCTACCCAACTTGTGGCCTAATTGAAGTACGGTCATAAATGGCGACCATCGTGATTGCTTGAATTTGAAGATCGAGGGACCAGTCAATAAAATTTAATTTTTCAACAATAAAATCCAGGAACACTACACTAAACCACACACCACCAAGTTTTAAATTCTGTGAGAAATTTTACTAGAGTCAGCACACCATTGGATTATTCATCGCTTCATCAATACCCCCCCCCATTGGATCTTCATCTACAACATTTTCCTCATCACCTGGATACCTGGACATCACCTTTCGCCTGCCGCTGGACATCTGGACTACAAAAGGGTATCGTTAATCCAACTTAAGTGTTGAAAACTGAATTTTGCTCCTATTTTTATTTAAATTCCAAGTAAATTTTTTTCAATTTAAATTTCAATTTTTTTTTTTCATTTTTAATTAATTTTATTTTAGTGAATTCAATTGTATTGTATTAGTTTATGAAATTAAGGAATAATAAAGTATTCCGAGTCATGGAGCCAAATTCTGATACTCAGATATTATGTTCAGAACAGAATCCTACTTCTGAAAATAATGAAAGTGCATCTGTTCCTATTTCTGAAAACCTAGAAATTGCTCAAAATGAAACAGGAAGTGACCTTGCTAACTTGCCTGCTACACAACCCTCAGTTAATATCCCAGCTGTGAGTGCACCCACCCCATCGACCTCTACTCAAAACACCATAAACTTAGACCCTAACATTCCTTCTTTCAGTTTAGATTTTTTGTCACAAATACAGACAATGATGGTAGGAATTTCTACACAAGTGAACGAACTTGCCACACAAAACACCACTCTTAAGAATGAGTTAAATTCAACACTTGAAAGCCAAAACCAACAATTGAGAAACGAACTGGCCACACAAAATGCTACAATGAACTCCACACTAGAAACACATGAACGAATTTGCTACACAGAACTCCACACTTGAAAGTCAGATTGCTAACATGAACACGACTATAAATTCAACACTTGAAAATCAAAATCAACAAATCACAACAATAAACTCCACTCTAGAAAATCAAAATCAGCACATAACAACAATGAACTCCACACTGACAACCTTAATCACTGAACACCGCACTCAGGTCACTTCTGAATTACAAAATTTAGACACTAGAGTCACAGCTCAGATTGCTACCTCAGAACAAGTGTTGACAAATCATATTTCCTCTGTAGAAAGGGTAACGGCTAGCAATTCTACGTAATTGGTATCCCTTCAATCAGAATTAGACCGACTTAGGCAAAGGGTTAGAGACCAGGAAAGCCTAATCGAACAAACCAGGGGAAATGCTTTGATCCTTCATGTTTGTAATACCCCATCAACCTCTGCCTCTACTTCTTCCAACCCCCCTGATCCAGTACCTCAAGCCCCTGAAATACCACAACCACCTGCACCATTACCCAGAACCAACAATGGATTGGATCAACGAGCTGCCAGCACTAATCAAAACCCCCAAAATGTTGTAAATAGTAATTTTTCATTGCACAATTCGGATTTTCCATTACCGTATTTTGAAGACACATTGAAAACAAACCCTGTCAGATATTTAAAGGACCTAAAAACTTATTTTGCTTTACGAGGAGTCCCAGAGCATCTGAAAATGATCTTTGTGAATCAATCTTTGAAATCTAACGCAGCTCGGTGGTTACAAGTCATCGATCCCAACAACCTCCTGTCCATAGGTCAGTTTGAGGAAATGTTTTTATCTGAATACTGGAGCGAAAGTGAACAATGTCGTCTTCGGTCGAGAATATTTCAAGGTAAGTACGACCGTAGCCACGGCCAAAGCTACGTGGAATATTTCATATCCTTGTGTGAAAGCCGTCAACTGCTTAAACCAGAAATTTTGGAGCAAGATTTTCTAAAGGCACTCCCGTCTCACTTTCCGCCAGTAATAAGAAATTGCCTTGTTGTTGCATCTCCCCAGTCCACCACTGAGATGTTAAAGTTACTAAAGTCAATGCAGGACCTAACTTACACTTCCACTAAACCATCGCACCCCATTGTGTCAGCTAACCAAACTCACCGGAAAAACATTAATCTGGTACAAACTTCTGACAGTCAGGAAAATTTTCAGATTGGGTTGCGGACAGGGAATTCTAATGAGGACCAGCAAAACAATGATTCTAGTGACAATAGACCTTATTGGCCCCAGACAGAGTACGTACGAAACGCACGCAATAATTGGCAAACCCGTGGTTTCCGTTTCAGGCCGTATGGCAATTACAATAATAGACAAGGGAACAGTTACCGTGGTCAGAACAGACGTGGCTATGCAGGAAATAGGCCTAACTGGTTTAACCGGAATCAGTATAACCAAGGTTTCTTTCGCCCCTACTATAGAGGCTGGAATAATTTCAGGTACTCCTGCCGTAACAACAATAATCAATATGAAAGGAACAATTCATATGAGAGCCCGAGAAATAGGCCTAACAACAACCCCCAAAGCAATGCAGAACCCCAGACTCAATCCCCAATACCCACCGTGACTTTAAACGAATAAGGGTTTTACATGCTCCTTCTGTGGACAACCCTGCAACTCTTATGAATCAAAATGAAGGAAATACCGGAAATATCGATATCGTACATTGTGGTAGAAACTATGTAAATAATTCTCTTGGCTTCAAAACCTCACAAACTTGTGACATAAACCCCTTGCTGGCTAGCCGTGAGAAAACAAATCATGAATCTCATATGATGAAATTTCCCAAGGCAGCAAAGAATGTTCAAAATATTCCAGTAAGTGAAAGTAACAAGTTGACACTTAGTACACCTCAGGAAACAAACATAACATTCTTGGAACATAATAAATCTTCTAATAATCTGCAACTAGAAATAGAGAGTAACCATGCCAGTGCCTGCAATGTGGAGTGCACGCCCATTGTTGACAACAATCTAATTGTTGGTACTGTTATTTCTCCTCTTGTGAATGATAAAGATGAAAGCTCCCTTATTCAGAACAGTAATAATCCTATTCAGAATATTAGTAATAATATACACAATGATGAAAATATCTCGGGACATTTGCAAAACAACACAAACAGCGAAGAAACTGACATTGTAATTGGTATTTTGCAACGAGATGAACTATTGAGCTCCCGACGTCGATCTCCGGTCATAGAGGTCAATATCGGTGAAAAAGTCTATCAAGTGACATTAGACACTGGAAGCGATGCTCAAGTCATCTCGCACTCTACTTTCCTAGAATTACAGCGCACTAAAGCGATTACGCAAATACTGCCCGTATACGGAATGACAGCATTATTAGCTGTAGGGAAACAAAGGTGTAGGATTAAACAACAGTGTTTAGTGCCTATTACCTTAGCTGGACAGACAGTAGAAATATTATTTCTAGTAATACCTGGACTTAATCTGCTCATTATTGTCGGCTTAGAGGTATTCCAACAGTTAGAAGGAATAATTAACTTCAGAAATGAAAGTTTCGCTTTCATTGATGAGAACAGGCAGGAACAAGTTATTCCTTTCTGAGACAAGACACCTCACCCTCCTGCGACCGCTCGCTGTGAACCAGATGTGAGCCAGGAAGAATTCTTCATTGAAATTCTGTCAGTTTATGACCAACCCCTCCTCCACCTCAGTACAGACGAACCCTCTTGTATACAAACAAGAAATGACCCTCTCTCTGCAACAGAACCTTTAAGCGAAAATAACATACAAACTGAACTCCAAATAAATCACATCAACACACTAGATGAAATTAAAGAACTAATCACACTTAAAGTACAGGAAGCACACGATTTAAACCCCGCTACACGGAAGGATTTATTTGACGTGCTGTACAAGCATAAGGACTTATTTTCCAATAAGATTGGAAAGTGCCGTTTGTACACGCACAAAATAATCCGTCCATCTACCACTGTAGTAAGACACAAGCCCCGACATATCCCACTCAGTTTGCGTGAGAAAGTCTCAGCTGTCATACAGGACATGTTATCACAAGGGATCATTGAAAATTCTACCAGCCCCCATTGCAACCCCCTGTGTATAGTACTTAAGCCCTCTGGACAAGTACGCCTTACAATTGACGCTAGGTCAATTAATTCTGACTCCCAAGAAGACCATTACAGACCTTTGACCTCAGATGAACTTCTTACCCGTGCTAAAGAAGGAAACTATTTCTCTACAACGGACTTAGTTTCTGCCTTCTGGCAAGTACCCCTGGATCCAGAGTCACGCGATTTAACTTCTTTCAATTATCAGGGACGAAATTTCCGTTTTACTCGAACACCCTTCGGGTGCCGCACTTCCTCGTCTGCCCTCTTGCGTGCATTAGCTCTGACCTTTGATTGGCAGACGGATAACTTCATTATCCCCTACCTTGATGACATTCTGGTAGCCTCCAAAACCAAAGCTGAACACCTGTCCCACATAGACCAGACTTTGGGAAAACTATTACATGCAGGTTTCACCCTCAATATTTCGAAATGCCACTTTTTCCAAAAGGAGGTGAAATTTCTCGGATATATTATATCCGGGAAGGATTGCCGAATAGATGAAGAAAAAGTGGAAGCCATCTTGAAAATCCCAGCCCCCCGTAATCAGAAGCAACTTAGATCTTTTCTTGGCGTATGCCAATACCAGTCACGCTTTGTAATCAATTACTCCCAGGAACTTTGCCCCTTAAAGCCACTCCTCAAGAAAAATCAAAAGTGGACATGGACCCCAGAGCAAGATGCTGCCTTTAACCGGGTTAAGCAATTGTTTGCGGAGTCCATTAAGCTTCAGAAACCGGAAGAAGGAGAAATGCTGTACGTGCAAACTGATGCCAGTGCAAAAGGTATAGGAAGTATCCTTTTTCAGGTGATAGATGGTGAAAAACGCATTATTGCGACTGCTAGTAAAGGTCTGACTATCCCCCAGTCCCGAATGTACCCTACAGAACTTGAAGTGTATGCAGTCTATGAGGCCCTCAACAAATACAAACACTACATTTACAACCGTAGAGTCACCGTATTATGCGACCACATGAGTCTCAGTTTCCTGAAACAGTGTAAGTTAAGTAACTCACGTGTATCACGTCTAATCAGCGCCATCACAATGTACGATATTGAAATCCAACATATCAAAGGATCGCTAAATTACCTTCCCGACCTGTTTTCACGGTTGCCTAACCACCCTGGAATGTCTAGTTTAGATGGTCAGGTTGAAAAAGAAGTGAAAATTATGAGAATTTCTGTTAATGACCGACATCAGTTAAATAAGAAACTTGGAAACTTATCAAAATTGCAGTCTGAAGACCCTTATTTGTCCACTATTCAGAGTGAGTTGCAGGAAATCCAACCACCAGCCCCTAACCCAGTAAATGAAACTAATGTACAGAATACTTTAGCTACCTATAATGGCATCGTTTACAAATTCTGTGGAAAGGAAAACCCCGCCTGGCGCCCATACATCCCCTCTTCTATAGAAAACGACATTATTGTCAGTTACCATGAAAATCTAGCCCACAGTGGAACAGAAAAAATGATCGATTCTATTAGCGAGCATTTTTATATCAAACAGCTTGGTAGAAAAATCAGACTTTTCTTGAAAACATGCCACCTATGTCAAGTAGGCAAAAGTAAAAACACCGCCTACGAAGTTTCAGTCAACTCTATCGAAGCTACAAAACCTAACCAATTGATTTGTGGTGACATTTTAGGACCTTTGGTACGGAGTAACTTCGGTTGCCAGTTCATCTTTGTTATGGTGGACACATTTTCTAAGCTAGTTGCCTTATATCCCCTCTGTAATTTATCTACGAGTATTTGCTTGAAAAAAGTCGAGGAATACGCGAATGCATATGGCAGCGTTGAAGCTTTTCTTACGGATAATGCAAGTATTTTTTCTAGCCCAAAATGGAACTCATGACTGTCAAAACTAAACATCAAGACCTTACACTGCTCAGCTTATAATCCTTCAGGTAATATATCAGAAAGATATATCAAACAAGTAATTTCATACCTCCGACTGTTAACTCATAGACAACACAAAAATTGGTTCAAGTACATAAAGCCCATTCAGGCTATTCTCAATGAAACGCCACACCATGTCACTAAAGAAATCCCGTTGCAAGTTGTAACACACTGTAAAATAGACCCTCTCTTTAAGAACACCCCTCCTGTGTTACCGACATGCCATAAATCAGATCTTGACATCCGCAATTCCATTCTCAAACGCCTTCAGAGCAGGTGGCTTAAGAGAAAGCAGAAGCCCAGACGCATCCGCAAAAAGTGGAACCCCGCTCCTGGAGATTACGTACTTTTAAAGTCACATGTAATTTCTAGCACACTTCACAATCGCCAGAAAAAATTCAGCCTCCCTTTTAACGGCCCATACCGTGTCAATGCAAAGTTTGGAACTGACACATTCCAACTAACCCCCATCAAAAATCCCAAGAAAATCCTTGGCAAGTACAGGAAACACTTGCTAAAGCCTTATCATGTAATGGCCCACAGACCATAAGACAGCAGAAAATTTAAAGCAGAAGGAGAAGTAAAAAGGATTATCGACTAGGACTCAGAAAAACGTTTTATCAGACTGACATTGTAAAATAATTAGAGTGATTCATACTTCTCAAATTAATGTTTTATCTGACGTTATATATAACGAATGTGATATTTAAGAGGTAGAGTATAATTAGCCTCCCCGTGGTTGTTGAAAAGACTATGATGAGATGATTCTTACTCTATAAAATAGGGTGAGACATCACAACAGCCATTCCACTAGAGAAATAAGTGCAACAAATAAGTTTATTGCCATTTTTAGTGAACTTCTGTATATATGTAATTTTAAGATAGGCCACTCCCTTTATTTATTCAACTGAAGAGTTAAAACATTCATTTGACAAAGGTAATCACACTATTATTTGAAGTAGTAAATAATTAAATATTGAAATTTCGACATATTTGAATTTTATTGGAGTAGTACACAGAGTAAGAATAACTAAATTTTGTTAATTTTTCAAAAAGAAAAATTATTTTACATAAAGAATATGGACAGGAAATAACCCTCTCCCTACACTAATTAAGTAGAATTGTATAGCAAAAGTGAAGTGAAAGAATGATCAGAATTAAATAAGAATTTGAAAGTGAAATGATTATTGAGAAACATGTGTGTCAATAAATAAGAATCTTGAAGGTAAAACAATGAGGAATATAACAAAAGGTAAGAAATAAATGTACGATAAACAAAATGAGTGAATAATTAAGATGGTACAAGATATGTCTAGGGGGAAAATATGAAGTAATGATAGTTATGAAATGAGAAATATGAGAATAAATGAGGAAATATGATAACGAGTATTAAAAGTAATATGAAAGAAGAGAATGGTAATGAATATTGAGAGTAATAAGAATTTTCAAGGTAAGACATAAAAGATGATTTATGAGGTTAGAATAATGAAAACAAGGTAAAAGAATATTGAAAGAATGAAAAAGGAACATTAAGAAATGATTATTTATGAGGTAAATAGATAAAAAGAGTAGGAAGAAAACATGTGTAATCTGAATATAATATCAGTGTATTAAGTAGACCAATGAGGAAGATTAGCGTACTCCAACGTTTGACATCAACAATATATGGATTAGCATCAAAAATCAGCGTTATGCAAGAAGCTATTGAAATTAATATTAATATCAAGAAATTCGAGTGTATTTTATAATTTTATTTGTGTATAAGGTATAATTATGATTTTGTTTTATTAGTTAATCAAATGGACTATGAACTCAGCAAAATGTGTACTACGACCAAGAAGAAAAGTGACCAATTCAAGGTAAAATAATGTTAAAAGTGTATTTTATTGATTATGAATTTATTTGTGTATGTGTAATTACGGCAGAATTAATCAAAAGTATAGATGATGTAAGGATCTAAATTTTTCAAGAACAGATATTGAAAACAAAGACAATTGATCGAAAAGCTAATATCAAAGTAAAACACAATAGAGAAAACCCACGAAATGATTCGAAGTGACGACGGAGAATTATTTTAGGGAATCGAAAAATTAAATTTCCAGATTTTAGTCAAAACAAAACACCGCCACTCTTCAAATTCCAGATTGGGTATTATAATGATCATAAAATCCCGCGTTTATTGACGATGCATATCAATTTCTCGCGTGAGTTTTTTAATCATTATGCGGACATCTTGTAACCGTACTTTGTACTCAACTCAGACGACAATCTCATATATAGCCCCTGTACGAATGACAATACGCATCCTACTGTTTAGACTTCCACACATAACACCTAACTTCAAACATGAATTACTCCATTAAGGAAAAAGCGACAAGGAAACCAATTACACCCATCAATAGCCAATAACATCCCCTACAGTTTGATATACTACACATAACTTTTTATTAACCCTTTCCATCATTTTAATATAAAAACATTAATAACTCTTTTCATTTTTATCACACCCACTACAAATTAATACCGTTAGAAGCCCCATAAAATAGCCCATCAGGATTAAATAACCAGAACTATGATAACTTTCAGTTATCAGAGTTATTGATAAAAACATAAACCTAGCACCGCCCACTTCCGCTCGAGCAGTCTGGCTGGAGCCGAGAAGATTTTGACATCTCAAGTAATTAATGACCCACGCAACTTGCCTGTTTTAACGAAGAAAAACGGAATATATTTTAAATGGGATAGCAGAACAAACTGTCTTACACCAATCAGAGAAAACTCAAAGACGGACACAACCAATTGGAACTACTTACCCCCACTACCCCTTACAAAGATATTAGCAGAAAGCACGGACATCTCGTCATCTATTGATCATACGACAGCTTAGACTAAAGACCTTCAAGACACACTTCAGACAAACGACTACGTTAAAGATTATTAAACTAAAGTAACTTCGCAATATATTGGTATTTAAACATTATTATCCGCGCGATATAAATAGAATTTATTAGCAGCGTCGAAGCGCGTAATTTATATTATTTGATAAAGACATTAATTCTTATTATTACGAAACATTAATTGTGAACGTAAGATTGAACATTATTATCCGCGCGATATAAATAGAAACTACGAGAGAGTAAATGTGAAAGTAAATAGAAGTTTTCAACTGCGCGTACAAGTGAAGTAATTATTATTACAATTTAGCAAGTTACAAAGTGTTATTTACAAACTACTACGACGTACTAAATACTACTAAATATCAGAACTTACATCATCTAATTGAACTAAATCGATTAATTCAGCATTGCAGAAAATACTAAACTTTGGAAAATATATATCAATTTGAAAAGAACACCTCAACTTTTAGTTACCACAATTCCTGACACCGCCCCTTGACTGTTATCTTGATCTTCTCTAGCCACTTCCCTAGATAAGAGTTCTCTAGCTTACAACTACCCCTGAGTACTACGCCCGGCACCCCTTATTTTAATCCGAACTCAAGAACTACTAAACATCCAAAACCCCACCTACAGTTATAAATAGCTTCACAAAACGACGAACGGTGATAAATAGCTACCCAACTTGTGGCCTAATTGAAGTACGGTCATAAAGATAAGTAATTTAACATAATTGTTAATAGATGGTGTAGGTATTTAAAATAAAATGCCAGAAACCAACACCTTCAATATTACACAAACACAAATTTCAATATAAATCGTTTAGAGCCTAATAATTAATCATACATCAGTCCCACGGTCTAGGCTAATCCTACTGTAGTTTAGGGGAAAATTTAGTTCTTTCATGATTTATTAGGGCTAAGAGGAACCTGCGGCTAGGCAGATGTGGCCATCCAAATCTTAGGAGCTGCAGTCACTTCTGCCGTAACAAAACGTATAAGTACATTCAGTAAGTTTTCATGGATGCAATCTAAAAAGAGGAACCGCCTATAATCTGAGCGAGCAGCTAAACTCACTTATCTTTCATAGAACGGGAAACTGATGAATGCTCAACCTCAGAAGAAGAAGAATAAGAAGAAGAATAAGAGTGAATCCACTGAAGTTCAAACCCAAAGTGCTGGTAATCCAGACGATCCAGATGAAGGGAAAAACCAAGAAGAAAACCTAGATGATGATGATGGCCATGATGACAGTGATGATATTTGCATCCTTTCTGATCAAGAAGAAAAAGAAGAGGATGATGAAGAAAATCTAATGGATTTCAATGGATGTGATTAGGGACAACTTCTAAGATGAAGTCAAGGTCACACATTTAAAGAAAGCAAGTAGGCCTATTCCTAAAAGTTGTTTGGGTTCGTACAGTTTATGATTATTACTGTAATTTTTGTCTAATTAATAGTCAATCTCTTCAATTAACTCTTTTGTTAATCTTCTGTATTGACCTTCAAGAACCAGGGCAAATTTTAATTAACCTATTTTCATTGTTAACTATGTGAAAACCCAGTATTACAATATTTTATACGTAAATAATTAATGTTTTTTTGTGTTCTTTCATTAATTATATATTATCTTTGAACTTATGACAGTTTTTAGTTTTATTTAACCTAGTCATGATTAAATTTAAGTAACAAATAGGTATCTGAGTTACCTTACTCGTAAATCATAAATTCCCTTTGTGGGAACATTCCCTGGAAATATTTCCTCGAGATTAGGTTCCCGACAGATGGCGCTGTGAATTGAACTCTGGCGTAGCTCAGTTGGTAAGAGCATTGGCAGGGATAGCCAAAGGTCCTGGGTTCAAGTCCCAGTGTCAGAAGAATTTTTCTCCTATAATATTATCATTTAATGTCCAACAGAGACAAGAATCTGTGGTACATGAATGGACATGGATATATCTATCTTGAATGTTACTGTACAATAACAGTGGAAGATCGGTAACAAAATCACTAATTAGTGTGCCTCACAGTACTGCATATATGACATAACTTGTCTGTCAGTTTGTTTGTATAAAGAAACTGTTCACCTAACCACAAATAATTAAATTTATCCAAAAGTTCAATCTATGCAACCTTTACTATGCTTTTCAGATGTACAATAGTATAATAATAATATATCCTAATCTCACATATATTCCCTTCTACAAAACTCTCATATGTAATATTAACAATTTTCATAAATGTTCCATATATATTGATGGCGCTGATTCTCTTCCTTTATCTTAGTTTTACCTCTCCCTTTTAGGATTTAAGCGACCCAAGCCGCCCGGGCCTTACAGGGCCGCAACCTGTCGGGGGAAGGATTATCTTTGGAACACATATGTACTTTTTTGACCAGACAAGGGCATGAAGGGCCACCTCGGATGAGTGATCAGCCCAATGCCGGGGCCACCTCCGAGACAACACGAACACATAGGACGAGACACAGCATTCACACACACACACTCACTCCGAACAAGGCGAAAGTGGAATGAAGATGATAATTACGGCCAGATGATATCTGGGGACCACAAGGGTCTAAAGTTACCCGAAATTTGCCTCAAAGGTGAGGAAAACCCCAGAAAAAAACAACCTAGGTAACTTGTCCAGACCAGGAATCGAACCCGGGCCTGCTGCGTGAGAGGAGCGAACGCATCCCCTTTGCCACAGCTGTGGACAATGGCGCTGATATACCGTATAAATGGATATGTCCAAATATTATCACAAAATATATAGTAGTAAAAGCTATTGTCGATCAAACTGTACTCAATTTCACACTAAAATTAGCAAATGTTGACTTAACCACTTAGAAATTGTTAAAATAATTAAAATTTTATTAAATTTATATATCATGTATAACAATTGGTTGGTTAGGTTAAAAGCTGTGCACTATCATTCCATTGTCTGTTGCATCTGTTTGTTGTTACTACTGTATATATTATACGCAGCAAAATGCACATGTAGCAGGTTACGTGTAACAAGTTACACATTTCCCATCCCCTGCGGGAACGGTATAACTTGTTATATAACACAAAAATCAGTTATGTAACACAATGTTATCTGTAACAAGTTACATGTATTTGTAACAATTTTGGAAAACATGTTATATAACCCAAGTTTTATAAACAAGTTACATAGTGTAAACGCAGCTAACGGAGTGTAAACGCAGAAAACTGGTTATATAACACAAAAATCAGTTATATAACGCAGTGTTATATGAAATAATTTGCATGTATTTGTAACAATTTTGGAAAACATGTTATATAACTCAAGTTATATTAAACAAGTTACATAGTGTAAACGCAGCTTTACGTAAGATATAATTATTTATATGTTATTATTGCTATGGTTCCTAGGGATGCATACTGTTGAGCATTTTTTTTAATACAGTAATTCCTGAACAGGCCATGCAGACCAACGATCCCGGATACCGATTCTTCCAGGTTTTGAGAAAATGGCCAGTGTTAAGGCTGTGAACCTTACGCACCGACCGCCTTTACCCCCAAGATTACTCCTGGTGCTCATTTCCTTTAGAGGCTGAATCGACCCCAAGGCTTTAGTGCCACCAAATGTTCTGCAAAATAGAAACTAAGAATCTTTAGCACATAAGCAATTTCGGCTACAAAAACTTATACTACAATATATGTATTATTTAATACCAGAGATTGTTATTAATTTCATTATTATACATTTATTCTTATTATTCTTGTATTATTATTATTATTATTATTATTATTAGTAGTAGTAGTAGTAGTAGTAGTAGTAGTAGTAGTAGTAGTAGTGAAGTGGTTATCGTTGTTCACGAGTATTTGTAAACATGGCTGGGTTCCGATTTTCTTTTGTCTTCGCGCTGCGCGCGCAGCCCTTGCGAGTTTTTCGGAAGGGTTGCCGTGAAGCGAGAGTTCCAACGTTAGTATGTTGCCTGGATTTGAAGGATGTAGTGTTCTGAAGTTTGTTCTGCCGTTTCACCATTTGCTGTTCGAGGTGAGTTATGCTTTATTGCGAGTACATTTTCGGTAGTTAATACATTTTACCATGCCAGTCAAATATCAGTCTGTGGTTTTCTCACAAACCATGTTTCGCGATTTATATAGTTAAAGTTCACTCGGCCATGTTGAGAATGCCGTGATATTTTACTTAATCCAGATTATTGATGCTTTGAATTAGAATCAGTTCTAGCCAACTCCAGTTTTCCCCATTATTTGTATTTACATTGAAGTAAGGATGTTTCTAAGCTAATACAGTAACATATAAGCAAGCTTACTATTTTTCATTCTACGTAACCTTCCCCTGGTCTCTTGCGTGCATTTTTCCTGTACAGAAATACGTACGATTCAGTATGCCGTGATTCAGGCCGTTGCTACGTAAGAATTTCCTTTTAATGTTTGCTCGTGTGTATATATATAGACATTCACAGTTCTTTGTGTATTTAATTGAAATCTCTTTTCCCTGTCTATGAATAAAGATTTTGAGAATTATATTCTTATTATACTGTAGCTAATATTTCAGCATTTCCGTATTATAACTTTCATTGCGTTTTTCGTGTGAGGCTAGTTCTCATTTTCCCTTTTTTCTTAGTGAAGTTTTCTTAAGTACAGTTCCGGATGTTATTCTCATAATTAACTGTGGACATATTTACCCCTTTATATCGTAAATCTGAGATTTCTATTTCTGTCTTTACTTGACGTCACGCGGCGTGTTCTAGATTTTCCTGTCTCCATTTAAATTATCCTCGTACTTTTCCGTTAGGAATTCTTTGTGAAACAGTTATTGCTATTATCAAATATTTTCCTAACCAGTATTTCTCTGTTCCTTTTTCTTAATTTGAAATTTTTCTTATATTTAAATTTGGTATAATTATTACCCAGTCTATATCTCACATTTATATTTTCTTATTTGGAGTATTACATATTTAGCTATTTCTTATTTATTGATTTTTGGTGACTTCTCCCAATATAGATTTCTGTAACGTTAAATAGTTTTTTTATAATAAGTGTTTAGTAAGTTCAAGTAAATGTACCTAAATTCCCCTTTTATTTTTACATTGCTATTATTTCAGATATTACATATATTTAATTCTCTGTTAGGTTATTCAGGTTCATAATCCAGTTGCAAGGTCGTGAATTAGAGTTTCTGCATCTTAGGATTGTAGTTCAATATTTTGGTGTTTGACTAGAACTGAATCTTTGGCATCGCTGCTTGTAAATAGTGTGTAAATATATATTTTATTTCATATATGTAAAATTGTGATTGGTATTTATTTAAATGATATATATACACTTATTATATTCAAATATATTCAGTATACATCACTAGTGACTTTAATTAGTATTCTACGCATTCCTTCTCTTGATCCCTGAATGAGACGATCTATGTTCTCCTTGGGGAAATGATCCCAGTGTTTGCTTCCAGTCTGTTCTACGTTGTTTTGATTATTTTCTATCCAGTTTAGTTGCTGGTTGTAATGTTAATATTATGCTTAATTATTGCTATTCTGAGTTTTAACCTAACCTTCAAGTTTTATAAGTATATTGGAATTTATAGTTACAAATTATTCTGGATATGATAAATAATTTCACCCAGTATTACAAGTAATGAAGTCAAGTTATTACAAGTACATTCAAGTGTTATTCAATTTATGAAAGCAATTATTCTATTCCATTTCAAGAGTTATTCAGAACTAAATAATTTTTATATTACAATTCCCCTATCACTATCTTAAATTAAAACCCGTTACAAGTGGTAGCAGACAGCTACCAACATTCTTTAGTGCCGGCCTTCTGCTGATCCCCTTACTTTTCATGTTGTTAGCTGATCTCTTTCTGGCTGACAGGGGAGGAATGCGCTCTTCGATCGCATGGTGTTAATTAGAGGATCAATTTTTTTGTCCTTCTTATTGGAATTATTGAATTTGGATTAAATATTTAACATGGATTTACATTACCCTCTTTCGTGGGATCTTTTAAGAAAAGATGAGTTGCTTTTTGAACTTAGGATTCGTGGTGTCCCTGTTAGTGAGGCTTTAGATTTGCCCTCTTTATTGTCTTTAATGAAACAAGTTGCTACTACAATTCCCGTTAAACAAATTATTTCTGAGGAAGCAGCATTGGCTGAACTTTCTTCACTTAAATTAAAGGTAGCTGAGTTAGTTAATTTAGCCACTGATCTGTTTGCTGACCCAGAGGCTACGGTTAAACAAAAGAGACGTTTCCGTCATCGCTTATGGCATGTAGAGAATCGTCTGTTCATGTTAAGCGATATGCCTAATACTCAGACGTTTTCTATGGATTTAGATAAACTGTTTCAGGATTTACGTCCCCTTCTTTCTACTCCTGAGGTAGAGTTAATTAATTTGGCAGATGATAATATTATGCAGACTTCTCCTCATGTTTTAAATAGGGTTAATGATCAGCGAGAAGTCTTAGTTCAGACTACCCCGCAGTTGCTAGATAGGCCTAATGTGGTTCAGGATACGTCTGACCAAATAGCTAATGATTCTACATTTATTTCTTCGCCGATGACGAGGAATCTGGAAGCGCCTCTTTCAACTGACTTAATAACTGCTTTTGCGCCACTTAAAGTTCCTCATCCTCTGCAAAGATTAATAGATAGACAAACCATGTTTGTTGTGTCCCAGATTTCTGATGTTCTGGTCTTTTTGACTTTTTTAGTGAAGTTCTATCAACAAGCTCTTTACTTTAAGGTTAGGGATATTGTGGTGTTACAATTATTATTGGGTATAGTTTCAGATAGTGTTCTTGACATTCTTTGTAAGGCTGTTTGTCTTAATCAATCTGTAGCTTCCTTCCATGCTCAAATATTAACACAGTTTATTCCCTCTCGTATTAGATATGACTTATTGAATGAATATTACTATAGACCGCAGAGAGTAGGCGAATCATTATCAGAATTTATACAAGATATTAGGCTTCAGGCTGCTGTCTTTCAGATAACAGATTCTGAGTTACAAATCATACAAGTTATTCTTTCGGGTCTCGAGCCTAATACGAGATCTTGTCTTACGTTTGCTCGAAGACCTACTAATTTTGATGAGTTGTCTGATCTTATTTCTCAAGCGGCTGAAGTTGCCTGTTCAGATAGTCGTAGGCCTAATTCTTTTGCTGGTCCTGGGGTTTTGAGGGGAAATTCTAGTAATTTCAGTAATCAAAAATTTTCTGTTCCTCGTTCTCTTAACTCACGTTCTAATGTGAGGGATGTTTCTAGTAATAGGCATAGGAATGATGCCCTTCGTGGAGACAGGGTGCATCGTGAATATTCTAACAGTAACTTTGCTAATAATACTTTTCCAGTTCAAAGATCTATTAATAGGGGTTTTCCCCGTTTTCATTCTGATAGTAGGCCGGTTAATGATATTCGCAACACTACTGTGTTAGGTAGGAGTAATGATCGGTCTGAAGCTAGAACGTGCTATTTTTGTCATCAAGTAGGACATTTAGTTAAAAATTGTCATCAGCGTAGGTTTTCTCAAGGAAACACTCCTATGGTAGCTTCAATTTCTATGGTGCAGCCTCCTAATAATAATAATAATAATGAGAGTTCTGGATTAGAGTTACCATTGAATTTTTTGCAGAAACATGATAGTCAGCGTAATTCTGTGTTATATAGTAGCATGGGCTGTAAGGCCAGACGTCCTCTTTATTTACCCATGATAGATATTTTGCTTAATAAGTATCACTCGGTAGCATTGTTGGATTCGGGTGCTGTGAGTTCGTGTATTGATTTGAAGACCTTGCTTACTTTAGGTATATCTGTGGAAGATATTGATCCATATCTGTGTTCTGTGGTGGCTGCTGATGGCTCACCTCTTTCAATTTTGGGTCGAGTCTCCCTTTATTTGAAGATTAGTGAGTTTTCGTGGAAGTTTTCTTTCATTGTGATTTCTAATCTCGTATGTCCAGTAATTTTGGGAGTGGACTTTGCTCGTTTTACTGGCTTAGTTTTGGACTTGCAAAGAGCGCTTATACATTTTCGTTTTTCTCCTGATTATAAAATTAAAATTCACTTTCCTAGACCTTCTGTCAGTAATAGTCATAGTGAGATTCAACGGCCATTAAATGCTGTTACAGATAAAGTTTCTGATGTCAGTTTGGATCATTTGTCCGTAGAGCAAAGGAATGAAATTCAGAATTTAATCTCTAGTTTCCCTCAAGTATTAACTGATAAACTTGGCCAGACAAACGTTCTAGAATATGAGATATTGCTGAAGGACCGAGCTCCAGTTCGGTTAGCTCCATATCGTATGTCCCCACCTAAGCTTAAAGTCATGAGACAGAAAATTGATGAAATGCTGAAGCAGGGCATTATCCGTCCGTCTGTGTCATCGTATGCCAGTCCTATTTTCCTCGTGCCTAAAGGGTCAGATGACTTCCGTCCGGTTATTGACTATCGTGCTCTGAATCAGAAAATCCATATTGAAGCCATGCCGCTACCCGATATACACTCTGCCGCTCATTGGTTTGCTGGTGCCACTGTTTTTTCTTCGCTAGATCTGAATAGCGCGTACTATCAAATTCCTTTAAAAGAGTCATCTAGACACATTACTGCCTTCTCGACCGAGTGGAATCATTTCGAGTTTTGCCACCTACCATTTGGCCTTGCCACCGGTGCTCAAGTGTTGACACGCCTCCTGGATTCCATCTTTTCTGATATCAAGTTCGAGTATGTATACAATTATTTGGATGATTTGGTCATTTATAGTAAGGATTTCACATCTCATATCCAGCATCTTCATGAAGTTTTTCGTAGGTTGAGGGATGCGGGTCTTACTGTTAAACCAGCAAAGGTTCAATTCGCCAGGCCCCAATTGTCATTTATTGGTCATCTTATATCACCTCAAGGTGTTGCGATTGATCCCGAGCGTACTGTTGCCATCAGGAATTTTCCTAAGCCTATAAATGTGAAGGGTGTGGCTCGCTTTATCGGGATGCTTAATTTCTTTTCCAAATTCATCCCTAAGTTCTCAGCCCGTGCAGCACCATTGAATCGTCTTCGAGCTAAATCTGCTCAATTTGTATGGTCGGATGAGCAACAAGCCGCTTTTGAAGACCTTAAGAGCGCCATTATGAATCCGCCAATTCTGGCGATGGCTGATTTTTCGAGGCCCTTCATCGTGCAGACTGATGCGTCAGCCTTGGGGTTAGGTGCTGTACTATTACAGGAATTTCCGGAGGGACGCAAGCCCATCGCTTACGCTTCGAGATCTCTCACCAGGCAAGAGCAAGCCTTCTCCATATACGAAATGGAAGCTCTAGCTGTCCTCTTTGCTCTTGAAAAATTCAAGATGTATGTTGAACATGTGAATTTTACTCTTGAATGTGACAATCAAGCTCTATCTTGGTGTCTTGGTAGGCCCCGAAAGACTGGACGGTTGGCTCGGTGGGCAGTCCGCCTTTCTGCTTTCAAGTTCACTTGTGTCCATATTAAGAGTACTGAGAATGTTCTGGCCGATACGCTTTCGCGTATGTTTGAAGGTTATCCTTCGGAGCCAGAAGAACCTGTTGACTCTTTTGCGACTCCTGCTTCTCTTCTTCAGCATGATGTCTTGGCCCCTCTTCTTTCTAATGTTCCGCTGGCTTTTTCTGATATATCGTATTATCAGGGTTTGGATCCTGATCTTGCTCCTCTTATTACCAGGTTAAAGGCTGGTGAAATTATTGGTAACTATCGTTTGGTAGGTGACACTCTTCAGATTCTTGTAGGTAGGCAAAAGTCGCCTAAGGTAGTTCTTCCTCCTAGTCTCCAACCGATGGTATTTAAGTATTTCCATGCGTCTTCTTTTGGAGCTCACCTGGGAATAAAGAAAACCCTGGCTAAAATTCAAGTTGCCTTTTGGTGGCATGGCATGCCACAAGACATCCGGCATTGGATAAAGGCTTGTCAAATTTGTGCCATGGCCAAACCCGCTTTGAATACTCGGGTTGGTGAGCTTGCTTCTTCTGTACCACAGAAACCATTCGAGAAATTCTTTATCGATTTCTTAGGTAAGTTGCCCAGATCTAAGAAGGGGAATGCTTTCATTCTAGTTGTGGTTGACGCCTTCTCTAAGTTTACATGGTTATTTCCTTTGCGGGATTCCCGTGCGGAGAAGGTTATTTCATCCCTTGGTTCCATCTTTCAGAATTTTGGTGTGTGCCAGTCTCTGGTGTCGGACAATGCTCCGCAGTTCCTGTCGCATGTATTTAAGAACTTCTGCTTTCGTTTGGGTGTGCAACATATTACAACTACTCCTTTTTTCCCCAACCCCTCACACGCAGAGAGAGTGATGAGGAATCTGAAAAATGCCTTGATTGCCTTTCATCATCAGGATCATACCTTATGGGACAGAGACCTATCGTGGTTGCAGTTTGCTTTTAACACTGCCAAACATGAAAGTCATGGCCACACTCGTTCTCCTTATTGTTTACTTTCCCACCGAACAACCCTTTAAGTAACTTATGGAAATTGTCTGACCTTCTTCCTGATACCTTTTCTTCAGAACACATAGTCAAAACTTGGAAGTCTGCTGCCCGAAATTTGTAGTTAGCTCATCGCAGAAGGGCTATGAGATATAATAAGGGTAGGGGTCCCTGTTCATTCAAGGTGGGAGACAGTGTTATGTGTAAAAACTACCCTATAAGTAAGGCTGCGGCCCATTTTGCTAAGAAACTGGCACCTCGTTTCTTGGGTCCCTATCGAATTATTGAAGTGTTACATAATGGAGTTTCTTTCTTGTTGCAGCATTGTTCTGATCAATCCATTCGTCGATGCCATGCGACTCAACTTAAATATTTTCATAATGATTCTCTTGCAGGAATTCAATAAGCAGCTGTTGGTATAGCTGTTTGGTAAGAAATTCTAGTGATGTAAAGAATTTTTTGAGTGTATATTGTTTTAAATTGTGTGTAAGGATATGATTCATGTCTTGGTTTGTGTGGATTGCCCCGAGACTATTTCTTGTTATTGTCTAATTTTGAAATTTAAGTTTCTGTTACTCGCACTAAATGACATAACTCTTCCTCATATTTTGGTGGCAGTAAATATTTTCTTGGCAACATACTCCTTTTTATGAGAACTATTTAAATTATATAAATATGTAAATTAAATTTTAAAGTGTTGTAGAAGATATATGTTGAAATATATTTTGAAAGATTGTAAATTTTGTAAATGTAATATGAAGTTGACCAACTTCAAAATATTGTATTAATTATTCTGCAGTATTCAGAATAAACCTTGATGCTTAGGCTTTGATGAAAAAAGCTGACCTTGAACAAAGACAAAAATCTTCTTGGCCAGGAAGTAACATAATTTAATTAAGAAGAATAAGAAGAAAGAAAAAGAAACCCAATTTAACAAGAAATTATATAAATCATTGATTCAATATGATTTAATCCCAAGAAGTAACTACTTTAATACAAACAAAGGAACTATTGACAAGCCACAATGTAATTTAACCTGAATTATGCGGTTTCGGAGGAGCAATTCACACACCTTCCCCCTTTCCTCACAAGAAAATGGATACTGTGTGGTTCTGTTGGTGTTTCAGTGTAACATATGGACTTGTGGAGTTTGTGCCTCTTCTGGATGTGCATGTGCATGCCATGCCTGTCTGGACGTTTTTGTGGACTGTATCTTCGGGTCGCTACCGTAGGATCAGCCACCTTCGGTGCCCGCCTGTTTTCTCTGTGGCGCACTTTCTTCGCTTGCAAGATTTCTTCACTGAATATTTCAAGATGGAACATCTGATCTGTATGCTCTCCGTTTGATCATGTGATGGGTGAAAGTTTGGACTCACCTAATATATTCAAGTAAACGAAATTTGGACCGCAAGAGTAATGCTTGTGTTTTTCTGTTCTGTCCCATTCTTGGGCAGGTTAATTGTTATGTGCATACTCTCTGTTTAGAAGAATAGACTCTTCAAAATAAACTAAATAAGCATATTTCATTACATCTAGTGTATAGACACTGTTTCATTGTGGGATTGAACTAGGGCTAAATTCATATCGCCATGTCCATATATCAAGATTATAATTACAAAGGACTCTTGTCAAGAATTAATCATGTTTTGACTGTGGAATTAGAGAACTCTTAGTTGGCCAATTTATAATATTGAGATGTGTTTGCATATGAATGCGTCTCGTTTTGAATGCCTTTTATATATCTATATTTATGTCTTCTTTAATTCAAGAAAAAGAGTTTTCAATATAGTTCTCATAATAAGTAATTATTTTACCTTTTAATTATTTAAAGAAATCAGAGATTTGATATCCAGATTGCTGGTTAATATAAAGAGGTATATTCTGAAGTCTATTTATCAATCTTATCAATTTTTATGCTGGTATATGAAACTTAAAAAAGATGTTGTTTACCTCTATGTCATTAGCTAAACTTCGGAGTTAAACAAAAAGTTACTTTATCTGGATTAATATTGAGTCTTAGCTTGGTGTTATTTTTTTGCTATAGCCTTTCATTCCTTTCTGGCTGGACGGGGAGGATTGAAGTGGTTATCGTTGTTCACGAGTATTTGTAAACATGGCTGGGTTCCGATTTTCTTTTGTCTTCGCGCTGCGCGCGCAGCCCTTGCGAGTTTTTCGGAAGGGTTGCCGTGAAGCGAGAGTTCCAACGTTAGTATGTTGCCTGGATTTGAAGGATGTAGTGTTCTGAAGTTTGTTCTGCCGTTTCACCATTTGCTGTTCGAGGTGAGTTATGCTTTATTGCGAGTACATTTTCGGTAGTTAATACATTTTACCATGCCAGTCAAATATCAGTCTGTGGTTTTCTCACAAACCATGTTT
The DNA here is from genome assembly GCA_964059195.1 of Ectobius pallidus. Taxonomy (NCBI): domain Eukaryota; kingdom Metazoa; phylum Arthropoda; class Insecta; order Blattodea; family Ectobiidae; genus Ectobius; species Ectobius pallidus. Next base: position 94,403,183 of record CAXKWD010000001.1, read on the forward strand.
CGCGATTTATATAGTTAAAGTTCACTCGGCCATGTTGAGAATGCCGTGATATTTTACTTAATCCAGATTATTGATGCTTTGAATTAGAATCAGTTCTAGCCAACTCCAGTTTTCCCCATTATTTGTATTTACATTGAAGTAAGGATGTTTCTAAGCTAATACAGTAACATATAAGCAAGCTTACTATTTTTCATTCTACGTAACCTTCCCCTGGTCTCTTGCGTGCATTTTTCCTGTACAGAAATACGTACGATTCAGTATGCCGTGATTCAGGCCGTTGCTACGTAAGAATTTCCTTTTAATGTTTGCTCGTGTGTATATATATAGACATTCACAGTTCTTTGTGTATTTAATTGAAATCTCTTTTCCCTGTCTATGAATAAAGATTTTGAGAATTATATTCTTATTATACTGTAGCTAATATTTCAGCATTTCCGTATTATAACTTTCATTGCGTTTTTCGTGTGAGGCTAGTTCTCATTTTCCCTTTTTTCTTAGTGAAGTTTTCTTAAGTACAGTTCCGGATGTTATTCTCATAATTAACTGTGGACATATTTACCCCTTTATATCGTAAATCTGAGATTTCTATTTCTGTCTTTACTTGACGTCACGCGGCGTGTTCTAGATTTTCCTGTCTCCATTTAAATTATCCTCGTACTTTTCCGTTAGGAATTCTTTGTGAAACAGTTATTGCTATTATCAAATATTTTCCTAACCAGTATTTCTCTGTTCCTTTTTCTTAATTTGAAATTTTTCTTATATTTAAATTTGGTATAATTATTACCCAGTCTATATCTCACATTTATATTTTCTTATTTGGAGTATTACATATTTAGCTATTTCTTATTTATTGATTTTTGGTGACTTCTCCCAATATAGATTTCTGTAACGTTAAATAGTTTTTTTATAATAAGTATTTAGTAAGTTCAAGTAAATGTACCTAAATTCCCCTTTTATTTTTACATTGCTATTATTTCAGATATTACATATATTTAATTCTCTGTTAGGTTATTCAGGTTCATAATCCAGTTGCAAGGTCGTGAATTAGAGTTTCTGCATCTTAGGATTGTAGTTCAATATTTTGGTGTTTGACTAGAACTGAATCTTTGGCATCGCTGCTTGTAAATAGTGTGTAAATATATATTTTATTTCATATATGTAAAATTGTGATTGGTATTTATTTAAATGATATATATACACTTATTATATTCAAATATATTCAGTATACATCACTAGTGACTTTAATTAGTATTCTACGCATTCCTTCTCTTGATCCCTGAATGAGACGATCTATGTTCTCCTTGGGGAAATGATCCCAGTGTTTGCTTCCAGTCTGTTCTACGTTGTTTTGATTATTTTCTATCCAGTTTAGTTGCTGGTTGTAATGTTAATATTATGCTTAATTATTGCTATTCTGAGTTTTAACCTAACCTTCAAGTTTTATAAGTATATTGGAATTTATAGTTACAAATTATTCTGGATATGATAAATAATTTCACCCAGTATTACAAGTAATGAAGTCAAGTTATTACAAGTACATTCAAGTGTTATTCAATTTATGAAAGCAATTATTCTATTCCATTTCAAGAGTTATTCAGAACTAAATAATTTTTATATTACAATTCCCCTATCACTATCTTAAATTAAAACCCGTTACAGTAGTAGTAGTAGTATTAGTATTAGAAAACGTTTATTCAAGAACTGGTACATTAGTAGATGACCTCACAGAGATCCAATGCCCAATAACTCATAAGTGCGTACAATCTTGTTCTAAAAGTAAATATTAACGGGACAGATTCAAACCCTTCATGTGTGTGTATATATATTAAACACCGTTATTTGATATTTATATGATAATATCTTTCTGATAATTCGTACTGGAGTCCTTTACACACAGTCACTTGATTTCCTCAGCCTTTGGTCGTATTCATCACATTTATACTGAAGGAACCATCACAGGTGAGTTAGTTTCTAATATACAAATAATATAATCATGTAGAAATATTAGAAGAATTAGTTTATTCAGAGGCGAATCGTGAATAGTGAGTAAGTTTTTATAACACAATAACTAAACCTTCCCAGATATGATTTTTTGGCCTTTGGAAGTAAGTTTTATCTGTTAAATGTATTTAAAGAAACTATGAATATAAAGCAGGGTGGTTCATTATCATGACAAGAAATCAGTACTGCACTATCTTCAACCCTACACACACAATCACGTCCATGTATTTCTAATCCACTTGTAGATAATATACCAGGAATTGTATTCATACCAACTCGCAACTCTACATGCTTCTTTCCGGTCATCAAGGTTCACTGCATTAATGGAATTGGGATAAGAAAACATATAAAAACATTCAACGCAGCAGCAGAAAACGATTTAATTTCATACATCCTCAGATTTAGTCTGCTATGTAACAAGAAACTTTTTGAGTGTATACTGACCACTTATTAGAGCGCTCTTCAAGATGGAATACATGAATGAAATCATTTAAAGCACGAACTAATAATATTACTTTTTTATCAGAAAATTGGTAACCATAATGAATATTCATTTCTCGGTTGAAGAACTGCAGAGAGTGAGAAAATGATAGAGGAAGATAAAGACAGAGAAAGAGAAGGAGAGGTGAGAGAGATGTCTAGTCATGAGTCATTGTAGAACCAATTAGACTGTTCCAGGGTCCTGCTGGAGTGCAGCCAAATGACTTCCTTCTTCCTCCTCGCACTTCATTCTGCACTCGAGTGCAATTTGTGCTCTGTTTATTACAGTCGGCCCCGGTGACAGTCTTCCATCTTCTGTTCGGGCCTTGATGATTCTGGTACTGGAAGAAGTGCCAGACTGAGAAGTAATAACCTCGTATTGAAACGTCTACTGAACTATTTATGCAGTTAAGTCAACGGTAAACGTCTGTCAGTCCTAAATCTCCGGAGTCATACTTTTTATGAAATACCCAATCTACGGACCCTATCAAATTAAATTAAGGCATAAATAAAGACAAATACTTCTGTCGTGTTTACGAACTATCATCCTCCTCAGTGATGTCATCGCATTGTGCAGTACACTCAGTGCGAAATATCAGTCGTCTATAACCTGATGAGTTGTCATTGTGTCGTGCTGCGGACAGCATCATTAAGTGTCAGTATACGTAACTCATGGGATCAGTAGTCCCAATTCAGGATTAAAAGATAGGGCAAAACTGCAATCATTTTTAAAACACGGTACACTACTGTGAATGCCATTTTGTCACAGATGGTACTTTACTTCTCCTTTCCTCCTCTCAATCCCTGCAAGGACCTTTATGCGGACGTAAACATCAGACGTTCTTTGCCCAGCGGCATGTCTGAATGTCCTATGTTACACCCGTAACTTCTCATAATGACAACATCGCCAAGACGAGCATAGCATGGTTTGTATGAAAGGTGATATTAATGGATCACCTTTCATCTTATCTCAGCCGGAGGATAACGCAGCTTCCCCTAATAGGCGCCCGTCGCCTGACATAAGCCGTGGAGAATACAACAAAACTAAAAGTGTCTGACAAGAAATAAAACAAAGAAAATGTACGGTTCTCACATGAATACTGAACACATACATGTAGACATACGCATTGACTAAAATGTAATTAGTTAGTCCTTATCTGATTTTGTTATCAGATGCTAAGTTTCTAATACGTTTTGCTGTCATTCTGATTGAAGTAAGAATGAGATTTTTATTTCGAAACTTTTATCTGGCCATATATTCAAAAATTTTCTATAACTTATCGCCGAATTAAATAATCTTGAATTTCACGTAGGGAGGGGCACCTTATAAAACGGGAATGTTTACTTTACAACTGACGAAGAGTGCTGTGGAACGGTGTACTGGTTTTGTTTCCTTTTAAAATATGTTTCATTCTTCAATGTACTTTCAAATTCGTTTTATTCTAGAATATGATCATAATTCAATGTTCTGCCATTTTTACACAGCTTATCATACAGTACTGATACTGTATTTACATATTATAGAGTCAAGAACATACATCTAGTTCCAAAAACTAAAAAAAATGAATAATATTATTGGCCTATAAAGTGTTTTATAATAAGTAAATTATTATGCATGTTAAACTTACAGTTTATTTTATTTTTGTTAGGTTTCTATGTGCTTATTTTATAAAACTTCTACACTATATACATTTTACTACTGTATTGTATAACCTTTTCTGATTATACAACGTTTATTATGTTATTGGTGCTACATATGTATTGCAATTCACATAAATTAGTTATGGTATTAAAAATTGTAATATTGTAAAGTAAATGTAATCCTTAAGGTGGTCAGATGAAATGTTATAGAATAATACCATGTATTTAGTAAGTAATGAACTACTGTAAAACAATTTAAAATTATAAAATCACTTTATTGCTGTAGTTACTCATGTGTTAACTACAGCTGGAATTATCTGCAAAAAAGTTAATTGGTTAACTCAAGAAATAACTGCTCAAATAAAAATTATACTTTGACCCACATCGATGTCTATACCCTCACTTTAAGGTATAGGCATGATTCTTCTAACCCACTTCCACAAGCCAGCGAGATAAACAGTGCAGGGATGGACTAGTGATTTAGTAGGCCTATACTGTAATACACAGAATGGAAGTGAAAGAATCCTGCAGATATTTACTGTGGCTTTCTCGAGTCGAATACAGCAAATAAAGTTTAATGTCAAATTTGTCCCAATTACTTCTAGTAGAAAAAAACTGACGATTGCTCATTTTCCGAAAACTATCACGTGGATGAGCTCAACGTTTATGGTTAATCGAAATATAAATCCAGGTAACTTCAAGTAATATCCAATTAACCATATGTTCAAATAACAGCTCTTTCTTTCTTTATCGTAGTTTCACCTCTCCCTTTTAGGATTTAAGCGACCCAAGCCGCCCGGGCCTTACAGGGCCGTGACCTGTCGGAAGAGGGATTATCTTTGGATCACATACATACTTTTTTTACCAGACAAGGACATAGAGGGCCTCCCCGGATGAGTGATCAGCCCAATGCCGGGGCCACCTCCGAGACAACACGAACACATAGGACGAGACACACCATTCACACACACACTCACTCCAAACAAGGCGAGGATGGGATGAAGATGATAATGACGGCCAGATGATATCTGGGGACCACAAGGGCCTAAAGTTACCCGACATTTGTCTCAAAGGTGAGGAAACACACCAGAAAAACCCCACCTAGGTAACTTGTCCCGACCAGGAATCTAACCCGGGCCCGCTGCGTGAGAGGATTGAACGCATCCCCTGAGCCACAGTCAAATAACAGTTAACTGTTTTAATTAACCGTTATCCAGTTATTTGTTCCGCCTCTATTGTTAATGCGTGGAATCTATTAATTGGGATTTATTATATATTTATATGTTACATATATTTTTATACATGTGGAATCTATTATATATCAATAAAGGTTATTATGACGTTTGTGTAAGCATTGTTAAGATATATTTTATATATCAATGATTAATTTAGTTTGAGATCACTTGTAAAGGATCTTTACACTAAATTGATATCATGTAGTAATTGGATACCGAAGATCAAATAAATGTACACTATGAAAGAATGATTTTATCATTTATAGACTTATTTCTATAGTATAGATCCTTTTTGCGGCTTTCACACCCAACCAATCTCAACAAATGAGGTGCCAAAAAAATCCCGGAGCAGTAAGGAATTGCATTTTAACTTTATAAAATATTCACTTTTCTTTTTTAAGTGTCTCGTTTTCGCGGAGCGTTGTAGAATAATTTTATATCAATAGGAACTCGAGACATATAGTATGACCACCTAATTCTATCATCACTGGATATAAAATGTAACAGAAAATATACCGGTAAAACACAAGTTTCTATACTATAAGAAAAGTTGACGATCTTGGTCATGTCAGACGATTTCTCAGTAGTCTACCTGTTTCAGAGATATTTATTGCGGAATATTAAGATTCGCAAATTATTTAAGCTTTTCTTGTGTACATTCTTTGCTCAAATAGAGTTCTTTCGTTATGGACAGAGAATAATTTTGTTCAAATGCATGATTTACTTGAATAAAATTTATTGACTGATGTGTACACCCTCTCAAAATATATACCCTCTGCCATTGATTATTATTGTTATTATTATTATCATCATCATTATTATAATTATCATTATTTAACGGTAAAAGCATTGAAGCATTGTACATAAAGATCGGGATTAAAAAAATTAATTTTCTCTATAATTTACTTTTTCTGTTCTAGCTTTTAACAAGTATATGCGAGAAAGTTTGTGCAGCATCTTTTGCACAATTTATTTATATTCAGCTTTATTTATCCTCCTGATATCGGGAATATCAGGTTCTGTGTGATACCAGTAGTCCATGCAATTTTTTTCTATTTTTTGGTGTGTTTATGGAGCATGTTAATTTCAACTTCTTAACAACTTTCCCAAGTCCACCGCTGTGGCTCAGGGGATGCGTTCAATCCTCTCACGTAGCGGGCCCGGGTTCGATTCCTAGTCGGGACAAGATTTTTTATGGGGTTTTTCCTCTCCTTTGAGACAAATGTCGTGTAACTTTAGGCCCTTGTGGTCCCCAGATATCATCTGGCCGTCATTATCATCTTATCCCATCATCTCCTTGTTTGGAGTGAATGTGTGTGTGAATGGTGTGTCTCGTCCTATGTGTTCGTGTTGCCTCGAAGGTGGCCCCGGCATTGGGCTGATCACTCATCCGGGGAGGCCCTCCATGTCCTTGTCTGGTTAAAAAAGTATGTATGTGATCCAAAGATAATCCCTTCCCAACAATTCGCGGTCCTGTAAGGTCCGGGCGGCTTGGGTCGCTTAAATCCTAAAAAATAAAAAAAAAATAAGGGAGAGGTGAAACTACGATAAAAAGAGAAAGAACAACTTTCTCAAACAAAAGAAACACAATTAACCTGGCGAATGTAGAGCCTGGATAATATACCTCGATCATAATTCATAATTTGTTTGATTAAATTGCTTTTAAATTCAATTTTAATGATAAAGGATGTAATAGCGGCAACGAGTTATGGTTATGTAAACATCCTATTCGGCATTTGCCTTCACAACTGGGGAAACCATGGAAAAGCCCAAGTAAAATTGACCGGCCACAGAGTTTGAACCTGGAACGTCCCGTATGCGAGTCCAAGATGCTGCCATCTCGGCCACCTCGCTCGGTTCGTTGTTCATTGTTATTATGCATTTAGAACACCGAAAGCAATTTAATAAAATAAATGATGAATTATGATCGTGGTAAATTACCCAGGCTCTACATTTGCCAGGTTAATTGTGTTTTTCTTGTTTGAGAAATTTGTTAAGAGGTTATAGTAGCCTATTACATGAATTAACGTACTTCATTTTTGGGGGGGGGGGAAATCTGTAACTCAAAACTAAATTAAGCTATAATTATAGGCTTGTTTCTTATTTTTCAATTATTCGGAACCGTTGTCAGCAGAAGTAGGCCTATCTATAGTTGGTTAGCTATTTATAGAATCTTTATTGATACAGATATATAAATATAATCTATATAAACAAGTACAAATAAACTATTAGCTACATACAGGCCTATAATACTATTCAATTTGTTATAACTTGATGCATGCACATGTCTATGCAAATAGTAATTTGTACCTGTGTAAAACTGCAGACTGCTTATTACATTGTACGTGTAGAATAGTCATATTCTATAACTCAAACAATAATTCTTAAACAAATAGCTGGAACGTAATCTTAAGCAAACGAAACCTTTACACCGGTATCCAGCACTTGTATCGGACGTAAAGCAAACGATTGATGGCCGAGTGCACCAATCTCGGTACAGTAGAGCCTTGCTAATTCGAGCCCCGGTATTTCGAGGTTCCGTGTAATTCGAGCTAGTCTTAAGAAAATTAAAATTTTCCACGAAAGTAGAGTGAAATCCAGTTTTTATACGGTGTCGGTATATAAGTTTTACGCACTTCCGAATCTACTCTTATACAATTCAACGGCCCTAAATAGCGTGCTTGCTCGCCCGCTTCGTGAGACATCGGGTATACTCGGCGATGTTCGTATCTCTCAGTCTAAACTTTCATGACGACTACAAGATTAGGAAAACCGTTTCTTTATTATATAAGGCCTAAGTGAAATGAACTCAATGAACAAATATTCTAATTTTATTTTTACTTACAATTTTCATAGCTCTGAACCACAAACATTTTTAATAATCTACCTGTGTAATTTTCTTAAAAATCCTGGAGTCAATGAATAATGGCGGGCGAAGCCGGGGGCACCAGCAGTAAAATATTGATGATTTAACTCTTGAAATATCGCTGATAATAATAATCCAAATCAATCACTCCTCTTGAAAAATTATATAATTTCTTAAAATTACACTGAATTTATCAAATAAAATTCACATCTCATTCATCTGTCAACAAACAGTTGAAAAACGCCATTATCCACCGCCGTCTCGAGAATTACGCACGGGAATTAGCCTAAGCCTATACAGTTTAGAAGGCAGCGGATCACAGTTATCTTTGGAACTACATAATCGAATCTGAGATCGTTTTCCTAGGTGGCAATTTCTAATCGTGGAATGTACTCTAAAGCCGGAATTTTAGCTGTTTCATTAATTATTAATGGTTTAGTTTAAGAATGATTCGCGTGCAAGTGTTAATAAAAATATAATGCTTTAATAATTATTATACTATTAATTTCTAATTTTTCAATTAATTATCGTGGGCGAAGCCGCGGGCACCTCCTAGTGTGTTACATTTTGAGCTTTCTTTCAATTTTTCCATGTACAAAAATGCAGGTAAAACTGGATTTTCGTTCATAATAGACAGAAATAACCTTGGCTTCAGACTGTTAGTGCATTTCTATTGCAGATTGACAGAAACAGTCAGGTTCGATCTTTCATTGTCGGGACCTCGTGTCAATCATACGGTGCATACAGTAATCCCTACTCAACAACAATGGTAATTTCAGCAACAATGGTAATTAAAAGTGTTTTCCTAGTAGCGCCGCTTTCCCGTTCCACTCCATTAAGAGTCAGGCAATGACTTTAAAGGATGCCGATGTAGCAAATTGGAAATGTTTGCCAATATACATACAGGCCTATTCAAGATATGTGTGCCTACTGTATTCTTTATCTATTTAATTTTTAAACCATTATTGTGCTCATTAAACATTTATTTATGATTTACCCATTGATTTAGTGATGTTTCCGTATATTCCGAGTTTTTTGTAATTCGAGATAGCCTCAGCCCCAATTAGCTCGAATTATCGGGGTTCTACTGTATTCAGAATACCGCGGTAAGGTTGCTTAGTTTACCCCGGTAAAGTCATACTTTCGTTGCATCGTGCTCGGTTTCGACTTTTACCGCGGTAAGATGCAAACCGGCCGTGAAGGAGCTGCAAAGTGAGAAAACCGCGGTTTTCTTTCCAAGATGGAGATGAGCGTAATGTATCATATTTATGATATCTAGGTCAAAAGCTAATTGAACATAAAGAATAATGAGAGACAGGTGGGATCTATTTGAAGAATGAACGATGGTGCATATCTTTGCAAATACTGTGCAGTAACATCGATTGAAATGACCTTCCTTTCTTACCTCAACCAAACCAGGACCATCGAGTTGGCTAGTGCGCGTAACCACGATTAGTACGATTAGTACAATATTTATGGTGATTGAATTCAAAGTTGGAATTCAGACGACATATATACGCAATATAATATTCTATTTTATCCTTATGAACATTTATTACTGAACAATAAGGCAACAAATAAATGAAATATGGAAAACCAGTGGGCCTAGGCCAAATTTACAGTGAATGGCTAGATGCATCACGATATAGCCTATATACCGGTATATAGTGTATGTAATCAATTTATCATCCTTTCACTCACACACGAACATAATTATAACAGCCCTTTTATGGCTATGTACATGACTTTGCACCTAAAATTTCCACTAGTAGAACGGGAATAAAAGTGAGGCTATGTCGAACTCAGAACAGAGATTTCGTGGTGTTGCTTTGCCTTGAATTGCACAGGTGTGAGAATTATTCTTTACAAAATAAATGTTATTTTATTGATATGTACAGACAGGTGGTATCTATTTGAAGAATGAACGATGGTACATATCTTTGCAAATGCTGTATGTAACATCGATTCAAATGACCTCAACCAAACCAGGTCCATCCAGTAGGCGTAATCAACTCATTTCCACGATTGTTGCAATATCTATGGTGTTTGAATTCAAAGTCAGACACATATACCCAATATATCCTTATGAACATTTATTATTGAAGAATAAGGCAACAAATAAATGAAATTTGGCCTATAGACGAGCCACCGTGACTGGAAGACGTGCAGAGAGAGAGCGAAACTAGCGGCCATGGAAGGAACCAAGACAAACCAACACAAACCAACACAAACTTTCTCCATGGGAATGGCTTCTTAGCAGAGTAACCGCGATATATTCGAGCGTTAGGAAACCACCGTAAAGTAGCAATGGTGCACAGGTTTTCTTAGAATACCCGGATATTACTTTTATCCCGGTTTCGAAACAGCTGAGAAAACCGGAGAATGGTGCACTCGGGCATGAGAGTCATTAGGTGATGTACCCAATCAAATCATACTTACCACTAACAGAAAGGAAGTTTATTAACTTTTTAACATAACGTGTTAAAATGTGCAAGATATAACTCATCTATATCCCCACCAAGAAAATAACGTTCGGTAGATATTGGAATTCCATGTGAAGTACGTTAATCATAGCAGATTCCTACTGATACAATAGTTTATTCTAACCGATACTTAAGGTACTTGTGTACCTTCAGTTAAAAAGACTATTTTACAAGTAAAATTAAGAAACATTTATTCTCCAACAGCGGCCCGGGTTCAATTCCTGGCCGGGTAAAGTAAAGAGATGTAAAGTTTCCTTCCTGGGTCAGGAGTGGGTGTTGTGTCCTCATTCCCATCCCGCGAAAGGACCTGGCCACCCTAGCGATATCAACCGGCCTAGTGACCCTCGGTCGGGCCGAGGGCCTTCCCCCCTCCCCCCACGTCTCGGTCCCAGGGCAGGACCGGCCTCAGGGCTGAACACTTCATCATCATTCTCCAACAATATCATCACATAGACTATTCTACCCTGGGAGACTACAACATGCAGAGTACATGTTGGATGTTTTATGAAGGATAAATAATAATAGTTAAGTCCAAATGAAAAGGGCTGCATACTTTAAAACGAAATTCTTTTCATAAAATACCTAAGATCATAGGCGTAGCCAGGCCGACCATATGGGGGGGGGGTTATAACATCCGCGGGGTCTGGCGAGTATGGAAGGAGAGGGGGGTCCGGGGGCCCTCCCCCCGGAAAATTTTAAAAATTAAGATGCAAAATAACGAGTTTTAAGCTTCCGGGGTTTCTCCCACGGAAAATTTAAAAAATTAAGATGCAAAATAACAAGTTTTAAGCTTCCGGGGGTCCTTCCCCGGAAAATTTTAAAAATTAAGACGCAAAATAACGAGTTTTAAGCTTCCCACGCTTTATACTTGTATTAAGCAATTTAGGGGCAGACTTAAAAAAATTATACAATTTTCCTTTTTTTAATCAATGGGGGGGTTCAAACCCCCATAACCCCCCCCCCTCGCTACGCCTATGCCTAAGATCATACATATTTCGTTATGCCTCGTACTGTGGAGAGGGGATGCCTTGACGAATGATTTAGTCCAACCCTAAATGATACAATTTCTTTTATATCACGACCTGACTGAAAATGACAACATTTCCGCATGTTTACTTTGCAGAACCGAGAAGAAACTGGGAACTTGAACATCTGCGGTGTGATGTCACACAGCAAGACTGGGTAAGGAGTGGCCATGCAGGAGATTAGGCACATTACTAAACACAATAAATTCAGTACACTGCTACACTAATATCAATTTCCCTAACCCAGCTTTACATATCACTAACACTCGTATTATTATTCCTAACCTAACTGCCAATAACACAATGTAGCTGCCACTACTTACTTTAATGCCATTGTACTGGTAAGAAAGGTGCAAGAAGCATAGTTGGTCTCATGGTCATTCTGCTTCGGTGGAAAACAAAAACAACACAATAATTACAGCGTCCGTACGAATCTGCATACCGCGAGATCTAGGCCATAATATTTTATAAATAAGCTCATATGAATGTTTCCTCTTACCAATATAGGTAGCCTCTGTACTTCAAAACGTGGTGCGTTCAAAAACACTCCTGTTGGGTACTGAAGCGTACCAGTAACGCTCCACACACGTGTAAATACAGTCATGGTAGCTCAAACACTGACAGGTAACAGTGACAGTAGCTTATTGACACACTATAACTAGAGCTGTTAGATGTGATGATCATTCGCATACCATAATGTAATGCTTTGTATGATCCTAATTGAAAGATCATACACAAAAATATGATTTTGATTTATGAGTTACATCAGCATAGAGAAAATAATCCTCCAAATCGTCTGCAGAATGCTAATCTCCATTTCAATAATTTGACTATCTGTAAAGAGTGTCGGAACAACTGGTCAAAAATAGCATTGCATATTATTATTTATTTCCATGCAAACACGTATTTTGAGAAGTAGGACGGTTGGTTCATATTATTTTGTGTTCCTTAATTTATTCAACCTATGAAACACACATCTCTTACACCGCTATGTAATTATATATAATTTATGGAATTACAGAGTAAAATTAATATAATTATGTTTGCTTTAAGATGGTAATACTCAAATTTAATTTAATGATTATTTTACGTAACAATGGATATCGCTTGTAGGCTTCCATTGGGAAGGGGATTAAATTTGACTTCTCGCTTCTTATATGTACAAATCTGTCTTGATGCCAATAGTTCTCATGAAGAGGGATGAGTTGGTTCCACTAAAGAAACGCAAAGGAAATGAAGATACAGATTGAGATGGAGAAATACGGGTCAGAAATGCCAACTTGTTAAAAAACAGAACTTTCTCTTGGGGTACTCCAGTGGCCCCCTCTCCCGACAGATGGATTTTACCCCACGTCTCCGTATTTTCCCATGTCACGGAAGGGTTCATCGAACACAATAAATGAAATTACTTAAGTGAAGAAAGTGAACATTTTATTAAATACTAACAGTTCCTGCTAACTAAAATTTAGTTAGATTCATAAGGGTGGTATGGTTATTTTAAAACCGATTTTCCAGAGTACACAAGAAATTAAGGCACGAATTATTTTGCATTTTGCAGAATTATTTACTTTCACTTTCACCACTGTTAATACATTATCATTAACTTGTATTTTATTTATTTATTTATTGTACCTTCAAATCATTATAAACCCTATTTTGCCAGAAAAGGCACTTTAGGGTTAAGCTTACACTGCAATATATACAGTAAAATATAGAATATTAATTACATATGGTTGTGAATATATGTTAGATAGTGCATAAAGTGATAATAACATTGCTTCGTGAAAATTTTTTGACACATGGAAATTTCGTCACAATCTTCAAAAATCAAATTTAGCTGGAGTCTTTTCGTTTCGAACATAGGACAATCGAACAAAATAACTTGTATTTTAACTTGTTCAAATTTACTCGGGCATTACTTTACATTAAAAAGAACTGACAAATGAAGATCATTTCGCGTCATAACAGTTACCACAGTCTTCTGTAATACTGAATATTAACCTATGTCCTATAGAGCCAATCAAAGTGCTTCAGGGCACTTTCGCACTTCCCCCTTCTTGGCAAGAGCCAGAAAGAAACGGAATTTAGCCAAGTAATTAGGTTTACCCTTATACAATCGTTTAGAGTCACATAATAAGTGCTTAAAACTATATGCCGATTCCACAGAATTCACTAAAAATTAATTATGTTTGTAATATGATTCACTGAGCATGTAGGTTAGGACACGAGCTCAGTGAAACTACCTTCAAGCTATAAACATCCGTCAATTAATACCGGCACATAAATATGTAAAGAGTGTTTAAAATGATATATAGGCTACTCACATTAAAGTGTATTGTAGATTTAACAATAATCTTAGCTCCAAAATTGACCATAACCGCTAGAATTTATCTTTTGCTTCATTGTTCATTGAATGAATCGCTTATGGGGCTTTGGATCGAGATATCGAAACGAAACGTTCTATCCGACTTTAACATAAAACATATTAGTTTTATTATAATAGCCAGAACTCAACGGTGCGAAAATCAATGACACCAGAGCGCGAAATTTTTTTCGACTGATACCTCATATGTACGTAATAATAATAATAATAATAATAATAATAATAATAATAATAATAATAATAATAATAATAATAATAATAATAATAATAATAACAACCCAGGAATAGCTTTAACAAGTGCAATTCATTTACCGGTTTCTGGCAGCTCGGCCGTTGATTAACTGTCTTCGAGAGGCAATCAATATGCTTCGGGGCTTCAGACCATGGGCGTACGGTGAAATTCTGTTTGGAGGGGGTTGTCTCAGTTCCACGTCCTTGCATAGATTGAAACTTAATACACTATTTTTAGTAACTAAATAATTATTTTGTGATCATTAATACCGTGCACTATAAATAATGTGTTAGTTAAATGCATTTTTTTAGAAATTATCGTAGAACTGTAGGATAATTATAATATACAATATGAGCTGCAATCCACAGGATTTCTTTATGTGGAACACTATCAATCATTGTACCTATATTCTGTTGTTTCTGTGTCGGCAAGTTGATTGCAGACGTAGTAATTTTGTTTAACTACTCTTTGTGCTGGCTCCTGGAGGTAACTCCATTCCAGAAAATTGATTTTTTACGTATTGACATTTTGCAGGAATTAAGCTGTTATCTATTGGACTCCTGAGATCCAACAGTTCACACCATAAATAGCCAGGCCATCAATCATTTATGAGAAATTTCGAAGGAAATTTTATTTATCAGTAATGCGTCACTGTTATAAGGAGTATAACATTAAAAGTCACCGGTGTTAATCATTCTTTACCTAATAACAATATGCCTATGATTTCCTCTACAGTAGAAGTTATTTCAGATAATTTGCTCATTGGGATTACGTATGTGCATTGTTATGCTGAAGAATTACCAATCCCACGCCGTTTTGAAATTTTAATTTAAATAAATTACGAGAATATACATAGGTTGTTTTTTTAGTTTTGGCACCAATGCTTCAGTGCCAAGTTGCAACAATGTTGGGCGCTGCCACTTTTACCGACGGTTGCTGACCTGCATCCCCTCCCTCAGAGCACATGACCTCGCCCGTCCCCACCACCGCTCGTGCGCAGTCGTGCCTATTAGATGAGTAGTGTGAAACTAGCGCTCGCGAAAGACAGTCGAAATGTTTTCCAAGCAGGAGCAGAGAACGTGGATAAAAATTCAGTGTGCTAGGGGTCGCAGTGCTAAACAGTGCCACCGAGGTTTGGAGGAGGCGTGCGGTGCAGCTGCGTTACCGTACAGAACGGTAGCAGGATGGGTTGCAGCCTTTCGAGATGGGCGCGAACGTGTGGAGCACATGCCTTGATCTGGTCACCCACCAGTAATTGATGACAATGTACAGATGGTGTCCGCGTTAGTAGAGGTGGATCGGAACGTAACGATTCGTCAATTAGAGCAAGATACCGGACTGGCGCATTCGACTGTCCTCCACATCCTGAAGGACTTACTGAAAATGAGAAAGATTGCGTCCAAATGGGTTCTGCATGACATAATCGACATGCACAAATGGCTGCGATATGACGCTTGTAGTATGCACTTGCAGCGTTATGGGCGCGAAGGAGAGGCCTTCTTACGGCGTATCATAACCATTGACGAGACGTGGGCCAGATCTTATGAGCCACAGTTAAAACGCCAATCGAATGAGTGGCGGCACCACGGATCACCACGGAAACAAACAGTTCGACCAACCCCCACCAATGTGAAGGTAATGTTGATTCTTGCCTATGATTGGGATGGTGTGATTATTCACCATACCGTTCCCCGAGGGCAAACCGTTAATGCGGCGTTCTATTGTTAACTCTAGGAGCTCTGAGAAGGAAACGGCGCCACCACATGGTTACACCGCCCATCGTTCTGCATTACAATGCTAGGGCACACACAGCAGGCGTTGTGTCGGCATTGTTGGATCGCTGGGGCTGGGAGGTGCTCTATCACCCCCCCCCTATTCTCCCGACATCAGTCCCTGCGACTATGATCTCATCCCGAAGATGAAGATGACAATGCGCGAGGAGCACTTCCGTACCATTGTAGACGTTAAGCAGGCTGCTTAACACCATCAATAGATTGGGCAGTGCCAACGGGATCCAACGACTTCCGCATCGCTGGCAACACGTTGTACGCAACGGTGGGGACTACATCGAGGGCCTATGAAACTTGGAACCATCTGTTTTGAGTTATTAATCCAGTTATAACTATGGTGCCAAAACTAAAAAACCAACCCATGTACAATCATTAATGAGAAATTAAAATTTACAAGAGTTTTTTAATAATGCTGTGTTATGTAAGAAAATATAATAGGCCTAACCAAACTAGTGCAGTTTTTAAATTTATTTCATAACATGATGTTATAATTCTAAAATATCGCAGATATTTCGGGGGTTACAACCCTTTCAACACTCCCCACCGTACGCCCATGCTTCAGACATCGCATTTTGTATAATAGACTCGCTTCGCTAGACTTTTGGAATTTTCCCGTCGGGTACAGGCTAGAAGATATAAGTGTGCTAAATTTCAAGTTTCTAGCTAATCTGGAAGTGGACAAACATTAATGTCTGTGAGTGAGTCAGCCATGTGGCTTTATATTATAGGGATTTCCAATGCATTTCAAACAATCTTTGTGACCTTCAGAACCTGTTCCATGACAGAAATTAATGGAAGTTACTAAGATTTGCAACCTAGTTATACAAATTACTCTGAATCACTTGTTTCAAAGTAACAAACATTTTGACCACATGAATATAATTCCCTATTATACGGGCAACAGAGCTCTGGCAGACTGTAGCAAATATCCGTAGGGTGATTATACACTTCTTACAAACGAAGACTTAACCTGGAAGGCAGATTAAGTACAGTTGCCCAATACATTTTTAAACATTTGTTAGAGATGGCACATAACATTTTATTACCAAAATTGAAAATACATAATTCATAATCAAATTATGCAGAACCGGATCACTTGGTCGAGATGAATGCTATTTATAAGCACTATTAAATTATGAACGTCACAGTTCTTGAAACAATAATTCCCTTAATTATTAAGGGTAATATAGTATCCTCGAGATGGCTAATTCAAAGTTAGTAACCACACGAAAACTTGAAAAATGATGAGTTTATGTCTGAGTGATTCTCAGATAGTGTTGAATAATAATAGACATACCTCTGTCTTGAGATATTATAATTACCAATCCTGAATGTTAAACTTCTGGCTTGGAGATCCTTGCGACGTCAAAAACCCAGATGAGTAGATTCATTGAACCACAAGACGTAAGTTGGAATAATGAGACTATTTTGAGTCACCAAAATATCAAGCATTTACAGCTTAAACTTGTCTTGAAGAGTTGCCTTCTTGATTAATTGATAATTGAAGCCATCAAACTTGGTCGATGGATAAATAGGCATTTGCAAGCCTAGAACTCATGTCTTTATGAGTATAAAATGATAAACAATTCCAATAGAATTGTAGAATGTAGAAGGCATTTTTAAGTAGAATGAAGATAGGCATTTGCAAGCCTAGAACTCATGTCTTTATGAGTATAAATGAATGACAATTCCAATAGAATTGTAGAATGTTGAAGATAGTTTAAGAGCAATAGAATGAGAGTGAAAAAGAAGCCTTATTGGCTGTTAAAACAATGATAAAAGATTATTCAGTCTCTGATTGGACGAAAATACAATTAGCATAGTTAGAGAATACAATAGGAATAAACAAATAAATGATATTCAAATGTTTTATAAATAACACATAATAACAACCAAAGCCTAAAATTGAATTGAATGCATGACCTTCTAAGACATAACACATAACGGAACACCTATTATTACTGTATTTCCTATTATTACGCTAAATGAACGTAAATGATTATTATATGTGACCCGAGATTCAACCATAAGTCGGAAAAATAAATTTTCTCATTTGAATGGATTGTACTTCAGCACAAAAAAGCATTTCAAAAAATAAAAATATCTCTAGCTAAAAAATTGACGTTTTATGATTTCACAGTTCTTGGTTTAAGGGTTAATCAGATGCGCAATAGTCTACTCACATTCCCCTAGAATTACACATACTGCTTTAATGTTTATTCGTTGGACTTTGCGATTGAATCCCGGTATTTACAGTGTTGGGCAAAGACCAACAGTAACGAGATTGCCGCAATTAATGTAACTAAAAATGACTCACTTAAAACCAGCTAAAACCTTTCTAATAGAATAGGCCTAACGTTTGTTTACTAGCAGTGCAGTAAAATGGTTTCGGAAATCATTGCCTTTTCATTACAGGGATGAAAGAGGAATCTTCTTTTGTTTGTAAACAGGCGAAGCAAAGTACCGTATGAACACAGTCACCAGGTACTGCAATCTCATTAAAGTTCCGAAAACAAATGGTTCATGCTTATAGGCATGAGTAGTTCAGTATATAAATATATGTATTTTTTTTTTAATTATAGAATTATGGAATTAAAGGGAGATGCAAGGAATGTTACCCAAAATATTATCAGGTCAGATTAATGTAATCTGCTACCCTAGGTTATATAATAGGTTGCATAGGGAACGGCTCCCACCCTCCAACCCCGCTCAATACTTGCTGTTTTGTTCACATGTACTACTTCGATATTGGTTACAATATTTTCACTAAAATAGTGCGAAACGCCCGTCCAGATCACCAAAGGTAATCTTAGTTTGCAAGTCAAGTGTTTAAGTGTTACAATAAAATGATAGACTTTTATTAAGAATATTATGAACTCATGGATTATAATGGCAAACAGACAAGGCAGAAGTACATGGAATGTGCTCATTTAATAAGATTTCATTGTGAATTTCAAAAATGTTATTTAAACATATATTATAACTTACACTTAAAGAAACTTTTTACAAACATGACACAATCCCTGAAATGTAATAATTTGAGACGGATTTCATAAGCACGTTAAGTATAGCCTACATTACTAACATGCCATTTGTAAGTAATGTATAAAATATTATTTCCTTCTTCGTATTTTGTTCTATCTTTTGCTGAGCTCTTGCTCTTCGGGATCTTATGGAATAATATTAACAATTTGTTGTATACGGTAGAAACTTTGTATTTACTGTAAAATCTATTTTGTGCCTAATTTTGCCTAGTAATTAAGCTATTATTATTATTTTGGGATTGGTATGATGAGAAGTCAGACTAGAAGGAAACTATTCAGCACTGGTATGCCCATTATGTTACCGTTATTTTCGAGGTTATAGTTACTACTTTATATTATATCGAAACAGAACATAATTATTGTAATCTGAATACTGACATAATAGATAACTATAGTATAGTTCCCTTTTACTTCACCATCATATAAATTCGGCTGGTAAAAATTACTTGAAACGAACTCTAAAATCGAATTCTGAAGAGCTAGGGATTGCAATGACTCTTGGAAAACTGAAGGACTACAATATATCTCTGCCGAGAAAGTGTGGGAAAGTTATTATGGCCATCAAAAGCAAATACCAATAACTCATATTACTTTTCCGATTTGTACTCCCCTAACAGGTTATACGTTAACAAAACAAAATTATGAGGCCTGTATATACGTAGGACTGAACGAGAATATAATATATCTTTATAACGTAGACTCTCTGGAATAGAAAACCCTTTATTTTCCAACCATCAGTGACAACATGCATCACGGATAATAAAACATTCTATGAAAATTGAATTGGGGATTGATTGAGATGTTGAGCAAAACTGAAAAGTATGTTACTACGTACCATTTTCATTACGTATACAGATAGCTGTGATTACGAGTATAAAGGATGTTCTGACTGATAAATACGGGTCGATTCACGATTAACTTACCTCTGCAAGATACTCGTATTTAGGATTTATCATGGACGAACTTCTACATAAACTATTATGGATCATCTTGTATAATATTACAGCCTATTATCTTGTAATGTTTCTGCAGGAAAATGGTTTACGAAATACTTAGCTGGTTGACCATAATATTTTAAGACCACTAACATAATATTATAGTCTGGATGAATAGCATCAGAATACACCAAAAGGAACATTCAAAGGCAATAGATTCCAGAGCATGAGGACTATACACTGATATCTTCTTCCGTCAAATGAGGGTTGGTTTGAAAAAGAAGATAAACATAAATTTAACATATTGTTACTTTTGTGTTTAATCTTCTTTTTAAACCATTTTATCTTATTATCAACATGTTGCCCTGAAACATGCTTATGGTATGTAAATTCTTGTTACAACACATAGCCACTTTTCAATTTTCACAGGCCCAGGACTGCCCATGGCTTGGTTAAAACTATGGCTATACTTAAGTATATACTATTATAATGCAACCTCGTTTGATGTTCATAACAATCTACAACTCTGTTGCATGGGATTTCATCCACAACACTTTAATGTACTGCAAGAGTCCGAGATCTTCATTCTGACATCATTTCCATTGAAACACGATGAAATTAATTTTGTCGATCGTACTTTCTTTCCTCATGTTGTATTGTGCGGAATTTAGAGAGTTTATCTTGGTTCGGGCAAGCGTTTGCATTTCCAGTAGAACATTGATGGTCTTGTAAATGTTGGGGTGTGGCGAATAAAATTTATAACTGAACAATGAATTTTGGTTTCAATAACTCTGTCAATTTTTAAATCCATATTGCTGTAGAAAGCGTTAGTGAGTAGTTTTAGGTACTGAAACAGATAAGTAAGCATTACGATATTAGTTGCCAACTTTAATTTATAAGCTTCCTATCTATCTATCTATCTATCTATCTATCTTTCTTTCTTTATCGTAGTTTTAGTATTTAAGCAACCCAAGCCGCCCGGGCCTGACAGGGCCGCGACCTGTCGGGAGAGGGATTATCTTTGGATCACATACATACTTTTTTGATCAGACAAGGACATGGAGGGCCTCCCCGGATGGGTGATCAGCCCATGCCGGGGCCACCTCCGAGACAACACGAACACATAGGACGAGACACACTATTATCATAATTTATAAGCTTTGATATGAAATATCAATATTCTTCTTCATTGATAGTGTGTTATTTATACCGTTAAGCGATCATTACAATATAAGTGGTGCTATTACTTTTTGGACATCTTTACAGTTTACCAGGTTTAAAAGTTCATTTCGATACACCGCAATCAGGTCCTCCAAATCCAATGAAAATTGGCTGTGATTTAATTATCCTAATTAGCGTCCTGCCACAAACGTGTTGTCACACAATTTTGTTATTTGGAAAAGAATTATCAACAACTTTTCGAGTTACTTTCAACAGATTGGGTGAAATATGGAAGATTGAGCCATGAGAACAGTTTTTATGACGCTGAGAATATAAGTTTTTACACTTTTACATTGTACAGTACGTATCTTTATGAAATTCTAAATAAACAGTTACGTATGCATATTCTTGGAATAATTAAAGAAGCCACGTGTTTCTTTAGGAGAATACTTAGAAGAAGAAACATAAACATTCCAATGTACCGAAATGGATCAAAGCTTAAAAAACGCACGTGCTTAATATGGTACTTAAATTACGAAGTTATGTTTGTAATTAATCGGATTTGATAATACCACGGAAAATTTTATGATATGCAAAATATTTTTCATTATTTAAAGCAGCGATTCGTTCTCACTTGAACCACATTGTTTTTAACAGTTGGTTTGAAAATGTTGCATACGCCTACCATAATATTTACGTGTGTAATATAAACCATGTAGGCAACATCGAACGAGTTTGACTTCATTTGCATTGCATTTGAAGGCTATTTAAATATAAAATATACGGTAATACTGTAGTCGATTACGAGAAGAAAAACAAAACAAGTACAGAACCATTGACATTTCACGAAATGATGATATCGTTTTCCATAGGGAAAAGAACAGGTAAATTTAAGTGACCCGATTTACATATACCGTACATAATCATTATTGCCTTTAAGTTTTTAAATGATTGCCCAAAACGCATAATAAAATGTTTATTATCAATGCCTTTCGACAAAGCATCTAATTTGTTATATTAATTTACGTTATATTAACTTACGTTATATTAACTTACGTTATATTAACTTACGTTATATTAACTTACGTTACATTAACTTACGTTATATTAACTTACGTTATATTAACTTACGTATTTAACGTTTTCAATGTATACAAAATTTACAAACATGTTTTATTAGGCTATTATCCTACAAATCATGACAAATGTAGATCAGAATGTTACGAATATAATGATGGAAGGAATCTTTTCCGTCAAACCGGCAACTGTTACAGAACTAAGGGAAAAGGATTAAATTACCGTCGTTAGATAACCGTAACTACCAACTAACAACCTAACACTGAATTTTTTCTCTAAATGATATGAAGTTGGATAGTGGAACAAATCCTGGCGAAACATGAATACAAGCACGAAATGCTTCGGGGCTCTGAATAGAGAATATAATTTCAGTGAAGAAAAAGCATGTTTCCACAAAGGACTGAAATAAAAAGCATCATATTTAATATATAATTCCGTAAAAGGCTGCAATCCTTTATTTGCACCGAATTCAAATGTCACAAAAAGGATAAAGCATGTTATATTCACTGCAATACCAGTCGCTCTTTTCAGCAAGATGCATGCTTCGCAGATTATTCTGCCATTGCTAAAGCTTTCAACATACTTTACTGGGCTCTATTACGGCGTTCTCCAATCTAATAATAACATAAATATAACAGGGTAGAAAAACGGGAATCAAAGGGCTGAGCAGTAATCCCTCGCACATGAAGCCATTCCACTAATTAGTAACCAGGCGTCTGTGAACTTACAAAACAGAATTATCTTCATGTCTAGGACACTCAGTTTCAATATATATGGGTATTACCCACTCCATTTCTCCTTCCTCCATAAATCAATTAGGTCTAACGAGTGTTAATTTTCGATGAATGGGCCTTTCCTATTAGTTTCAGAAAACAATTGATCGAATCTTTAAGACACATTTATAACAATAGCCTACATTTAACGGCATATTGCGTCGTTTGATCAATGTGAAACGAAATATCCGCAATATGAGCAAAATAGGCTTTATAATTTATATCTTTATCCCTTATGCTTTCTATGGAAAGCTGTACTATTTCTCCATTAAATTCCTTTACTCTTTTATATTTAAAACGAAATTTATTGCTGCATGAAAATAAATTACCTAGATATAATAACGTCCACCGCTGTGGTGTTGAGGCTATACGTTCGCTCTCTTCAACCAGCGAGCCCGGTTTCGATGCCCATTCTGGACAAGCTTCCTGGGTAGGTTTTTCCGAGGTTCCTCCCTCACCTGTGAGATGAATGTTGGGTAACGATAGGCTCTTTTGGTCCCTGGATATCATGTTACCATCATTATCACTTTCATTCCATCCGAAATGCCATTTCACATTTCACCTTTCGCATTGGTAACCTTGATATAGGGTCCATTATAATATGGTGTCCTCTATTTCACTGTCTACATTCTATTTAAGGTTATCGTAATCATCTTTCGCTATCTCTGTCGTCCATCAAATTATTCGTCTCTTTAGTTAAATTATTATAAATATTAACATTAGTGTCTCATATTCACATATTCACATTGTTCTTTGTATTTAAATATGATTATGTAAATATTTTTTGATATGTGTAATCTCTGGGATTTTAAGTGGATGCATATTTGAAAAGTTTGGTTCGTGTAGTTTTTTGGGGAAGGGGAACGTTTTCAACTGTAGTAAATTTAGTCATAGTTTAAAATAAATTATTTCAATTGTGCCCAGTCGAATAAGTTGTATTATGACTTCTGTCCTGAACAGCAAAACACACAAAGCAAATAAACACATCAAGAAGTATTTTCTTAAATTTTACAATAAAATCATTGCTTTCACCATTAAGTGGTTTTCTACTCATTGCAATGAACTGTTGGAACTCGAGGAAAAATGTTTGAACACCACTGTTATAAACAAATTAAACAAATCCAATATATATTTATATATAATTATATACAGATTATATATAATAAATAAATCTTCATATGCATATACATAATAATTATAATGGCAATTAGTAATAATAGTAGACCTTGATGCGGTCCACCTCCACAATATTGTACTTACTGCGAAATGTCTTCTTCTTCAGTCTGGTGGATCCTCGGTTTGCTCAGCCGGATGCGACAAGGTAGCTCTCTCAGTTCTCGGGGCATAAATTGGGTTTTGAGGTTCTTAAGTCTATATTTAAATAATATAACTGTTTCTTAAGTCACTTATCAAGTTTATTTAATTACTGAATGAAAGTTATTTGTATTTTGAATATCAAATGAATAGTTAATTTTACTCAATGTATATTAAAGGGAATTTTGTTCTGGCAATCACTGCTTCTACGTAAATATTACCTCGTGATGATGAGGTGCACTTACGTAATCTTCTATCTATATGACGTAGTCGTCACCGTTCGTACTTAGTAATGTTCACTGGCTTTACAGTTAGTAGCTACAACAAAGCTCTTACTACAAAATGACGTATTCACAGACTTTATACTTGCAAGAAGCTACAATATACCTTCACCGAATTAATGAATCTATATTAAAATATACAGTCGGATTGGCCACTATGCCAATACGACTAAGTGTGATCTGCTCGCGGCAGCTACGCAGTAATTGCGACCTGCCGGTCCTCTCGTCGTCACACAAGTAATTTTCGTTTGAAGCTGTGATACTAACTTCCCTTCAAATGTCACTGTTTTTCATCACATCTTAATAACAAATCATGTTCCCTCTTATATCTAGTTTTTGTGTTTGTTACTCTAAACTTACATTCTATTGGTTCATCATTTCATAGTTTGGTTTCGCTCTGAAGTAACGCTTACATGCGTCCTCCCTTAGGCTATTCTTCGTATTTTAGTACATTTCTTGGAATGTCTATTCAACTTGCTATTCCCAATTCAGATTCTAGTGAAGTCTCTATTCAGCTAGTAATCCTTTCATTCTCTCGTGTTTTGACAGAATGGTAGTGTAAAGTTATAACAAAGAATGGCACCAACGTCCCATAGAGTCGCTATACATTTTACTAGAGCAGTATTGTTTCTTTCCTCGTATTCCGTCTGCCAGCTTCTATTCAGTTATGATATATTTTATTTATTGCTATAAAATGTTTAATATTTCTTACTGTATTCATGATAATATGTTCATATTCATATTATGTAATTTGTTAATTTATTCTGTTTCTTGTCATATAATTTTGATAGTATCTGATAATTAGTTCAGCTGTTATGATCTTTAATATTTATTTTATATCAATTTATTTATATTATTTTTATATCAGTTAATTTATCATGGTGGTGACCCTGCTTATACCAACCTACATGATATATTACTATAATAAACTCTGTTCTAATTACTCATCTTACTTACAAAAATTGAAGGATTTTATCAAAGACATAATAACAAAAGAATAAAAATATATTTTTGATATATTATGCATAGCTTGGGATGTCAACGAAGAGACGTGTTCCATCAAATTATAGCAGTGAGAAAAGTACTTAATGGAAGGTTGTAGGCAGCCGAGGCCCAGATCATTGTAGATAAAGAATAATGCAGTCTTGGTTTCTTATAATATAATGGGGAGGACGACAATATAATGAGTTTATTAGTTATTTGGACACGAGTTTCAACAAAAAGACAGTTCCGATTTAGAAAGAAATAACTATGACAAACAGATCATTCACCCTAATGTTATAAATTTCTTCTGTGAAATGTGCCTACTCTCTCTCTCTCTCTCTCTCTCTCTCTCTCTCTATCTCTCTCTCTCTCTCTCTTCCTCTCTGATATGACTATGCATCTGATTTTGTAAAGAAAACAATGGTTCGTGTGGAATCCCTCTTTTATTCGGTTTTTAGCCATGAAAAAATATTTTTCAGCAGTTTCATTACAAATCCGCTCACATATCGCTAGATTGCTGCTCTGCATGCATGACATGCAAATTTGCCGTCAGCAATCATAAGCCAGTCATTCATTGTCTTTTAGTTTATTTTTCATATTCCCCTTTGTTCTGTCGGCTTACGGGGGAGGGGGGAATACAAAATGTCCGAATTACCGTCTGATTTGATGCTCTGTGTTGGTTTTTTTTATGTTTGTTTGAAATGATTTCTGCTCTGAAATGACGTCGAATTCAATGCGTTGATCGTTTGAATAGATTGCGAGTTTGTAGGAAAGTTCTTCTGAAAAGACAACAAAGATGCTGGAACTTGGTAGACTCAGTTCAAGCGAGGTGTGTTTCTTGTAGATGCAGGCTTAGATGTATGGATTACATGTGGTTTATCAGTTGAAACCTCAGGATTTGACAGTTGACACCCATGTTGAGGACTTTACAAGGGAACAGCCATTTCGTTAATAGCTTTTAATTAGCTGCAAAGAAGTATCTCACAAGCGCATATGATTCCTAAGTATGACGTTGTAGGAACAACTAGGTAGCCCTATAATTTTTACTGAAGGATTGGATTAAGATGATCTTGTTATCATTCAAAGAAGAGGAGAGTTTTGAATTATGTAGGTTTTATGATAAACTGAGGAAGTAGCTCAACCTGAAGATTTTTTTTAAGATCGCAGTACAACGACGAAAATAATATTTAATAAAGTAATTAAAACGCATTTCTGTTTGTAAAATGAATGTTTGTCTCCTACTGTTATTTCAGTTGGTCTACTGAAGGGCTTCCGAGTTATGACATTGACTAATTTCAAGTAATAAACCGAGGAAGGCAATGGAAAACCGTCGCGGTACCATCCTGTCTAGTAGACCCTACGTCGCGGAAAGGCCGTGGTTCTCATCCACTTTCCGTTCCCGGATTCCCACAGCTTTTGGCTGTTCAACCCATCATCAATATCATCATCATCATCATCATCATCATCATAATTTCTTACAAGTTTACAGTAATGCCGTTTATATAAGTTTTAAAACTCTTCTACTTTGCAAAAATATGTTCTCTTATCTACTTTTACCATTGTGAAACGAAATACAGACTTCGAATATTTGCTAGAAGTGAATCTGATAATTATCGTAAATAGGTCTACAAGCAGAGTAGCCAGACATCCCGGGTAAGGGACAGACCCTTATTTGAGTAAAATGTCCCGTATCCCTTAACATTCAAAGTACTGTCCTATTTTTTTTTAACTAAATTTTTTCAACTATAACCATGCTTCAACGTTGCGGCCAAACCATTGATATGAGCAATGCTTCTGGTTCCACACCCTTTAACTGCTTTGCTTCATTCCAACTACATTCTTCCTATTTTCTTCCAGCAATAATAGTTGTGTTCTAACGTGGTGTTACATTTAAGATTAGTGCTTAACAGGTTAATAAGCCTATACAAGCAGCTTCTGTAAAAATAATTCTAAAAGTCTGTGTGAATTTCGCGAGGAATGATCGCAGGAAGAAGATTTTAATCTGTGGCTTAAGAGCAGAAAAAATAAATGTAAAGCTGATTGTAAATACTGTAACAAAGAGTTTTCGGCAGCACATGGTGCATCATGCTCTTGGACTGTATACAAGAATAATACAGTAGAATAACTTCTATAACGGCTGCACCAATAAAAAAAAATTAATAACTATAAATTTATAACCTTGGATATAACTTCACTATTTATCAACATATTATACATGACAGAGCTCAAAAGCTGTTTTCAGTATATTTGAATACGGTATAATTTTACTATGTTTTCACGTTGGCAAGTGCAACTTTAGGGTTATGTTATTATGTCCCTTATTTTCACCTTCCATACCTGGCAACCCTGCCTACGAGTAATACCCAGTATTGACATAATGGGAAATATTATGAATATTTTATCTACGAAAACGAAAGAAAATTTGTTGTTATTATTATAGCTTCATCATTGGAATTTAATCCATTACAGGGTTGGCAACTTGTTACAACATAGAATATTATAAAATAAAAATTCGATTAACAATACAGAAGTAGAAATAATAACAGGTCTAATAATAATAATAATAATAATAATAATAATAATAATAATAATAATAATAATAATAATAATATTAATGATGATAATAATAATAATAATAATAACACAGAAAAAAAATTGAACAAACTCGAAAAATTTGGAATCTACAAAAGGAAGGACAGCATATTTCATGAGATAATCGGCACTTACGATAAATATAACATGGAAAACACTATGAAACAACGATTACCACACTGTAGTCCTACATAAGGACGATATCCTGCTATTAATAACATAAGATAACGCCCTAAAAAAATATGGCGTTTTGATAGAGATCTGAAAACAGTCTTACAAGGGATGGGTTTGAATCGTCGAGGGAAAAAAAGTATGTGATATATTTTTTAATTCGATTGTAGATATGTAATAAAATCTTTAATAGACAGAGAGAAATAAATGAACTTTACAATTTACTAATCGAGGCCTATTAGATTTAATTATTTATTCGGTTTATAATGGTTTATCATAATTCGTAATGTTAAGTTTATTTTAAATTGTGATGAGATGTGCTGCATATTCCGTTGCATGCGGTCACTGAATAAAATATTTCCACATTTTGTCTGTACCATATTGTGAACTGTTTTAATATATTTCACGACAACTGTTAGATCACTAATTGTTATAAATTTCAACAATAAATCTTCAAGAATATTAAAACATTTACGGTGCCCAGTGCATCCTGTTTTTATACAACTCCACTATACAATAAGAAATATCTAACAACGAGACACTAGTAAATTTGTTTAAAGCACAATAAGGCCCTCATCGAATACCTAATTCCAGGCATTTATCATTAAACCAATACCATGGCCTTATAACGACAGAATGTAATTAAAACGAGCACGCGGCTTACCGCGCAGTATTGGAGCTGTGTAATAATGATCGTTGGTTTGAATCTTCCTGCGTGAACGTTTTATTTGCTCTTCACCCTACATAATAAGGATTTTTGCAATGCAATGTTGTTAGCCACAAGTGAACAAATTACATTTAGCAAGGATTTATGAAGAAGATGCAGTGAGAATAGAAGGGTGATTCAGTGTAATATTCAAGGTCACATTTAGGCTCATTCCCCTGAACAAGAGAGTTATGTTCCTATTGTTTTCCCAGTATGCTTTTAAAAATATTTTTTCTGTAATATTTTTGTAATATTTCTTTTTTATCCGTACTTTGTTATTATGGTTTTAAGCAATTCAATTGTAAATTTTATAATTTAATTTGTTCTCAAGTGAACCTTTTTGTGAAAATGACTTAACAGTGGATTCTGAATCCTAGCGGACAGACACGTGCCATGTTAATGTTAAATGGAGTAACTCAAGTCCATTTGTATGGCCATAGCAGGGAAATAAATTTATAGGCCATTCCTAGAAGGTCCTTACTCCGGGATAAAGGAAATTTTAGTAATGAAATTTTTTCCAACAGTGCAGTGGCTCAAAAGGTTGTGTAGAATTGATTGTCAATAGTATTAGAGAAAATTTTTTCTTCATATGGTGGAAACCAAAGAAGTCAACCATTGGTGGCCCCACTTTTACAACAACAAAAAAGTTGCCTCTCAGTTAGCATATAAGAATGGTACCACGGTAATTCAAGACATCATGCACATTTCAACTACTCTGAATTTACATGGGTTTTTATAGGTAGTCTTTATCGTGTTAATACTTACGAAGCCATTGAGAGTTTAATCAGGCATACACTTGACCTGTTGCAGGGCCGTAGCTAGGCGGTGGCGAGATGTGCCCCCGCCAAGGGCGCAGGTACAAAGAGGGCACAAAATTAACCATGAAAAATCCTGCCTTTTTTAGACTGGTGCAATTTATGAAGCAATAAAAATTCCACGTTAATAGAAGAAATCTTTCAGGTTATTAAAAATTACTGCACGTGAACTATCTGTAGTATTATGCCGATTGTCTAAAAAAGAAGCAGTCATGCAACGTTATTTAATTAACACATTTTTTATTGACAGAGTTTGATAACATAAATTATGAACAGTATGGAAAGATATAACGACTTTTGAGACTAGATTTTATGATTTAATTTTTTTTAAGTAGTTCAATCGTCTGAAAATAAGGCTATAGTACCTTGCAAGTCCAACACTTAGTTCATTTTCAAATTGAGGTTCAGCTTTTCTTTGATAACAACTGTGTTTTTATATTAAAATAATAAACAATTTTATAGAAATTAAAAAGAAAAAATTGTTCAGACCCCCAGTATTGGAGGGCGCAAATTTGTCAAACTCGCCAAGGGCGCAAGGACATTGCTACGGCCAAGGACATTGCTACGGCCCTGCCTGTTAGTCATTGAATCTCTCTTCCTCAATCCACAGCATATGAGGAAAGATAGCAATTAATCTAGTAAAGGCAAACGCCAATAGAAAAGTTATAAAATATATTCCACAAGAGTATTATTATGAAGACATTGCAACTTCTTCAGCAGTGAAGGCAGAACATCAGTAAAGTGATGCCATCCCATAATAAGCAAAAATATATGAACAAATTTGACCAGAAAATATGGTTAAACCTACTAAATAAATCATTTTATTCAATTAAGTATTTTATTCAATTAAGTATATCTTGGTTATTATTTAACTCTGTCCTTAGTAAAACTCAGTGTTGTTCATGACAAAAATAATAATTTTGAATTCATTTCTAAAACGGCTTATTTTACTAACTTTTAATACAAATATTATAATGGAACTGATGATACATATCACTTTGAATAGCGTACACACAAAGAATGTGTGTATTTTTATGCCAGGGTGCAGCTACAAAATTCTATGAAAAGCATTATTGGAGATAAAACGCTTTTTAGTCTTTTTTTCAAAAGTAACGAAATTGGAGAAAGTCACGAAGTGACCGATTAATTAGTAATTAAATTCTTCTTTAAAATAAGATTTATTGTTGCACTTAGATACGTTACCGTGACAGAGTTGACAGTGCATACAATACCCAGGTAAAGCGTGAAAAGCATTTTTTTAAAAGTATTCAATTTTAAAACTTTACCAAAAATTGTCCGGTATTTTATGCAATTCATGGGTATTTTATATAATGCCTGAATTTTAAACTTTACCGGTAACACATATAAATCAATTAACTATAAACCCCATTTATTACATTATCGTTTCCTTAAAATGTTAATCTTAAATTAATGTTTCCTAATGAAAGCATGACGAGAGACTATCAAGAATTCCTTTTCTAATACACTCGACACATTTTAATGCGTTTCTTATGTTCCCAATTTATTTGACATTTCTAATGTTCATAACTTCTGATTATGAATGGCATGCAACTGCCATTTACACATGGTTTCCTGATTTCATGCACGGTATTGTATTGTATGCAACAATGCTACCATGACCCCCTTCACTATCTGTGAGGCAATAAACTGTACACATCACAGGCAGGGAAATTTCATGCGTGATATGATATGGGGCTGTTACTCATTCCAACACACAAACAGCCATATCAGGTCTCTAGTTACTGCTTCAATGTGAACATCAGTTTGCACTCCGAACATTTTCAGTTAGTTTTCTCTACATCCTACACATTACACGTTCGTGCAGATTTTTACAGTTGATTAGGTTTTAAATACATGTAGGCTATTTTATGTTTCTCTTTTGTTTCTGTTATGTATGTTTCTAGGGGATTTTCTTAATTATTTTGCTATGGTGCTTGAGAGTGGTATCTATAGTAATGTACTAATGTAGTAAACAGTCGGTTTTAAATAATTCAAATTCTGCAGCAAGCATTTGACAATAATTAAATATAAACAATAAAACAAAAAGTATATTTTAGAAGCAAAACAATGTTCTAAATGTCTGTTCATTGGGATTTAAATGTTAGTGACTGGTGAATAGCCTAATGAATAATTTATTGGTTCCTGGGTATTACAAAAGATGCATTGTACTTCGCCACAGATTACGTACAACAACAAAAAAAGTATAGATAATGGGGACAGCAAAGGATAAGTTCCGAGTAAATATTTTAAAAGCAAATGTGAGAGTATTTTTAACTTATGGAACAAAATTAATATAGCAGTTCTGATTATATGACAGAATGTCCCCTTGGAAAATTGGCCTATCAAACTATTCTCAGAGTATGCTCTTAAAAATCCGCAAATGCTGCGGAGTTAACGTGAATCTTAAATACATAATTATTTTTGCTATTCTTAGACAAATGAAAATCCTATTTAAATAATACCTAAGAAACTTTAGAAAACAAAATTATAACAAAAAATATTTCAGAATTGTTTTAACTCGTACTTCATTTACAGGAATGGAGTACAAATCTACATGTAAGTAGGCCTATATTATTTTTTTTAATTTATTTTTTGGCATGATATTGATTAAATTTATACCATGCAACATTATTGTTTAACGAGGGTAAAATAAAATACGAAATGTACCGTAAAGCCTACTATTGCTTTGGTTATGAGTGTCAAAATTTTATATTTTAATATGTGCAGATCATATTCAGTAACACTGATTTGTCGATAGAGTGATTTATTTACTGAGCAATGAAGACAGATAATGTGACTCAAGTAAGATTGTGTTATGTAATTATTAAATATGGTCGTTATGGGCTGGAGTTAGGCTGTGTCTGAAAGCTGAAGTCGTTAACAGTATTTGCTAGATGGCTTGATGTCTAATAACTACGCACAACGATATTTGGAGATGTATGCTTCGATCACTGACTTCATCTGTCTGTAGATTATATCAAGGATGTTATGGTTTAATCTACAAATAGGCAATTTTTTTTCAAATATATTATTATATTATACAAATACAAATACAATTAGGCAAGCACTCTTGATTTCTAGCTACTAAGGACTTAATTGCTACCTTTTTAACATAACCTCTGACGTCACTTCTTTTTCGAGTTTGCTCAATTGTTTATTTGATCAACTATCTTGGCGGACGCAGATTTTTTTTTTCGGGGTCGGGGATTTGAATAGGTAGAAAGAATAAAAAAAAAATAACTTAAATATATAATTAGCTTATAAAACTGGCCACTTAGAGTGCATATATAGCCTTTTTTTCAAATTTCGGGGTGGGATATATCCCCCAATCCCCCCCGCCACTGATCTTGTTCACTTCAGCTGAAAATATAGCTTTCGGAAAAGGCTTAAAAATGGACGTTGAACTTATATTTCATTAGAAAATATGTATTTTATAAAAATTTTACAGATAAATGCATTTTTTTATTCACAGAATGAATACGCAATGAGTGATATGATGTTATGAACTCCTGGCATTCCCGGCCCACGCGCTAACCATGAGCCACCGAGACGGCTCAACTCACGGGACTCTCTCCTATGATTATCATTAATGGTCGACCTCACCAAAGTTATTTATTTAATATACGGTATTGTAAGGCACACTAATTCAGTGATTTTCATCACCGGGTTTCAGCTGTTATACTAGCATTCAAGGTGTTGTTTGAAGTAACTATTATGATAAGGATGGCCATACAAGTTGCCTCTAACAATGGGAATAATGTTTTATTCTATCCAGATCAAAACAAACGGAAAATCAAATATCCGGATAATTGGATAAATCATGAAAGAGGTCATTTCTTTAAAAAGTAAATTATACAATACTGTACTTATATAAAGTGTATCATATTGAACCTGTCGGTCAGTCAATTGTTTTGCTGAAAAACTGTCGATTTTGTCGGCTAAAAGTTTTGCTTTTTCGGAAATAATCTGCCATGAAAGAGAGTTTGCCAATGCTCGCTGCTGCGAAGACCACTTGGATACGGCCTCAAAGCGAACCGGATAATTGAATAATTGGCGTTCCGGAGAGTTAGAGTTCGGATAATTGGAGTTCTACTATCATTAAAATGTGACAAAATAATAAAATTTGCACAAATATTTTATTATCAAGAAAATATGATGCATTACCGCAAAACTAACAAAATATGCAACAACAAACAAAATGAAATCATCAATTTTCCAATATTTATTTCATGTCTAACATCTAATAGAGTGCAGAATTACAAATAGGCCTATGATTTTTCATAAACTTCCGGGCCCTAATCATTATAGACGCGGCCCGACCGCGGGTTTGGATAGTACGATTGTTGTCGTAAGATACCGTACCGTGCCGTACTGTATCTGCCGTACTGTAGCTCTAATGTACAAAAGAACTGTATCAAAAAAGGTGAATAGATTAATCTATAAAGTATTTATGGTCAAATATATTATATTAATGTAATACACTAAAATGACTTTCTCTACATTGAGTAAAAGCTTTCTTTTACGAGATACATGCACTCAGTTGGAGCAACATGCAAAGCTGTATTTTCGCGAAAAGTGACTTGTGGAAGAGGGGACAAATATTTCGGTACCTCAGAGTAACACCATCGTATGTCCATTTGAATGATTTTGAAGTATAAAGAGAAAACAGTAAAATGTCATTTGTTCGTTAATTTCTGGAAACATATAATGTATAAATTACATTTTTCTATCAGTTGCAGCTGTGTAATAAGCATTTACTGCCTAGTCCTGAAAACTATTTTTATTACTATTATTTAGAAAGCTTGTGGGACATACGATATTATAGTTCTAAAGCACCTGAAGGATATACTTTATTTTGGGCATTCGATTATATGGTTCTAAAATATCAGAATAACCGAAGGATATTATACTATACTTTTCATAGGACATAGTAACTTGTATGGTTCTAAAATACCTGAATAACTGAAGGATATACTGTCCTAAGCTTAGAATTGACAAAAAAGTAGTAGATATGCTTGTATCCATGAATGACAAGAGTAACAAAAATATAAAAGTCCTCACGTTTTATATGAAGCATTACTCTATTAATAATATATTTTTTATGTTTTATACAATAACTTTTAGGTGACGAATTAATACGTCAGTAGCAGTGCAAACGTTAAGTAGAACTGTAACATACAACAAAATACTACAAGGCTCAATTAAGGAATTGAACATTTCAATATCTTCAAAATACAAGAAATTATGTTAAGTTATTCGAGCAATGACATTTTATCAAAACCTGGTCATTTAGCCTTCGGATAATGCCCTGGCATAATATCAATTCTAAAACAGCACAGAGACATATAGTTCGATTTGTATCATAACTTCACAATGTTAACAATAATAAGCAGAGATCCTAGTTGCCATACATCTGTCATCTGAAACGTGCTTCTGAAAATATAGGAATGAACTTCATTTGATATTAACTTTGGACAAGCAATCATGCAAATGGAACCTTTGTGAACAGTTCCGAAAGGCCGAGGCATTGGAACTTGGAGCTGTGTTGTGACATGTCCTATTTGCTTACAAATGTTTCGCTATTGTTTTGTTGTTCCGATGTTCTATCATTGTTTAGCTACCCTATCAAAGAGGGGGGGAAGGCACCTCAAGCAGGGCTTCCAAATAATCCTTGAAACTGCTTTAACTGAACTTTTGTTGCTTCCATTCAGCCTAATGCTGCAGTTAACTAAATTGGTTCAATCAACTTAATGGAATATGTAGGCTACTGTACAATACGAATTGAAGCACTGCAACGCTCTTTTTTTCAGCAATACCTGTGTTATGAAAAATACATCATGCGAAACGCTTCAAATCATTAAGCTTATTTCACAATGAATCATCTGAGTTGTAAAACTCTCTATTCGTTACCCTATGTGGAATGGTTGCATGTTATTAATTTAATTAATTTTGTAGGTTGAAAGTACGGAGACAATAAATTTATTCATAGCTACTTTCTAATCGTTCTGCAGTAATCCAGGAATAAATTAAACAGCTCTTACTTTCTGAATTAATGAAAAGACTATAAGAGATAGGGTAGTTTTGGCTCCGACGGACACTTGGGTCTGACGGACAGTATTAAGGTTAGATGGTGCTGCACTCCTACAGGAGAGTGAAGAATTAAAAAGTAGTAGCTCTCGAGGAAGATTGGTTTGTGTCGCCGATGCTGGAGAAGAAATTGTAATCTTTAGTTGAATGTTCTTGATGATATAGGCATTTAAATAGCACAAGGTGAGTAGTTACAGCCACGTTGTGACGAGTATTGTAAAATTTCTTTGTCATTTGCTAGTGTTCTGTGTCTAAATACGTGAAAGAATGAAACAGTTTACGGCGGGCTTTGCTTCCATGATGCATGAACTACACCAGGCTAGCTTTAGAACATGATAGCATGTGCCATCTGTTGACTACAAGTTGAACTTTTAGTTTTGTCAAGTCGGGGCCGATGGACACTCCGATTTGGGGTCCGATGGACATGCATTATTTCTCTGGGCTGACGGACACGCGCTTCATTTGAATAACAGTCCACCTGCCAACCTTTTTACTCTTTCAAATTTAGCCTGTTTATTAAAAATACGCTATTTAACTATAATGCATAGGCCTAACTACAGTGTTCACCACCCTGCTGAAGACACATCAGTGGAAGATGATAGCCAGAAGGAAAAGAAAAATGACTCTTCTTCTTCCAGTGAACAGTTGTCCTTGGAAGAATTGTCTCCTTTGCCGAAAGTACTTGTAAAATCTGGGTCAACTCAGAGACGAAAGTCTCATGGCTGTGAAGAAATGACGTCTTCTGAGTTCATTAAGGCACTTGAAGAGAAAAAGAAGAACCAAAACCGGGACCTAGTGGTTTGCAACAACAGAAAAAGAATACGCCCAAATCCGATGCATTCAACTTCTGTCATGGATGTAGAAAACATTTTTTCTCTGATAAGAAGGGTGAAACTTGGGTCCAGTGTTTAGACTGCAACATGTGGTGCCATACAAAGTGTACAGAAAACGGTGAAAATCCTTATTTTACGTGCCACAAGGGTTTAGACGACGACACTGACTGAGAAGATGGACTTTACCATGTGTGTCCATGAGCCCCAACCAATGTGTCCGTCATTCCCAAGTATTAGGGGTCTAATGGACACGAAGGTGGCAATAATAAAAATTGTGTTATAGAGGTGTACACCATAGTTATGATATTGTAATTATTATATTTCATCACAAACATTGCTTACTAAGTTTTGTCAAAATTGTAAAAAAATAGCAATAACAATAACATTGTGTTAGAAGAAAATATGCTTAAGATGTCCATCGGACCCAAAACTACCCTATAAAAAAAGTGATGCTGGATATGTGGGAGGAAAGTGATAATTAAAAAAAAATCCCTTTAGGCAGGCCTACAGGTTGAGGTAGATTTCAAAGTGCTTTTGGTTAAATTTATTATCGCTGCGCAGCACTCTTCTTTTTTAGCCTTGACATGGCAAACCTGCAGTAAAGAGGAAGAGCCTACAATCATTTGTTTTGACAACAAGAATATGATATAATATTCTGGGAGGCCGTGCGCAAGATCAGCAATGAATAAAATTAGCAAAGCCGCTAAACAAGACAAAATTATGATATTATAATAATTCTTTTAAGTGTTATTATTTTCAAACATAAAAATCTTGCGTCATATGAGAGCTATCAAGAAACTATTTATTGATTTGTAGAGTACTCATCAAGAGCTTTTCAACGATACCCCACAAGACGTGGTTTCAAAAGTTTCGAATTTTCATCCCCCACCCCCACCCCACCCCCAACCTCACTCGAACCCCCGAATCGTTGGTGTCACTGTGAACTCCATAGGGAGTACTCTAATTTATTCAAACAAAGTTTCCCTCTATACTTCATAGGGGCCGAGATATACATTTTTAAAAATTTCAACCCCCTCCCCCGACCACCCCCTTGGGCCAATTTTGCTCATTAACGAACTTATCCGAACTATTGGGCCTAGAAATAACATAATAAAATTTGGTTCAAATATCTTCAAAATTACGGCCGCTATCGTGTAAAGATATAAATATATATATATATATATATATATATATATATATATATATATATATATATATCACAACATTTTTTTGGGAACGGGCGGTGGTTTCGTACTTAGGGGAGCATGAAACGTAAAGATATGAAAGAATTTTTCGAAAATCATGACATGGTATCCATTGCAATAGGTAGATTTTTCTTCGAAATCTACCTAAAAACCGCGCACCAAATATTGAACTTACGATGTTCAAGGTTCGAGCTACTATCTGTTGGGCCAAGGACCCTACATGTTTTGTCTAAAAGGGTATTGCGGATCCTTACGCCAGTGGGTACTGAACATGTGGTACGAGAATGCCCAAACACTGCTCAGTTGAGGGAGTCGTTTCATATAGGCCTATCTGTGGCTTGGTTCTAAAAGGACCAATGTCAATTTCATGCAAAAATGATATCTATGCATTAATGAGCTCGGATAGTATTTACCTTT
Source organism: Ectobius pallidus (assembly GCA_964059195.1). Lineage (NCBI taxonomy): Eukaryota > Metazoa > Arthropoda > Insecta > Blattodea > Ectobiidae > Ectobius > Ectobius pallidus. The sequence continues at coordinate 94,441,735 of CAXKWD010000001.1, forward strand.
CGTATAATAAAAGTGCCAATATACTGTATGTTGCTATCAATAGACATAATACAGAAACCTTAGAGGCCAATGTCGGAAGTTCTCAGCAAAACATGTTACTTCTATAAAGGCTTCAAAGTCAGTAATCTCAAAAGCAAGTTTTATGACATTGGCCCTTTTAGAACCAATCCACAGATATTACCTCAAGGTACAAATTGTGTGTATGATAAGAGACACCACGCGTAGTTATTGGATGAAGCAGCAAGGCCGAGTTACACCGAAAGCAAAAAAGACTGTATAAAAAGCTGACAAATGCAAATACAATATTTACTTCCAAGAACATAAGACATAACATAGTACAACAACAATAAAAGACAACACACTCGTGAATTTTCTTCCCGAGAAGGGGACCTTAGCCTATTACCGTCAAGTTTATTGAGACTATAGATAAATTTTCTTTTATATTGTACTAGCTTAAAAGGCCCGGCGTCGCCCGGGTTTTGTATTTTGTAATTTGAAATTAACTTATGGAGGACTTTCGATTTTGAACCTCTAGGTTTTTATATAATATGTATGTAGAATTTGAAATGAGGAGAACGACATATCACACTCAAACTATTCCCTCAGTAAACGCTAGATATAGCTTTTTATGGCTCATAGAGGATGTCGAATGTTGCATTCCGTTACTTCTACACACCATGCCTGGGAGGGGTTGAAATAAGAAGAAAAATAAATTCCTACTACATAAGATTGTATTGCCTTTATGGAAAATTGTATTTCTCACTCTCATGTTACCATACAACCGTTTCGCAGTTGAAATTAAAAAAAAAAATAATATCAATTTCATACTTTCCTCCCCAAAACCTGGGACATAATATACTGCGGGCATAGGACTGAAAATGTTCCATCCTATTTTGTCTTCTTTTAGATGTTTAGGGCCTATGACTAATGCAATGGACTAGATTATATTAAGAGATCCTTAAATTCATTCTTATGATTTGGAGAAAGGAAGAACTGCCAAGGGAATGGAAAGGAACTACTATTATACCGATCCATAAAAAAGTAGATAGGGCCGAATTTAATAACTATCAAGGAATTTCCCTCTTAACATAATACAAAATTTTGTCTAATATACTTCTGTCATGATTAACCCCATATTCGGACAAAATAATTGGAGACCCCCAGTGGGGATTTAGTCAAAATAGATCGACCATTGTATTCGCCAAATTTTGGAGAAATACTGGGAATATAATAAACCTGTTCACCAGCTATTAATAGATAAAAACCACATGAATAAGTTAGGCCAGACAAATGATAAACTATCCTCAGAGTCAGGGTAGGGAAACTTATATCAGATAGATTTTCTCTTAAAAGCGGCTTCAAGCAGAAAGACGCATTATAGCCTCTTTTTTTTTTTTAATTTCGCTCTGGAAAGTTCAGGAAAACAAGGCAGGCCTATAATTAAATGGCAATCATCCGATATTGGCTTATGCAATGACGTTTGTTTGTTGTGCGATGACATAAACACAATCGGGAAAATGCAGAAAGTCTTTTCGATGCCTGCAGGCATGGTGGATTGGAAATTAATACAGAAGAAAACTAAGTATATAGTCATGAAATGTCAAAATAATGCGCTACAAAATATTAGAAAAGCATATAAAGTTTCGAATTCAATTCAGAAGCTTCTATCTTCTAGTCTTCTCTCCAGGAATCTAAAAATAAAATGTTATAAGTCAATTATCCTGCTGGTTGTATTATCATTATGGATGTGAGGCATGGTCCCTTACTTTTCGGAAAAACCATAATCTGAGTATTCGAAAACAGGGTGCTTAAGGAAAATTGTCGGCATAATGACGAGTTCCATAACTGTACTCTTCTTAGAATATAATAACGGTAATATTAAATCACGAAAGATGAAATGGGCTGGACATGTTGCGCGCATGGGAGAGGAAAGACATATCTAAAAAAAATATTGACTGGGAGTAGGCTACTGTAGAGAAAATACCACTTGGAAGATCTAGACTTAGTGGGAGGACAATAACTTATTAAAATAAATTTAAGGGAAGTTGGATTTGCAAGGGATTGTTGGATGGAGTTAGCACAGAATAGGGTTGAATAACGGGCTCATGTAAGCGCGGAAATGAACCTCCGGGTTCCATAAAGTAGACAATATTCCTTTAGCTTGCTTAGAAATTGTGTAATGGCATTGAGTAAGTAAGTAAATAGTTCACAAATGTCCCTATATGAATTAGGTTTGTCAAACACATAACATAAACATATGTTATGTCAAAACATATGTTACTGGTTAATTATGGATAATTATGGCGTTAATTGAATTTAAAGTAGAAGCAACAGTGTTCAAAATTACGAAAAAGGGCTAGGATGTTTCGATGATGACCCATTCATTCCTCCTATCGTGTCATCTGTTAACATCTATTGAAAGAGAGATGACGGAAAGGTTGGACGGTCGGCCATATTTTTTTCATGAGGATTCGTACAAATGTTTCAGAGAGAGTATTCTGAAATAATATACTTTATTAACATACAGTAAACTACGTAAGAGTAACAATAAATTTGAAATATTTTTTACAAAAAAGAGTTTTCGTGAATATAATATTCGTTTTACGAGTTTCTGAGGAATAGTTCCTAATTACATGTGGAGCAACGGCTTCCGCACAGGGGGAATTGAGAGAATTTCTTATCGTTGGAAATATGTCTTATAACTTGGCATACAGGCATATCCCGAGATGTTATGAAGTTTCTACCATCAAGAAGAAGAAGACGTAGAGATTCATTTTAATAAATCTGCAACATATTCCGTAAATCCTTTATTATTTGTTGAAGAATATGCTTGAATACTTTTTTCTTATTTGTTTGCTCATGTAAAGCCTGGCATCGCAGTATTTGAAAAGTGAAGTGAAAGATTTTGTGTCATTTTCTTTTTGAGTTTGAGACTTCAGTGACATTTTCTCAATTGACTTTGAATGACAGATATTAACTCTTCCAAATTATTATACTTTATAATGATTATTATATCTATTATATCAAGTTTCTAAAGGCATAATAATACTGTATAAACTATTGTGGCAATAACAATCTTGTAGCAAGTAATTCCAAGTTTAGTAATCAAGACAAGTTGGCACATCACTGAAGTTTCCACAACTCCTATGTCTCATACCTTATCTTCATTTTCATTATTAAGCTTAGTTTATGTTAGCGGCTGCAGATAAACCAACCTTAATTATATGGTGTACTCTATGCAAGCTTCGACTTATTATAATCCATTCCACGATTTTTTTAGGATCAAAGAAACTATCATAATATATTAGGCAAAGTAATATTAGATTTCCCGGAACTCCTACACGTAGGACTATATAAAATTATTTTTTACATTTCGTTTGCTTCTGTTTATACGAGAGCTGTCCAGAAAGTAACAGACGTTTTGGCTAGCGCCACCATTTTAGCGTCAGAGCGTTCCTACACCCAGTACGCATCCAGCTGTGTTAGCGTGAACATCGTGCCTTTCGTACTTTGTCTGCAGTGGAGTGTTAAAATGAACGCTGCAATTGAAAATCCCGCCAGTTGTGAAGTGCAGTCTGTGATAAGGTTTTTTTTGGCGAAAAAGCACAAACCAATTGAAATTTATCTCCAGATTTGTCATGTGTACAGCAAAGGAATAATGAGTGAAAGCCGAGTAAGGCAGTGGTGCATTGATTTTAAAAATGGCCGAAACAATGTTCACGATGAGGACCGCAGTGGTAGGCCTACTGTAGTGTTGTGACTGATGAACTGGTAGCGAAAATCAACGACAAAATCAGTTAATGGATAAAGACTGTGAAATAAAACGGCAGTCGATGGAATGGGGACACACGAAATCGCAGGCGGCGGATTTCTACAGAGAGGGTATCGAAAAGCTTGTGCCACGGTATAGTAAATGCCTTAATTTGAATGGCGATTATGTAGAAAAATAGCCTAAGAGTCTACCTTCAAACTGTATGTAATAAAATTTGTTTTTTTTTTCACTTTATTTTTTTATTTAAAAGCTAAATAGCCTATGGCGAGAAAATATGTATATTATAATAAATCGATCGTCTCGCCATCGGCGATAGTCGAGCTTGGCTAGACTTTTCATAAGCTGTTGTATTTTTAGGTTAATCTCATTGGGTACCCAATAAGTTAATATCGTGTTATGAATAGTGTATTAACTGTTATACATTATTTAAAATTCTTCCCCTACTTATAATTATATATTATTTCCATATTTCCTTTCACTAATATGCAGCTTATACATACCCAAACGCTTTGTCCAATAATTGTTTTGAATCATAGAAGCTAAAGGCATTCATTATGCTAAAGGTATAGAGACATTTCAGTGTTCGGTCCTTATGAATTTACATGAAATTAATTAAGTGCAGGTAGGTGCAATAAAATGAAATAATCAAAATAAATCGATAAAATTAAATGAAGAATTGCGCTTGGTTGAAATTTCACATATTCTTATAATCTTCTGGGTTGGTCACTGATTCAAGAACTAAAAAATCGCGGAAAAAATAGCTGCCATGTCTTTTGCGGTAACCCTCGTACGTACAGTGAGGTGATAGGTACGAATATTCCTGGACCGAGTATTGTAGGGAAGAAAACAATAAACAAGGTAGCTGGCAGCATTATAATTGAATCAGTGACGAGCTTATCACACGACTGCACCGGCTCCATGATGACGGCACGTTTTGGAATAATAGATTGGCTGACAGAATGAAACATTGTAGACGTGGCGTGCACTGCATATCTGATCTCGGGCCTCGAACCCCTATTCCAACACATGTGCAAATACACGTTCCAGTAAATACTCCCAGCAGAGAATACAAAAACAAGTTGGGGCGTCATTATGCGAAAAGAATAACTGAATGGATTGCATGGGGGTTGCTTTTGTGAGCGCCACAAATATTGGGGCGCGGTGGTGCTGGATTAAAGTAGATAACACCCAGCATCCGCTCCCTCTCTCGCTCGATATATTCAAGTATAAATCATTGTGCATTGTTTCCACATTTTCTTGTTCATTTCCCTGAAAAAATACAGTGCAAACATTAGGTGACCTACATGAACCCTTGTGTTTCTGTCGTATGCAGAAACGTTAGTTTATAGCTTTTGCAGTTGAAAAGTAGGTTGACTTCACAACGTACATGCCATGTATTAAACTAATGTGGACAAAGAAGTTCAATCACATTATACTTTAGAAAAATTTCATAAAAATCAGTTTTACAGAATCTACGATACTTGGCTTTTATGATAGGTGGAGCCATGATAAAGTTATCAGTATAATAATATGTTTCCATAGGGCTAGCCTTAAAACTGAAATGTTATTCTTGATGTTTTTTATTACATTTGAAACCATCGAACAATAGTTCTATTCAGGCGAAAAGTAGTATATTATTTAACTTAATATACTAGACTTGTATTAATCATAGATTCAATTTCATCTGCTTACTCAAATTTGAATCATAATTTATAATTGCGGTAATTTTTTTGTCTTTACCTTAGTTTCACCTCTCCCTTGTAGGGACATCTAAGCGACCCAAGCCGCCCGGGCCTTACAGGGCCGCGACCTGTCGGGAGAGGGATTATCGATGGATCACATACATACTTTTTTGACCAGACAAGGACATGGATGAGTGATAAGCCCAATGCGGGACCACCTCCGAGGCAACACGAAGACATAGGAGGAGACAAACCATTCACACACACACACTCATCCCAAACAAGGCGAGGATGGGATGAAAATGATGATGGCCAGATGATATCCGGGGACCACAAGGGTGTAAAGTTACCGAGATTTGTCTCACAGGTGAAGAAGAACCCCGAAAAAAACTCCACCTAGGCAATTTGTTCCGACCAGGATTTCAACCCGGCCCGCTGCGTGAGAGGAGCGAACGCAACCCCTACGCCATAGCGGTGGACAATTATATATTTTAATTGTTTATTTTGTTAGTTTATAGCTTGTGTAAGGCAGATGAACATAGCGATTTTATTAATGGTTAGGTAATAAGAATAAGATAATAAAGTAATTATAATAATAATCACGATAATAACAATAACAATAAAAACTAGTAAATCTGAGCGAAGCTATCGCACTAATGCCCGGTTTCTACAAACTTGTGAATTACCTTTGGGTAAATTATCCATGGACAAATTAGTTCCATTTCACCCACAATGATATAATGAGCAAGGCCTTGGAGTTGTACAGTTAATTTAATTCAGAAGGCTTTGATTCTCATTGTTTAAATTATTATAGAGGTCAAATTTTATCCAGCCATCCATGAAAGGATAAATTAACCCAAAGATTTACCCTTGGAAAGATCTAGCCCGAGTTTGAAGGAACATTTTTTCTGTCATTTTCATATTTACCCAGAGGACATTTATCTAGAAACTCGCCACAAGTGTATGTGATTGCTATCTTTAAATTATTTGTGTTTGTGTGGTGTTATTCTTGTGTAAATTGTGTAAATTCTGTGCATTGGATAATTTACCCATAGGTAATTCGAGAGTTTATAGAAACCGGCCATAAGCCAAATAAATAAATAAATAACTGGGCATCTACTTAAGTAATTAAATATACTCATATAATATAGTCTCATAAGGACACATACAGAATGCTAAAACATATCATTTCAAATACAGCCATAAATTTGTTTTATGTATTTATTTTAAATGAGTTTACACAAGCTCTTCATTATATACATTTTTCGATTGAAAAGAGCCCTTAATCAACACCAAAACTGATTCAATACATATTGAATTTGAAACATGTTTGTAGAGTTATTTGATTATACATTATGTATAAATGAACTAGTCCCAATGTTTATACGGGCAGCGTCTATTAAGGACAGAAACGTATTCATTGGTATGACCAAACGATTATCTAATTGTTGCTAATTTTAAAGTTAGGTACGTAAGATATTTGGGTAAAATTTTAATGAACTCAGTGGCGGCTCGTGGCCGGAAAATTAGGTGAAGAGAAAAAAATGCCACATGCTTATGTTAATAACGGAATTCACCCAATAGCGGCTCGTGGCTCAAAACGAGGGTGTGCTGCAAATATCATTTCATACAGCAAACTTAAAATATTTTTAAAAATCATTAGTAGGCCTATCTGAACTGCTCGTCCTTTAATCCATCTCTGGGAACTCTCACGCGATTATTGTTTTGCTAATTTCTCTCGTCTCGTCGAACGTTGTGTGAGTTGTATGACGAGAGAAAATAGCACAAAAATAATAATAATAATAATAATAATAATGATAGTAATAATGATGATATTAATAATAGTAATAATAATAACAATAATAATAATAATAATAATAATAATAATAATTAGGGTAGGGCAAATCACGTGAGAGTTCCCCGGAAATGGAATAAGAGACGAGAAAATAGTATTTTTAATGATCGAGGTAGAGGAAGTCGCTTAGTGTTCCCAGTGCGACAGAATACTTAATCGGGGTTGTGGAATCCAGGTTTTTCTGAATTTAACACATTCGAATTTGGCGGCGTTAGACCGTCAGACGGTGGAAGATCTAACGTGCCCACCTCTTTCTCCGAGATGACAGTGTGAGGTGCTGGCGCGGCGAAGAAAATGCCTGAACACGGGGGACTGCTTCATGGGTAGTCTGTTCTCGTCACCTAGCAGACGTGGGATAAGCGAGAAAACTGCTGCTTGCCATCCTAATTTTTTTATTTGAACAGACTACCCATGCAACGTGGGGCGTGGTTTCCAGTTCACCTTCACACGGCCGACTTGAAGCACGCTGCTCTCTGAGGATCTCAGGGTCTCCTAGCTTTGCCACCAGGTGGTGGCGTGGCGGGCGATTAAAAAATAGATACATTTATAGTAAAAACCAATTCGTGATATGGAAAATAAACTTTAAAAATACGTATTGTAAAGGGAAAATACTGGTGAAGTGCTACTTCACCTACTTCCCCTGGATAGCCGCCACTGAATGAACTTACCATATTTCTTACACGAGCTGTTAGAATTTTATTACTACACAGGGTCCATGAACCTTGCAACGTTGATTGTATGTGAGATATTTTTATTATAGTCTATAGTTCTAATTCTATTAGATTTTAATTTTCTGAAAGACATGGTCTTGCAATCCTTGTTGGTATCAGCTGTTATATGTTTGGACTTTTATAAATAGGAATTTATGTTCTTAGGCCCCCCTTGGTGGATCACTGGGCCACTGGATTACTAACCACACGAACCACACCACACCAAGTTTTCTTTAAATGTGTTATTATTAACGATAATATTCTCTCGAGTATTAATTCTTCACTGTAAAGTAAAGGCTTCCATATTTTAGCAACTAGAAATTTCATTGTTGAATATGAGATTTTTCCTTAAAACATTTGTTTGTTTGTACACTTCTACTTCAGTCTATAAAAGTAGCTTCATGCCGGAATGTTGTCTACCAGGAGTTCTACATGCCTGTAAATATTCACACATGTCTATCACATTCTACGCACTTAGGCCTAAGTACAATCTGGAATGGAATCTAATCCCCACACAATGAGATCAGAAAGCCCGTGTTTAAGGGCTACTGCACTAGGCCTATGTATACATTATTATTTAAAATCACTGATTTTATCTTAAAGGATTTAAATCCAAATAAGACCGTAATTCAAATATTTACGAGGGCCGTCCATAAAGTAAGTTTCCTTGGGTCCGTTTAAAGAAACAAAACACAATTTCATGGAAATGTTTATTGCAAGAGATACAGCAAGTGTTCAGCTATTTTTCAAGATATTCACCACCGGAGTTGAGACATTTTTCGTACCGTGGAACCAATATTTGACTATCTGTGTCGGAGAAGTCTACCGCCAGGGATGTGGCAACCATGTAATACCCTTTGTCATTCTCTGTAATTTCTTGAGGTGTAGGAAAAGATGGAAATCAATAGGAGCTAGATCCGGACTGTAGGGTAAATGTTTAAACATCTCCTAGTCGAACTTCTGCAGGAGACTTGTTGGGAGGTGTTTAAAAATCCGCCCTACAGCCCGGATCTCGTTCCCATGGATTTCCATCTTTTCCTACACCTCAAGAAATGACAGAGAATGAGAAAGAGGCGGACATGGTTGCCACACAATGGTTCAAATCCCAGGCGGCAGACTTCTCCGACACAGGTATTCAAACATTGGTCCCACGGCATGAAAAATGTCTCAATTCCGGTGTAGAAAATGTTGAAAAATAGCTGAACACTTGCTATATCTGTTGCAATAAACATTTCCATGAAATTGCGTTTTGTTTCTGTAAACGGCCCCAAGGAAACTTACTTTCTGGACGGCCCTCGTATTACCGATTTAATAATGGTAAATACAATTTACTTACTTACTCAATGGCAATAGATAATTTATTCCTAAATAAGCTAAAGGAATATTATCTATTTCATGGAACCCGAAGGTTCATTGCCGCGCTTACCTGAGCCCGCCAATCAACCCTATTCTGTGCTAATTCCATCTAACCATCCCTCGCAAATCTAACTTCTCTTAAATATATTCTAATATTGTCCTCCCACCTGTGTCTAGGCCTTCCAAGTGGCCTTTTCCCTTCGGGTCTCCCCGTCAATATTTTTGAGATATGTCGCAACACGTCCAGCCCATTTCATCCTCCGTGATTTAATTACCCTTACTATATTTGGTGACGAGTACAGGTTTGAGGTTATGAAGCTCATTGTTATGTAGTTTTCTCCAGTCCCCATTTTCATCTCTCTTAGGCCCAAATATTTTCCCGAGCACCCTGTTTTCGAACACCCTCAGATTATGTTCTTCCCGAAGAGTAAGCGTCCATGTCTCACATCCATATAATACAACCGGCAGGATAATAGTCTTATAAATTTTTATTTTCAGATTTCTGTACAGAAGACGAGAAGATAAGAGTTTCTGAACTGCATAAAGCAGGCATTTCCTGGTTTGAGTCTATACTTAACTTCGGCCTTAATATTATTTGTACCTGTAATTAATTATTCCTCCCAGAGATTTGAATTTTTCGCTTGTTCGAATGGTATACCGGCTATTGTAATATTTTGTAGAGCATTATTTTGACGTTTCATGACCATGTACTTAGCTTTTTTCTCTATTAATTTCCAATCCAACATTCCTGCAGGCGTCGAAAAGGCTCTCTGGATTTCTATCGATTGTGTTTGTGTCAACGCCCAACAGACAGACACCATCTGCATAAGCTAAACTAGGGTGACTACCATTTAATTCTAGGCCTACCTTGTTTTCCTGGATTTTCCTAATGCCATATTCCAAAGAAAAATTAAAAAGTAATGCGATAGTGCATCTCCTTGCTTCAAGCAACTTTTAATGGTGAACTACCTGATACAAGTTTCCCTACCTTAACTTTGCTATAGGTTTCATTTAGACACATTTTGATCAGCCTAACTAACTCCTTTGGTATGCCCGATGTTTCACTCGCCCGCCATTAATAATTGACTCCAGGAATTTAAAGAAATTTGCACTGGCAGCTTATTAAAAATGTTTGTGGTTCAGAGCTATGAAAATTGTAAGTAAAAATAAAATGAGAATATTTGTTCATTGTGTTCATTTCACTTAGGCCTTTTATAATAAGAAACGGTTTTCCTAATTTTGTACTTTTCGTGAAAGTTTAGACTGCGAGAGACGAACATCGCCGAGTATGCCCGATGTTTCACGAAGCGGGCGAGCGAGTGAGCACGCTATTTATTTTTTTATAGGGCCGTTGAATTGTATAAGTGTAGATTAAAATAGAAAGGGAAAAACATAGTTCACTGTTAAGTTTATTCATCCTTTCAGAGTTGAATTCATAATATTATTATAAGTACTCTTCAACCGAAATCATCATTGAGCTATCTGTTTGAATTCATCGAGACAAATTTTAGTAGAAAACTGGTTCCCATAAATTATAACTGTAGTTCGAGGATAAAAATCTTCACATTTTAACATGAAACTTAACTATATTAATTTTATATTTCTGCTTTTATTAATTTTTTGTGGTGGCACATATACACGAGACTGGCAGTGAAAATGTAAAAACTAAAAGGTACAACTTTTAAGCTACAAACCATTTAGTCAGCTTGGTCAGATCGGCCCATATAAACCACATTATTTCTTAGTTCTTAGATTCTAATGTATAATATTCATCTAGCGACGAAATAATGATTAATAATATCCTTCGAATTGAATGTGTGTAATAATAATAAATATATCTGTTTTCTTTTTTAAATTATCGGAACTGAAAACTGGGAAACTAAAACATTTAATGAGAACACACGCAAATAATGGTATAATACATGACGTGGAGTTTATGAATGCTATTTATGTTCAGTATGTAGTATGTATGAAAAGAAGCGTATACAATTGGGATAGTCTAGCGTGCATCAAAATTAATAGACGGCTATTGCGAGAGAACCTTTTCATCAGTATGACAAAGCTGTCATTCAATTAATGCCCGGCACACTCGATGGTCCCGCAATGCATCCCACGCTTTGAACACAAGTTATTGAGTGGCTCTGAGCATGCCAACTAATACTTTAATTTAGTTGTAACCTAGATCCAAAAACTGACGTCAATTTCAAATTAATTATGAACCAGATAAAGATGGCAAACATTAATTTATTAAATGCTCATTCTGTTTGCATCTGGGCTAGATAGATGGGCCGTTTAGGCTGAAGTGCATGCATATCCGTTTTAAAAAAACAATGAAGAAGGATCCTGCATAGATTTGCAAGACTTTAACATTTTAACTCTATGACAAGTGCTAGCTTATGCCTATCACCTCAAGACGTTTTGTAATTTTCAATATCTTAATTTTTAATATAAATTAAATTGTACTATTTAGGATCAAGTTGTTAGATTTTTTTTACATAACATCACATAGATTTTAACTTCGAACTTGATGCTATAATATATACGAGGAATGGAGCGTAGGTCATGGAAACATTTCATTTTTATCAAAGTAAGCCCTTTGTACCATGAAATACTGTATGTCACGGTAAGCGTGTGGCATCTCAATATATGGACACACATCATTTGGTACCATGTGATGTACGATTATACGATTAGAGGCGAAGGTAATTTAGTTGTCAGTCAGCCGCCGTGTAGATTAGATCTATGTTCTTACGTCAACATATTCACTATCCAAGGGAGAAATGCCAGAGAATACTACAAGAAGTTGATGAAAGCTTTGGGGAATAATGCTCAATAGTACTGGTCTTTAAAGGATCATGGAGTGAATATGTTCCCCATGGATCTTCCCATGAAAGCCTTATAAACACCTGTTCCCATGGTCAACATTGCTATACATCCAGCCCATCGCAATTTGGTAGACTTAGTTATTCTTACACTAGTGTGAGAAGAATAAAATCATGAACTTCTGTATCATGTAATTCCCTTCACTTCCCATTATATCGTCCATTTTAGTACCAAATTTGTCAGTATTTTCAAAAGAAATTTGTTCTAAAAGAGTGTTACTGTCGTTATTTATATATTTCATACTCGTTGCGGGTTATATTATCTTTTCAATGATTGATTTTGCCTTCTACCCTCAAACATAATTATGTTACATAAAGATACCCTTACAGAGATCTAAGTCTGTTTACTATATACGAAAGAATGGGCACAAGTCAGAATAAGTATTTTTTATTTTGAAAATTCCCCTTCCGCCCCAGATAGACCTAAGCACAATACCAGAGATGTAGCTTCCTCAAAGATTGGTGCTCGAATAAGCAATCACCCCTTCAAATGTCAATATTTCGATAATAGACTCGTTCAGGCTCCTGAGCAGTGTCAGGTCAAAAAAAAAATTACTGTACACGCTTGTCAACCAGTCGGATCATGATCAGTTCATCCTTTCGTCATTAGTTTTGTCTAAAAGAGTAGGCTACCTTAATGTGTAGGTATGTACGCTTAGTTTTAGTCCCCTCAGGCACTTTTCAGTCTCCCATATTCTTCAATAAGACTAGGTATATACTCTTAAATGTCACGAACAGAAATAATATTTCAAAAAATTGAACGGCCTTCATAAGTCATTTTTCGTATTTTTATTTTCCCTGCATTTCTATATAATATTCAGAACTAAATTAGATATATAAATTTATTGCGAGATGCTGAAATTTTCGCTAAGTCCTGTAGAGTATGAGTATCAAAACAGCGCATGGTATTTTATTGTTTCAATAATTTTTTTAAAATAAAAAATGAGATATTTGTTGTCACCATGTCTTTTTTTTTAGTTTTAGATAATTATGCATTGTATATGTTTTTCTCCTTTTGTAGTAAATATATTGGAAAATTGTTGCACATGGGCTGTGGTGTTCTCTTAACCTTGGATGATCTTTTCTGATATGGACCATGAGGTTATTATTCGCTTATAGCCTTGATAATGTTGCCTTAATCGATAACCTGTTCCACATGGTAGAAAATCACGTGCGAAGGAAGATTATGGATGGTGTGTTTCCTAAATACTGTATATACTTCTTGGCGGATGTGTCTACCGAACCATTAGAGATCAATCTATGTGCAGTATTTTCCAAAAGCTTCAACTAATTTATGTTAAGCAATTGATACCACTTCTGCGCCAACTTGAAGCCAAGCGTCAATTTTTAGCTGAATATGATGTAGACTGTGGTTTTTAAATAAAATGTAACAATCAATTGATCACGCTTATTTTGCAGAATTCGATAATGAATGAATATCCCCTCTAGTGAGAAAAATTCCATTGCCGGTAAATTAAGTGGCTCTTTTGAAAGTTGGACGCACAGATTTAGTGAAACGATTGCGAAATGTGTGCGGAGATATGATAAAAACTGACACGATGCGGGAGGAGAAGAGTGATTCGTTTTCCCTATCACTGAAACGAACAATGGGAACGAGGAATGTAATCTAAGCTTTGAGAGCAGTGAAAATGCATTAAATTTAGTGTAATTCATGTTTTTTCTCCTGTAGATTTGAAAAATTACCTGTAGCAAATTCAGTGTAGTGTAACTTGAGATAATTCGTAGTATAATCATTGATAAAAGTGAGCCGAGCTTGGAAGGTGGCGAGAACGTTTTTGGTTGGAAAAGACCATTACTTGTGCATGGGGTAATTTGATAACAGGCTTTTTTGTGGTCGCTACCAGAAATAAAGCGTCCTCTCACCAGGGGCCAGCACTGCATTGTCAGCAGTAATGGTGAAGAATTGTAGCTCATCACCTTCGCCGGAAAAACCGCACATGTCTCGTCATAGCCCTGCATTTAAATACAAAGTTTCCTCAAGTCATTGGATGCCACCTCTAACTTCACCCTATTTATTTTATTCTATGGTACCATGGGCGTCACATGGGGGCAAGGGGGCAACTGACCCCCTCTGGAATTTCTTATGGATTCATTTATTTTTTGTCATACTGCAGTTTTTGCATGGAGAATAAAAAATATAAATACTTTATAATGAGCTTAGCAAGTATTCATTTATTATAATTATAACTGCCTGGGTGTATTTGTAATATTCCCCCATCAAGGCTGTTGCTCAAAAGAACTTAATATGTTAATTTAAAAACTTTACAGCATCGTTGAGTTCAGCTGGTGTTAAAAAGCTACAGGCCTGGGAAGTATGTGAATATTAATGTATTTAGCATAATCATTTTAAAAATCATTTAAAATTGACGTCAAAATTGATTTTAAGTCGATCATAATAGTTCGTATGACTTGTACGTGGATTAACTTCATTAAGAATTAGCTCACAGTACACGTATTTAAATTATTGTCGTAATACTATTAATTATTGTTCACGACAGCAAATTAATTCTTATTAGCACACATTACTGTATAATTTAGCCTAATAAATAAGAATCATGGTGTTTAGAATTATCTCGAGTTTGCTTCTCCCTCTTATCTACTTTAATTTGTGACTATGTCTATTGCAATGGAATATTGGTAAACGACAATATTAATAAATAAACAATAAAATTCCTGGTGACGCCCCTGTATGGAACCCAAGAATTCTCTTCATAGTTGATATCGTCTGTCAGACTTCCATTCTAACAAGCCATATATGAACTATATAGCATCACGGACCTAATTAATTATTGGCTCGTTCGTCTATTGATGTTATGTTACTTTTTCTCAAACTAACTGAGAATTACAATTTATTATTTCCATCGAAGTCCGAAAATCGAGAGTTTTATCTGTCGTCTGTTTCTCCAAACACAAATCTTAACTCGGGACCTTTAGATTCCCATTCTTTTTTTCAGCTTTCTACCAACTGAGCTAGCCGAGCTTATTTATTGTTGTGCCAACGCTACGTATGTAAATAATTTATCAATTGAATGTATTATACCGTATATCCAATAATACAGCCGCACCACTGCACTAGGTTGAAATAATGTTACCATGGACTGCAAGACCATGTAATCCCAACAGATATATAAATATCTATGGACACATGAAGTGAACTGTTCAACATACAGTAGGAAGCAGGTGAAAAATCACTGCCTGATGTTAATGGTGATATCCTCTGTAACTTTAGACTCTTTAAGTGACATCGCCCACTTTCAACACATTTTTAATATTTTTTTCAACTCTCGACATTGTTTAACTTTTTTAAGTATCAAGAAATGAAATGGAAAGGCGACTTACAGGGAAATGGTCCCTTAACATGTTTGCTGGTGATAATCGTGTGCAATGAGTTTGAATTTGAAGTAAATCCTCTGTCACCAACAATTTTTTTAGGCAACCATATTGTTGTTCCTTACAAAAAGAAGAAGAAAAAAAGAAGTAATTATACCGTCCTAAATTTTCGAAATTTTGCTTCCAAAAACAGAATTTTATTAAATGCAGTGATCAAACCTCCCATTTAATTAAAAATTAAGAATATGAGTTTAATATCTTTACGGCTATAGAGTTGTTCTTGCTTGCAAATAACTTTTAGGAATATAAAAATACTTAAAACTTTAGAATACTTCTCTTAGCTGAGCCCAGGACTTGCAGAAACAAGGAAGTAATGATAACCAGCAAGCATGTTAGGGACCATTTCCCTGCATGTCGCCTTTCCATTTGCGATATTATTTTGCTTATGAAACCTTTCTTCACGCTCTTTATTGACCAACTGATAATTCTCAGGTATGGGAGTGTAGAAATCAAGAAATGATTTTTTGCACTCCTTAGCTAGTAAGTGGTACTTACGAACGTTGTTTACATGGATCGTAAGTTGACATTCCCACACACTTTGTTGCTAAGGCCGGTTGCGATGCTGTTATATTACTTACGGTGCCTGCGCTACGTCATAATTCATTACGATACACTTCATAATACAAGTCTATATGGACACGGCCCTCAGCACAAATATTCGGTTCCCATAACAACAAACACATGCGAATCACTTTCTGAAATAAACATCTCTCTTCAAGAATGTATATACATAATATTTTCAGGTAATATCACAATTAATATAAATAATCATCGTGCAAAAAATAGCATACAATACACGTGCCGTAAGCGCATTACGGATCTCGGAAAATTGAAAGCACTCGGCGCAAGCACCTCGTGCTTTCAAACTATTTCCTCGATCCGTAATCATGCCTTACGGCACTTGTATCGTAATATACTATTTAAGGGACATATTTAAGTCCAAAGGACACACTACAACCCATTTGGCAGGGTTTCTTACATTCAATGAAACCAGAATAAGATTTAGGATTGTAAGAAACAACAGCTTCAAGGGAAGAGCTAGAGGTGTCCTCCGGAGTAAACAATTCCATGAATTGGATGGGAGTGTATAAATCTACAAAATAATAATTTATAAGGGGCATAAGGGAGGGATCGCATGGGCTGAAGGAAAATCATTACTTTTTTATGAAAGCCATAAAGTTCTGCTTAACATAAATAGCAAATCTACATGTGATCCATCTGTTGTCCACAACTGTGGAATGGCAAATGGCATGGAAGGGCAAGTTCCGCTCAAAATGCCTTTCTATGAAAATTCACATCAAATAGCCCTCTTAAGCGAACAAATGTTGTCCCTCTTATGCGATTTAGAGTCAAATTATAATTCAACTGTTGATACGGTAAAAAGTCGAGATTCTCAATATAAATAAATTAAGCGGAAGATAAAAACCATAGATCTAGCGACTATTTCATTTTTGAAGTGACTATTTTTTCTCCTTTATTTAAATTTATGTTATGTATTATTTAAAATTTAACATACACAAACTTATACAAATGAGTACCCGAATAAGCAAACGCTTGTGCTCAAGGTAAGTTCCAGAAACATAAGTAAGTTATACAATGGAAAGTATTATTGAACCATTAATTGCAATATTGCTAACTTAGACATTAAAGCTGACCCATATAAAATACTCCGAATTTTTCCTAGTAGAGTCTGATATAAATAGCAACGTACTAACTGTATGCCGTATACAAAATCATTATAATAGGCATTCGTAGCTGTACTGGTATAGAGAACTTTATTATAAAGTAGTACGAATTGCAAGAGCAGAGTTGGGGAAGAAGGTTCCTTCCGTAGTACTTTGGGGAGAACTGCTTATAGGCATATTTTCCTTCTGTGAATACTGATGTATTTCCGACTGTATATCATGCGGAGTGCCATTACTTTCAACAAATAAACAAACCGTTTCTTAAACTTTACATAGAGTATTGTGTAAATCTAACAATCTGTGAATATTCAACATGGGCCTGTCACGTTCATGTATTTATGCATTCATATTTATAGAAGCCAAGTGCTTCAGTGTCTGCATTTTGTGAACCGAGATGAAAAAGTAACCAGGTCATTTTATTCTAGAAAGGAAAGTTTGGACGAGAATCGAATCCAGGGTTTAACATTGTTCGCTGACTCCTAAACCACTGGTAGTTAGCCACAAACGCTTAAGATTAGGCAGGTCCTTATTTCGTGCCAGTCTTGTTCTGTAAGACACTTTTGCATGCCTGCAGGTAATAATTGTGCAGTGGCCACCCTCAGATTCACAAGCACTTCAGATTTAATGCCACCCAGCCACCCCAAACCCTGGGGCCAGCGTCCGTCCACACTAATCGAATCTGTAGCATACATGAAGGCTCCAAGCACTGAAGATTTTAAAGTGAATGCACGAAAGCTAATGCTATTACTGATATAGGTCATGTGCCATGTAAATCACTGCCAATCGAAACGTCTACAGAGACATACAAACAAATTTTATGTTAAATGATAGTTAAGGAGATAAGAAAAGGTATTTCTGTTACTGTAAGATTCTATTTCGTCTTCTGATAGCTAGTAGCTTGGAACTGAGATTCGCGACATTAAAATTTTGGAGCATGGACAACGATAATAATATGATGATGTGACTTGAATCATTTCTGAGTTACATGTAAACGTAGTGCCGCTATAGACACAGGGTTTCCTTCATAACATATTATTATCTTCCTCTCCTTCTTATTTACACTCTCGTTTAATCCCCTTTCGACCTCACGAACGCATAACCAAAATCTACTGCTTATTCCCCGACATACAACATCTTTCTATTCTTCATCTTTTAGTGTATCAATTCCTCGCCTTTGGAATTCGTTGCCTTGTCCTATCAGAGACTGTCGAAATGTACCACAATTTAGAAATAAATTGGATATCCATTTTATTAGTCATTAATTTTATTTTAGTTTAGTTTATCAAATTTGTAATTTTATTGTCTGTAGTATGTTTAGTTTTAATTTATAATTTATCAATTCTTGTATTGTTTGTGGTATGATTTACGATATGTATAGTTTTACTGGTGCAGTGGAAGAAAAGGCCTTATGGCCTTAACTTCGCCAGGATAAATAAATAAATAATAAATAACAATAATAATAATTTACGCACACATAATGGCATGGAAGTGGGTCGGAATCGAACCCAAGAACTTGTAAGCAGAAAGCCAGTGCAAAATAAATTGTTCAATTATAATTTAAACATAATTCAGCAAAATATTCATCTGAAGTCGGAACTCCAACACGAGCCCTTCGACTTTCCGTGCCAACTAAACTAGCCAGAGTACGGGTCACGGTGGCATACGCTTTCTCCTATGATCACCCTCCTTGGTATTCTCATGCAATGTCAACAGGTAGGCCTACAATAGCCTATTCTGTGAAACATGAACATATAGTCGGTATACTGCCAAAAGTGGCTAAGTCAAAAATGCTAATTTGTGCGTAAAGATACTAGAGCATTATTGTTTCATTGAGCTGGTCACATTAGCGGCATAAAATACTCAACGCTAGACTCGGGCAATTTCACCTGTTCGAAATATACATATTTGTAGCAAATTGGTCAATTTATCTCATTTTTGCCATTTTGTGTTTTGTGACTTTTGGCAGTATATCACTTTCTAGGTAATAATGTTTTCCTGGCAGAAATTTATGTTTTGTTGAGTAAATAAAACTGTATAACTCTTATACGAGGGCTATTTTTTGTTCAACTTCCGATGGGGCATAACATGAAAACCACAGTGAAAATCAAAACTCTTTTATTTGGAATAATTAGGCACACCTTCTAGCTACCGGTACTTCTCTACATAGTTGCGCTCCGATTGAGACATTTGTCGAAGCGTGGTGTAATTTTCTAATACCCTCTTCATAGAAGCTTGCCGCCAGCGTATTGAAGGGTCTTCACGATATTTTGAAGTGTTTAGAAATTCTTCGTTGGTGTGGAAGCTCTGTCCTCCTAGATCTTTCTTCAGGTGCCGAAAAAGATGAAAGTCACTCGACACGGAAACGAGTTTTGGAAATCCATCGTGACAAGGGATGAAATGTGGATTCGTTACGACAATCCGAATCAAAAGAACAATCCAAATAATGGAAGCACATAAATTTCCCAAACAAACCCAAGATCTGGCTTCCACACCAACGAAGATTTTCAAAACACTTCAAAATGCCGTGAAGACCCTTCTCAATACGCTGGCGGTAAGCTTCTATGAAGAGGGTATTTGAAAGTTGCACCACGCTTCAACAAATGTCTCAATCGGAGCGCGCTATGTAGAGAAGTAGCTAGAAGGTATACTAGCCTAAATGTTCCAAATATAACAGTTTTGATTTTCACTGTGGATTTTATTTTATGCCCCATCGGAGGTTAAAAAATAGCTCTCGTAAAACGGTCCTCAGAATCAGCTTACGGCCAGTCCATGCGAGATCCCGTGATGAAACATAGCTACACGAGAAAGGACCTTCATTAACTTCAAAATGAAACAAAATTAACAAATTGCTATTTGTGAAAGAACGTCGGTAAATTTTTGGTGAAAATGATATAGGGCTATTGTAGGAAACCATTCCGTTGACTGTAGACACCTCGTTTGATCATGAAAGAATTTAAGTTTGATGCTTAAAACTGTATGAACGAGCCAATACTATTTATTTTTGAAAGGTCTTAAATCAACCGACTTAAGTCTCTTCATAAATAAACAAAAACTGAGCACCGACTTTGCCTAAGAGTGTGAAATTAGTAACATCACTTGCATGTTGTTCAGTTGGATGTACTGCTAGTGCTAAGTCATTGTTCAATTGGTTATGTAATTTGATTCAGCTAGGCCTACTATTATTTAATTGTTAATTATTTGAGTATGGAACTGCAACTTGGAACTGCAACTTGGAACTGCACAAGTAATCATGAAGAATCTTAATCCAGTTCACTTCCTCGATCCCAAAAAGTATGATTTCTCAATTGCTAGTTTCTTGCAGCCGAAGTAGAATAAAGCGACTATAAACATAGGCCTAGTTACTGCGTCAAACCTGCTTCACACTTTAATTTACTTATGTTAGTTAAATAACATTCACACATGATGGTATTTGTTTATATTAATTATGATTAAATACCTGAAGTACAGTATAAGTTACTGTACCGTTCGTTCTGATCAAACGGAGGTTCGAATAATTTTTGCATCTCACTTGAATCAATGAGATATAGGGAAATATATTTTTTCTAATAATCTGAAGAAAAATGTTCTGGGCATCAGAAGGCTAAAAGAACTAACAATAACAATTATGAATGAATATTCAATATATTTTAAAACATAATACGTTTATCTATGTAAAGGCTACGTCAAGACTTTTAAAATAGTTGAGGTTTTTTTAAAAATTTTGTAATTACACTGCATTGTTCATAAACTAAATCTTCCTATTAAAGTTTTCTAAATATTTGATCAGACAAATCAATTAATGAACATTTGGATCACTGAGAATTTCAAAGATGCATTATTATTATTATTATTATTATTATTATTATTATTATTATTATTATTATTATTATTATAATTCTCCAATACATGGAGCCCTATTTCACCAAATGTAGGTATGCTAGAACCATATGTTGTACATGAGTATTATATACGTGGATAATAATTAAACAGGTTTGTGATGCATAACGATGAAAATTACATATTTAGGTATTTGTTTAATTTCCTCAAACAAAGTACAAATGTAAAACTATAAAAATGAAATTGATTTGCGCAGGCTAGGAGTAATTTGGATGGACGGTATATACGAGTATACATAAAGCTTAAAATTTCAGACATAAAATAACATTTTCCGCCCTTTTGCAAATTGAAATTATGGAACTCCTTCAGAATAGCGTAGCCAGCCGCCATTAGCGACCGTGCCCCTCCGAGCCTCGGGGAACAAAAGAGAAACGATCGGTGCAAGGGTAAAATTCCCGTCGAAGAAAACATTCAATGTGAGAGTAAATAAACACATCGCGCTATTCAGTATATTGCTCCTAAACTAATACAAATGTTCCTAACCTAACATAACCTGTCACTGACCTAGAATTTGGCTGTCAATACTTTAAGAAGCCTTATTACCCTTTCACGCCTTTTGTAACACATTGTTACATGGCACGAACCCCGCGCAAAGCAGAATACTGCTGCTAAACTAACATAACCCGTCACGGACCTAGAATTCTTAATGCAGAAGCTTTTTTACTCTTCCACATCTTTCATAAAACATCGCTACAACAGTCGTTTATCTGCCAAATTCAATCGGCATGTAATCATGTTCGTAATATTGGCGACATTGTAGACTTGGTCCCACTCGGTACGGCCCGGTTGTGACGGTGGTCACCTATTCTCAAGTTTAGCGGAAATTATATTAAATTGATTAAATATGGCGATTATTAGAGAGTTTTGGCCATAGCGTTTTGTCAGATACGGTACACACTAATATCACGTGATCGAATACTGTAAATGGAATAACGCCTTGTGCTACGACGGAGTTTTTGCCAGGGTAAATTGATACGTTACGGTAAAAGTAACAGATAAAATGGAGGAACTGCTTCAGATTGCTGCACTTAGAGGTTTTAACAACGACTTATTGGAGGATATAATACCAAATTGTTCCCCGAATGTGATAGGTCTATGAATAAATTTAATTGTCCATTGTTTCTGTTAAGCCTACAGATATATGAATTCCATAGCACCTCATATCAGGATATGGAAAGGAGAGAAATCATTTATTGCAAAAATGGGATTTTAATCAGAAAGATATGTTAACATGTAAAAATTGATCAACACCGCTACGTAAGGTTATTGACATATTTCTGAATATGTTACATGCATTAAATTATCTGCAGTGGTTTATTATACTAGAAATAATTGAGCCTATAAATACACATCATTGAACCAATAACCTTAAGCATTAATTAGTAGCTGTTATTTATGTTAACAATGCTGAATTTATACAATGATATAAGCCACCATCAACTGAAATCATCAGTGGGATCTAAGTTTGAATCAATAGAGAGAATTGCAGTAGAATAACTGGTTACTATGGATTACAGTGGAACGCAAGGATAAAAATTCTCACAATTTGCATGTAGCTTTACTCTTTAAGTATTACATTTCTGCTTTTATACAATTTTTGAACTAACGAATTTATACGTTAGTAGCAGTGAAAAGGTTAAAACGAAGTCTTTCCTGTTTTTCGGGATTCATGTCTATTACCGAAAAGATTCACGCTAATCATTCCGAAATAACGTATCACCTTATCAGATATATGGCCGATTTCACCGACCTCGGTTAGGATGCCCGGTTACTTGACCACAATAACCATGGTTAGACGAAAGCCGTTTCACCGACAATTTGGCCTGGTTAAGAATCCATGGTTATCTGCCGCCTGCTCATCTCGCCATTATTCCTCTTTGAAGCGATTCGTCTGTGGTATTTAGACGGCAGTGACTGATGTGTTGATATTTCACTATCGTAGCGGTGAGAGATTTGTTTTGATTTTGTGAAATAATATTACCCAAGGAAGGAATGCCAATTAAAAGAGCACGGACTCCGAATTTCAGCGCTTACGAGAATTCCGTGCTGATTGATTTGATTGAAAAACACAAATCAGTTACAGAAAATAAACAGACGGATGGGGTTACTCTGCAACAAAAAGAAGAAAGTTGGAGAAAGTTATGCGTTGAGTTCAACGTGTGCCAGGTAATTGAAAAACAAAGTACTGTTTCCTTCTATGTTTTATGCCACATAAAACAGCGCATTTTCTTATACTTTTGCTTATCCACAGGTGTTACAGAAAGAAATTCTGGAATATTGAAAACTGCATACGAGAACTTCAAAAGAAGGGCAAGGAGGGCGAATGCAAATGAGAAGGTGGAAATTTATAAAACTGGGGGTGATTCTGTTCTACCTTCTGAACTTCACGAAGTGGAAAAAAGAGTGCTGGGCATTATTTCGAGCAAAAATACCTGCCTAGTAAGCCCCCATGATTGTGATGCAGGCTATGGGGTGACAGCAGGTAAATAGGCCTAATCACATGTGACAGAATATGTTTGAAGGTATTTTTTCTGTAGCGTTTTACTGAACTCTTTTATTTTCAGAATATGATCAAAGTAGAGGTGCAAGTACCAGCCAAGGTGCCCTTGATGTGCTGGAAGATATAGCTATTGTGAGTACGATCATACAGTCAGTTACTTTAATTGAAATTGTGTCTAGGCCTACTTTAGTTCTGCTCGATATATTCCTTGCAGTTATGCAGTCCATAGAATCTCTCCCAATTTCTGCCAGCGATCATTCGTTTGTAGCCTTTACGATGTTGCCAACAGCTTTACATGCAGAGAAATTAGTTTTAGGTTAAATGACAGGTACAGGTTATGACAGAATCCTGGGGTAGGCTATGTTAAGTTAACAACAGTGCAAAGTCTTTGGTACTGTGTAAGCTGTACCAGTATTTTCTATTTTAGTAACAAGAAAAAGGGCCACATTTGAGGTTATGTTCTTCAGAACTTATAGAATTCATATTTAAAATCTGTTTGTTTTTAAAAATGAACAGTCCTTACATAATCTAAAAATGGCATAATAGACATATGTACTGGTTATGGCAGGCGATCAAGACAGTGTGCAGAATGAATCTCACTATGAGACAGCGTAGGCTTTCTGATGATGTTGAAGTGGTTATGGTGTTGCCGCTAGAGCTGACTGTCACTCAGCTAAACTAGCCTTAGCTAAGTTAACTTTACCTTCGCAAACCGAGATTGTTCCAAACATCTTTCCACTACATGTATAGCTATTTGCAACATTGTAGCCTATGATGAATTCAAAATAAGCCAGTCAATCGTACCCAACCAATCCGTCTTGGCAAACAGTGTAAGGACCACATAACCTGTGCTGTAACATCTGGTGAATTCCATGCAGAATGTAAACAGTGACATTAGTTTAGCTAATAATAACCTTAGGTTAAAGGTAGTGGGTTTAGTACGACACTGCTCTGTTTCTGCATGAGATGTTTTGGCTGGTTATGCAACCTATAATTAACCAGCCTCCAGTATTGAAAAATAAGAAAAGGATCCGGTGCAGGTATCAAATTTCTGTATCTGGTAGAAAGCTTTAATTATGGACTGAACCCCAGAGACCACGTTTTCACCATTTGGTTTTTGAGCATTGAATACCGCCCAGGTGACCCTCTCCCAGCCCAGCAATAGAACATCACAAGGGAATGGTGATTTAACAGCTGTTCGCAGTACCATTGTAGGTTAATTTGTGTTTACTTCATGATTTTACTTATATATTTAGAATCTTCGTATAAACGTAAGGTGATTATGGAATCTAGACATTGTAAGAAAACGCCTCTTAATTATATATTTATATTTGGCATCTTTTTAGGGGCAAAGTGAGTTTATATATGAACTCTCTTGAGTTTCCAAGAAAATTACCTCAAATTATGCCATTCTTTGACCTAAGAAGAAAAAATATCACAGCATGGAGCCAACTGTATAATACCCTTAAGGCTAGATCTCTACTTTCAGTTTCTAGTTGCAGCAATCAAACAATCGCTGTCGTAGAAAATCTACATGGTGCACACACTATAGTAATGATTCCTTGTATAAGAGTAGTTTTCCAATAGATGTTATTAAAACTGCTTGTATGTTCGCTCTTTGCTGCTTCAGGTGGGAAGGTATAAATGGCAGAAGTTATGTCCAACTACACATCAATAATAGCCTACTTTATTAAAATTAATAGGCCTAATATTTTATTAAGAAAAACCGCTCTCTCAGTACGGTACATCAGTATTAGTCAGTGCTAATATTAATCCATCACCTCCAGTAGATTCATTGACAGACATTTGCAGTGTTTTTACACAGACACCAGAACAGGACTCATGCAGATCTGTAACAGAACCATCACCAGTGGGTGCCTAACTGTGTGACTCATTGCAGGACTGCGACAGTCATATTCCAACAAAAATAGGACCGATTGAAATTTTTTAATTCCTATGATTATTTAGTGGCATGTGTGCTCTTCTGAATTTGAAATAATTTCTGCTACGGTTCTGAACAATCGCGACATTAGCAATTGCAAGTGGAGGCCTGCCTTAAAAATAACTCATTTCTGAATATTTTCTTTGTTTAGGGAGGGTATATGGTGACGTCTTACAAGAGTGACAAGGATGATGATTGTGATGGAAGGAGTTAAAAAAAGGGTGGTCAGATAAGAGAACAGGAGTCTCCAGAGGCAACACCCACGTCCACTTACAGCAAGGTAAGCCGTCAAACTTACAACGTAATTTAAAATAAAATGTAAGGAAAACTTAAATATAATCCTACTAGTATGACATTATCAATAACAAAGATAGCCTAGATGCTATGTCTTATTTGAGCTTTAATTTATTGTGGTACCAGTGCCCTATAATAATATGATCCCCTCAGTTTTTCCACTTGGATTACAAAAGCATGACTTGTTTTCTACACAACTTATTGTATTTAAATTTAAATTAATTACGTACTAAGAAATATTTTTAGCGATTAATTGTTTAGTTTGCAGTTTCGGAGGACAGTGTCATTAGTTGCTGGCATTAATAATTTTGCTCCTCATGAATTCTGCTGCTGTATCCCATTTTTTCTACATATTTAAATTATAATTCACGGTAGGAATAAGTAAAATAATGTCCAATTCTATTTACAGCGCCCATTGGTTAATAACAGCTCTACACAGAGAAAAAGAAAACATCGTATGACAACAGAAGCCATAAGAACAACAGCAGAGCTTCAGCAGCAGTCCTTAGAAAAGGATCTTCTTCACAAAGAAGAAATGCATAGGCTGGAATTGGCTCTTCTTGAATCAAAACAAGAAATAGCAGAAGAAAAGCTGAAGTACTGGCCGAATAAGAACAAAACCTTATAATTATGTTGCAATTAGATTTTCTTGCAAATAAAATTCTTTCTCTCTTGTAACATTTGTAATTTTTTTTTATGGTCATTAATCTGGATCTACAGTTTATCTAATGAAAGCTGAGTTGCAATGTAACACAAGCACGTGGTCTTGACCGCAACACTAAACTCACCTGCTTAATCCAACAGTTTAATAACATTAAAATGATCAAGATATAATTATAAACAGGTTTTCAATTTACACCAATTATATTTGAATCTTATTTATTTCTACATAATATGATCGTTATAATAATGGCCGTTATACAAGAATGACCAACCCATGTTTTCTACTGAGCTGCGCAGGAAGGAAAGTAGGTAACAGGCGACAGAGTCTCGTGTTTGTTTTGATTGTGCACTCCCGCCCGCCATGCTTAAGCACAAGGATACAAAAGTATGTTTACAGTAAAACTCAGCCTTCATTAGGTAATCTCTATGTATCGGAAAAAAAGAATTCAGATCGAATTAAGCTTCAAGATCAATACACCGAAATGTCGTGCTGTGAAGGATTTGTAAGATCCACTGAGTAATTCATTGATTGTATTTGTTTGGTTATATTTAACAGTGGAAAGCAATGAATAACTTTTAAAAAATTGGGTTATATTTAACAGTGGAAAGCAATGAATAACTTTAAAAAAAAATTTCATTTTAATCAAAATATCGTATGTTTTGTTTCGTTAATCCTACATAAGTTTGCAGGTTAAAAATTCTATGTATACAGTAGCCTAGTACTTATTAAAACTAATTTAAGCTTCAGCAAAACTTATAATTATAGAGCGAACCATAAATTTTTATAGTTTCACCCATTTCAAACTTGAATTACAGCACAGAATATGCATATTAAGGTTAATCCAGATTAGCAGGAATCTACTGTAATTTATTATTTTTAATGTGATGAGTGAGTGTGGGATAGATTTGTTTCCTGGGGTAGTTCAAACACAACCAAAAGAAACTTGTTAACTTTGTCTACATGCTGCTTTATTAGTTGTAGAAATAGGAGAAATAAACAAATTTGAAGTAGCCATTCTGAACATGGTGATTGGAATTAAGTCTTCGAAGTATGGAGCAATTAACACATAAAAAAAATTCCAGGTACAAAGTCACCGTTCTTGAAATTCTTGATGGAAAGCAGGACGGTAGTCCATGGGGAGGAAGGGCTAACCCCCACTCTTGTACAGAAACAAACAGCTTGCTGCTTTATTAGTTGTAGAAACAGGAGAAATAAACAAATTTGAAGTAGACATTCTGAACATGGTGATTGGAATTAAGTCTTCGAAGTATGGAGCACATAATATATAAAAAAAATTCCAGGTAGGCCTACGAAGTTACTGTTCTTGAAATTCTTGATGGAAAGCAGGAAGGTAGTCAATGGGGAGGAAGGGCTAAGCCCCACCTCTTATACAGAAAGAAAGCAGGAGGGGAGTCTGGGGCAGATATTAAGTTTTTTTTTATCAGGTAGATACTTTGGCCTCAATAGCGACAGAGCCATTGATACAGTTTTAAATGTTAGGTTTTATTATCTCCATGTGACCGACCACTCAACAACAGAACTTGGCCAGCTGATAAAATGGCAACGTCGGTGCCTTTTTATGTTAATTTTGAGTCTACTTCCTCAAGAATTTACTTACATTTAGAACCTTCGTACAACATATAACGTGCTTATAAATGGAATCTATAGGTTATAAAGAATAATATATCAAGTTTGGCCATTTTCCATGCTTTTAAATTAAAATATCACAAACAGCACAGTCTCTAAATACTTATATGTCTCATGCTATACAATGGAAAATGGTGTGTGCCAATTCCTGCAGTGCTGATTTGTCGCTTTCTTGATAAATTTAATTTTTCTACTAAGGGTATAAGGTGGTATTCTTTTCCAATAATACCCAATTGAAGTTGCACAGTCTTACATTCCTGTTAGGTGCAGAGTTACATTGACTGGGAAACGCTACCTTGCTGTCATTTGCTACTCATACAAGCAAGCCCCGCTGAAGCTCCACCCATTTTCCTTCATATAGCATGAACTGTATAGGCCTTGGTGAATAAAGAAAAAGAAAGGTGTGGTACTGGTATAAAATGTTTCCATGTAATCTTACAACAATCAAGTCAAACAATGTACATAAGAATTGGAACACAAGGAATCTTGACAGAACTGACCTACCTTTCCTATATAGCCTATTTTTGGGAACTCGTGTTTGTTTTAAACTGAAGATTTAAAAAGAAACTTAAGTATTCCTAACTTATTTTCACATCAAGCACTAGAATCTGAGCAAAATGCCTGAAGTGTCTTATGAGAGGACATATCTTGAAATTATGTGGCGAAAGATAAATTATTTAAAAAATTGCACACACACTAAAATCTTAAGACAGTGGATAAAAACAGCACATACATAACCGCTACGTTTCGACCGGCACCAGCCGATCTTCCTCAGGCACTGGTAAGAAGGTTTGCTGGGTCACATGAAGAAACTCCCTCTACGTCTGCGTCATCAACAGAGAGGGGGGGTTGCGCAGTTTCACCCGGAATGCGCACAGATGCAGATGGTTTCATGTCAGGACGAAACATAGAGTAACGTTTAAATCTAGAGATCCAATCCATGGGAATCATGAACTCAGATTCCGGAACTTCACCAACCTGACAATTAATTTTTAGGCCAACGTTATTATGAACCATTCTGCGAATAACACCAATCCATTCCTCACCCAAATCGCCTTCGTAGTTATTAACACAATTACCATGATTCATCGCAATGTGAACGGCTTCACAAATCTTCCTCTTGATAAGGTCATTCTCAACTTTTACAACCTCTAGGTCTTTGATATTATGTTTTAACGTAACCATATGTTGACTTAACCCCGTGTTTGTTTTCGAATTACGAATGTCTCTATTGTGCTCTTGGAGCCTAACCTTGAAAGACCTGCCAGTTTCACCAATATAGATCCCGTTACAGTCATCACACTTAATAGAATACACCCCAGGGGCGTCAAAACAATTCTTTTTGCATCCCACTTTCTTATGCGAAGAGAAAATCCTTTCCAATGTTCGTTCAACTTTAAACGCAGGTTTTAAACCATATTTACCAAGAACTTTACCCATACGCAGACTAACGCCAGGTTTGTAAGAAACGCTAACGTATTTATCCGTCAGATTTTTCTTTTCTTTACTTATCTGTTCTGAAATAGCTTTTTTTCATATTCGTTCCATAAACTTCCCTGTATATCCATTAGCTTTGGCGAGCCTAAATATGTTTTTCTTTTCATTCGACAAGTCAGCAGAATTATTACAAATTTTCAGAGCTCTCGAGGCAAAGTTTTTCCAAACGTTAGATTTGGTACCATGGAAGTGAGCAGATTCTCTATGAATATACTGTTCACATTTGTTGGCTTTCCTATACACTCCAGTAAGCACTCGAGGAGACACCAACCGAATTCGTAGATCAAGAAAGTTTAAACACTTGTCAACAGCCTTTTCTATAGTGAACTTAATACGACTGTGACCAGCTCCGAACTCCATTAATAATTCATTCGAAAGGTCCCCATTAGTTATCAAAAGAGCATCATCAACGTACCGAAGATACAAAACCACACATTCGACGTTTTTTGTAATAATGGGATTCTCAAGGTAAAACATGAATATGTCAGCGACAAAACTCGAGACAGGATTGCCCATGGCCAAACCTTCATCCTGGGAATATATTGTACCATCAAAACAAAACACACTGAAATTGGTGCAAGCACCATACCATCGACAGTATTCGTTGGCTACAATAGAATCAACACCTTCACCTATCAACCAACGGAAAATATATTCCCCGGCCAACACTCGAGGGATACTTGGGTATAAAGATACCACGTCCAGACTGAATATACACATATTATTGTTAACTTTGAGGTCGTCCAATTTACTCTTAACCTCGAAGGAATTACCAACAGACCATTCAGTTCTCGGTCTAATTTCAGAAAGTCTATTAACAAACAACTTAGCCAGACCATAAGCCGGATGGTTATACATCGGGATAATCGGCCTAAGCGGAACACCATCTTTATGAGTTTTGGGAAGCCCGTAACACGAGGGTAATTGAGCTTTATCGTTGCGTAATTTTCTTTTTTGATCTTCACTAAGAGTAATACTCGTTTCAATAACCTTCAGAACCTCTCTCTGTATTTTTTTAATCGGGTTGTGAGAAAGCACCGAAAAGTCAGGTGGCTTAAAGCAATCCTTCATCTTCGTAATATAGGAATCACGATCAATAAAAACAGGGAAACCCTCTTTATCACTTCTTAAAACAAACACATTATTATCACACATCCATTTTTTAGCATAGGAAATTTGTCTCCCCATAAGATAAGAACACTGATTGTGCACTTCTTTTTCATGCTCAGTTTCAATGGTAGCAGAAATCTCACGAGTAAATCTATTCCTTTCCTGGGGATCATCAATCAGTTTAGACCCTAAAATAGCAGGGGCA
This sequence comes from Ectobius pallidus, assembly GCA_964059195.1. Lineage (NCBI taxonomy): Eukaryota > Metazoa > Arthropoda > Insecta > Blattodea > Ectobiidae > Ectobius > Ectobius pallidus. Next base: position 94,472,844 of record CAXKWD010000001.1, read on the forward strand.
ATCATATCTTCAATGCTTAAATTCTTAGGCGGCGAAGCAAATTTAAAGCCATACTTGAAAAGGCCAGAAACCCTAGAAGGAATCTCAACATTCGTAAGGTTCACAAAATGGTTATTTTTAGATGAATTATCAACCGCAGGATGGCGCATCCTATGTTTAGATACACCGAACTTCGCATATTTAATGTTAATTCTGCGTCTAAGAAAAGATTCATGTTCGGATACAAGGTGGTGATGTCTCTGAACAACTTCATATAAAAGTTCATTAGGAATACAAGATGTTACCAATAAATGAGTCTTATACGTTTCAGCATTAGCTCTGTCCAATTCAATATATGCTTCATCGATGCACTCCCGGAGCATGTGAGTTTGCATTTTATATTTATACACACTTGTTTTATGGGAGAGCGGTCTAAAACCCCACTTGAGAAAATTCGGAATAGTGTCTTCCTCATAGCAAGACCGTAAGAAACCAATCCGTGAAATCAGTCCAGCAATCTTCCTTCTTCCATCCAAAAAACGTTGGATGCGCCATCCTGCGGTTGATAATTCATCTAAAAATAACCATTTTGTGAACCTTACGAATGTTGAGATTCCTTCTAGGGTTTCTGGCCTTTTCAAGTATGGCTTTAAATTTGCTCCGCCGCCTAAGAATTTAAGCATTGAAGATATGATTGCCCCTGCTATTTTAGGGTCTAAACTGATTGATGATCCCCAGGAAAGGAATAGATTTACTCGTGAGATTTCTGCTACCATTGAAACTGAGCATGAAAAAGAAGTGCACAATCAGTGTTCTTATCTTATGGGGAGACAAATTTCCTATGCTAAAAAATGGATGTGTGATAATAATGTGTTTGTTTTAAGAAGTGATAAAGAGGGTTTCCCTGTTTTTATTGATCGTGATTCCTATATTACGAAGATGAAGGATTGCTTTAAGCCACCTGACTTTTCGGTGCTTTCTCACAACCCGATTAAAAAAATACAGAGAGAGGTTCTGAAGGTTATTGAAACGAGTATTACTCTTAGTGAAGATCAAAAAAGAAAATTACGCAACGATAAAGCTCAATTACCCTCGTGTTACGGGCTTCCCAAAACTCATAAAGATGGTGTTCCGCTTAGGCCGATTATCCCGATGTATAACCATCCGGCTTATGGTCTGGCTAAGTTGTTTGTTAATAGACTTTCTGAAATTAGACCGAGAACTGAATGGTCTGTTGGTAATTCCTTCGAGGTTAAGAGTAAATTGGACGACCTCAAAGTTAACAATAATATGTGTATATTCAGTCTGGACGTGGTATCTTTATACCCAAGTATCCCTCGAGTGTTGGCCGGGGAATATATTTTCCGTTGGTTGATAGGTGAAGGTGTTGATTCTATTGTAGCCAACGAATACTGTCGATGGTATGGTGCTTGCACCAATTTCAGTGTGTTTTGTTTTGATGGTACAATATATTCCCAGGATGAAGGTTTGGCCATGGGCAATCCTGTCTCGAGTTTTGTCGCTGACATATTCATGTTTTACCTTGAGAATCCCATTATTACAAAAAACGTCGAATGTGTGGTTTTGTATCTTCGGTACGTTGATGATGCTCTTTTGATAACTAATGGGGACCTTTCGAATGAATTATTAATGGAGTTCGGAGCTGGTCACAGTCGTATTAAGTTCACTATAGAAAAGGCTGTTGACAAGTGTTTAAACTTTCTTGATCTACGAATTCGGTTGGTGTCTCCTCGAGTGCTTACTGGAGTGTATAGGAAAGCCAACAAATGTGAACAGTATATTCATAGAGAATCTGCTCACTTCCATGGTACCAAATCTAACGTTTGGAAAAACTTTGCCTCGAGAGCTCTGAAAATTTGTAATAATTCTGCTGACTTGTCGAATGAAAAGAAAAACATATTTAGGCTCGCCAAAGCTAATGGATATACAGGGAAGTTTATGGAACGAATATGGAAAAAAGCTATTTCAGAACAGATAAGTAAAGAAAAGAAAAATCTGACGGATAAATACGTTAGCGTTTCTTACAAACCTGGCGTTAGTCTGCGTATGGGTAAAGTTCTTGGTAAATATGGTTTAAAACCTGCGTTTAAAGTTGAACGAACATTGGAAAGGATTTTCTCTTCGCATAAGAAAGTGGGATGCAAAAAGAATTGTTTTGACGCCCCTGGGGTGTATTCTATTAAGTGTGATGACTGTAACGGGATCTATATTGGTGAAACTGGCAGGTCTTTCAAGGTTAGGCTCCAAGAGCACAATAGAGACATTCGTAATTCGAAAACAAACACGGGGTTAAGTCAACATATGGTTACGTTAAAACATAATATCAAAGACCTAGAGGTTGTAAAAGTTGAGAATGACCTTATCAAGAGGAAGATTTGTGAAGCCGTTCACATTGCGATGAATCATGGTAATTGTGTTAATAACTACGAAGGCGATTTGGGTGAGGAATGGATTGGTGTTATTCGCAGAATGGTTCATAATAACGTTGGCCTAAAAATTAATTGTCAGGTTGGTGAAGTTCCGGAATCTGAGTTCATGATTCCCATGGATTGGATCTCTAGATTTAAACGTTACTCTATGTTTCGTCCTGACATGAAACCATCTGCATCTGTGCGCATTCCGGGTGAAACTGCGCAACCCCCCCTCTCTGTTGATGACGCAGACGTAGAGGGAGTTTCTTCATGTGACCCAGCAAACCTTCTTACCAGTGCCTGAGGAAGATCGGCTGGTGCCGGTCGAAACGTAGCGGTTATGTATGTGCTGTTTTTATCCACTGTCTTAAGATTTTAGTGTGTGTGCAATTTTTTAAATAAGTGACACAGTTGGAAAGCTTGGACTTCATGTGTTTTAATATGAAAGATAAATTGTCGCCTCCGATGCTCCGCCTACTCTTGCCTAATATCCAGGGCATTACAATGGTGACGGCTCACTTCAACCTTTACCCTGGCTCTCAAGCTGCTTAATGCCAGCAATGCAGCTCACTGTTATATTGCACTGTTCTCAAAAACGACCCTTGTACCAAATCATATGCACTAATTACTACAATACAAAACGATCCTTGTACCAAATCAGAGTTACAATCACCAGAGCCTCTTTAGCGTTTATGTAATCTGCTAACATCACATCACTTCCCCTTAGGTCCCTGTTGGCTGCAGGAGTTGCTGAATACAAATAGCTTCAGGATCACTCACAGGCTCGTTCTCTCTAGCTGCAATAGCAATGTTGTGCAACACTGTTGTTGCAACTATAATCGCAGGCCCATTTCTGATGTGGCATCTGAGACCCAAGGCAACAGCAGGAAATCTCCTCTTCCGCACACCATACTGTCGCTCAACAACATTTCTAGTTGCGATGTGGGCCTTGTTGTAATGCTGCTCTTGTTGAGCGACAGGGTTTTGTAGAGGTGTAAGCAAATATGACTTGCATGGATAACCTCCATCACCCAGAAGATAGCCATTAGGTACCTCCCTGGTATCTAAACGTGCTCGCAGTCAAGATTCATGGAAGATGGTGCTGTCGTGAGTCGAACCAGGCCATCTTGCAACTATGTCTCTGATTAGGAGGTTTGAATCGCTTGCAGTTTGCTCATTAATGGAGAAATAACCTTTTCTTTTCCGAAAAAGTTCCCCATTTTCTCCTCCAGGGGATTGGATCCAGACATGGGTAGGCCTACAATCTAATACACCCAAGACACCAGGGAAGCCACGAATCCTGTAGAATTCTTCCATTACTTCCCTCTGCTCCCTCAGATTCGAAGGAAGTTTTATGAAGCGAGGAGCTAAAGAAGCTATTGCTTCAGACACTTGGTGGATAATTCTACTACACACTGTGCTCTTAATTACATCAGTGGTGTCACCAACTACTTCCTGGAAAGATCCAGTGGCATAGAATCGTAGCGCAGTCGGCAGTCGATTTCTTGGAAACACGGGGAAGTTTTTGTTCGTTGGGAAGTCCAATAAGTTCCAGAACAGATAAAATTGTCTCCTTTTTTAGACGATATTTCCTCTGAAGAGGTACCTAGCATACAATAAATAGTCACCCAACTCCATCTTGAATGCTGCAGAAGCAGACACCGCGTCATGGATATTATAGGAGTACATACAGCTGTAAGCACTCAAGTATGCGGTGAGCTCCTGGTTAGCAACTTAACCGTTCGCTCGGGGCCGGTTACCTAATTCCCCCCGGTTAGTGTCGTTTAACTCGTAACCGGGGTCGATGAAACGGAAATTCGTGAAAATGCCTGGTTAACTACTAGGTGTTATTTAAACGGCCCTAACCGAGGTCGGTGAAATCGGGCAATAGCATCACGGCAAACCGGCGCATGCGCAGAGCATCGATCACGTGATTTTAGCGTTTACTGTAACTCAATGTAAGCTGGGCAAAAACTCTCTAATATTACCCACTCACATTATTTCAATTATTAACGTTATGTAAGTATGACTGAGTAAGTTACAGTGCTTCCTGCTTAGGAGTTGTTAACAAAACTGAGGTAACATTGTACACCATAAAACCTTATTTCCTTTTCACATTCTCCTTCAAGGTTCAAGATATTGATATAGGCACATTATAGTCAACAATTTGAATGCCATGATAAATACATTTGGGAGAGATACATTGTAGAAAATTAGGATTCGCGAGCCATAAGTTTTGAAGGGCTCTAAGCAATGGGACGTGCAACCTTCTGATGGTGATATCGTGTCGCGAGCATCTCTAAATCTCAAGCACCTCTCAGTCACCCGACCATCATCAATACCAAGCCTTCCAACTGTCACTCGGTCCCGTGAATTTAGCAAATGTACAATGTATAGATCCACGGTGGCCAAAACATGATTCGCGAGCCGTATTCGGCTCTTCTAACATTCTCGTGTGGCTCTTAAACAATTCTGAGGCTGAACTGAGAATTCTTTAATTTTTCTAGCCTGGCGATTTAACGTTTTTCAAAAACCGCTTAACGGCGAACAAAAAAATCCGCGGTACTTGTCAGATTTCCCGAAACAGTTTCGCTACTCGTCGCTAGATATCAGCACCAGAACAAAAGTATCCAACTATAAAGCAGTGTGCAAAAAGACTTATTTAAATTTTGGGAGAACCTATTCGTGAGGGTCATTGTATTGAACGATGAAGTTTATCGAATCTAGGCATTGATCAGTTCTAACTGATGTACAATTAACTAAATTTGAGAGAACCGCCTTAACTGACCACCTACCAGATTTCAAGCAATTACTAAGCAAAGTGGACAGTACAAAAGTGAATGTTAACAAACATCCTTGTAATTAGTGAAGTTGTAGAAATGTGCTGCATTAATAGTGAAGAGATCTAAGTTTGTGGACAAATCTATTTTTTTTTAAATATCTCCATATTTAACCTTAAAAATTGACATTTAAACCTAATAAATATGTGCGGTTCTTTCCAAACTCTTCCCACAAAGTGTGGCTCCCAACACCCTGGTAGCTGGCCATCCCTGGTATAGATTACAGCAAATTCTAATGCTTATTGATCTTTCATATTTACCATAGGACATTTAATGAGAGACTTGGAAATCACTAATAAATTCACCTAGGGTTGTTCTAAGCCATGTGTTGTATTTAAAATTACTACTTAACAAATAACATTTTTAGTGTAAGCTCCCCAAAACAGGTACTTTTTGGACTGTTAACACGCCGTAAAGTTGCCATGGTAACTTACAGCGGACTCTTCTTTCAAATTGGTCCAACTTTGGCAGATAGCGTCTTAACGGTGTCTTCTAATGAAGCTTATTTTTAAGTGTATGGGTTAATAATATTAAGAAGGATCGTAAACCTTTATCATTCAGACATCTTCTATTCAAGAAATAAATTTATAATAATATTTCATTTTGAAACTGACTAGAGGTGGACTCGAACGCGTGATATTTTTAGTGCTATGCCATAGACCAGCGTTTCTTCACCTTTGGTCCGCGAAAATGGTGCAGATAGTCCGCAGACATAATTAAAAAATATGAAGCAAGTGCAAAGTAAAGAAGTAAATTTTTCAAATATTTCATTATAATGACCTATAACTAATACCCCAAATATTAAGAATATAGGCCTTCTTTTAAAAAATGGGTTGTAAGATTAGGGGTCCGTAAAATATTTAGGCACTTTAGAGGTCCTCGGGTTCAAAAAGGCTCAAAACGCTGCCATAGACCATAAGGGCCAGCTTGGAAGAGAAGAGTTCCGACGTACCTAATAAGTTTTCTTGCGGAAAATATGATATAAACGACATCTAATTTCTATTTTGTTAATAAATTTTGTTTCATTATTAAAAATTATTATCGTATCTTATTTTTTTGAAGTTTTGTTTTTGTTGTTTAAGAAAAAGAAACAAATCCGTAACAAGCCAAGTTTATAAACATGCACTATTGGTAAAAACGCCAAAGCTATTTGCTTTCTTTACGCAGGATCAACGAAAATGAGTGGAGAACTGAGCTCGTTAAGTAGTGTAACTAGACAAATTTTACTAAGAACTATTGTATGTACCATGTACGCAAAACTTTAGCGGGCTCACTCGTATTGCAGAACCTGCTCCGCCTCGTCCAAAATACTATATTCGTCCGCTAAAAACTTCATACATAAATAGCAATTCATCACTAATTAATCAATAATAATAACATTAGTTTATTAGTGAATATATTGTAATTAACTTATATGAATACTCTTTTACACTAAGAGAATGCTACTAAAAGGTGTTCTTAACGTAAAATTCAAGAGTGGCTTCTATCTGTGAACAAAACGCGATAGTAAGTGTTGTTTTCTGAAATTTGGAAGATATCTGGTGTAATATATAATATAATAATTCTCATTCGTAGACAGATGTAAGCGTTATTCACTTCATTGATAGAATAATTTTTAACAGAACCACTTATTTATGTGTTTGTAATAATTCCTAGCGATGTATACTGATTAGTTCTACTTCTCGAACGATATTATGCACTTAATTACAAATGCATTTCTTTCATGCTATGAGTTTATCGTATTTATAGGAGGTGATAAAGAAATTTGAATAACGATTGAGTGAAACACCTGATTTCAGACCCATTCTTATTAACTAGTCCAAATCGATAGAATGGCATAGCGGTATGTATAAAGTATTCTGCATAACTTCACAACCAACGAATTATTTAAATATTAAGGTCATGGGAAGCTTCAAAGCTAAATTTTAGTCACCTCTCTGTCAGAAATTCGTTTTCACTACAGCATTAATTGGCAAAATACTACCAACAGTGTCAGTTCTGTGTGCAAATAACGAGCAGGAATAATATACTAATAGGCGAGGGAATGGAACAAGAAGAAAAAAGCTATTAAAGTGCTTTTAATAATCCGGATAATTTACCGCTGTGTTTTTATATGAAATTTTAAATAATATCAATATTTTTTAATTAAAATGATGTTCGAAAAGTACTGAAAGACCTAACAACAAGAACAAAGACTAAGCAAAACAGATTTTGTTTTCATTTTTAAATTTCAATTACTATCTCAGTTATTAGCTGTCAGGCCTTAGTTTACCTTTAATTTTTCCTTTAATATTTTATTTTGTTTTAAGTTCTGCGCATTCAGGAATCAGTGCAAAGGAAAATTATATGGGAATTAACATTTGATAAAATCGCTTAATTACAATGTTCTGAACTTTTTAAAGGGGAAATATAAGGGTATTTTCATATAATAACCTGCACACTGCCAATAATCAATAAACGAATCTAGTATAATTTTTTGCTCTTAACACATACTGCATTCTTTCCATTGTACAATTTGGAAGAAGAGCTCAAGCATTCCACAGCTTTTGTAACGAAGCCTAACACGTTTCATAAATTAGGCCAATTAAGGGAGAGTATGTGGATTAAATGTATACAAATCAAAGAAAAGTATAGACTTCTATTCGGCTACTTACATAGAGCATAAGGTTTTATGGTGCAGAATAGTATTTACCAAATGAATTTAGTTATATTTATTTTCCTATAGGGAGAGAGTGGCAGAGGGCAAGCTCATCGCCTCCATGATCATAAAGTAAGAAGCTGAGGGAATATTTGGTTGCGAAAGAGACAAAGAATTTTATTCAGACGCTCTAAAATCTAAAAATGCTTGGTGTCCTTTAATTCTACGAGACGAGACCCATAGCCTTTAGTCCCTCCCGGATGACCTCCTCTCAGGATTTTCACATTATGAAAATCCCTTGAACTCAGAGGGGTTTGAACCCGTGATTTTAGGGTCAGAGACGAGCACCTTATCTCTACACACCCGAGGCCGACAAAGTTAAGTATACATCCAAATTTATTTACTGTCAGATATTGCATTTAAAATTTGTTTAACGTGAACCATTACTACCTCTCTGTTAGGCCTACATAACTACAAGAAGAAATGCTAGGAGTTCATTTTCTTGTGGTTAGTTGCTTTATCTAAAGTGACGGTATATGTTTGAAGTACTTACAAATTATAATGTACATCCGCCATGTTGCTGCGATATTTAAGGGCCATCCTGTATGCCCATTCCGCTTCTTCTATACGTCCTTGCGAACTGAGCACGGAGCCGAGGTTACCATATGCTGTAAAAAAGAGAATAATTTAATAAACTTACTCTATATTAAAATACATTATTCATTTACTCATTCAATAGGATACAAGATGCGCAATCAAATGTTATACAAGAAGATACAAAAATACTGTAATATACTTTGTTTAGAGAAGACCATTCAGAACTCGCTTATCTGAAGAAAAAACATAAAAGGCAACATTTACTAACGTCACATACTTTTGGTGGAATAAGGTGAGCCTTAAACCTTTCTTATAATGACAATGCAAGATGGAATGAGACTTCATTATTGGCATAATCACTGGAAATTGTCTTGTTCATCGCCGTATGTTGAATTACCCATTAATGAAAAAAATTGCAAAATGGAGAATAACTTGACCCTATTCTTTCAGTTACACTATGATAATGCGCCTACTGTCTGTACAACGAGTTCACTGGGTTAAAAATGGCCAGTGCTTACGATCTGTCTTGTTCATATGCAAAATAGTTTCCTTGTTGATGTTTGTAAACAAAAATAAAACAAGAGTAAACAAACGACCTAGAAAACAAATCAACTTACACCATTGAGCTTTGGCTGTAATGCTTTCAATAATTAATTATTAAAACACTGACAATGATACTTCAAGGTTGAAAAGTGAAGAAGACACATTTCTTTAAAATAGAGATTTTAGACATAAGAATTTATCGTAATATGCCATGTGCAATATATGCTGGAAGATTCTACATGAAAAATGATTGAAATATAAAAAATTGAATTTATAAGAAATTACAATAAACAAAATGTTTCTATTGATCGTATGTACAAAATACTTTCTTCATTTATAATCCTAGGACTCCCAGACTTTTCTTTCTGTCTAATGGAGTATTAAACGTACTAGATTAATTGACTCTAAGTGAGGAAAATGACAATTTTATTGTTTTGCTACATACTTTTAACTTGCTTTGTGCCATTTTGAACATGTTGCTAATATAGGCCTTTAATAGATTTAATTAAATATATTACGCACTATAACTTTCATAGGTCTATGCATTAATGTATATATTATATTAGTCTATATATTATATTAGTGTTCATATAGACTAGTGTTATAATCCTAGTTCAGGTCATGAGTAGGGCTAATATTTGTAATACGTTTTAGTTTAACCTTCCTGATACCATTGGATTAATATGACCCCAGAAGCATACTTGAAATAAAAATCTCCGCTATTCTTAAAACATTAATCTTCAAAATTGATGACTTAAATCCTCTGAGTCACGAATTATCTAAAATGTTTTTTCCACCTCTGTACTAGTGTTTTGAAAGACTTTGCTGAGTGTAATTTAGTCTTTCAAAACACTAGTACAGAGGTCGAAAAAACATTTTAGATAATTCGTAAAATTGTATTAGTTGGAAAATTTAGTTACTTCATAATGAAGTTTATAAATAAACTTCTGAGTCAACTATATCAAATGGTGCTATATTCATGGATATATTTTCAATACCGGTACATTAAAATGCATTCCTAGTTTTTGCACTGAGTACCGTGGGATCTAACACTACGTAAAAATGCAGACCGGTATATACTTAGTTGTCTTGTTTTCAAAGTATAAATGTTTGTTTTACGACATTCCATTAAAACAGTTGTAATACTACTGATGTACCCCTTGTAAATTTCTTAGGGTCTCCTTGACCTCAATGGTACTAACAAGTAAGATAAACAAAGATAATCTGGTAGTAGTAAGGTACAGAGAAAATTGGTTTTATAGGCCTACATAGTTTCCTGTTTTCAAGATAAAAATTCATGTTTTACGCCAGATAATAAAACAATATTGCAATACTATCGATAAATCCCTTGTAAATTACTTGCAGTTGGATTTGTTTTTATATAACAAAGCACGAAAGTAATTATTATTTGTATAATCCGTTACATTTTTATTCATGGAATAGTCTTAATAAATCCAACTCGTCAACTCTCGTGAGATTATCTATGATAAAACTTTTATTTGAAACATTTTCGTCTAAAAAAGTCTCTGAATGGTAGTTATAAGCCAGTAGAAACTCAGTCTTGCCAGGTAAAGAATAAAACTTTGCATCAGATAGAAACAATTGAGCACGCGTTATTTGCAAACGGCCTCTTATTCTACATCAGGATGTGAAGTGAGAAAGGTGTATTGCCCTTGCTTAGGGTAAAAAGCAATGCATTAATCAGATGTTAAGAGTTGTGTATCCTTCGGGGATATGATGCAATATGGTAACGACATTCTATCAAATTTTCAACTAATTTACGTGAAGAGAAGGCCACATGTAACATATTATAATAAGGGGCAAAATATTTATTTAGGCAGAGGAAGTTATGTGTTTCTCATCACATTTTTCACAAGTAGAACATAAATACAGCACTATGCACTTGTGTGTGATTCCTGACTCTGCATCTATAATGTAGGGGGGGGGGGCTGTTTTCTGAAATGTATAAAGATATTATATGCCTATAATGTAAACTCTGTCAGGGTAACATTTTCTCTCCCGTTATTTTCTACGAACGAAAAAAACACGACCTCCATCCCGTCAAAAATGTGGCTCTTGTCGCCATGTTGCGTTGCCAACTGAGTTATGACCGGACCATTTCCCTTCTAGCCAACGGTGACGCTCTAGGAGGCTTGGAATCAGTAGCGTTTCTCGCGGGTAAGCCGTTAACTTCTACTCCATTTCCCCTGCTTTTCGTAGCAGCTCACTTTAAAAATGGCGCAGTCTCTCACCGTCAGTTGGTTGCACCATCCCTTGTGTACATTGACCCAGTTAATGTTCTCCCCCATCTTTCCATTTCTGAATTACTACCACTGGCGTTCGGAAAGGGACTCCTATCATAATTCAGGAATGCAAATTGCTCTTCATATTTTAGCCAACCATCCTTTAACTAATATAAAATGTTATCAATACAAAGTAAGCAATGCATAATGGGAACATTGCACATCGTGTATACATATTATTAGTACATTATGCAACAAACCTATAATGGTATTAATTTATGAAGATAAGAGTGTTTTTTTTTTTTTTTTTTTTTTTTTTTTTTTTTTTTTTTTTTTTTTTTTTTAAAACAAGCTGTTAGTTTCATAATTTTTGTACGAATATTGCCATTATAGGCAAGTAACACAAGACTGTTTTTGTTCGACCATAATTAAAGCGCTGAAAATATAAGTGGTAAAACACTTCAGTTGTATATGGTCTATTTTTTGGCCTATTATGAAAGGGAACGACTTGGAGACGAAATATGGGGACCTGGTCTGAAATTTAGACTATCTAGAGTAGACTTGTTCTACTTATATTTTAAAGCTTCAATTAAATATTTAAGATTCGAGATTTTAGTTTAATACAAAATGAAAACGGCTAACCGCAGTAACCAGCTGTTACTAAGTTTTCGTAGTACTTTGTCTTCTGCGATAGGTGGCAGTTGATGGCGTACGGTCGAAGCTTGTTCTTGGCCGTTTTCTTGAAACGAAAGGATTTTTACAAAACGAAATGAACTCAATTTAGTATAATATTAAAAATAACAGGCACAGAATTGATTTTATTTTAAATGTAGATATCTTAATATGCGGGTCATTCTTCAAATACGGGAAAATTTGGAGTGTGTAAAATCCAAATTTTTTACTTTGTTTTTAAAATCTCCAAAAATTACTAAAATACTTCAGGGGCTACTTGATTATAATAAGACACCAGCAGAGCTTAAATGTTTATATTTTTATTTATTTCAATTTTTAATTTTTTTAAAGCCATGTGAATGACATCCATGTATATGTGGATGGCTGAAGGCCACATTAATGACTAACTTTGGCAACAATATGCTTTTCTTTATGTGGTTTCATATTTTTCTCAGTGTGCTTCAGTTGATTTTGCACCAAATTTGGAAATTTGTGTGCATACTCCGGAATTAATGTAATTTTAACTAGACTGTGTTTTTATGGTTTTTTTGGGGGGGGGGGGGGTATCAAGCAGAAATTCATTTAATCAGTTTTAAGATTTTAAGTACAGGTCACAGGCACCGCAAACACAATAGTACCCTACATTTATCATCTACATGACTTGAGAGTCATCCACATACCCCTTCATGAGGCATGTGGATGACGCAAAAATCAGGCATGTGGATGACAAAAAAGGAGTTTTTGTGGTCTCAGCAAGCCATTTCTAAACTTCTGTAGGCTCAACTTCAGTCAGGTACTTTGAATTGGAAGGATTATCATAGTGCATAATCAAAATTAATTAATATTCACTTTCTGCCTATTTTCTAGAAGTCATGTTAATGACGGGGAATAAAAACGCTTTCCTTGAAAATGATGCAAAGTCCTTTGTTAATCCCAAACTGTTTGTAAGCAAGCAAAATTCAACCTTACAATTCAACCACAAGCTGCCCTGTTGGCTTTCTAACACTGTTGCCAGTTATACAAATTTCTCATTTCTGCAGAAAAAATTATATTCTTTTCAGCCATGTGGATAACCAAAAACCCTTGGGACATTCTTTATGTTCATTAGGAGGGGTGACAATTTTATTTCATTTTATTTTTTAGGGGTTAATATTCTTCACATATTCATTCTCATTGGCAGGAAAAAAGTTGAAAAGGAAATAACATTTTTCTTTGTGGAAAAATGCATTAGAATATAGAAAACCGGGGTATGGGACAGGGCATGTGGATGACATTTCATTAAATTAAATTTGATTTTGGAATATCAAAATTTAAAGTTAGTGACATTTCAAAGTGATAGTTGTAGTATGGAAGTAGTAGAAACAAACTTTTATTTTAATTTTTTTAAAAGTTGAATTTGAAGGGAAATATCACTCCGGAACACAAATTTTCCCGTATTTGAAGAATCATCCATGCAGTTTATTTTTGCTGCTCCCAAGGTTTCAAGATAGTTCCGTGTTGGATAGTAATCGATATCAAGTCAGTATTTTCATGCATATTTGTACTTAATGGATGTCATTAAGATGCCGTTACGTCATATGAAGGGTATTATGGTACGGCCGAACGAAAAATATTGTAACTGTATAGAATGTAAGTAGTGTAACCGCGCAGATTAAAGGATGCAGTAGCTAACGTTAAAACAAACGTAAAATTCACTTTGATTTTGTGATTAGGTCCATGGTTTATAAGATAATGAGGTTAGTAGTGGGAACAGAATGACAACACCGTACAGTCAGATCGCATTATCGGTATCAGTGACCTGTCTGTCACAAAAATGAAAACAATCCCACTGCGTGGCGATTCTTGATGTTGCCAAGTTTTGTCCACTATGTCGTTCACGCATTAATGTTTGTATTTAGGCTCATGTTACACGGACCGAAAAAACGCGAATGTCAGCGACCGAAAAGCATGTCTATTGGGTTAGTGGGTAGGTAATGTTATAAACTATAAGTACCGAATGAACCGCGCCTTCAGACGCGTTTAAACTAGTGTAGGCGGTTTTTACGCCTAGTGACGCGCAAAATTGCAAAAACGCGCGCACAAAATACGCCTGCGAAGTTATACGGGGAGAATGTCGATCAAATTCTCGCACGCGGAGGAGCAGAACAATGTATTTCCATTGTGTAATGACTAATGCCCTTGAAAGAATTCCAGCTTTCAGTTTTTAAGTTAACATTCTGCCCGTGTAACATGCATCACGCATTTTGGTCGCTGAACTTCGGCGACCGAAATTCGGCTCATAAAACATGCTCAAAATCAGCCGGTCTCGACCCAAACATTCGGCCGCGTTTTTTCGGTCCGAGTAATATGGGCTTGCATGAAAACTCCACTTCCTGCAGGACTTGAACTGATAGAGATTTTAAACAGTGATAGACATAAATAGATGGAGGAAAATGTTTAACATTTAGTTCTCTAATTGTATGGCGTCTTTCGACATCAACGTCTGTACCATTTATTGCTATTAGCCCTTAGATATATTTTCCCCACCCTACAAAATATGTACTCTACCATTCCTAGTTAAAGGATGCTCGGTATATAAAAATAGGACCGAAATAACAGTAGGCCTGTTCAGGAGTCAAATAAAAGCAAAACCTGAATAGTGCAGTTCAAGAAATATAGGCTCCAGGTATGAACATGGCAGATACTTGCTAATTTTCTTACCCTACTTAGGCAGAGAATATGGGATACACATTCAAAGTAAGTCATTTTATACTTCTGAATGACATCTATTTGTAGCCTATATCGTACAACATCGTGTAACATCTATTTGTAAGCAACGAAATATCGCATCTACGGCCTCTTTACCTCTGGTTACATCCTGTTCGAAGAGTGGATTAATTACGCCGCAGATGTAAGGAGCGGAAGTTGTGATGCTGGTAGAACTTCACTAATTAACACAGGAGTTGTGGTGTTATTCATAAAATGAAATTGTAAACTAAATCCGCACTAGGCACTAGGAATGTGATATTTTACTTCTACAGAAAAAAGATTGTATATTATTAATAGCTTATTACATTCCCTATTAATGTATATATAGAGTTACATTACTTCAAGTTGAATAATTTTCTAAATAAAATTCAGTTCTATTTTCAAAGAATGAAATAATAAAGCCTTCATACTTTGTTCTAAATTTTTTTGTTCTGTATCATTACCAGGGCCCGGATTCTAATGACATGTCATCTTTTTATTGATGCTGCATAGATATTGCCAACTAGTAGATAAATCCTAATCATGGCCTCTAGATTATAGAAATACATTTTTATTAGGTCATTTTTTGTCATTTTATGCAATTTTATATTTTTAGGGCATTTATTTCAATTTTAGGTCAATATTTTGTCTTTTTCGTGTCATTTGCTTACTTATTTGGTCATTTTCATGTATTTACATTGAGTGTATTAACTATTTTTGTCGTCCCCAGCGGTGCTGTCTTTGAAGTGTTGTTTGTTTAATGCAAGAAGATAAAAATCGGCGTTAAGTGTTTTGTTGTCTCAATCGAAAATGAGAATAAAAGAAACGCCAAAATTTGTATTATATAACTATTGTTATTAGATTGATTTGGCACCTGTTTGGATTTGAGAGTGAAACTATAATTAAACAACAATATAATCCGGCAGACCACAAAAGGAAATGCCGAATTTTGACTCACCAATGCCTCAGTGCCAGTATAAATTTCCGTGAGAAAAGAACATTCACAACGTTACAGTTATTTACAGTTTATACAATTATTCTAAAATTAGTCTAAAACTTTGTGTGTACTATAATAGAGTAAACCGGGGTAATTTGAATAGCGGGGGAATACGGATAATGCTAAGATGTTGGCACTCCTGAGATCAAACGCGCAACTAGACCAGGCCGTACTGGCGCACGAGTATGCAAAACTTTTCGGACGCAGTTTCTTTTTGGATTCTTAATTATGACACCTTACAGTATGTAGAAATGCAGGTTGCCACCAAATATTGTGGTCGAGGTTATCTTGACTCGCCATTAAAGACGGCGGATGAGCCACATCATGTTTACGCCAATATCTCCGTGATCCCTAGTCCAATCTTTCCGTTCTTTTTTTAAATAAAAGGAAATTAAAAATACAACCAAAAATGTTATTATACATTTTTTGATATCTTCTACCCTTTGAAAGTTATTTAGGTGCAAAGTGTTTTTTTAATATTCATAGAAAGGGTATACTAAAAATGAAACTATTTACAATTGGTTTAACAACTTTTTACGTTTATTACATGCATTCCTAGTACATACATATATTTTTTATTCAGTTTCAATATAAAAAACATATAAAATACATGTTTGCAGTCCTCAACAATACATACATATAGTGGTATTCAGTTCATTTGCTTCTTTTTTACAGCTGCAACTAAATGTCGTACAGCGAGACCTACAATTGCACGGAGGTACTATGTAACCAGGCACTGCCTTTTTTGTAACATACTTTGATAGAAGTTCATTGCTATTTTTTTCATAACCAAATTCCGTCAATTCTAATCTATTATGACAGAAGAAGCAGGATTATATGGTGAAAATACGTTACAATCCATATTAAACGGTAATCACTACGATAGGGCCGTTAGAGCACACTCTATGAAGCTCTTACTTATTTGCAGCTTGAGCAATATGTTAAGTATGCTGAACTTCAAGTTTTGGAGGAGTTGTTTATAACTTCAAAAGTCCAAATCTTACGGGAAGCTATTGCCGATCACAATGTGGCTGATTTCAGTACGACATACACTCTTTTAGAATGTGATCTGGCAAATGCAAATTTATTTAAAAGCTTAAATGATTTCATGGCACCCAGAAGCGCTAATAACGATACATTGCAGTACTAA
Source organism: Ectobius pallidus (assembly GCA_964059195.1). Classification (NCBI taxonomy): domain Eukaryota; kingdom Metazoa; phylum Arthropoda; class Insecta; order Blattodea; family Ectobiidae; genus Ectobius; species Ectobius pallidus. Next base: position 94,489,662 of record CAXKWD010000001.1, read on the forward strand.
GCTTATATGAAATACTGTGAATTGGTTGAAATACTGTTCGACTCGTTGAAAGCCGACAGAGATTGCAATTTTGAACTCCATATTGCATCTGTAAGAAAAATGTTACCGTACTTTTTTCTATGAACCACAACTATGCTCCTGGTATCACGATGTAGGCCTACTTACAAGACATGCTTTAACTTCCAGATGGCGTGAAAACTGATCTTGAAAGGGGTATGTTGTCAGTCAAGAAGAGTTCAGGATCATTATAGCTATTGAGCAATCACAGATAAGTTTATCAGCGGTCAGTGGTGGATTGATTGGGATAAAAAGAAATGCAAGTTCTGTATCCAACAAAGAGTGCTATTCACAATGTGCTCCTGGAATTTTTGTGACATGAACAATGATCCTACAGGAGCAGCCGAGGATTCATTCACGCATAATGAATGGAGTCCCTCTAGAAGTCTAGAATAAAGAGAGATGAGGCTGATTTAAAGAGTTTACGAGTAGTTAGGAGCCTGTCAGAAAAAAGAAACATATTTACAGAAAAAGACGAATAAATTGGTAAACGAAAATGTACCACCTTGTATTTTGAAGTTTGAAGAACATGGAGAAAATCTTCATGAAGAATTCTTTTATTCATGCTTTAGGAAAAAGAAAAAAGTGTCTTCGACCATATGAAGAGGGCAAGCTTTCGGAATTTAAAATACGCTCCTAAGCAGAAAGATACCAACTGCCAAAAAGATACAAGCAAGGAACTTCAGAAATTAAAAGAATCTCTTGACATCCATAAGATTGTAACGTTAACGATTCAACGTGAATATGACCCGAAGTCTATTGGTAGTCATGAACTAGCAGAATATCCTCGTGCCTTGACTGATGTGCATGGGTTCATGAAAAAACCTGATAAACTCGTTCTTATGAATGTTATTGACAATGAAGTTAGTTGCGCTTATGATGTAGACTACGGTCTTTCGTCAGGTCATTGTATGATTCATATATTTGACTGGATGGCTCTTGTGTTCATCATTCGACTACGTAAATACGTTTGGGGACTTCACAGGAGCTTTCTACAAGTACATAATTTCTTTCTATTCCAGACCTAATGTACAAAGAATTTACATATTTTCGATAGATATGGTGAAATTTCTATGAAGAATATGGAAGCGAAAAGATATGCAAAAGGTTCCAGTCCTGTACAACTCAAAATCTTGGGACCATCCACTCACATACCTAAAAATAAGAGAATTTTATATGTTGCTCTTCAAATAAACAAGAACTTGTAAGATTCCTGTGCAAAAGTGCAAATCACTATGTTAAACTGAATGAAAATCAAGATTTGGTGATATTTGGAAGATTTCATGATGAAATTAAATGTTTCAAAATCCAGGGAGCTGTGACTTTTGAGGTTTTGGATCTAAGATGAAATCATACTGAAGCAGACACCAGAATATACGTGCTTGCTTTTCATGCTGTACAACCTGGATCAGAGCTAATGATTCATAGTTCAGATAGGCCTACTGATATTTTTGTTTTGGCAATTCATTTCTGGCCAAAATTTAAATATTATAACTGCTCGGGTCTATGGATGAAAATTACAGCTTACAAATGAAGAATAATAGGTCGCCATTTAGTATCTGACTCTTTGGGAGAAAAAATCATTAATGTCCTTTTAGCACTAGACACTTTTACTGGTTGCGACACAAGCAAAATATCTTCAAATAGAAAGGCCTACAATGAAATTAAACAACCTTACGCACAAGACGTCCTTAAGCCATTGGGAAATGGACTACCTTTCCCTCACTCACAGTCAACAACTCTGGAACAACTATATTTAAAACTAATAAATAAACCAGGACTATCAGCAGACGAAGCACGTTATATATCCATATCTCGGACTGTGAGACTGGTTTGTCATTAGACAGAATTCCATGCTCTACAGATACTTTACATCAACATGCTTTACGTGCATCAGCCCAAACATACATATGGAAGAACGCTTTCAACCCCTTGTGCGAGCCATTGGACTTGACGGAATTTGGTTATGAAAAAAATAGCAATGAACTTCTACCAAAGTATGTTACAAAAAAGGCAGTGCCTGGTTACATAGTACCACCGCGCAATTGTAGGTCTCGCTGTACGACATTTAGTTGCAGCTGTAAAAAAGAAGCAAATGAACTGAATACCACTATATGTATGTATTGTTGAGGACTGCAAACATGTATTTTATATGTTTTTTATATTGAAACTGAATAAAAAATATATGTATGTACTAGGAATGCATGTAATAAACGTAAAAAGTTGTTAAACCAATTGTAAATAGTTTCATTTTTAGTATACCCTTTCTATGAATATTAAAAAAACACTTTGCACCTAAATAACTTTCAAAGGGTAGAAGATATCAAAAAATGTATAATAACATTTTTGGTTGTATTTTTAATTTCCTTTTATTTAAAAAAAGAACGGAAAGATTGGACTAGGGATCACGGAGATATTGGCGTAAACATGATGTGGCTCATCCGCCATCTTTAATGGCGGGTCAAGATAACCTCGACCACAATATTTGGTGGCAACCTGCATTTCTACATACTGTAAGGTGTCATAATTAAGAATCCAAAAAGAAACTGCGTCCGAAAAGTTTTGCATACTCGTGCGCCAGTACGGCCTGCACTAAACGCCATGTTGACGATTATTGCACAGTGAGAAGAATGTATTGTTGTGAACTCTCTCTGAAAAAATCAGATTGCTGAGACTGAACTGGACGTCTGTGAATACATTTTTCTGGAGGAAGGTATGTAGCAAGACTCCTATCTATTGGCTGCTTATAATATTTCACTTCAGTTACCTAAGCTTTCATAGATCATGGGATAATGCAGTAGACTAGCTTTAACCTGTAATTGATTCAAGGACATTATAGAGTCGTTACCCCGACTTTTGGCGCATTCTAGTAACGGAGCATCGTACCACGACGAAATTTTGTTTTGTCGACATTCGGGGTAATTTGAATAATCTGTCGGAGGGTAAATTGGATAGTGTTTTGCTGGAATTTTAAATTACACTTTTTATATTATTGGTTTCATATATTACTTACATCTTTATTATTTTTAAATTCCAGGTGGTGAGAAATTATAAGAAAAAAGACTGTAGACACGAGGAAAGATTAACAGCAGTAGAGATGGATTTTTGGAGAAGGTCGGCTAGGAAATCTCGGCGAGAAAGGATACGGAATACTACGATTCGACAAATTATGGAAACTGAACGAACGATAGGTGAGGTAATTGAGCAAAAGAGACTGACGTGGTACGGACATGTAAGAAGAATGGAAAATGACCGGATCCCAAAGATAGTTCAAGAATGGGAAGCAGAGGGTCGACGAAGAAGGGGACGACCACTGACCTCATGGAAAGACAACGTTTACTGCTCAATGGAGACGTTTGGACTAACACCAGAAGACGCAGATAACCGGAATAGATGGAGAAGGAGAATTGATAGACGAAATTGATTGTATGGTCGCAGGGAAAACCTCGATATGAGGATTATCCTGGAAGAGAAGAAGAAGAAAGACTGTAGGCTCAAATGGCGAAAGGAAAGAATGGAGCAGGCTTGAGATCTGTTACAGACAATGAAATATCAGTTTTGGCACCTGCCGAAGTGTTTGATGTTCTATATACTAGTTTATACAGAAGAATTCAGTGGGAACAAAGGGAATTGTTAGGAATTAATTATTTGGTTCCTAACAAATGAAATCCGAATGGAGATATTGGGTGTCCTTCAGTATTGAGAGCAGACCTAGAAAAATATTATCAGAAAGACTAAAATATTTGGGATCGGGAGGTTTCGATCTAACAAAGAAAGAACTGTGTGCTGCTGGATGTTCATATGCATCATTACCATCAAGAGGCTACTATGTGGATGCATCGGAACCCTGAGTCTGCTATAACTAAATTGTAATTTGGAATTCTTTTCACCGAGGCAACAGTTTAAGTGTGGCCGATGCGTGTAAACAATAAGCAGTATAATTTAAAAAAGAGACATTATTTTAATTTACATACACGTACATTGTCTGGTCTTATTATGTAAGGTTTCTTACTACATAAAGTTAACTGCCTAAAATGAACACCACAAATAGATTTTTCAGTAAGATATTTAGTGTTATTCATATTACCCCACGGTATATCCAATTTGCCCCTGATTTTTCAGTCCCGTAAAATTTTAGGGGTAATATGATAGCTCAATTATTGTGAGTTCAGTTACAAACATTTTTATTTCATAAAACACCAATAGCTTCCTTAAACATGTAAGTTTAATATTCCACATTAATATTTGTAAAAAAACGCGTGCATTCCAAGAAAACTGTAAACAAGTCTGAAATTATTCAAATTACTCCGGTTTACTCTAATATTTATTATAAATAAAATATCAGTTTTAGGTAGTTTTTTATAATTATTAAGTCATTTTCTTTAAAATTTAGGGTCATTTTATAGGTCATTTTTCAAACAATTTTAGGTCATCAGAATCCAGGCCCTGATCATTACCATCAGTAGGCTACTATAGATAGAGGAAGTACTGTATTTTGTTTGACCCTGAAAATCAGTGTCGATTTTTCAAGATAAATACACGTTTTGAGATCCCCTGAATTAAAAAGTTATACTTATCATAAACATGTAGCCTATGTGTGTGTGTGTGTGAGAGAGAGAGAGAGAGAGAGAGAGAGAGAGAGATCAGAAGTTAAGTCGTGTCAAAACAAAACTTGTTATTTGGGGATGTAACACGAAGATTGGCGACAACTTCTCTTATTTTAATTACCACGTTGCAAAGAAATTTTTATTTTATTTTTGCGACCTTTTCGAAAATGCTCTATTTTGTTAATATCTTGTAAACTAGGTATTTATAATAGGGGCTAGAACTTTTATTTGAAACATCTTTTCGTAAAAATTATCTTGAATTTTGCGTGGGGAAGAGCTCTTCTTTGAATCAGGCTGAAATAACTGAAAATGCACTCTGCAATACTCTCTTATTCTTTATCAGAATAATTTCAAGTGTGGAAGTTGTATTGTCCATACTTTACAGTAGAGAAGTTATGTGAGTATAGATTTTTACCTACTGTTTACCTACAGATTTATATCTAGTAGACCATTAGTTCACACTTTTGTATTACAAACTGAGTCACTTTAATTCCATAAAATAAAGAGTAAGTTACAATATTTTTTATACGATAGCGTTATCATCCATTTCCCGTTCATGGTATCATAGAAGAAACTCGAACTTCTTACAACCAACTGCATCTTTTGGCTACTTACTACATCATTTACCACATATGTGCCTCATTATATCAAATCCTGTAACTCGGGGTTTTCTATTATTGCAGAGATAGAATATAAATTTTTTGCTAGTTGAAGTTCAAAATTTCGACCTTACCTGTCTTTACTTACTTTTTGTGTCTTCATATTGATAATGCGATTATTTGCGCATGCACACAAGTTAGTAGGCCTATATAGTTTATAAGGTAGGAATCGAACCCAATCAAATTAGACAAAAGCTGTTTGTATATGATTACAATATTTTTGGCGTATTTTCTTTATCTTCCGTATAGTAGAAAAAATAGTAGGCCTATGAGGAACATGTGTGAAATGTATAACAGAATCTCCGAAATAGTTAACAGTTTCATCTCGTTTTTTCTAACATTTTCTCGATTATTTAAAAACATATTTTCCATACGATTAGTCTATCATAATATACTATTATACAGTAGCATATTATAAAACACGCTCTTTGAAATTCCAAATCATATGTATAATATGAGCCTAGCAGGAGGTTACAACACTGTGGCAATTTGTACAATTCTGAATGTTGACTTGGTGAGGAATAGCCTATTAAGTTACATGAAATCATCAACACATCTGTCAACTCTTTTGTACACTACTAGTAAAATTTTCTTCACAAATAGCATTATAACATTACCACATTGCATAGAAACACCAACATCACATTTTACATTGTAGGGGATGGCTTATGTTCAGAACAAGGAAATGCCAATAAGGGGGTTATGTTCGATAGGAACAAAATGAAAGGGTTCCTCAGGTCGGAACGAGAGGAGCTAAATATAAGGAAAATAATAAATAAAATCTCTGGTAGGAGGACCAATTATTGCCTAAACAATAACAACAAAGGAGAGCAAGAAGGACTTATATGACGCAGGTCGCTGGGAACAGAGGTCCACAGATGCAAAATGGGAACAAACCTTATTCATGTAATTAACGGTGCACATTTATTCACACGATATAACTGGTTAACTGAATGAAATAAATACATATGAGCTGAATTATGATTGCAACACCTGCAATAAACATTGTACTGAGAATTGGCGCGAATTGCATCCACGTGGCGATAAATGTTCTGAATATATGCCAGAGTTGATTCTTATATCAAAACACTTGGAATAATTGCGGTATTCCGATTAGGATGATTTAACACTGAAATCTTGATAATAATTTCACTTAATAGCTGATTCAATGTGAACGCTTGGGTTGCAGAATGCTCTCGAACTATTACGAGCTTAATAGACGGATCTAATAAGCCGATGCTAATGAATTCGTTGTAATTAATGTCAATTAATTACCCGCACACGACAATACTTGTATCTTGAAGTATTGTGTACTAATTCGCGATTTAAGAGCAAAAGCCACTGCTGCTATTGCCTTAAATGGCGCGAATGGAGAAGCAATTCACAGTGAACTGTTTCATGTGAATGCTAGAATCTGACTGACTTGGCATGACGCCGTTGTATAGGCGCGAGGCCTCTCAAATATGCACCTGCCGCATGGCTGGCCGGAGAAAAAGCGCTAAGAAAATGTATTACTCCGCCACAAACTGCTGAATCAATGGAAATAGATTTAGCGGAGAGTTTGAACAGAAAGACTAATTAGACATGAATAAAAATGCTAGCAAAACCTGTAGCTTGCACGAACATACTCCGCGGCCTTGAAATATTACTTCAATAAAAGAATAACTGGAGTGCAAGCTATAATGAATAAAATACACTCGTGTATACAACACTAAAAAGCACTGACTCTACACTACTAGACTGGCAACACACGTAATGCTGTGAAGGTCTATACGAGTGAGATGACTGGACTCCAAGAAGATGCTGGTAGTATCCATAAGTGAAGAAGCTTCGACTTGTACGTAACAGCTGGAGCAGTAAAAATGTAGTGAAGACAATCAGGCTGCTTGTTGAAACACAATTTGTAGAGATAATAAGCTGTAGATGCTTATTAAAGAAATGCATGATGATTTCTGTATCAATCAGAGCACAGCTGGTAATAAGGAACTGTTCATGCTGGTTTCCTTTTATCACACATTGCAATGTAATGTGTTGAATGTGTTGGCTGAATTTCATATGAAGTCTTGATAAAATAACCTTTCTCTCACTGGTTACTTGTGCTATATACATGTGATGTATGTAAATAGCATTCACTACTTTGATGAAGACAAACACTACTGGATGTTGTTTCGAGAAGTTAAGGCTCTGTAGAAATAATCTACTTTACACTTTGAGTTTCCACTGTCACTTGTACTAAACCTTTCATGATTGTTGAAAGATTCATTGTGATGGGATGTATTCAAATGTCCGTTCCTCTTCTTGCAGGAAACGTAGTTGTTGCGAAATGGTTTGACCGCTGCATTGGGTCTGTTTCTCTCGAAGCGTTGGCTCTGCTTGTGAAGAGATGCCTTGCTTGAGTTGCTGCGAACTCTAACTGGTTTAGAGTTGCTAATATGTGAAGTATTCTGTTTACTTCGACTGACATCAAAGCATGTGAATGCGTAGGATGTAGATTGTCCTTGCTTATGTGAGAAGTGTAATGACTTGCTGTGTGTTGAGTTACACTTGCAATAAGAAGGCAGTGAACACTGTTGTACTTTATGTTCAGAAGAGAAGCAATTAAAGCACAGTTTCTTGGATCGTACATAGCTCCAACGCTGTTGTACTGTTAGTTTGCGAAATTTACTGCATTTGTGTAAAACATGCTTTTGTTTACACTGAGGACAGACTTGCCGTTGTGAAGATTTACTTGTAACCACAAAAGAATACATCTGTGGCTCTTCGTCTGTCGTAGAGACAGGATTCTCTGAGTGAGAAACCCTATTCATATCATTATGTAATAACTGACTATGTACTGAATTGCCGCAATTACAAAATGATTCTAAGTTGCACTGGTGTACCTGATGATTCGATGAGAAGCAGTTCCCACACAGCTGCTGAGAATTGACAAAATTCCACCGCTCGTTGACTGAAAGCTGTCGAAATTCATCACAATGGTACAGCTTGTGATTTTCTTGACAATAGGAACAAGACAGGCTGTTTGCACTTGTATACGACTGTCGCGATTCATGGACAGTGTGTTGATGTGATCGCAGCTCATCCTTTCTTGCAGGTGATGGGCTGGGCATGTTGCTAGAAGTCGCTAGAATCTCTAATGAGTGTGCTTTAGATTCTAGAAAGGTTATGAGTTCTTGAAGGGACGTAAAATGCTGTGAGTTGATTTTACTCTCAAACTCTTGGTGCGTGCTGTTTGTAAGATTATTTAACAGAAGCTGCGTTAGTAGAACGTCCTGTAGTGAAACTTCTAAAGATAGAGCTTCTATTGCGTTTACGTTGCTCTGAAATTTGTTCAGAAGGTTTCTGAGTTCTGTTACACTGTCTGCTTTCATTGCTAGTAATGATAACAGTTGTTGAACATGTGCTGTGGCTATTAATCTCGTATTGTTATAGCGAGCACAAATTAATTGCCATGCTACTGAGAAATTGTCACTTGTAACAGGTAAATTTTGAATTAACACGTGCGCTTGCCCCTTAAGCGCCGCTAGAAGATAATGGTATTTTTGGATTGGGTCTAGCGATTCATTATTTACAATAAGACTTGTAAATGTATCATGAAAATGTTTGAAGTTTGTAACATCTCCAGAAAATGTCGGTAGTTCTAAAGTAGGAAGAGGTATGACTTTGTTCTGTACATTGCAGGAATGCGAAGTGTGATTGTACCACTGTTGTGTTGTGATTGTTCACTGTGATGAGAGCCTAAACTGTGTACTGGCTGCTCGTGTAGAAACAGCAGTTCACTTAACCTTGCTTTTAGCACTTCGTAATTGTTTCTAACTTCTTCATCGTACTGTTCGTGAAACTATGTCATCTTCAGCTTCGATGAGAGATTCAATATGAGTTTGTACAGCTTCGTATTTGTTTCAAATATCACTGAGGCTGTCGAATTTTACCTTTAGTTGAAACACATTAACTTCTTCTGGGATGCTGTCACAGTACTTCTGAATGTACGTGATTTTTCGTCTGATAAAATTCATTTTCCTAGTAAGTACCTTCAAATCTTGTTCCATGTTGGATGTAGAATGAAATACTTGTAGATGTTGAATGCTGTGATTCTCCGCTGCTAAAGAATCTTCCTGCTGTTCTGTCTTCGCTGTTGAAGAATTTTTACTGAGCTAGTCACCGCCTGCTGGATGATAGCCTGAAGCACTGCACACTGCAGTCTTGAATGAACTTGTAGACGTAGTTGCTACTGCTAATTGAAGTTTCTGGGCACTGCCAACTAGACGATACCATGGGCCAGGAATTCAGTGTTGCTGGAATTCTTCGAAGCCCGACGCGGTTGCTGTATGATCTACAGAGCGGACCCGTGAAAATGATTGGATTCGGAAATCCGTTAAGCACATAGAGCGATACCGAGAAGAAACCGTACTCGTGTGAAATTATGTAAGATTGTCCAAATTACATCCGGCTGAGGAGGAACCAAATGTTGGGGATGGCATATGTTCAGAACAAGGAAATGCCAAATGTATGTTCGATAGGAACAAAATGAAAGGGATCCTCAGGTCGGAACGAGAGGAGCTAAATATAAGGAAAATAATAAATAAAATCTCTGGTAGGAGGACCAATTATTGCCTAAACAATAATAACAAAGGAGAGCAAGAAGGACTTATATGACGCATCGCTGGGAACAGAGGTCCACAGATGCAAAATGGGAACAAACCTTATTCATGTAATTAACGATGCACATTTTATTCACACGATATAACTGGTTAACTGAATGAAATAAATACATATGAGCTGAATTATGATTGCAACACCTGCAATAAACATTGTACTGAGAATTGGCGCGAATTGCATCCACGTGGCGATAAATGTTCTTAATTTATGCCAGAGTTGATTCTTATATCAAAACACTTGGAATAATTGCGGTATTCCGATTAGGATGATTTAACACTGAAATCTTGATAATAATTTCACTTAATAGCTGATTCAATGTGAACGCTTGGGTTGCACAATGCTCTCGAACTATTACGAACTTAATAGACGGATCTAATAAGCCGATGCTAATGAATTCGTTGTAATTAATGTCAATTAATTAATTAATTAATGTATCTTGAAGTATTGTGTACTAATTCGCGATTTAAGAGCAAAAGTCACTGCTGCTATTGCCTTAAATAGCGCGAATGGAGAAGCAATTCACAGTGAACTGTTTCATGTGAATGCTAGAATCTGACTGACTTGGCATGACGCCGTTGTATAGGCGCGAGGCCTCTCAAATATGCACCTACCGCATGGCTGGCCGGAGAAAAAGCGCTACGAAAATGTATTACTCCGCCACAAACTGCTGAATCAATGGAAATAGATTTAGCGGAGAGTTTGAACAGAAAGACTAATTAGACATGAATAAAAATGCTAGCAAAACCTGTAGCTTGCACGAACATACATTAAAATGTAAGTTGTTTCATATAACTTTCGATACTTATCCAATAATAATTTTATAATAATTTATAATAATTATATTTGCTGCTTCCTCAATACTTTATACTATTACACAACTTTCCACTAGCAAATAAATGACGATCTCTTTAAAATCGTTGCAGATTTCTCAAGTAACAATCATAGCACACCATATACTTACATCAAAACTATTGGCTCATTTCTGTTCGCTCCAATTTGTCGCAAAAACTACTAAACTAATAGAGCTGAAATTCTGCGTGAACGTTTTTATACCCGGAAATGTTATAGGGCTATAGGAATAGTCGTTGACTCGCCTCCGCAATATCATAATCATTATCCGTCCTTCGTAGGGATAAAGAATGTTTTTGCACGGTTTTTAGCCTTCCACGAGAAGCATCACGAAGAAATAACCATACTTCGTTTTTTAGTGCGGCTGACATTTCTCCAGAGTTTGAGAAAGAATATGAACCTAACACTCTTCCAGTGTCTCGCTAGAATATTGGACAGTACCGTTTTTACACGAATCTAAAGCCATTGTCCATTTGTAGCATACAAAATGGAGGCGCGCATTAGATTCGATGGTGCATTACATTCTAAGGCAAATCTGTTCCACAGTTCGGTGGTAACTTTGATCACTTACGTAACAACGTAGCTTACGTAACGTTTATTTTGACACTCAAGCTCAACACCATGCGACGGGATTCCATGCGGAGGTATCAATTGTCCTGCACTCTCTTTAATGAATATTAATTATAATCTAAAGGAAAATGCATAGTTATGGGGATTCATTTACTGAAAATTGCGAACAGAGAGAATAAACGTTTTAATAGATTTTTGGATGTATTGTACTAAACCTATTTGGGGATTAAAAAATATCATTTACGTATTTGAAAATACATCCAGGTTTAGCCAATTACAGTTATGTAGTCTTTAAATCTAGACATAAAAAATAACATAATCTATTAATTTCATCCCTTTTATTTTTGTTTTTGTTTTCTTTGCCACTTTATATGCTTCATCTTCTAAATACTACTTTCATAATAATTATTGCTTATTTTTCATTATTATTACTCTACTATATCACTTGAGTCATGCCATTGCTATCAGATTTTTCCTTTCTCAAGTAGTACTTTTTAAAATTATATTTCGTCTACTTCTTAGTTTTAAGATAAGTCAGACTAACATTAGACTTGTTGTAAAACATAGCCCTACATAAATATAATACTGGAACTGCCCCAGACCACGAATTCCTGCTCCTTCGGGGTTTCAGGGCAAACATATGTTTTATTTAGGCTTTTTATATAACTATGAAATATATTTTAAAAACATATAAATTATAGAAACACTATATTTTTAAAAATGTGGTTATATTAAAATTACCAACATTTAAAGCTTTTTTTGTAGACACTTTCAATATAAATACTTCCTAGTCAGTCTTCTCTACTTCATATTATAACACTCCATTGACTTTGTTACTAGCTATAAGTGACACATAATGTAAAGTCATATACGATAATAAAAACGGAATAGCTTCTTTTACAACTGGATTCCATAATCGTTCTAAACTGGTATTGTAGCTAAGTCGTTTTCTGTACCCATTAGTGGAAGCAACCACAAAAGGGTATGACATTTTGTGCATTCTTATTGGATCGAATCCAGAAGCGAACCAAGTGTACTGCAGTACGATGTAAAATTATTACAGGATTACAATAACTTTTAAGCAATAAACTCAGGAAAGCTAATCATATTATTATCCTAATTAAGAATCTTACTACAATTACTGCTACTCTCAGCTATATTATGAGTTGAGGACATGTAATAAATATTTAGACAACAAGTTAACAAATTAAAGCTCTATGAACGAAAGGACAATGCTAGTTACTAAAGCTGATTTTGTAACGTGTTGTCTACAGAATTTTATTTACGTTCAGCCTATGTAACGTAAATTATTTTTATAACTCAGAAATGTGTAAGTTACACAATTGATTCGGCCAAAGCCTACTTTAATCTTTATATGATTGGGGAATTGTTTCCTGGCAACAAGAATGTATTTTACGTTGTGAAAGGGTGTGAAAAGGTTTTTCAAGGTATTTTATGTTTTGATGAATACTGTATAAAGATTAGTTTTTGTTGTCTGGATAAAAGGAGGTAAAAATATATAGGCCTATTATTAATTTATTAATGGAGTAAAATAAACAATAATAAAAATACCTAATAAAATACTCAATAAATACTTCATTAAATTACTTAATTAATACGTAATAAGTTTTCTTAATACTTAATTATTTAATACTTAAAATTAATACTTAATATTTAAAATGACTTAATAAATACTTTATCAAATATAGTATTTTATTACTTTATTAATTTAAAGGTTTAGTTTACTGTTTAGATATAACTTACAACATTTTTCTCGTTTAACAATTCAGCAGATAATATACACGATGAATATACCCATGATGAAACGAATACTCTTGAGTGTCACATTACTTGACGGTACGTGTACCACTAATATATGAGATGTCTCAATACCCATTCCCTGTGTGATGTATTTTCAGCCATTGGAATGTTTAAGGTAGTATTAATAACTTTCGTTCTAAGAAATACGCTGTCAAAACATTTCTCAATTTTCAGTTAGCTGTAGTCAAATCAATGAACTTGACATGCTGATATGTACAGGTATGAATTTTTGTACTTTATTCTTTTAAGACGCTTAGGAAATAAAATTAGAAACATCATGTTTTGTAAACTGACGTTGGTCTCCGTAGGCAGCAATCAAATCAACTAGGCAAAACAAAGTAATAAGCATGTTTCTGGTCCCTAAGCGTTTTATGTCAGGTCGTAACTATTACTCTGGATAGGATACGTCACTATATGTAGAAAATTCTGTACAGTGGGTAGAGAAAGTATTGTGTTGGCTCAAAACTTGGAAGCAGTAAAAAGAACCAAAGGCCAAATCACCGGAACGTAGAGAAAGTCGTGGATACTAGTTCTTCGTTACGGGTAAAAATGTGTAAGACATTGTAAACTTCGTAAAAAATACTTCTCGTTGTTCTTTTCATTTGTTTGTGAAAAACCAAAGAACAATCGATTAGACTAACGGACTAGCAGTAGTAACGTTGCATACCAGCAAGGAACATAATCCAGTTGTTCACAGGAAGCCACTAGAAAAAAGCAAGAAAGATTGAAGAATATCAAAATATTTTGTGGAAAATCTAGTTTTAAATATTTTCACAAACATCGTATAAAATACTCTTCCAGTGATCATATCTACAAAACTAGACGAAATACTAATTTACTCCTATTAGAACCCAAATGTCTCACATCGGCAGGATTAAAGCATAGCATTAATTTTGGACCGCGCTTCTATAACTCAATTATCAGAAAAAATCCTGATCTCTCAGCATACTCCACTGTTAAATTTAATAGATATGTAAAGAATTTTTTGTAATTTTTTAGCTTTTAAGTAATTTTTGTTTCACTCCTTTTATGTATTTATGTTTTTATGTTTAATGTTTTTGTTTTACTTTCTTTTTTAGTTAAGCACATTATACACTCTATTTCTTTGTCTCTCCTCTTTCTTCACTTTGATATTTTTGAAACGGCACCCGAGCACGAGCAGTCTTGCTCATTCGGGTGTATTACTAAATGTAATACCTCTTGTAATATCTCTTGTAATAAATAAATAAAATAAATAAGTAAATAAAAAATATTGCGAGTGGTCTTCGAATTCGATTAACTAAAGGTTTCACCACATTTAAGTTTAATATCGGCAGAGAACATAAATGGTTGTTACCATGAGCCATTGTAACGGCCATTGTCTGGAAACCAACATTTCGAAACATCAGTTCTACGTTATTTACAAATAAACAACTATGTTCGTGCAAAATTTCAACTCTTTTCAGTTGAGTAGTTCTCTCGTGAATGGATGAGAGAAAGAGACACAGAAATCACTAGATTTTTATATTAGTATATATTTAGCTTAGGGAAAGCTGGTATTAAAGAAAGTTTAACTTTTTTACTGTCATCAAATAACTAGTCTAGTCCATTTATTATGCGTAGACACCTAATTCTTAGCTGAGGATAGAGAAATAAAGCCACCAGATTGGAAAAACGGGTAGTGGATGTTAGATAGGTGATAATGACTTACCTCCAGAGTTATAAAGTACAACATCCTGCGATATTTTATTATAATCTCTGGCAGTACTATAATATTCAGTGGTATATTTTGTATTTGAGGAGTTTATAATAATCCCAATGGGCCCAAACGAAAAATATATGTTATGAATGTTATATTCACAAATGCTGATCCTAATTCAATAAATTTATCATTTAAATAATTATCGTTGGCATATTGAATTATGGTTTAATTTCTTAAGCTAAAATTAATAATTGAAAAGAAAAAGTAATTATAGCAGCATACTATTCATCCGAACATTCTTTACTGCAACCCCTGGCAACACGTAATAATTAAGGCGATGAAGAAGAGGAAGTGCACATTATGAAAGATGATGGAAAAGCCTTATTTGCCTGAAGTGACGCTCTATCAAATCCATTGGTGGCAGAGAGCAGACAAATTGCAGCACGTAATCGTGGAGAGAAAAATGCAAAGGTCTCCCTATTCTCGTTTTTATTATGACTGGCCCTCTTTTTCAATTCTGCGTTGTGAAAAACTAAATAAATAGCGGTCTCTCTTCTGGAAGAATTACTATTTACGTAGTACGTTATTCTGCAAATATTTATGCGCGCAACAATTCATTTCTGACATCATTACCCATCTACGTACCAGTGAAGGTAAAGCCAGCAGAGAAGTTAAAAGTCTCATGGTGATTTTTCATGTTGCGTTTAACCCAAAACATCGTATGATACTTCACAACAATTTTTATAGCTCAAAATCTATGTATGTATCTTTTGTACTATAGGGCGATCTTATGATCCTACTCAGCCATCTCATGTTTTATTTTGTGTCAACAAATAGGCCAACCGTGCGCTAGGGTCAGCCTTTCGCCGTGGTAAAAAAATTAAGTATTAGGCCTACTGATGCGTGAAGAATTGTAATTTTTCTGAACGATTCTACTTTCGGCTTCAGTTGCTTGCCACCTGACCAGAAACATCTGTTGGAAATCCCTCCAAAGGAGCTCTGATAACTGAACTGAATGGAATGATCTGTTACACTAAAGTAAGTAGAAACCAGAAATTTAAATATTATTGCACCAACTACATTTTACATGTGTAGTTAGTTGGCCTGGATGGCGCTGGCTTTCTATGCCTAGGGTCCCGAATTCGATCCTGGCCAAGGTAAATGGCATTATGTGTGCTTACAAATGACAAGTCCATGTCTGTAAAAGAACTCCTGCAGGACAACATTTCAAGTTAAAATATACCCCCGTCAGTATATAACAATAAAATCAAAGCAACTATCCAATTAAGTTAAGTTACGGATCAGAAACATGGACAACCACCTCACAATACAAAAGAAGAATACAGACAGCTGAAATGAAATTCCTTAGACCTATAGCAGGATATACAATATTGGATAAAAAACAAAATAATGAAATAAGACAACAATTAAATGTGGAAGAACTAAATAAAACAATAAATGAATATAGAAGCAATTGGAAAGAACATTTAGAAAGGATGACAGATAATAGAATACCTAAAGCAGCATATAATTACAGACCACAAGGATGCAGAAACCCAGGAAGACCCAAAAAAGATGGAAAGAACAAGATTTTGGAGCCGGAACAGGCTAAAAGGCCTAAACCGTGTAGGAGAAGAAGAAGACTATCCAATTGTCCCAAATAAAATCATGTTCATAGTAGTTGTTCAAAGGTGGTCTTCTCCAAACTTTTCAATTAACTTCTAGCTCTCTTCAAAAATATTTTGGTACTTTTGTCATACACCTGTATCAAACAATACACAACAGTTAGATTCCAAAAATCCTTTTTCACACACTGAGGTAATCAAGTAACACAGAACTCTGTGTAAATGAAACCAGTCTGCAACGAAATGCAGTATCGCAATTCACTGTCACACACTAGTTCCTGTCATACTGTATTATACATTACATTCTAATATCAGAACGGGATTAATGTTGCTAGCTTTATAACGGTGGATTTAGCTAAAGACTAAGATTGTGCGAGATGGTGCAACCTGGTACAAAACTAATCCTAACGGTCGTATATACTGTAGCTGTAGCACAAGTGAAAGTTATACCAGGGCAGAGACCCGATACGACTTGCTTGCTCCTGCTCCCTTTCACCCCACAACACTTTGTTAGGGTAACGTTTCATGGTAGAATTTTCTCTTTTTCTCTCTTCCCTAGAGTCGATACTATGGGTAACTCAGGAAATTGGGCACAGGGAGAAACTCGAAGAAAACGGAAATAGAGCTTCTGGGTAACTAAACAAAACCGGAAACTTCGTCTATGAGAAACAGTAGAAAACAAGAGTGTTCGGTGCAAATAAGAAAAGGGAAAGTCCAATCAAGAAACAAATTGAGCGATCTAGTATCTAGGTGAAAACAGATTTATAGAAACTCTGCAACCTAAACAGGTTTCTTCCTGTTGATTAAGGGAAAGAAATTCTGTATTTAACTATAATATTTATAATTAATTATTGTGTTAGAGATATGGAGAGGATCATGCATTCCTTATTTCTCTATGTTCTATGTCACATATCTACTTTTATTTAAAGCATCGTTCCATATATTTTAAGCATTCTAAAGCATAGGTTTGTGACAATAATATTTTTTGGGAATGTACGGTATATTCTCAATTATCTGCGGTAAATAGGCAGATAATTCGCAAAATTGCCGAAATAGTAAAGAAATCAACACACAAATGCTTTTAAGAAATTATTATTTACAGAGGATGGCCTACACATAATTATTACTTAATAAACGAAGTTTTCTGTACTTATAAATTTGGTGAATTACTTTTTTAATTAAAAACTAATCCGCAAAGCGGATAGTGAGAGTTTACTATATATATATATATATATATATATATATACTCTCTAAGTATATGTGTGTATTTGGGTGAACTATAAGTTGGTTGTATGTGCTCAGGATTAAGATGAACATACGTGGAACATAGGAGAAAAAGTTGTGGGCGAGAAAACACCTGTTTTATGTGGCCTCATGTATATTGCACGCTTTGACCTCACAGCAGAATACACAAACAAACATCTTCCTTCTCCGATTGGAATTATCGAACGGCTCCATGTTTGTTTTTAAAGTTTCAATTCACAGGGTAAACAATTTGTTATCAGAGAGATCTGCAGTTCAAATATAATGTAGGCCTACAGCAGAAACATTTAATTCAGTGCCTTATCAAAGCACAACTGCTGCAATTTAAAAATACTGATGCTCTTTACACGCTATCGCTCCAATTTTAAAATCAAAGTATACAGACCGTCTATCTTACGAGGTTATACAATCCCGAAGTTAAAAAAAGTGTATTAAAAACGAGATAGAATAATTTATTGAACCGTAAGATATTCGAACATCCTATCGGATGGAAAAATTCCAGAGGAAATCGCATTTACCTATAATACATAATGTAGGTGTAATATATAATTGGATAACTTTCGTTTTACCTTTTCCCACAGTGAAATAATTGCCAGTGACTCTACACCAGTTTTCAAAAGAAAGAATGCGGACAAAGATGGAAAAGTCATTAGTGAAACTTCTGATGTGTGAGTAGACCTAAATATCCTTTAACCATGGACGTGAGGTCTTTGTGACTTCATTAAAAATACAAACAGCTGCTACTGTCTGGATATCGTCTTGAAAGGTAGGTTATTTACACTACCTTCCATTCTCAAGAACCCATATCACCCCATATGTCTGTGAGCCCTCATGTCCATGGTTACTGTCTTTTTTCTCGGTTTACTATTTTGCGAATAACAATGAGTGAACGGCTGTGACCATCAAAAACTGTTAGACAGAGTTGGGTGCATGTAATCTGCGCCTCGGTTGAATTAGAAATAGAATAAAAGTTAGATATGTAAACTGCGGCACATAGATATGTAAACTGCGCCACGGAGATATGTAGGTTAAATACAGTACATGCTTTCCGTCAAATTAAGGAAATATGTACTACACGATGCTTAACTTTCTATCCAGCAACAAATCGTGAGTGATTTTGAACAGGCCATACACAGCGCTGTACGTAAGGTCTTCCAAAATAGTAAAATACGTGGATGCAACTTCCATCTAGCACAAAACTGGTAACGCAAAATAGCTGAGTTAGGCTTAGCGAAAGTATACAGTGTGGAAATTTGCGAGATTGGAAAATTTTTGGTATATTTTTTGGACTTCCATTTTTGCATGCCGATGAAGTTGATGATTGTTTTACAGACAACTTCATTGCAGAAAAACCTAAAAACGATAAAGTCACTAAATTCTGTGACTATGTGCTTGATAACTATAAGTCTCCAGACTCCTCGTTTCCTCCCTCAGTATGGGCGAATGAACATTCCACAGAATGCAAAGAAACGACTAATGCAGTAGAGTCATTTCATGCAAAATATAATTCGATGTTTTACCACGCTTCTTCCAACATCTTCCTTATGTTAGATGCACTTCTCCAGTTCCAAACAAGTGCCTACATAAAACTGAGAAGCATTGAACAAGGGATACCTGTAAGAAGAACAGCTAAAATAAATAAGTATTCTCGTCTACTCAAGTGGAGAAAACAATATACAGTGTCTTTATTATAAGTTGAGACGGGGCGACCGGTGTTTTCACTCTCCGCTGCGGAGTCCGCATTAGCCGCGGGTGGAGTGCGCGCGGCTTCCCTGCTTAAAGTGTAGGCTATATAAAGTATTACATATCTTACCTTATAACATATGTTGGAAGTGTCGTCCTTCCTGTGTTATACAGGCATTACAGCCGGTTCAAGTCCCAGTGTCGGAGGAATTTTTCTCCTATAATATTCTCATGTAATGTCCAACGGAGACAATGATCTGTGGTTCATGAAAGCTGATATATCTATCTTGAATGTCAACTGTACAATAACAGTGGGAGCCCGGTCACAAGAATCACTAATTAGTGTGCCTCACAGTACTGCAAAAAAGGTCCTGGGTTCAAGTCCCAGTGTCGGAGGAATTTTTCTCCTATAATATTCTCATATAATGTCCAACGGAGACAATGATCTGTGGTTCATGAAAGCTTATATATCTATCTTGAATGTCAACTGTACAATAACAGTGGGAGCCCGGTCACAAAAATCACTAATTAGTGTGCCTCACAGTACTGCATATGACATAACTTGTCTGTCTGTGAGGTAGACCATTAGGGCAATCAGTCATAGGAGAGAGGTTCCATCCGGTGCTGTGAATTGAACTCCGGCTTAGCTCAGTTGGTAGAGCATTGGCGCGAATAGCCAAAGGTCCTGGGTTCAAGTCCCAGTGTCGGAGGAATTTTTCTCCTATAATATTCGCATGTAATGTCCAACGGAGACAATGATCTGTGGTTCATGAAAGCTTATATATCTATCTTGAATGTCAACTGTACAATAACAGTGGGAGCCCGGTCACAAAAATCACTAATTAGTGTGCCTCACAGTACTGCATATGACATAACTTGTCTGTCTGTGAGGTAGACCATTAGGGCAATCAGTCATAGGAGAGAGGTTCCATCCGGTGCTGTGAATTGAACTCCGGCTTAGCTCAGTTGGTAGAGCATTGGCGCGAATAGCCAAAGGTCCTGGGTTCAAGTCCCAGTGTCGGAGGAATTTTTCTCCAAAATATTCTGATGTAATGTCCAACGGAGACAATGATCTGTGGTTCATGAAAGCTTATATATCTATCTTGAATGTCAACTGTACAATAACAGTGGGAGCCCGGTCACAGTGCTTATAAAATGGTCAACGAACTTCTGAAGAGATTCAGCGGAATTCCTTTCTAAGACAGGAGGTGAAAATAGTTTCTCCAAGTGGGTATTGGCGATAAGTCGGTCATTATCAAACCTAGCCGACAGCGTGCTCCATGCTACATCAAACGTAGCAGCAGAGACAGGAATGTTTTGAATCACTGTCATAACTTCTGGTGCTAGACAGGACTTCAAATATTGGAATTTTTCCATGTTGGATATGTGTTTATGCTCTATGATTAGCGAATTGAAAGTGTCCCTAAACTCAATCCAGGTTGCTGGGTCACCAGTGAAATGAGGGAGCCTAATCTCTGGAAGTTTAGGGAGAGACGGGACAAATTGAGGCGATGATTGATTAGCAGGAATAGCTTGGTTGGGCTCATAATGATGCTTAGTTTCATCAATTGAGCTTCGAAGAATAGCAATGGTTTCATGAAAGGCAGACTCGACTTCAAGCCTTTGAAGTTTGATAGGTTCATTGAGTTCTAGTACGTCAATACGTGAATACTCAGTCTTGTACTCAATAAATAATTCTTCGAAGGATGTACGCAGACTCAGAGCCTTACAGTAAGATTCTCTGTCTTCTATAACAAGGGCTTGGATTGCCTGAACATAATTGAAGAAACGTGTCTTTATGAAATCGACACTAGCCTCAGCTGCGGCTAATCTAGCCTGAGCCTCCTCTTGGGCTGCAATTGACTTAGCCTGAGCTTCCTGTCGGGCTGCAATTGACTTAGCCTGAGCCTCCTCTCGGGCTGCAATTGACTTAGCCTGAGCCTCCTCTCGGGCTGCAATTGACTTAGCCTCAGCTTCCTGTTGGGCTTGCTTTTGGAAAATTAAATTGTCTAAGTGAGAGAGGGCTTGGAAAACGGTTTCTTCGACTTGCTCCCTATAAGCCATTTCGGCATCTGAAAATTCTATCTGCTCGATTTGAGATTGTATGTCTTGAAAATCATTGCTAAGTTTTGTCATAGTATCTTTGCGCCTAAGCAGGTCTTGAATAGAAACTTCGCTAGAATTAGTGAGATCAGCTATTATATTGGCTTGGCGGGAAATACGACTCTTAACAGGGGTTCGTTTAGCCTTAAGGGCCGCGAATTCTGGACCCGGATTAGTCATATTTGATGAGATTTCCAAAGTCTTTACAATATATAATTGTTCAGTGTTAAATTAATTGCCCGCGTTTCGGGAATTACACATAGAAGTTTACAATAGTCGTGATTGAGATGAACAGACAGAACAGTTAAACACACTTGTAATTGTGTAGAATCTGTATCAGGTGTTTGTATTGTTGTCTGTGAAATTATACAATGTTCACAAATTAACAAGTATTACAGTATAATAGTTAGGTAGCTCCGTACCTAAATCTCAAACGTGTTGAGGACACGGAGATATGATTGATATTATTAAAACTTGATAATAATAGTGATGCTAACGTTTATAAGACAACACTTATATTGTTGCCAAATGCAGTACTTTGCACGAATACAAACAGGCTAGCAAATGCCTGGAGAAACTTAATGTACTATATAAGAACTATTATTTATGTTAGTCAAGCAAATGCACTGATTATAATTCAGGTTCGGAGCGGCCAGCAATATCTATGGCCCGGTGGACCAACAACATGTTACCGCCAGGCGACCCTTCCTCTGTTAGCGGACCGTAAAGAATTAGTTGTGGGTTCGATTCCCGGCGATAACATGCGGGGAGAAATAATTTGATGAGAAGATTGGATACACAAACTCTACTGCATTTCCAATCTTGAAAAGATAGAATAACATACAAGATTTATGCATACATGGATGATTACGCTGCTCGAAAAACATAAACGTGAGGTTTGAAATTGTAGATGCACTTCTTGAATCTTGAACTTCTGAGTGTATCCAGGTACACATATATAAATGCACTGGTAGACTGTAAGCATTTAGAATGACAAATGAAAAAACAAAGCCATCTGAACTAAATTCATGGCAAACATAGAAAAAGGTATTACATGACGTAACACTCTATAAGGTGAATACCAGATCGGGGGCACGTCCCCCACGACAATAGACAGATGAATAAGTGTAAAGTTAACTGAATAAAATGCCAAAGTCAATCCATCAAACATTTTCTCTGTTTTCTATGACAAGAGAAGGTGACGCGACGATCTTGGAACAAATGCGAAATCGGTTGTTGGACCGGAGATATGGCCTATGGCTCAGGTAATCCGGGGGTGGAAGGCGGGGCAAAAAAAAAGGACGCAGAGATCTGATTTTTTTTTTGCACAGGTGAACGGAAGAGGGATAATGAACGTAGGCCTAGATAAAAAAACATTGAACGATTTGGACGGAACTCACTCTGCAGGGTTTTTGGGCCAGGAAACTCGAATCTGAGATCGTTTTCCTCAGGTGACGCTTTCTAATCGTGAAATGCACCCCAAAGTCGGATTTTGCGCTGTTTAGTTATTAATCGTTTAGTTTATGAATTATTTGCGTGTAAACTTTAATAATAAGTTTCAATAATTTTGTTCTTTTGTTCTTAAATAAATTACTTAAAAA
Organism: Ectobius pallidus; assembly: GCA_964059195.1. NCBI lineage: Eukaryota > Metazoa > Arthropoda > Insecta > Blattodea > Ectobiidae > Ectobius > Ectobius pallidus. Next base: position 94,512,837 of record CAXKWD010000001.1, read on the forward strand.
TCTAGCGATTGAATTAATAACCACCGGCGAAGCCAAGGGTGCTAGTACTAAATACATTGATAATTTACGGTAAAAATAGTGGTCCAAGTCACTTGCGGAAAGCGGCATCTGCTTTCATGGGGAAGATGAGCTCTGAGTTTTGTAGATATTAGTTTGAGTGGTACAACTCTGGCAACAAGGATCGAGGAATTTGGTGTAGACGTGAAAAATAAGTCTAAGATCCTGCACATCAATTTATAATAATTATAAATAGGCCTATTCATGTTCTGTTATTGGTGATAATAAAACTGTTGCAAGTTTTATGTAAGATTTCTTTAGTGGAGTTCATGGAATTGTAACATCAAAGCAGCGTGCCATTTCGAGTGACAGATTCTACAATAAGGAAGTGATTTGTTTATTGATTTCAAGCCACTTCATCTTGATATGAACTAAATTTGACAGATCTATCTAGAATTGTGACAGAGGTTGCACCACCGTGTAACGTAGGAAAAATAAATGGCTTGATAAACCCAACAACAAGGAAGAATCGGTGTCAGACTGCCATTTTGTTGCTCAGAATATCATCATATAAGTGGAAATCAAGAAACACAAACGGAAAGCTTACATCATTTGATGAATTCGTAACATTTTAAAGAAAACCCATGGAATTTTCTGATGAGAAGTATATCTGAGGTTTGTGACAAAAGAAATACAACTGCTTAAATTATATATTTTTTTGTCATCCAGCATTGCTGATATTTTATTGTAATCACATGCTTTGAGGGAAGATACGACTTGGATCAGCTGGAAATTACAGTGCAAAATACACATAGGAAGTTGCTGAACGAAATACTGGATTCACTAATAGGTTTTCGATTGCATATCGATGAAGCGTTAATGAGTTTGCTATCTATTCCCTTGATTGCAGCTGTTGACGATCTTCCTGATGACATGCTAAGGGTAATAATAATTTATTAACACAGTAACCAAGTAGTCTACTGAGAGAAAAAGGCTGTGACATTAGACAACGGAATTTCTATTGAGAATAGTTCAATACCAACACTATTTTTCTTCTTTTGAAGGTAGGCCTACGTATGGAAAAATCTTTTTCTTTTACTTTAGAATAATAAATTTGAAATAGAAACTGTGAAGTTATCATACAAAAACTGTTTCACAAAAATGAGAATTTTTCAAAATCCCATGTGAAAGATGTTATAGCCAAAAAGGTACACGCTGTATCGACCAAAATCCCATTGAATATGTTTGGGTCATTTTATTGAGAGATTCGCCAAAGAAGAACTGTTCCTACTAGCAAGGTAATACCATTAATGAGACTTTATTATTCTTGAAAACTGTTTGATAACTTTCTAATGTGCACTGTAGTCCAGTGTAATGCAACTTGTAATGATACTGGTGGTGGCAGTTAACCTTTAAGGTAAGTCTTTAAATAAAGCAACTATATTAAAGCTGAATTTTGGTGACCTTAGAATCTGAACTCTAAATATTGAAGGCAATGGTAAGGTTCTTGTTATCAGACTGTTTTCTCCTGCAGCTGATTACATGTGGGGGTATCAAACTAAACTTAAGAGGAAATGTACAATCCTCCTGGAGCTACACATCAGCTACATACTAGTGACTAGGAAATATTATATGGCACGAACTCTACACTTTAAGCTTTGTACATGTATGTTTGAGTCCCTACCTGTATTTAATCCTGTTCGAGGATATGGAAGTCATTACTTAAGTAAGCATTTTCTACCATTGTCACCTACGGACTTGATTAATATTAACTATGTACCGAAGTCACATCCAGCTTTCTAGTTAATCATGAAGTTTATTTCAGCTGTAAACATAGCATAAGAAATCAACTTGATAATGACAACGCATCAAACTCGAACATATTGAATCCCGTTCACATTATTAGGCCTATAGGTTTACCATACGTCCCTAATTTTCCTATGATGTCCCAGTCGAAAATGTCACGATTTTAAATTCCTACAGAGCTTTAAAACTTCAGAGAAAATACTGGACTTGGATGCCAAAATATATTCAACAACAGAAAAATAAAGCAGAATATTCCCACATTTTTCTGAAAATTACTGTTCCATGTTAGAGGTACGGAAGTTTGTGGAACTGAAATTGTGTTTGCCTGTCAGTAATGGATCCATAGAGAGAAATTCTCATTCATGAATTTATTATTGTCACCACAAAGAAAAAGATTGATCAACAGAGTGTGTAGTTTTTACCACATCGGTACTTCAAACTTTCACATAACTTGCCTCAGAAACTAAAAAAAAAAACATAAGTAACAACTTCCATAAAATTAATGGCGCCAAGAAGTATAAATAGAAGTGGCAAACACAGTGCGGAGAAATAAACTAGCAGTCCGTACACAATGTTTAATTTATGGTAGCGTACTCATTTTGTAATAATAAATTTATTCATAAAATATTTCAAGTGTCCCCGGATTTTGTTAAAAAATATTTTAACCTTAAACTATTAGACCTATACTGGAAACGATCAGCGCATTAAATGCGCCACATAAACTTGGTACGTATATGCTAGTAACTAGTGGAAAGAGTGAAGAGCATGTCAGCAGGGCATAACAAATTTCATAGTTTAGAATCAACAGCTACTGGTTTGAGAGCATATCTTGTTTCTGATACACCCTTGCAGGTCTCATAGCAGCGAACGCTGAGTAGAGTCGCGTTGCTGTAGACTGCAATATAGCGATACAGCGCAGCGTAGAGGTAGAAAACTCATCTAGTAATAATGGATTCGCCAGCGGCAGAGAGGCAAGCTTTGCTATGTGTTGCCAAGGTCGGTTCTCTCTGTCTCTCTGTATATCTCTCTTCTTCTGTCTCTCGCTCTCGCCTCGCTATCTCTGTCCATACAGTATATAAAAGCGTTATTAAATTCCTAAAAATCCTACCATTCCGGGTTCCCCCACGCTCTCTGTCGCGCAAACAGTTCGCCATCCCTGTTTCTAAATCAATAATGCTTATACAGAACACGACAATTTTCAACCAGTCGACAAAACGTTAGCAGAGTCTGTCTCGTTCTCCAGTTTTCGTTGTACATGAACGAACCTCCGCTTCTGGCTTCCCTAATATTGAACCCTGTCTCTGAGACTGCTGACCTAATGGCGCAAGTGATACATCACCGGAATGTCATCTACTGTTAACCAGTCTTCATGAACCTGTTTTATTACTTTTAAAAAGTTGATGCAGTTATATTGTAAGTTATAATTATTTAGTCTAGACGAGCTCCATAACCTGTTCTCTGCACCGAATATGATGGAGGAAGAAATGTCCTGTATATGTTGCACGTATGGAAGAGGAAAGACATATCTAAAAAATATTGACTGGGAGATCCGAAGGGAAGAGACCACTTGGAAGATCTAGACGTAGGTGAGAGGACATTATCTATTAGAATAGATTTAAGGGAAGCAGAATTTCCGAGGGATGGAGTTAACACAGATTCTAATAATGGGCTCATGTAAGCGCGGAAATGAACCTCTGACTTCCATAGAAAAGACAATCTTCTTTAACTTGCTTAGGAAATATCTATTGCCATTGAGTAAGCAAGCAAGCAAGTAAGTAAGTAAGTAAGTAAGTAAGTAAGTAAGTAAGTAAGTAAGTAAGTAAGTAAGTAAGTAAGTAAGTAAGTAAGTAAGTAAGTAAGTAAGTAAGTAAGTATGTAAGTAAGTAAGTAAGTATGTAAGTAAGTAAGTAAGTATGTAAGTAAGTAAGTAAGTAAGTAAGTATGTAAGTAAGTATGTAAGTAAATAAATAAGTAAGCGTAGAAGCTTACTCATGGACCTTTCCCACAAAGCTGACAAATCCTATTGTTTTAAGGTATTGAAAACTTCATTAATTTGTATTAATATTATTCTATTTCATTTATGAAATACTAGCGGTTGTCCAGAAATTCGCTCGCGTGGATTTCGTAATTTCGCAGAAAAAAAAATCCTTCCTCCGTACTCCAATCCTTAGTTTTTGTAAATGATAAAGTGTAAGAATCTATCTCATTAAAGGTTGACTTTTGGGAAATGCTTAAATATGGGGTCCATTATTTGGGTTATATAGTATTTATGCTAAGTTTCAAGCAAATTCAATCAAATAAGTATTGTTTCCAATACACACATTTATACCCCCTTTCCACCCCTAAGGATTTGATAATCCAAAAATATAAAAATTAAGTGTTGAATGATTTGTGTTTTGGACTCCATTTATCAAGTTTTAATTCAATAGAACCGTTGAATAGTGTTTTTCCTAAACTTTTAATCCCCTCTTGACCCTCTCAGAAGTTGAGTTTTAAAAAACCCTTTTAGTGAGTCTCTAAATTATGAAATAAAACTACTGACTGAATTTCATATTTATAGCTTCGGCGATTTCGGCTCAGCGAATATGAATCTGTCAATCAGGTCAAATCATTATTGAATGTAACGATTTTTTATTCAACAGGAATCCAAAGACCACAGGTTTATTTTCTGCTATGATTTTCAACAGTAATATTCTTTCGCAGAGCCGATTTCATGTTCCAGCAGCGACTATGTGGAATTCAAAGAGTTTCCATCTATTAGTGACCTGTACTTGCAGCTTGCAAACAGTATCACAAATTACTCGAAATTATCCAAAGAAAATACTCTTGGAAACTGTCAGCGCCACGCAAGCCTGAAGTCGTAAAATACATCTTACAGGTTTGTATACATTGGATCAACGATAAACAGAGGCTATACCTAAACCACTATACCAATATATAATCCGAATCAAACATGAACCTACCGCGTTTCTGCCGTGCATAGCGTACGGTCAACACCGCTGATAAGGGGACCGATCGAAGTGATAACTTTTTCTCTCACCGCTACTTACTTCGCTCGCCGAAGATTCAAATAAGATAATGTCCAAATGAATTTCAGTATGTAACTCACCTTTTACACAGTAGAAATACAAAACGTTGTCCCTTATGATCTATATACAACTTACCGTTTTGTACAACATTTGGAAAACACCGGTTGAAGCTCTACTTCAGATATTTCGCGGACTTTTCTTGTTATTTCAGTATTTATCTCTTTGTGCGGGTTATTACTGTGCACTATATGCTTTAAGATTCCTTAAATATTCGTTAAATATTGCGATAAGTATAGAAATCACTGAAATCTGAAGAACGAGATGACCATGGTCCGCGACTAATTAATCTTTCATTATCAAACACTGGGCTCTGGGCAGTAGATACATATTGTAGAAAGATCATACTGCTTTTCTTCTTCAGCCAGTATACCGAAAACTGGAGTAAGTATTTCACACATATAACGTTGCTTTATTATTATTATTTTATTTCGTGTAATATTTCACAGAAATATACATTCTGGGATTAACAGCTTTCACGGGAGAGTTTTCCAAGTGAAGGCTGAAGGTACACATTATTCCTCAACTCCTAGAAACTGACGAATTATTATTATTATTATTACTATTACTATTATTATTATTATTATTATTATTATTATTATTATTATTATTATTATAGCATAACTTAACGAATTTTTGGGCCTACGATGACACTATTAGCACATCACATGCCTACTTTTTTATTCATGTAAAAGTACTTGATAAGTTCTATTTATTATTTATTTTCAACTTGACATTAAACTTTTTTGTTATAAACAACATGACTAATTTGTTCTGAAAATGTGCAGGTTAATTTCACTTTTATCCTGCATAATTATTTAACTTCATAAACGTAGTGAAAAAACCTTTATCGATAAAACTGAAATCAAAGTTGAAAGCAAAGTATAAGCCCAATGTTCAGGCATTTAAGTAAGATATAAAAATAAAATAGTGTGTTACTTCATAAGAAGAAGAATTAGGGCATCAAAATAAAATATTATATTTATTTTACTTTTCTATGAACATTCATCAAATTTTGAACGGGATATCCCTTAAGAGAGTCTAATTCTATAAAAATATCTGGTGAATGTTTACAATGCACTGAGTAGAAAGCCCACCAGGTTAGTTAGAAAGGTCAGACAGAGACTTTTGTATAAACTTGTCTATTTTATTAATTATTTATCGTGTTAAGTATAGCCTATTATTTCTGCCCCATCTGTATTAAATCGCCAAGAATGTGCTATTTCATACTTTCAACCTATTGAATGACCTCTTGGGTGTTGCCGCTATTACGGATAAGATGAGAAGTATTCTTCCGAGATTTCATTGTCATCTCAGAGATTATGCCACTATTGTAATTATTTCATATTCTTCCGTTCGAAATCTAAAACGCTATTCGGGTAAGTATTAAATATATCTGTTAAGGTATATAATTCAGAGTTCATGAATCTTCCCCAGTTCATATTCTTTCAGGCTGCAACGAATTTTTAAAAATAGTAAGAAATTACTTACATTTTAAATGCACAGCTTGAGTAATAATATTTTCTAGATAACCAATGAAAACAAGTTTCGGTATTAGACATTATTTTCAGCTATTTCACTGAAAAACTAAATGCTGATAGGCTAATTAGTGTTGGGTTACCTTCAAAATCAGAACCATGCTATTTCAGGTAAAAAATAAACTTAGGTCTTTTATAATATATATCTGACTTAATTGCGTACTAGCTGTCTTCTCTTTTCTTTAATAGTATTTGATGCTCAGTCAAATAATAATAATAATTTTCTGCGGGCAGCCAGAAGATAGTGGAACGATAAAAAAGTGTATAGAAAAATAATATAATTGTGAGACATCTACTGTTATTTAAAAAACATACAAGATTTGAGGCGGTGCACGAATGGGTTACTGCTTAGTGAAATAAGTTTTCCTTGCGGATACCAAATGAACACTATGGAAAATGTTTAGAGAAGATTCGGGACTATGTTGAAAAACAATACAAATGAGAGACTTGTATTGCTAAAATATATTATAAAGAAAATGTTTCTCTAATACATGTATATACTGAAAAACATGTCAGGGCTCTAATTCCTTAATGGATGGCGCATATTCACCTTACAATCGCTCCTTTAGAGTAGAGATAGTAAATATGTCTTGAAAGAGATAAAAGCTTAGAAAGAACTCCACATGGACTCAGGAAGCATTACGGCAATCATTATCTCACACTACAAATCAACCATTTTTGAAGTAAATCTCATTATCCCTGTAAGAGGTCACTAATGCAGGGAGAAGAGACAAGAAGAACTGGGTGCAAATAATTCAGACTACTATCTTAAAACCTATCATGGCTGTGTTGGAATTATCGGTATTGTTTTGTTTCAGATTGTTGAGGGGGATAAAAGAAGACAAAGGGGAGTTGTGACCCTTTCCTGGCTATGAAACGAATCCAAGCTGGACTTGAAGACGAATGTATGTGACATGAGCATTGGACATAATTCTCTGGAAACTGACCAGTCACTCAGAGTCAGTGACGTTGGACAGACCACATATGCTCAGTTAGTGGAGTCTTTTCTCTTTTTGGAGATCTACACCAGCATCCGTCATATCGCCCCCTCACCGCACTTAGCTGTCGGAACCATGGGAAATTTATCTCACTCAACAATCCACTTAGGTATTTTATATATACCAAACACAACCAGTGACTTTCTGAAACGGAGTGAGACATGTGCATTAACCAACAAAATGAACTGCTGTGCAGAAAAACAAAACTTACAAAATTGCTACAATTTATGATCATAAAAACTACTAAAAAAGTTACTGTGCAAACTCAGAGTATGTTATCGATCAATATGCAGTACTTTATGGCTCCCTCTCCTTGGCATAATACGTTATTTTGATAAGACAACTTTATGATTGGGCCTAAATTTATATTAAATTTAGTTTATGAACTCTTTAAATTATAATAAACCCACGTAAAGCTTTTGCATTTTGCCTTTTGTTACAAATGCCAAGGGAAACTTGACATTTAGCTAAAAGATAAAATACACTCTTGCACAGTCGAATACAGACACTAAAACCCTTAAAAATACATGAAAATAGAGCTATGCATTCAAAAAGTTTAAAAATCTCTTTATCGTTTAAGTTATATATTTTTTCTGTTAAGAAGATCCCATAATTTACGCAACAACTGAGCCTTAAGGATATGAATGATATATCATACCAGCCAAAATGCATTTGTGATGAGTGATGAAATTATTTGTTTCAACGAATTGTTGAACAATCTCTTCAATGTTCATAATATGATCTTCATATTTCAAGGACAAAAACGTATTAAAAATTATCTAAGTGTAGTGAAATGGCAGAAATAATCTTAGGCCTATCCAGTTGACTATGAACGAAATAAAATTGTGGAAATCGTTAGTACACTTACGAACTTGTGCATTTTGGTTGATAAGACACCTCATTGACATACTAATTCACTCAGTTTCCGCAAAAATTAAGGGGTCGCTACTTGGGGGAATAACTGAAATATTTTATACTCGCGTAACTTATTCCACTTTAAGAATGGGCTTATCAATTTCTTACTTCACATTCTGATATTAGAATAAATGGCCGTAATGCAGTTGTGTTCAGTTGTCTCAGCCTCATGCAACTTTTAAAGCTGGAATTCTTTACTTAAAAGTAAACAATTTTGTAATTCTTGATCTATTTATAATAATAGCTTACATTTGTTTCAAAGTCCATATTGTACATTCTGACTAAGAAAACATTTGAGGAATGGAAGGGAGTAAACATCTTGAAACATGGAAAGCGCCCTTCTGATATAAGATCAATTTACCGTCCTAGTTTGTCTCCCTTGAGTCTATCTCTAGTAAAGAAGAGAGATCTCCTTATTATGTTGCCATATCTTCCTATTCGTGGAAAGTCTTTTTATGATCAGGTATGCTCTGTGTAACAGGAGTAAGAACCTTCTATACTTTTGTGTCAGTACTAAACTCATTATTAAGTGCCAGTATGGTACTTTATGAGATTGTGTGGGGGACGAAAAATGTCCGTCCGTCCGTCCGTGTGTCTGTACGCGCTCTAACTCAAATACGCTTTATCGAATTTTAATAAAACTTGGTATACGCGTTTATAATGTCCATGGGAAGAACCCTATTGAAATTGGACCAAATCGGTTCACCGGTACCGGAGTAAAACCCAATTTAGTGTATATTTTAAAGGCGCCATAACGCACATACGCTTTATCGGATTTTCATGAAACTTGGAATACCTATTTATAATGTCCATGGGAAGATGTCTGTTGATATTGGACCAAATCGGTTGGCCGGTAATCGGATTAATACCCAATTTAGTGCCCTTTTATGGTATCATATAAGAAAAGGCGCGGTAACTCAAATACGCTTTATCGGATTTTCATGAAACTTCGTATACTTATTTATAACAATCATGGCAATAAGCCTATTGAATTTGGACCTAATCGGTTGTCCAGTACCGAAATAAAGAGTAATTATCAGTCAAATTTATTATAATATTTTGGTTCAATTCGAAGCATTTTGATTGGCTCGCGGCCAACCAATCAGCGGGCGAGTCCCGTAACTAAAGTAAATAACGGGGAATTCTTGAACAAGCCTTCAATTCCTGTCGAAACCTTCTTTAGTAAAGGAGGGTAAAAAGAAGGCACCTTCTTCAAATGCAAAATCAAATTCTCGGTTCTTTCTTATAGCGTCATCAATTAATGACAGCTTATAAAGCTTCCTTCAGTTGCCATGGACAGTTGACTTCTACATGAAAAACAAATGTTCCCATATGTACGATTATAGATGAAATGCTGTTGTATAATGACTAAAGCCCGGATTTTCATGCACTATCAAACTTAAAAACATGCATGCATTCATGCACTATCGTATCTCCAAATATGCACAATGAAGGGCGAAACATGCACTATCAAAAATCCGCACTGTACTGCAATATATTTCAATTTCTCTTAAAACAATATACAACTAGTTTTTCCAAATTCTCCTCACTTAAACTCGTGCGTTTATCAGTTTAGGACATTTTTTAATGCAGAAAAGGATCTTTCTACTTCACAAGAAGTAACAGGTGCATACTTAAGGGAAGAAATTTGACTGAGGGTGAGATCGAATTCCATGTCTTTTACATTTTTTCCACATAATACGTCTTTCACTGTTTTCAGAAGTTTAAGATCAGGATTTGAACTAAGTACCTTCTTAAGTTTTTCTCTACTTAACTGTCACACCCAATTATCCACAACACGATTCTAAAGATAATTATTCAACGTCTTCAACAATGGCTAGTGACTGACAAATTCAAGCAGTGAACATTATGTTATAGCAGTTTTCTTTCAATGGAAGGTGGTGGGGGTAAGCGAGTCGGCATTTTCTTTTGTAGCCTGGTGTATTATATCACTGTTTATTTAGGGTAAACACAGTGATCTCAATAGAGCTCAATGGGTAAACAGTAGTTTGCACTCTCAAATTGATGCAGGTGGCAGACTCTGTTGCCAAGTCAATCAAATAACAATGGTAATACAATAAAACATGTTTACGTTTCTTTGAAAAGTCGAGATTTTAGGGAGGTACATTCATAATATGCTCAGTTGTGCATGGTAACTTGATATTATGCACTAAAAGCAGATAATGAGGGTTTATATGCATTAAAAACGTCTGAATATGCTATATTAAACCAAAAAAATCCAAAACATGCATTATGCATGAATTTTGCCACAAAAAGGCCGAAATATGCAAACATGCACGGAAAAAATATGGTTATTTGGAATCCGTAAGTCATGTAATGAGTAACTACAAAGTTTGAGAAGTGTAACCAAAGTATATAAAAACATGCATTTTGCATGGAAATCCGGGCTCTAATAATGACTAATTATTTTTCTAAAATTGATTACAATTAGATTAAAGCATTGAATTTTACTTCAGCCTATGTCAGATTTATAATCCCTGACCTCTTAATAAATAAAAACATTAACTTCTGATAATTTGCATAAGTTGGTAACGCTGCTTTAGTGAGGGCCAAATTCGCATTTATGACTCGAATATCGCGAATATTATGTTACCAATGAATGAAATTATTCTATATTGTAACATAAGTATTCTTTGGTATTGGACACTCACAACTCGCAGTGTGGTTTGGTCTTGGGATAAGATGATTGTCTAGTAATCAAAAGATATCACGTTCGAGTCCACCCTGAAGCAAAATTTTTTTTTTATTACTATCAATTGTGTTAAATTGAGCCTATTCCATTCTTGTGTCCTATTTTGTCAATGTGCTTAAATAAGTATTACATTTTTCTTTAAAAAAAAAACTTGGAATTCATTGTCTTTCATTGACCTACATCATTCCTAAAGAATAACATAAGCCTATAAATGTTATTTCACGAACAGAAACTAACTTTAAAGTTATTGCGTTGCGTTAAAATTGCATAAGCCTATACTCAGAACAAAACTGCATACCGCTAGGTGGAACTATCCTCTTCTTATTGGCTTACTGTACTATTTCATTGTCAATGCATTTTGTAAAATGTTTACATATTTTAAGAATTAGTATATCAGTGTATACCAATATGAATTAAGGTTAAGAATCAAACTTTAGACCTTTGTTCTTCCTTAAGCCCTGCTTAATGAATCGATCTGGAGTTTAACTCGGAGATCTATTGAAAAAAAACAAAACAAAACAAAAAAAACAACTTATTTTCTGTATATCATAACTGCAATTATTACTGATTAAAAAAGCATACTGGCACTTTGTTATATCAGTTTACCTGATTTTATTGCAATATGTTTTATATAAAGTACCCTATCAAGCAGTATCAATTAATATTTTACTGTGACAACATATTTGCATAAAATGTTGCATGCTCAATCTACATGAGAGATGTAATTTGAAAATGTGCACATTCGTCAAGGCACTGGTACATAGCATGGCTGTTGGAATAAACCTCATGCCCATATCGTTTTATATATGCGTTATATAAAGTAATTCAGATAAGAGTACATAATTCATTATATGTTTGTACTACATAATTATGAAAAAGTTAACCTGAATAACAGGAATAAGAACTTTAAAAATAAAACAGTTCCTCTAGAGAAGAAGAATTCTGGATTGTCCCCATAACGCTCGCAGCATTGCCACGTTGTATAGCTATACCTATACGCTGCCGAAGATAATCTGTGGCGCGAGGATCGTGCGTAATGCTCTTCAAGATGTTCCCAATGTCTTTCACTAATTGTTTGGCTTCTGCACACCAAGGGCCAAAGGTTTCCACTGCGAACACTGTAAATAAATAGTTGTTGGTATTTATGCTGTTTTAGCTTAACTGCTGCTTCTGCAGCAGAACCGGCAAGTTTGGATGTCATTGATAAGTGGGAACCAGCCAATGTGTCGACGCAAGTGGCATCCCATAGCAGTGATTTACCATTCCTCCAAGGTATAATAGACAGCCCATCAGGGCGTTTGCCATCAGTGCGGCTGATTCCAGTTGGTTCTAGAATTGAAGGAATGCCTGCTGAGGATAAGGCACGTTTCAGGATGTCATTAAGGGTGAAATGTCTTGAAATTCTTCCCGCATTCTTCCTACAGCTTAAACCATGGTAACCATACTGATCTGTAGTGACACCGCAAACACATTTATGATGTTGGTAAATTTTAGAGCCTAGTCTCAAGGCTACCGCAATCCGAAAGTTCATGTTATCCATAAAGGTGCCAATGTTTGTAGATGGTATGGCGTTAAGCCATGAACTAGCTTCTTTTTCTTGGATAGCAAGAATGCGTGCTTGATCCGTAGCTGAAACGCAAGATGAAACCAGCGACCCGTGGATGCGTGCAGCGTTTATTAAATCCCAGTTGCGTTGGACTTCAAGATGATCTTGAGGGACATTTAGGTTATTTAAAGTAGCCCATTCTTGTAGTGCCTCTGGCAGATGGCTCAAACCGATTTCATCACCGTGTTTTATAATTTCAGACTTGACGAAATCGAGAACACCATGGGCCGAAGCAATAAAGGCTGGGAGGCATGTGTCACGGGCGGAACGAATGCCAAGACCACCAAACTTGAGTGGTAAACTTGCTAGAGTCCAATTACTGTCTTCCAATTGAATGTTTAAAATAGATTCCAAACTATTTCTGAACAATCTGTCAATCTCCATAAGAAGTGAAGGAAAATACCAAAGAGGAGTTGTTCTCACGAAGTAATGCAATATAGGTATTGAAAAACAATTTCTTGAAATATGCAGTGTGAGAGTGAAGAGATGTTAGGTTGTCAAATAACTTCCTCATTACATCCATTTTAGCGCGGGTAGCTGATTCTATGGACTCGACAAAAACTGGGGAGCCTAGTAAAGTAAGCCCTGGCTTTGAAGTTATTTTAATGCCAGGAGCTAATTGCTGAAATGCTGACACAACGGTATTGTCCTTCTCAGAGCAGAAGAATAATTCGCACTTGGTTGGGTTGATCTCCAAACCGATGGACTTGCAAGCCTCTATTAATTGTTTGAACTCAGCAAGGACAATGTCAGGATCATCTCCAAGTGTACCATCATCCAGGTAGAACGGATTAAGAAAGCTTCGTATCATATATTTTCTTGAAGTTATGATGATTAAATAACAGGAAGTCAAAACATTACAAAAAATGTGCCACCAGAACGTTTTGTGCATATTCTAGAATTGGTCGTTCAAGTCACCGGCAGAATTACTAAATACGAAAATATATAAATAAATAAATAAATAAATAGATAAATATATAAATAGACAAATAGATAGATAGGTTAAGAGAGAAATAGATTTAAAACGCCATAAAACAGAAGGTAAACACATAGAAAAAGAAGGCATACGCTAATAAAAAATAAGCTTAAGCAAGGGATATTTGCGTATAACTATAACCTATCCTGGACAAACCACTGATAATGCCGGTCTCCTTAGCCGCGGTAGCTAAGGTGTGCTGCCTTGGAGCCATGGTGAAGGAAGCTGTGGGTTCGAGTGCCGCCTCGGGCATGGATGTTTATGTGTAGTAAGGAAAAAAAGGAAAACAAAGATAAATAATTAAGGGAAATTCGCCTATGGCCGGCTAAATTTATAAAATAATAATAACAAAAAGCCTGTCTGACTGTAGAATCTCCAAGCCGAAGAGCATTTACTGTTTACAAACATTCAACATTGAATACAACACATTATATGCGTTCTCTATTAGCTTTCGTTAACTTATTCCTTCCAAGTAATGAGCCATAACATTATAACCGATTGTATCCTAATTTCTGTAGTTTGCAGTAAGAGTCATTAGTCATTACTTAATTAGTGTGTGAGACGGTCTGAAGTGTTCTAGTGTAGAGAGTAATTATTATTCAAAGCCTAAGGCTAAGAACTTTAACAAATTCTGTTTGTGTACTCTTTTGTAACTGTTTTATTTACGATATTTGTTGTTTTATAAAAATAAAAACATATAGGTCTATTGCATTTATTGAGCTTGGGGACCATAATTTAATTTTTAAAAAAAGGGAAAAATAATTAAAGCTTAGTTAGACTCTCGATTAGTAGTAAAATAGTGACAATAAAAAAGATCACAATGAATCGTCTCATTCGTTAGTCCTTATTCTACAGTAGTAACTGTCATCATTAAGAGAATAGTGAGTAATAATTTTTTTATTTAAAAATAATTTCTCTTGTTTTTTTTGTATTCTGACACCTTAAAATTATTGTGAGGAGATCCAAGAAAATATTTATGGGACCCCATACTAGTTAGCACTATCATTGATTATAAGCTCTATCTCTATTTCATTACGGTACATTTCTTAATACCGAATGTAATGATCTAACCATTTTAATACTTAGCCTACATACAGTACATTTATATAAATAACACTGAACGTTTTCCATTATACAGTGATTTCTATAGACTTATTACTAATTCAAAATAACTATTATTTATTTGGATAACGAAACAGCATGTAGAAATAAATCCGTGGAACTTATATGCATACATTTTTAAAAGCAAGGAAGTTGCAAACTAACATAATTCATCCCAGCCATAGCGATCAAAAGCAGGATAACAGTAATCCCAAAGCTCCAAATACGTAGCAGACGTATATGACTTTAACAGAAAAATGTTAGTGACCTGACAAAGTCACGCCTTCACATATTTTTATGTTATGGGTATCGTACAACAGAATTTACGAGTTCCAAACTTTTGCAGTTTATGTTATGCCATTTGGAAGAAAAGAGGTTTGTGACTTAAAAGCAGGAGTTGTATTTCTCCTATTCTTTTTTTCTTTGGATTAAAGATTCAATTGCTCGGAAATCAGTTTTATAAGTTGGGCAATATTGCAACATATCGTGAGTTGGGATTTAACCATAATGCCGGCAGTGTGGAGTATATCATCCCGGATATTCTGGCTTGTGCACAAAGGAGAACCCAGACGAAGGAGAGAAGGAGGTGCTTTCTATGGATATTAACTTGGCTCCTTGACGCGGAATAACGATAGCAGTAGTTTGTAGGTTTTCTAGATAATATAACTTTTAACTTTGAATCTGCACATATGCAGATGGTTCTAACGTCTTTACGAACGTTTCAATGATTTAACTTTGTACAGGATGTTGACGTAATCTTGATTTGGAACACTTGATTTTAGCATAATTTCTTCATAATTGATCAGTGTAAATAATTAAAATATTTTGATTTTAAGATAAAAAATGAGCATTAAAAAGTTCATGATTTTTTGTTTCTATTGTGAACAGAAATAGATATGTTGAAGGATTTACCTTATGTAGTCAAAAGTATCTGTATTACAAGATCACCGCGCCTTGCCAAATTATTTTGAAAATCTCAAGGAGCATTAATGAACTCAGTAAATATTTCAGGTAACTAAATATTCGTAACCTGTATATAGTAATATAAATGGAGAAAGCATTATAGTATATTGCGATACAAGGGCCGTAAGGCATGATTACGGATCGAGAAAATAGTTTGAAAACACGAGGCGCTCGCGCCGAGTGTTTTCAATTTTCCGAGATCCGTAATCCGCTTACGGCACGTGTATTCCATGCTATTTTTTGCACGATGATTATTTATATCAATTTAATTATATTAATTGTGATATTACCTGAAAATATTATGTATATACATTCTTGAAGATTGATGTTTATTTCAGAAAGTGATTCGCATTTGTTGTTGTTTATGGGAACCGAATATTTGTGCTGAGGGGGGCCTTGTCCATAAAGGCTTGTATAATGAGGTGTGTCGTTATATTCATAACAGCACTGAAACGCTTACCGCACATAGCAACAAGATTGCGTGTGGGAATGAATGTCAACTTACGATCCACGGCAACAAAGTTCGTAAGTACCACTAATTAGTTAAGGAGTGCAAAAAAAATGTTACCATACACGTAAAGTACAATCAGCTATTTCAATTTGTAATTGCCTGTCTCGCTTAAACAAAGCTATCCTAAAATCATCTTTAGTACGATATGTACTATGTTACGTTTTCGTTAGGAGCTCAATCCTATGGATATCACCAATAATTACGAGTTATGCAGTGTCATTAATATTGGCAAAGGGAGAACCCTCATAACCGAGATAAAACTTCACTCTTTCCAGGTAAGTTATAATTCCTGTTAACATAAACCGTGTCTAGCAGAATCAGCTTAGCTTGTCGTAAAATGAATTGAACATACCTAAGTGTTAATTACAGTAAGGAATAATAATTTTTTTAATCAAAACAAAACAGAAAATTACCAGAAAACCTTGTCTGAAATTCGTAGTATGAAGGCGTACATGCCATCTCTATACAGTCCGCAAACTTCTTCTTAGCACAAATTCAACTACAGTGTTTTTTACTTCCTTTGGCGTTATTTATGTTGAGAGAAACCGAAAAAAGTAACATAAATATATCCTTCAAATATTTTATATTTATTTTCCTCCACTACAAACGAAAAATATTTTAATACGCTGAACTTCAGTAACTTGAGTTTGCCTCTAATCAAGAAATTCCACTGCTTTACCTAACTGCCAAAGACCTAAGGTTATCATTGTAGCCCGCCGGTGTTGTCAACAGCATAATGTCTAATCCGTCGCTCTCTATGTTTACGGTTTCTAACATAACTTTCACCCCAAAAATGTATACACCTTGCCACAAACTGCGCAATATAATTTACTGTCAAGACCATCACAGCAAGAGTCGCGATGATCCACAATAAAATTATGTTAATCAAACTTACAAAAATAAACAGTAATTCAGAACCAGGTATTATGCAAATTCGATATTTAATACAATTAGCGTAGCACTGAACATTGACTGAAACACGTTTTGAACATTTTTAGATTCTTTACATTGTGAAGAGGAAGACAGTCCACGAACCATATTTTTACCTGAAAACTGACAAGATGTGTTGAATATGAAGGCTACCATTCAGGGAAGAGTGAAAAGTTTTATACGACAGCAGAGGGTGAAGATAAGAATATTGAAGACATGTGACGCCGGCTATAGTAAAGCATAAAATAGTGATTTTTATTAAAATTGAGTCATTTTTAAAAAGAATTCCGTGACAAGTTTCTCAGCGAGAGAGTTGTGTGCCCTGGGGAAATTTGCTGACTGGACTGTCAGTCGGGCTGGAATGCTGCCCATAAAATGAATATTGTCTCCAGAAAAAATTGATACCGTACTTCATGACTTCCTCCAACTGTGGAGACAAGAGTCAAATTGATGCCTTTCCTTTCTTGTGTACCGGTACTCACAGGGCTGGAAGGTAAAATAGCTACTCGATTTTACTTAAATCACAATATTAATTTAAGCTAATATGGGTAATATATTCATCTCGTAGCACAGCCATTCATGTCGAGACTTTGGGACGGTCAGATAATAGTAACACACAGGAGCATGTGACCGATGTGCCAGAATTTCCTTTCGCAGGAGTACCTTACATGACTGCCTACAAATCTACAGCAATGGGGGACTATCGCGTTTACCCCCACAAATAAAAAAAAAAGTGTGCGTGGAACGCCACGCGACAGAAGTGAAACTTGTTTTTTAAATTTTTTTAAATTTTTAAATTTTTGATTATTGGATTTCAATTTTTGATTATTGGATTTCAATTTTAATTATTGTACTTTTAATATTAGGTTATTGGATTTTTGGATTTTTAAATTTTGGATCTTTGAATATTTGAATTTTGGACTTTTTAAATTTTGGATATTTGAATTTTTTATTTTTTGGAGATTTAAATTTTGGATTTGATTATTTTTCAATTTTGGATTTTTGAACTTTAATTTTTTGTTTTTTTAAATTTTGGATATTTTGATTTTTTAATTCTGGATTTTTTATTTTAAAAATTTTTATTTTTAGATTTTTTACATTTTGAATCTTTGAATTTTTTAATTTTGGAATTTTGGATTTTTTAATTTTGGATATTTAAAATTTTGTATCTATGAATTTTTTTATTTTTTTTTATTTTTAAATTTTGGATTACGGTATCGACTTTTTAATTTTGGATGCTTAGATTTTTCAATTTTGGATTTTTTAATTTTCAATTTTTGATTCCCCTTTGAGTAGTTTATTTTGTCCGTTAAATCGTATAGCAGCTGATTACTCCCAGTCATTGAGTTGATTGTTTTCTGTGCAGTCCGTTCCGTCACATCTCAGTAATTTCGTGACGATTCCGATTCCGATTCCGATTTTTTAGCGTGACACATTTCTCGATTTACCCCCTACCGCGGCAAAAGAAGTTTCACTTCAAAAACTATCGATTTGGGTCGGGATC
The DNA here is from genome assembly GCA_964059195.1 of Ectobius pallidus. Lineage (NCBI taxonomy): Eukaryota > Metazoa > Arthropoda > Insecta > Blattodea > Ectobiidae > Ectobius > Ectobius pallidus. The sequence continues at coordinate 94,531,481 of CAXKWD010000001.1, forward strand.
GAACCCACGAAATCGAATAGCCAATTGCCTCATGGAATATAAACCTGCTCTAATAATGATGCAAAGAGTCTTTAATTTTGTTCTTATTGGCAGCAATTAGATTTTCTACCTAGTGTCTACCTAGGAAATTACATCAAAGGATGCATAATGGAGAACACTAGAATGATATAGCTAACTTCTTATGATCACTTTTACGATCTATAATAAGTTGAGGCAAAGCGCTTCAAAACGAAAGGTTTACGTTCGATCCCAGATGAGCACATTGGTACTTCTTCTGGTGTTACAATGACACATTAAGATTGACTCTGCCTCCAACAAGAATTAATACCAGGATCAATCCAGCTGTACTAGTTAGAATGCCATCATCCAGACGCTTTAACGCTATATATATAATTTATGATAGATAATATCGCCTTCAACAAGAATTAATACCATGATCAATCCAACTGTACCAGTTAGAATGCCATCCTCCAGATGCTATAACGGTCTTTATGATAGACAGTATAATATATTATAACTTATATTTAAAAAATATATACATAGAATAAAACAGTTAAAATTCCTTCATTGATAAAGTGTGTGTGCATAGTAAAATTATAATAATTAATCAGAGTAAACTCGTGCGAAGTATTATCATTTCGCCTCTTTTACTGGTGTGCATGTCTTGGGCGCTGATCATCTTGTGTGTCTTGTGTAACTTCTTTTAATTTGTGTACTTCTTTATACGGCACACTAATAAAATATGTAAAAATTATATATAATATATATATTATATTCTGTATATAGGCTATTTAGACTAAATTTAGCATAAGTTATAGGCTATAAGCGAAATGCACGGAACGGCCCATATCTACTCTTATACAACTCAACGGCCCTAAATAGCGTGCTTGCTCCCTCACTTCGTGAGACATCGGGTATGCTCGGCGATGTTCGTCTCTCGCAGTCTAATCTTTCACGAAGAGTACAAAATTAGGAAAACAGTTTCTTTATTATATAAGGCCTAAGTGAAATGAACACAATGAACAAATATTCTAATTTTATTTTTACTTACAATTTTCATAGCATTTTTAATAAACTGCCAGTGTAAATTTCTTAAAGATCCTGGAGTCAATTAATAATAGTTGGTGAAGCCGCGGGCACCAGCTATAATGTATTGATAGTTTAACCCTGGAAGTATCGCGGACATAAAAATTCAAACAAACCACTCCTTCCCTAGAAAAATAATACCATTTCTGAAAATTACAATGAATTTAACAAATAAAATTCGCATCATATTCATCTGTCAACAAAAAGTTGAGAAACAATACGTATTATGTGTTCACAGGTAGCTTTGGAACTGCATAATCGAAATCCGAGATCGTTTTCCCAGGCGACGCTTTCTAATCGTGGAATGTAGGCCTATTCTAAAGCCGGGATTTTAGCTGTTTCATTAATCATTAATGGTTTAGTTTATGAATGATTCGCGTGCAAGTGTTAATAAATTATTATTACACACCAATAATTATTATACTCTTCATTTTTAATTTTTCAATTAATTATCGTGGGCGAAGCGGCGGGCACCTGCTAGTAGTTAACATTGCTTCCATAAAGCACTATATTTTGTCTTAACCTTAACAATCTATAAGTTATCAAATTCATTCATATACACTCGTGTACACTATGCTTAAAAATGTTAAGATATCACATAATGCACTGGCAATAATATTATCGGTGTAAGTGTATCTTTCACTGACACGGAGGTTGCTTTGGAGCAGCCGTATAGGTTAGGAATGATTTACAACAAAACAAAATTCAATTTGAAAACAATCCGTCAAGAATTAGATCAGCCCTCTTACTTGCACATAAGTAAGGAGTGTTTAAAGTGAAAAATACTCACATTAAAATTATAATGTAATATAAGGTAAAAATTACTTAGCATTCAATTAATAGGCCTAAGTATAGATTGTAAATGAAGTCAAGACTTATTTTTTTATTTACCGGGTTTGTGGCAGCTCGGGGTTTGGAGCTTCAAACATCACAAAATACGATATAGATAGTTTTCTTCTTAGGGACAAGGGAAGTCTTATTTTAGGCGATTAGTATCAGTAGAGAATGAAATTACACAATGGTCTACAATAATACGATGATCGTAAAAGTCATAATCCTCGATTTTTAATCAATTCGTTCATATTTGTTTTCCTAAATTTTCTCCTGTATACTTATAGCAGTCGCCTTCAAATAATACTTTACAAAGTTCTAGTTTTAATAAACTCAGCCGATAGTTCTCGCCCTGAATATGTGAACGAGAGAGACTACAATGTTTGAAACATGAAAATAATTTGTAAAAAGGACAGAGAACTATTCATGCTGTTACAAATCCGAACAGTGTGAATAAAAGTATATTGCGATACAAGTGCCCTAAGGCACGTTTACGGGTCGAGGAAACAGATTGAAAACCCGAGGCGCAGCCGAGGGTTTTTAAGTTTTCGAGACCCGTAAATGCCTTTACGGCCCATGTGTTGCATGCTATTTTTTGCACGATGATTATTTATATCAATTTAATTATATTAATTGTGATATTACCTGAAAATATTATGTAAATACATTCTTGAAAATAGATGTTTATTTCAGAAAGTGATTCGCATGTGTTTGTTGTTATGGGAACCGAATATTTGTCCTGGGGGCCGTGTCCATAAAGGCTTGTATTATGAAGTGTATCGTAATGAATTATGTCGTGGCGCTTGGACCGTAAGTAATTTAACCTCATCGCAACGCCCTTAGCAATACGATTGTGTGGGAATGTCAACTTACGATCCATGTAAACAACTTTCGTCAGTAACACTTACTAGCTAAGGAGTGCAAAAAAGAATTTAAATGAATTTTTAGGACTAGACTACGTTCTTTGGCCTTATATTTATAAGAGTCTGATAAAAATCTCATTAAAAAAAACCTTTAAGATGGGGTGTTTACTCAAGGCTTGTAAACTACAGAGGTAGCGTATTCCGGCGAGTTTATAGGACAGGGGGTTGCGGCGAGCAGGCGAGTGTGTGACGTCACAAGATTCCAGATCCCGCAATTTTAAGTTTTTACTCAGTCTAGAAAATCTTACACCGCGTGATTAAACTCGTGACCTTTAATTAACCCGTGGTCGGATTCCTGTGAAATTTATACAGAAATAATCTACACACATCAGCCCTACTGATGGTTAAAACAGAGCCTTAAAAAAGCGGACACAAATGTTTTTATTTCATTTTATAAACATCACCCATTACACAAAATTCATGGAGGGAGAAGCAAATTTCACTATGCGACAATTTTTTGTATTTTTGTGTCCCGAAAAAACTTCAAGCGAGAAAGTTTTAGTGAAATAATTGAATTTTAATACAAATGAAGTTCCAGCCCCATATCTCGAATGGTTTACGAGTAATTGAGTGGTAATTATTCCGGGCGCTTCAAGGTGTCAGAATGATTTGGCGCTTCAAGCACGACAGTAGAGAGCATGGTGCCGCTGACAAAGCTTCTACCTACTGATCTCGGCCGCTTGACCACAGTATTTTAGGATAGATATTACCAGTACATACTGTTTTTAATAATACAAATGGAAGGTGCTTTAGAAAGTATAATTAACTGAACCATTATGCCGGGCCAGATATGTGCTGTGGCAGTGTGTAACAGTAATTTTGTAGATTGTAGAAAACAGCTAAGATGTGAACTGTTCTGTTATTCAAGTTACTTAAAATGTTCTTCTGATTCTACAGCATTTGTCTTTAAAATCTTGTAAAAATCTCCCAAAGGATCTAGATTTGAATAGAAATTATATAATACAGGTAGGCCTATATAACAGCTAAAGGGTGATTTGTTCTAATATTTTGTTGCCTAGAAAATATTCCTCATTCTAGAGGTTATGTTAGTATAATTTGATGAAAATTTGTTAAAGAATGTATCCTATATTTGTATAGAAATTGTACCTTATAATAAGGGTAGAAAACAACTACGGGAATTTTTATGTATCAATATTAACATGTACAGTACTAATGTTATTATTACATTGTGTAGACTATTGTAGAGTATTAATTTGTGTTAATATTGTAATCAAAGCAATACATTTATATTAATAATAATTTTCTCCGGGTTATATGGGGTAAGTTATGTAGGTAATGATTGGTGAAACACGGCCAAAAGTGTACATCTGTATACAAATTATGTGACGACAGAGATAATATAGACCTAATAAACTAAGGGATGGTTTGTGAATTGCAGGGCGGGGAAACTTTCATGAGCAGCACAACGAAAAGAGGCGCAGGATCTTTAAAATCGACGTCTCAACATAACAAAAAGGACACAAATTGCTTCGCAATGCATTCTACATAAATCACACAATATTTCAAAGGATTTTTCCATGAATTTTTCATTAAAAAGTATCATCGTCTTGCCCTAACTATAACCCAATAGCATGCTCTTAAAGCCTCGGCAATTCAATTTTAACTGTAATACGTTTTCATGTTGATAAATTATATTAAAATATGAAAAGGGCGTAACAAGATATTAAACTAATAAGGCATTTGATAAGGTAATTAGAAATAAAAGTTACTAGCACAAAGGATCAAAAAATAAAATAAATAATTCAACAAATATCTAAATAACAGTAGTGCAGATTTACAAGATTAGGAAAAAGTTTAATTCATTCTTTTTCCCCAGCGGGTCAATCTTTCAGTATGGGTACAAGTAGCCAGTTAATATCCTTTATTATTGAGTCCACGATTAAAATATTTAAGGACTTTTTCGTAATTGCTAGTAGGCCTATTTTATAGAATAAAAAATACCTCTGTACCGTTCCGATAGCTTTATCGCCTTGAGTAATTACGAACCAAATCGGTTCACCGGTACTGGCGTCAAACCTAATTTAGTATTTTTATTTAAAAGCGCCATAACTCAAATACGCTTTATCTGATTTTCATGAAACTTGGTATACACATTTATAATGTCCATGGGAAGACGTCTGTTGATATTGGACCCAATCGGTTGGCCGGTACCGGAATAATGCCCAATTTAGTGCATTTTTATGGTATTATATTACAAAAGGCCCCATAACTCTAATATGCTTTATCGGATTTTCATGAAACTTGGTATAAAAATTTATAACGTCCATGGAAAGAAGCCTATGGATTTTGGACCTAATCGGTTGACCGGTACCAGAGTAACGACTAATAAAAGTCACATGTTTTTTTTTTAATTTTTGTCTACCGGTATAATTTGACAGTTAACACTATTCCTTCACTTATGCTTATCAAACGACACCGTCAAACTGACTGAGTTGGCCAAATAGTAACGCCTTGGACTCGTATTCTGGAGGTCCCCGGATCGAATCCCGGAGCTGGCCTATTAGACATGGATTTTTTAATTTTATTTTTTATTTTTATGTGAGTGCGCGATTGTCAAGGTATCACAAATCTGTAGTTCTGCTGATGCTGGTCGATTTTAATCTGATTAGAAAAACTTATTTTCTGCATATCATAATTGCAATTATAATTGATTCAACAAAAATAGTGGCACTTTGTTATATCAGTTTACCTGATTTTATTATTCTGTGTTATTATGAGATGATTTATTAATTCCAAGTCGGAAGTAAAAAACAAACCGATAAATAGTACTCCGTGCGCCAAACAAATCATCGCATATTTTGTATTGTGCAATAATATATTCTTATTTACAAAATCTCCAAATATTTTGTAATCATACGATACGGGGAGAAAATAACGAACATAATATGATAAAGTCTTTCATTTCTCCTAATGTTAGAATTAATATCAGTACCGGTATTTGAAAATTCCAGCTTATACCTTTAGGACATTATGTGGTACAGTAGGTTCATCAGAATAACATGTAGGCCTATTATAATATGCCTTACTTTAATTATAACTCGTAATTATAAGTTATAATGTCTAATTATGTTTTTGTTGTCTATACTTTAAGATCCAAGTTTTAGTTGTTATTTACTTATTTATATATTTATTTATTTATTTACTTTAGATTTCATGATCTTATTAAGTGCCAGAATGGTTCTTTCTGAGATTGTGTGGTGGACGGGAAAATGTGCCTGCCTGTCTGTCTGTCTGTCCGTGTGTCTGTACGCGCGATAACTCAAATACGTTTTATCGGATTTTCGTGTAACGTGGTATACGCATTTATAACGCCAATGGGAAGAAGCTTATTGACTTTGGACCAAATCGGTTGACCAGTACCGGAGTAACAACTAATTAACGGTCACATGCTTTTTAAATGTCAAATCATCACTACTACAACAAAGCCACGTTGCTAGCCATAGCCACAGCCTCTATGCTCTATTAAAACGTCATATAGGCTACACATCACCATAGTAGGCCGAATGCATGAGTCATTATACTGGATGAAAATTGTAATTTTATACAGAAATAGAGAAAATTCCTAATAAGTGTTGTATTCCTAATAAGTGTTGTGTTCCTGGCTGAACTATAGGAATATGCCTAATATTGCCAACGGAGAGTCTATACGAGTGTTTAAATTTCCCAAAAATGAATCCAGACGGCTTAAATGAATATCTGTAATTCACAGATTCAAATGTTATACCTTCAGATAACGCATGGTAAATAAACATACGTTGATCAATAATATTAAGAAGTGTCTGTCTGTTTGTTTGAATGTTTATCTGTCTGTGCGCGATTCCCAGCAAAATATACTGCACGCAGAAATCTGAAATTTTAAACATGGATAGACTAAAGGGTGGCCGAATGCACCTCGAAGCCGATTTTAAATTTTCGCTTTCGTTTGCGAGTTATGAGTGAAAAATTGGCTGAATAAGTGAATTTTTTAGGCTATCAAAGCGTCAGTTTTTGGTAATACGTTTCAATAAATTGTCATAGCATTTACATGTGGCTTTGCTTTTTTTTAGTCATAACTTGAAAATAAGACCTGTTGTATAGTGTTTTTAAAAGAAAATCCACCTTTTACCTCCAATTTGATTATTTTTATAAAATCAGCTTAACAGCTTTGTCATTCCTAAAATTTGTAGTTTTCAAATATACAAATCACTACTAAAAGTTATATTTGTCGATGATATAAAATCTTAAGATCATAAAATGTAGAATGGACTATATATTTCGGCTTAATCCGCCATCTTCAGGATTTTTCTTTCTGTTGAATTGGAACAATGTTTAGAATAAGACCATCTGGGATAAGGAAAAAACCTGAAGATGGCGGATTAAGCCGAAATGTATCTTCCATTCTACATTAAAAGATTTAAAGATTTTATAATATTGACAACTACAGTTTTTAGTAATGTTTTATATATCTGACAACTACAAATTTTAGGTATTTAGGAAAGTGTATGACCCCATATGTGATAACAGTGTTTGGCAAAAACGTTATAATCAGGAGCTGTATACATTATACAAAGATGTGGAAATCAGAAGACTCATTAACTCATGACTCCGATTGGCAGGTCATGTAAGGAGAAAGGAAGATTCTTAAATTTGCAAAAGGATATGGTCAACTCAACCCGAAGGAAGAAGAGAAAGAGGAAGACCAAGACTCCGCTGGAAGGATGAGGTTGATGAGGATGCTAGAGAATTGGGACTGAAACACTGGTGGAGAGAGGCACAGGATCGTGGTAACTGGAGGAGGAGCCTTGAGGAGGCCCAGAAATGAGTTGCTGAGCCAATGATGATGATGATGACAAATTTTAGGAATGACGAAACTGTGAAGCTGAATTTATATTAAAAAAAATCGAGGGAAAAGGTGGATTTGCTTTTTAAAACAATATACAACAGGTTTATATCCCTCATAGGAAAAAATAGACATGAAATTCATCAATACGATTGAAAATAAGAGCATCGCAATTTTTTCAACACATGGATTCAACCTGATCGATTCGTTTGTTTCTAATGTCAGGGCAGGCAGACGTCTGAATTTTTCAACATAGACGGAGAGGGATAATGAACGTAGGCCTAAATGAGCAAACATTGATCGATTTGGACGGAATTTTCTGGACCAGGAACAATATTCTGAGATCGTTTTTCCCAAGCGGCGTTTTCTAATCGTGGAATGCACTCCAAAGTCGGATTTTTAGCTGTTTCGTTATGAATATATAATCGTTTAGTTTATCACTGATTCGCGTGTAATTGTTAATAAATATAATGTTTTAATTATTTTGCTCTTAATTTTTAATCTTCGAATTAATTATCGTGAGCGAGGCCGCGAGTAGGCCTACCCGCTAACGATAAATATTTGTCATTATTTTGTTAAACCCATACGGTGGTAGTAATCTAATTTATAGTTTCTGAAGGGTATTTATTTACACTGCTGCTAATGAATTCCTTGGTAACGTATTATTACAATACTTACATAGGGTACTCTATTAATAATAAACATTTATGCCTATAGGACTATATAACAATATTAAGAATACAAAGTCTGTGCCATGTATAACAGAAACATGTGAAATATGGCCTATTAACTCCATCTGGCACTTTGTTATATCAGTTTACTTGATTTTATTATTTTGTAAGGTTTCTTTGTTGTGGTGCAATATAATATTATATTATAGGTTAATAAATTACAAATATAAAATAAACATATAACAAAAAAACGTGATGCGAATGGCATTAAACCGTTGCGATGGATTAGAGATTTGTTCATTATAATTATATAAGGATGCTACTATATAATGCAGCGTCATTACTCAGTGCATATATTTCATGATTATATATAAATTTATGTATTGATTAACGACACAACATTAGCAGCATACGTTATAAATGTGTTGAAGTAATTGCTACTCCATCGCCCAGAATATAGTATTATATTGTACAAAAAATAAGCAACGTTACACTATAAAAGTCTTTAAAATGTTGAAATAATTTCAACATTTTAAAGACTTTTATATTGACAAGGCGGAGTTACCACGTTTTAGTAATTTAAAATAAGTCCATATGGCTCTGTTTTATGAACATCGATAGGCTTATAAAAGCCAAATAACCTTGAATGTAAACAAACAGACAAATATAACTGAACAAGACGTAATACAGTTATGGTATCCAGTTGTTCTCAGTAACATACTGATAAACAGTGAAACCTGTCTGTAACGGAATTGCAAGGGACTATATTTGTTTTCCACTATAGGCAGGATTCCGGTGAGTAAAGGTTACATAAAGAAATACTAATAACTAGGCCTACTTACGTTTTGATATGCGGTGGGGCTGATTTTTACTTATAATGGTAGATTAATATCATCCATTTTTCCATTGCCACTTAACCATTGTTCCCGTAGTTCCTATCTGTCCTTTAGAATTTCGTAAATTTTAGTCTTGCCAACATTAAATTTAGTAACAATCTGTTTTACCGTCAACTTATCGCTTTCATTCGCATCAGTGACTTTTATTTTCGTATTTAAATGTAAAACTACACGTTTTCTGCCTGCCATTTTGAAGACACGATTACTACCTTTTCAATGAACTTAATGACAGCACAGTAACAGAAACACGGTTTCTACGCGTAGATCACTGTATTGTTTTCCAGGTATTGTGGCCTATCGTACATTCTTGACGGCAGGATTTCCAAGTTTTCCCTCCCATGCTCTAAAGAGTACCGTTCGCCCATTTAGGATCAGAGAGACGTAACTACATTTTTGCCGTTTTTGAGTTGATACTACCATCAGATACACGGAATTGAGATCTATCTTGGGATCAAAGAAGCGTAACTCTATCTAAACTGGTTTCCGTTCTAGCTGCTAGCGTATCAACATTTTTAGAAAAAATAATAAGAATCAAACAGACGGAAAAGCTGTTCCGTCTTGAGACTGCAGCAGGTAGTGTTAATTTCTGAAACGGAACAGCTGTTACGTTTCTCTGATCCTAAGAGAACTGTTGGTTTCGTCATGTGTTGTAAACGGATTGCCGCCATCACTCGGTGACAACAATCAGAAGGAACTTCCTATCAACAAAATTTAACAATTTTCAGTCTTGAAGGAGTTTGGAAGTAGACATGATCGTAGTGGAGTCCAGTCCAGAGGAAGAAGGATGGTGAAAATGTGTAAGAAGGAATGGAATTTAGAGAAATTGTAAGTGTTAGAATGTGTTTATTAGTGTGTGTTTGTGTTTATTAGTGTGTGTTTGTGTTTATTAGTGTGTGTTTGTGATTATTAGCGTGTGTTTGTGATTATTAATTATAATTATTACTGTTATTGTTATATTATTATTAATTGTATCTGAATCTGAAGAATTACTACGTTAAAAAGTTGAAGAGATGCTCAGGCCGTTCGTTGATTTAGATTCAGATTGTGATCCTTCATATATCAACCCAACGAGTCTACTGATTGTGGCGAGTGATATTCCAGTCCACAGTCGGTCGGCAACTGCCGAGGGAGCAACAAGCTATGTAAGTGCTCCTACAAATCTGGGAGACGCTTGCTTGCGCGGTGTTTCTTAGCGTACTTATCGTGACTCTAGTGCTTATTTTTCTGTCACAACATACAGGATAACAATGGCAACCAAAATAGTGCCTATCAATACTTTGCAAATAGTATTTAACCAGCAAGACCAACGTCCGACTGCTTTGGAAATTCACATGTGGCTGGAGAACAAACTACAGGTACGTGATCAAGATATTCAAACGTTACAACTTGTGGCAAAACAACATGCAGTTTATGTTAAATTCAAAACACAAGAAATATATGAACAATATCTGCGTAAACACAGTGGTGATTTGGACTTTGTACTAATGAATGGTAGCATAATTAAGGTAAAAGTAGGACCAGCTGAACTAGATTATGCTACTGTACGGGTCTTAAATATTCCCCCTGAAATTCCTAACGACAGAATAAGAAATGTATTGCAAAACTATGGAAAAGTTCAACTGGTAGAAAATGATACATGGGCAAACCGTTACAATTTCAAGGTTGATTCTGGAATTCGTGTCGTGAAAATGACAATTGACAAGCACATTCCTTCCACTCTCCTTACATCACAGTATGAGCCATATATTACGTACATTGGGCAGGAACAAACCTGTTATAACTGTGGTAGTTCCGAACATGTTAAACAACATTGTCCACGTCGCCCTATGGAGAGGCTAGTTGCTCCAAGACAAAAACTACTGACGAGTGACTTATTTCATTCACCTAGTACGCTGCCAGTAAATACAGAGTCCATTCCAGGTGCTAGCCATACAGTACCAGTACATGAAGACCAACAACAACTCTCCACTAGCGAGGAACAGATAAAGGCCGTTCCAATTCAGAATTTAAATTCGAATCATTAAGCCTAAGTTAATAAAGTAAATCCCATGGACATTGGACATGTCGTGGGAAACGAACCATTAGCGTCAGTCGAACATGCCGATGTTGAATCACACGTTCCCTTGCAGAAAGGAACTAAATATAAACGAAAGAAAAAGAATAAACAACATGCTGGCCCTACTCCTAAGATGGTTGCCCACGAAGCAAACATAGTGCAAGCAGGACCTTCTGACACAACACAAACAAATGTACACTCTGACTCAGAAACTGATTCGGTGGAAGAAAATGGAACAGAATTTGATACATACGGTACGGGGGAATCTATACAAACGTATAATCGAACAAAAAACACCATGAGGAATATACAGGACGTTGAGATGGATACGCCTCCTATGTCACATCACTGTCTTACAAATGAAGTAGACACTGAAAGTGCGCAACAACAACAACTACATCATGAAACACTCACCACTAAAGAATCCGATTCTAACTGGAATGACATTATGGATATGGAATGTAAGCTGCAACCTGAGTTGACACCCGAAGACCAGAGCTCGGTGAAGGAAAAAATAGAAAAGAAGGATGTACGGCTACACCCGTACCGTACTACAGACAGCAAGTTAGGGTTCCCTGCGCTAAAGTAAACAAATCACTACGGACACCATCCACATTTTCACTGCGTGTACAGGATCGTGCTACTTACTCTTACGGTAGCAACTGTCAATTTTAATAACAACTCCTCACCTACTAAACTTAAAGCATTTCAAGCTTTCCTGAATGCCTATAGCGTTGACATAGCTTATCTACAGGAGGTTTCCGTGAACAATTTCTCTTCCATATACAACTATAATGAATACGTGAATGTCGGTACAGAAAATCTAGGTACTGCCATCCTAACAAAACAAATCATATCCTTGGAGAATGTGGAAATGTTACCCAATGGAAGAGGCATATCTGGTGAGTTTCACGACACTACTTTTATTAATATCTATGCACCGTCTGGTACCAACAAACGCAAAGAGCGCAATGAGTTCTTTCAGAATGAAGTTGCTTATTTATTTCGATCCTTGCCCAGGCAGTATGTTTTTGGAGGGGATTTCAACTGCCTTCTCCGTAAAGAGGATACTACAGGAACCTTTCAGCCAAGTAATACTCTGCAGGAACCTGTCACGCATCTGAAAATGACGGACGTTTGGTCAGCTCGCCACCGAAACGTACAATATACTTACTTCAGTAGTACAACTGCTTCCAGATTAGATCGATTCTCATTCCCAAAGATTCACAAAGTAATGTTAGTGGAATAGAGGTACATCCTGTAGTATTTTCAGACCTTGCCGCCGTTCTTCTTTACACTAAATTAAATAATCTACATTATACGCCAATAGGCAAGAGTTTTTGGAAAATGAATGTCAGTTTATTAGATGAAGAATCCCTACACCGTGAACTTCAGCTTTTATGGGCAGTATGGAAACGTAAAAAAGCTTATTCTAAGGATGTTGCTGATTGGTGGGATCGCATGGTGAAACCAAACATTACACGTCTGTTTAAGAAATACTCTTATCTAAAATATCAAGAGACAGAAAATAAATTAAATTTTTATTTTAGATGTTTACGAGAACTACAAACTGATTATTTACCCTCTCCACGACGTTTCCCAAAGATTCACAAAGTAATGTTAGTGGAATAGAGGTACATCCTGTAGTATTTTCAGACCTTGCCGCCGTTCTTCTTTACACTAAATTAAATAATCTACATTATACGCCAATAGGCAAGAGTTTTTGGAAAATGAATGTCAGTTTATTAGATGAAGAATCCCTACACCGTGAACTTCAGCTTTTATGGGCAGTATGGAAACGTAAAAAAGCTTATTATAAGGATGTTGCTGATTGGTGGGATCGCATGGTGAAACCAAACATTACACGTCTGTTTAAGAAATACTCTTATCTAAAATATCAAGAGACAGAAAATAAATTAAATTTTTATTTTAGATGTTTATGAGAACTACAAACTGATTATTTACCCTCTCCACGACGTCGACAACAATTAAGTCTATTCAAAGCTAAGATATTACAGATATACAACTTCAGAATGGGAAGCCTAGCAATTACAAGTAGACATAAGTATGCTGTATCCAATGAAAGAATATCCTTGTACCACCTCATCAAAAGTCAGAAACACAGAAATAAGTCTAGCATTACAAAACTACTCGACACAAATGGACAGTGGCACACATCTCAACCAGCTATCAGTAAAATGATTTACGATTACTATAACACATTGTTTCACCAAAATGGTGATGATATACATATACAACCTATCGTACATAAAAAACTATACTCACATTACTGCAGACGACAATATATTACTTGAACAACCTGTTACTAAAATGGAAGTCTACATCTCTATCGTTCAAGGAAAAAGCTCCAAAACACCTGGATGTGATGGAATTCCACAAGAATTTTATGTTCGATTTTGGAAATTAATTGGAGATGACCTGACGGAGGTGCTTAATGCTATCCTACACCGAAAAGAACTATGTGCTTCCCAGAAACGAGGTGTCATAATTTTATTAAAAAAGTCCCAAGGCCATGGTGGGGTTGAGAATTTTAGACCAATCATTCTTCTCAATTACGATTACAAAATATTAGCTAGAATCTTAACCAATCGTCTTAAGCCACTAATGGATAATCTACTTCACCCAGCCCAGTGCTGTGGAGTCGCCGGACGCACCATTTTTGATGCAACGTGTACTTTACGTGATTGTCTTGCTTATTTAAACATCTATAAAGTGAAGGGTCTACTAGTATCCCTGGATTTCCAACGCGCATTTGACAATATCCGTCATGATTATTTATTTGAATGCCTCAAACAATATGGTTTTAGTAATACTTTTGTCTCTTATCTTAAATGCTTATACTTTGATATCTCAGCTGTTATCCAAGTCAATGGTTTCCTTACTCAACCTTTTCCATTATAAAATCCATTCGACAAGGGTGTCCTGCCTCAACGTTGTTATTTACCTTAGCCCTCAATCCCTTAATATACAACTTAGACAGTCAGCTTAAGGGTATTTCCTTTCAAGAGCACAATCTTTCAGTCATAGCTTATGCGGATGATTAAGTCAGGCCACTGATAGCAGAAAACTCTCTGAAGAGCTCCACAGCTTTAAAAAATTATCTGGTCTAACAGTTAATGTCAACAAATGTAAAGCTATACCAGTCGGGTGGCAAACTCCATTACGAGACCTTGATATAACCATGACGGATACACACAAAATACTAGGTGTTCAGTATAATACCTCAATCGCAGAAATGCAAAAACTGAATTGGGCTCAGATAGTTCACAAAATCAAAATCCTAGCTAAAGACTTATGTCTTCGCAATCTTTGTTTATACAAAAGAAGCTGGGTTGTGCATACATATATATTATCACAATGCTGGTATGTTGCACAAATTCTATCCATTCCGAAAGATTGTGTAAGACAAATCACTTGTGCCATTTCTTGGTAGTTATGGCGAGGATTTATATTCAGGGTGCCGCTATCTACTATGTACCGTCCACCGAACGAAGGTGGTATTGGACTTGTGAACGTTGAAGAAAAATGCAAGGCCTTGTTTATAAGTAGAAGTGGATGCAGTAAAAACTTGGAACGGACATCCTTCTCAGGTCTGTGGTACAACTACTGGTTTAATGCTTTGGACCTAAGTTATCCATTTTACAAAAAAAACAAATACCTAATGACTTGCAATACCTGAGTGATTTCCTGCAGGACTGGAATTTCTTTCAGTTAGACGAGCACTTGCCTACAAAGACATTAACTTCTACTATTTATGCACAATTACAGACACAGTGGACACATAGTGAAATGAGAGTGCATCGCATAGCGCCAACAGATATTAAACTTGAACGTTTGTGGCAAAATCTTAGCTCAACTCATCTACCGGCGGAAACACGTTCGACATGGTTTGCAGTGATTCATGATATTATTGCAACACGAGATAGATTATTTAAAATTAATATGACGCTTTCTAATCAGTGTACTTTTTGCAACCAAATTGTCAACTTACTTCATCCTCTTAAAGAGTGCCCAACCGTCTTACCTGTATGGCGTACTCTATTGGCATACACCCGTAACATATTAACAGCGCAAAAATTGTCCTTCACTCCTAGAATGTTTCTGTTTCCTGATTTTTTATGCACCCCGACAAATACGCACCAGAACATTATGCAACTCATAGGACATACTGTAACGTACATTATTCACAATTCTGGCTCCACTGATAAAGAAATGTACCTGGACTATCTTCGACGCACACGTTGGAAACATTTAATCTAATGAACAAAGTGTTTGAAAGATTAAGAATCTCACTATTACGAGTGTTTGAAGATTAAGACTCTTGTTATTTATTGTTGGAAGATTGTGTGTTATGAAGAAAAATGTTTTTTGTGTAAATGGAAAAAAATGTAAAAAGCAAATAATAATAATAAAAAAATATATAGAAAAATAATAAAAAAAAGTCCAGCTAAATATTTTCTTTTTCCATTCTCTGAATATTTTCTTTATTATGCTTACAGAGACCAGTAATGAAAATGGATCCTTTTCTTGTAAAGGATGTAACACATGAGGATGTTGACAGTGCGCAAGTAAAAAGGTAAAGTGATCCCTATACAGGCCATGGAGGCCCAGAGGGTTCCAGGAGGTTGAGGTTCCCAGATTTTTGGACATTCGGCACATGAAGGTGGTAAGGTTGTCAGCCTTACGCACCGGCCGCCTTTACCCCCAGGATTGCTCCTGGTACTCATTTCTGTTAGAGGCTGAGTCGACCCCAGGGCCATAGTGCCACCAGAAGGATTAGGTCAATTGAAAAATCTCAACGACCTCATCGGGAATCGAACCCGCGTCCTTCCGGTTTGTAGCGCAGCGCCTCAACCACTACGCTACGGCGTACCCCGACAGTGCGCAAGTAAATCATCAGAATCAGGACAGAGAAATTGTAGACGATAATGTTAACTTTGAAGAAAATAATAAACGAAGAAACGCAAAAAGCAAGCAGATAAAGAGGAGTGAAAAAGAAAGAATTAACCAGCAGCATGATAGAGCATACATTTCAACTAACAATTCTAAAGTTCCTGCAAGACATGAGAAGCTTAGATTGCTCTAAATGCCTCCGACAGTGCAACAATAAGATAGACTAAATATCCACAGAACATACTGTGACCTTGGATCAGTTGAACGACATGGGGAGCACCTTGCTAATCTAGTAGAAGAAGAAGAAAAGCAAAGCGTGAGAACAAAATCTGATACATTACGAAGGAAGGTGATCAAGAAGTACCATCTAATTAAGGAGGATAATATTCAAGTATATAGCCTATGGAATTTTTTCTCAAGACATTTGAAATTTCAGAAATCTTTATAAAAAATACTATTAAAAAAAGAGATGAGCATAATATGTAATTCAGAAAGAGAGAAGAGAATGCCAAGAGCCTAGCACAAAAAGACCAGACGAGAGAAAGGAGACTATAAGGAACCACATAAAGAGTTTTCCTGCTCTTCCTTCTCATTAAAAGAGAAAAGAGTGTACTGCAGATTATTTACCTAGGCAATATGAATTTTAAGTAGTTAATGTACGAGTTGTATCAGGAGCAAAGCCATGCTGAGGGAAAGATAGCAGAGAAATTTGGTTGTATCGGCAGATATTCACAACATAATTTAATCTCAAATTTCATAGGATGTGTGTGATAAGGGTTTAAAATGTTCACATACTTCTCCAAAAGAAAAGGAAGATGAAGATTAAAAAAGGGAGAGAAAGAACATACTGGTATTAAAAGGAAAGAAATTGCAAGGGATTTTAAGAACTTGGAGAAGGAAAGTGCACGAGAAAACGAATCTGTGCTAGCTAATTTGACTTGCAAGCTGTGCTCTACTGCCCTAAGTGAATGCAAAGTCAGTATTCTATACAACATTTCTGTTTATAATTTCACAGCAAAACAAAACAGATTATTACATGTGGGACGAGGCACAAGCACCCAGCTCAAGCAAAGAAAAGAAAAATGATCTTATGTTTGTTTTCCTTACTGAATATCGCTGATAAACATTCCGATTGCTTATTTACCAGTAACTGTGCTGATGAAACGTTATAAATACAGCTGTGGTAATATCTGTTGATGCGTAAGACTGCAAGACAGTTATACGTTACATAGCAATAGCCACCAAGTTAAGAATCATACAAACGTAACAACATGCATAATTTCATAAAATATATTATTATCACCTCCTAAGTGAAAAGAAAATGTAACGTCTAATAGGAAACAACAATAAATGAAATATACTTCGTAGTTACAGCAAAATAGTTCGCAAAAAATATTAGAAAGTATCCAGTTATTAGCCCAAAATTTTTAAATCGATTTATCTCAAAACACTGTTTTTGTAGTTACGTCTCTCTGATCCTAAATGGGCGCGTTACACCTTACGGTCAACCCTCCACGCGACAAAAGTTACAGGCCATTGGAATGCAAGGATATCCAAAAACTTACTAGGGTTGTCCAAGTAATTCAGAACGTGGTTTGCTATTTTACAGTACTGGTAATTACTGGGTTCAAAACGAAACATTTTCAGTTAAAACCTCGAATTCGGCTTCCGTTTCCGCATCAGACGGGTTCCGGTAATTACAGGTAATTTTATATGTATAATACATCGTAACTTATGGGACCAGGAAATTTTTCCGATGGAGACAGTATTCCGGTTCATAAAGGTTCCGCTGATGGCAGGTTTTACTGTAACACAATACTCTAATGGTAGAAGATGGAACTTTCTATCGCTACGATTTAAAGATAGCCACAAATATAATAAACTGTAGACCTATCCTTTTTAAGCTGCCCGCAACATTCTTACTTATAGAAACTACGCCATCTAGTAAGCTATAGATAAATACATCACCTATTTGGCAAAAGATAAAACATACCTTTGAGATTATTTGATTTGTTATATGTACTCCCAGTTTAACAAATTAGAGAAAAGAGCAATTGGCTACTGAAGAGTACGGTGATTAATGCGCTGTGCTACTCTGAACTTACCCTACCGGTACTGATTCAGTTCTAAAATCAATTCTAAAATGAAAACTTTCCTTAGCATTCATGAAAATTACGAAGGATAATGATGATGTTTGAATGCATACAGCAGAATCTACATGCCACTGCATGGCAGTAATGAAAGCATATGCAGTATGCATATTTATTTTGTTGCGTTCGTTTAATATCTATCATAAGCCGATTCAGAATTATTTGAACCGGAAATATTTTGTTCTGTATGGAATACAGAAAAGTGCAGACACACTGTGTTGACAAATTGGAAACGGTTGACGTGGCATGGAAATTAAATTAGTATAGGCACAGCAAAACAATATGGATGTATACAGTGTGTGCATAAATTGCTGTAACATATTTCTGGAACGTGCTCAATAAGACGAAGATGTTTACCCAGATTATTATATACCTATATACAGGGAGATCCAATTAACTATGAATCAGACGCGTGGTGTTTTTCCACTGGGTATGTGGACACGTGTTTTCCGCCGCTGCTGATCAGGCTACTGACCCTGGCTTTGGTCTGCTCTGCTATATTGCGTAGACCGTGATGCGGAATAGTTCAGTGTGAGTCGGTGTAGTGCAGTTAATATGAGTTATTTATTACTCTGCCTGTATTTAGTCAAAATAATAGATCAGTATATGTTTACTATTGCGTGTATTTATGTATGATTCGCAAATGTTAATGCAGTCAGCTCGTCAAATATGATTAGCAGAAAGATTCCCGGGTATAAACGTTCCAGGCCGTACAACAATCCTTAATCTGCCAGAATTTCGCAACGTGAACTATGGCGAGTGATGGATGGTTTCTTAAAGAGAAACATAGTTAAGAAATTGTTGTATGGTTGCATCAGCGCCACTCTGTGGTAGTTGCAGACGGCAACGCACACCGCTATCGCGAACCGGAAGAACACCGCGCAGCCGATTCATATTGCAATGGATCTCCCTATACATTACATGAACTAATATCGGAACTCAAACCCGAGATCTTCGTATTTCCGTACTACCCGTAAACGAATACCAGAATTATTTAAGTTTGGATAGAATAGCGATATGCTATTACATAGTACCCATACCCATGAACAGCAGTAATTTTTAAAACCATTATCATTACCGGTAAAACAAGTATTTTCATACCGGTATTACCGGTATTTCTATACCGTGATGTCTCGAAGGTTGTCCCGGCATTGGGCTTATCACTCATTCGGGGAGGCCCAACATGTCCTTATCTGCTCAAAAAAGATGCATGTGATAATCCCTCTCCCGATATCCCGGCCCTGTAAGCCCCGGGCGGCGCGGGTCGCTTAAATGTTAGAACAATGGAGAGGTAAACCTAAGATGAAAAGTAAGAATATAGATTACAAAGAGATCGATTCCACAATACAAGTTCAGGAATATATGTCACTGCCTGCTGTACCGAGCAGAGTCGGAAACAAAACACTAAAGTAAACATGAGTGTTGAAAACCCTACGGAAAATATTTCTATAAAATTTCATTTATTTGCGTGTTCCTTTACAACCACATCGGGACGGCAACATCGAATGCCGAGTGTGTTATTTTGGAGTGCAGTGATAACCATACAATCCAACAGAGTACCGATTCGTACGAACCATAGCACAGTAAGCCTGAGAAAATCAAATATCATTATTATCATTATTATTATTATTATTATTATTATTATTATTATTATTATTATTATTAGTATTATTATTATTAAAAAGTAATGCACTTACTTTCACACCATGCAAACCGTTGTTTATTATACATCTGCATGTTTGATGCTCATTGATATTCTAAATACCAGTATACGGGATCTATTTTCTTTCTTCGCATAAACTTGTTCACCACACAACGGGTCCTACGACTGAAGTCCGACTAAAGGTTGTTGTATGCTCCCCCTTTGCCTATTGAAACAGCAGATTACACAGGTCATGGTTACCTCGTTGATACAACAATCAATCAGACAGAAGGGTCACTCCTGTGCGATGAAAACGTAATGTTTAGACCAGCGGCCACCAACTCGTTGCACAATGAGTATAGCAGTAAGTGCAAGCTTAGGCTGGGCGGCCACCGAAAACGGAGTTGAGCGGAGTTGAGCGAAGCGGAGTCAGCTTTGAAAACCGAATCAAAGGTTTTTAATGAAAGGGCGGCCACCAGATCCGGAGCGGAGCGGAGCGCAGTTGAGCGGCGTCGCAAGGGTCAACTCCACTCAGCTTTGACTCGACCGAGGTTCGGTTTTGAAGCTACGCTCCGCTTCCCCCACCACACCGATGCAAGGAAATTTGCTGACTGAGCTGGGGTCCACTACGCAATCGGTTGCCGACCCCATCTGACTCCACTCTGCTCCGCTCAGATCAGCTCAACTCAGCTCAACTAAACTCCGCTTTCGGTGGCCGCCCAGCCTTACCCTTTGCACGCTAGAACCGCGTGGTATACTGCCTCTCTTGAGTTCAGTGGCTGCATGCTCATTAAACTTTTGAAATTCACAAATCATATTGGAATATCAACAGATGATTGTTTTATAAATGTGTTATTACATTATTATTTCATTATCATTTACTTATGTTTTCTACAAAGAACATCCGTGAAGTCTTGATGTTTGTAACAATGCAAATAAAGTACAATATATTAATTCTGTCGTTTTGGACATAGTTGAAAAGTCCCAGATTTTATTCAATTTTATAATAATTAAATTGTAATGACACAAGTTCTGTGAAATGAAAACAAAATCTAGACTCATTCCTTTAAATGACACACTTCCAGATTTGTATTACTGAACATAAATATTAATTCTAAAGTTATATTTCAAACAAAATTCAGAGAAACTATAATCCCCATGTAATACAGCAGCATTAAAGAACAGCTCAAATCAAGCATTTCACAATTACAAAATCAATCACTAGGGGAAGCTCTTTTGATGCACTAGTTTTTAACATCTGGAATCAATGTTTGTGCAATGACCAGTATAATTTCACATTTTACGTTTTCATCTGACAATTAATTGACTTCTGCTGTGGGTTTTGTTTATTTTCATCAGTAAAAAAGAAACCTGTTCGTATATGTACATATATCCGCACATAGAGAAAATACTAGCATCATGTCTATGCAGTCGGGGAAATATAGTTCGGGGAAACGTCACTCAAACTTCTGTATTGGTATATATTACCTTAAATGTAGGGTACATGGCCTACATATTGGATATGTTCTACACCCGACATAATGCTTGGAAGTTGGCGAAAGAGACGACCCACCCTGCCAACGGAACCCCGTCTCACACTGATGTAACGTGGTGCACAGGGGTCGCACAGTGCAAGCCTCTTTGCACGCGCACAAAATACAGCGAGTTGAAGACCACTGGTTTAGACCTATTAGAACTACGTAAGTCCCTTAAGTATTCCGGTTTTATGCTTCTAATCTTGGATGCGTTTACCGGTATTACAGCGGTAGGCCTATATAATTGAGTACGACTACCGGCATGCATATCCTAGTACGACATAATACCGATATTAATGACTTACGCTTTCCCATACCGAAATAATACCGCTATTTTACTTTTATGTTCTGTAGTAATATGGTCACTGGGCCTCTACCAAGCGAAATAGTCAGATTTCGTTATGTTGTGGCAGATGGAATTTTTTACTTTTGTTACCCTTAGTGGTCGACCTCATTCCATCTGCGTCCCGCTAATAATAACCTTCATATGAATAAAAAATTATAATCCTGTTGATAGAGTGCATAAAAAGGAAGGAATTTTTTCTCCAATTTGTGAACTTGATAGAGTGTCAAATATTAATTACCATCTGGAAATTGAAAACAATCCTATTCGATTATAATCATTAGCCAAATGGGTTTGTGTTGTTTGTATGTGTACACATAATACCAACATTTCAGAAAGAATATTTCCCATTTTCAACTAGTCAATAATGTACAGAATGACTCATATAAAACTGACCGAGGTCCTTATTTAGTGATTTAATTGGAAATGTCCAATTTTTATTACTTAAGCAGGAGCTCTGTGATCAAGTGATGGCGAAACTCTTCATGTCCCTGCCATATTTGAAGACGAATACAAAAGAAACGAAATCAACAGAACCGACTAAACATAGCTCCAACAAATGATGAAGATTACGAAAGGCCGACTTCACAGAAGTTGAACATTTTTAACATTTACGGTGGAGGTTTTCCAATAATTCGATATATTTGAGGTGCAACAAGTTTTTGAAGTCATCACACCGTCAGTAAATTGTATAGACAGAATAGACTTACTCTAGAAGCCTCTATCATAATTGAAAATCTCCTTTGGCATACATATATTTACGTAAAAGAATATACAATACCTCAATCTGTTTTTGGGGTGGAAAACAAATCTTGAGTATAGACTCATGTTTAGGAGGCTTCGATAATTTACTTGTCGGATACAGAATAGTCCACAAGAGTAACACAAAAGTAGTCTATAGACATCTCTCAAACAGGTAGATTTAATTTCATGGGTAGTTTTTAAATGTAAATTGTGGATAAACTGCTTGTATAAATTGCTTCAGAAAACATAATGTAGATATAAAAATGCACGATAATTCTTTAACATTTTTGACCCAATATCCGTAGAAACTTCCTTCCAGAAATGATATTAACTGTGTACATCAAAGACGTAAGCAGTGTTTTTAGCAAACTGCAGTAGAAAAATTCACGTGCCTGCTGATGCATCAGCTGCTATAGATATCGTCCGTCTTGATTTTTAAAATGTAAGGTTTGAACAAGGATGATCCACAGTGTAACACATGTGTAACTTGCCATTTGAATCGCTCGCGCAGGGTTTATTAGTAGCTTTCTTCCTAGGTTCCTTACAATCGTGATTCGAGACTTATTCAGAATTGTCCATAAGATTTTTAGAGTTTAATATGACCATATTACAATTAATCAGGTGAGATCCAGAAATCTATATTTAAGTACAAATATATCGATATATCTTACGGTAACTGACAGGAGACCGTTTTTGTGACATCCGGTGGACAATAGGATTAGGCTATGTTCCTTGTCAATATTTCTTTGTTTTTCAGCACAGACAAAAGAATTCCCAAGGAGAAGACACAGTAATCTTTCAAAGAAATATACAAAACCCAGAGCAAAGTCCTCTGTGCAAGAAAATGAGTCGGATCAAGATTAGAATTAGATGATGCAAGCCATGTTGCCCTGCGATCTAGCGAGACATCGGACTAATTTCAGGCACGCCGGGTAATTCTCGAAATCTGGATAGTCCTCAGGCTCACTGAGGAACGACGTAGGATACATTCTCTTCTTGTGATGTTTCTCGGATATCGTAAAACCGTGAAAACATTTTAAACGTACCAAGGACGGGTAACCATTTAGTAGGCAAAATAACTTATCATGAGCAAAGGAGTGAAAAACAATTGACGTACGTAGACTACACATCCTGCAAATGCTATCAAATATTTGACTGTTATACTCCCGTGTGTTAAATTCAAATAATTAGCTGTTTATTTCCATGAAAGAGTCAACAAATGTACAAGTGTGTACATACTTCAAATTTGTGCATATTAGTTTTGTGGGAATAAAGGCAAACAAAGCAATATTTCAAACAAATTTTATGCACCTGTATTTGACTTAATTATAATCACAATTTTGCTACGTTAAAAGTTAGCAATTTGCGTGATAAAACCAATTACTAAAACCCTTTGTAGAGAGATTTTAAGGCTTCATTTCATTTCATGAAATATTTCAAAATGTTTTGTATTATTTTTATACCATTCGTTTAATACCACAGATTAAATTCTGTTTTTATGTACGAAAGCGTAAACGAATATTAATTAAGACTATACATATGCCTGTATTCCATGAACTGAGAGATTAAAGTGCTGAAATTGATTAGCAGTACATTATGGTACATTACTGAAATAACAATTCCACAAGAACTTTATTTTATATAGAGATGTCGATATCTGTGATGCAGAGGTAACTCTGGATACGAAAGTCGCGGGTTCAAATACGAGTTTATATACATAGGCCTACACATACGAGGGTCGTCCATAAAGTAAGATTCCTTGGGGCCGTTTACAGAAACAAACACAATTTCATGGAAATGTTCATTGCAGCAGATACAGCAAGTA
Organism: Ectobius pallidus; assembly: GCA_964059195.1. Taxonomy (NCBI): domain Eukaryota; kingdom Metazoa; phylum Arthropoda; class Insecta; order Blattodea; family Ectobiidae; genus Ectobius; species Ectobius pallidus. The sequence continues at coordinate 94,555,937 of CAXKWD010000001.1, forward strand.
TTCAGCTATTTTTCAACATATTCGCCACCAAAATTGAGACATTTTTCATTCCGCGGGACCAACGTTTGAATATCTGTGTCGTATAACTCTGCCGCCTGGGATTTGAGTCACTATGTGACAACCATCTCCGCCTACCTGTCATTCTCTGTCATTTCTTGAGGTGTAGGAAAAGATGGAAATCACTGGGAGCGAGGTCCGGGTTGTAATGTGAATGTTGAAACTCCTCCCAGTTGAACTTCTGCAGGAGACCTGCTGGGATTTGTTTAAAAATCCACCCCACAGTCTAGATCTTGTTCCCATTGATTTCCATCTTTTCCTTCACCTCAAGAAATGACAGAGAATGACAAAGAGGCGGACATGGTTGCCACACAATGGTTCAAATCCCAGGTGGCAGACTTCTCCGACACAGGCATTCAAACGTTGGTCCCACGGATTGAAAAATGTCTCAATTCCGGTGGCAAATATGTTGAAAAATAGCTGAACACTTGCTGAAATTGTGTTTTGTTTTTGTAAACGGACCCAGGAAAACTTACTTTATGGACGGCCCTCGTATAATACTGGCTTAAGTACCAGTTTACAACAGTCCCTAAATAATCATAAGAACCAACTAACAACTTCATTCCAGAGTGATAAAGCTCAATTTTCTAGGTCTTCCTAGCCAGCCTAATTAAATATCGATTAGTGAGAATATCAGTGTAAAAGTAGCTTCGTTAACGAGATTGTGGCTTGTTTCTCCGAAGTCATACACTGTAGTCTGATAAGTATCCAGCTTTAGAGTCCACTTATCTGGTTTCTGAAGAACATGATCAAGGCTTACGAAAACATTAAGATCACAATCATTTGTCCTTTTTTACGATTTACGTGTACAGAAGTGCTTCAATTTTTTATAGTCCCTGGTGTTATGGAAAGTAGCCTACTTTGTGAGAAAAACAGGAAATTGCATTTTCTTGTTGATGGTGGAATTAATGTACATCATTATGCTACGCTTCCATAATGATATTATATAGAGCTCATTATACAATGCTGCAGGGACCTGTGTTGCTTTGAACTTCAAAGCCATTAACCACAATATCAACGCCTGTTTCTATTTCATGGTATCTTCAGTGGAGGTGTAAACCATATTAATGCCGGAATTATAATGAGCAACGTTTACAATAGTACACCCGTAGTAAAATTATTTTTTGAAGTAACAGATTTAATCAACTCAGAAATGAATTCGGACATACGCTGTCTTTGATAAAATATTTCGACTGATACAACCGACTTTGCACTTAAAATATTTGAATAAAAATATAATTTTAACTCATAATGAAACGCCATCAAAATAGCTTTTGCAGGTCTCTGCATTGATTTTATAAAATAACTATCTTCGCTCATTGGGGGCTCCGGCCCCAAACCCCGCTGAGGTTCTCGAAAAATGTTTTTTAAAAGATCTATGGGAGATAGAGTGCATGTATTTAGTCTGCTGTATTGGCTATTACCTTTCAGAACCCTATGTGAACACTGTTTGACAATACCGTTGCCATGGAAACAAAGACCTTTTTTCGGGGGCTTTTAGGGCTAAAAATAAAAAAATAAAAAAAACTTTTTGGAATTTTCCTGTGGTTTACTGCCTAAAAGCTGTATGTGCACCAAATTTCAAGTTTCTAGCTCATCTGGAAGTGGGCAAATCAGTGAGTGATTGAGTGAGTGAGTGAGTGAGTGAGTCAGTCAGTCAGTCAGTCATCCATGTGACTTTATATTATAAGGATGTACAATTTCTTTATATATATGTTTTTAAAATTGTAAGTTGTATTTTCTTCGATAGAACACACAAAATATATACGCATACAGTATTTATACATAGAAACAAATAGCATAATACTCTCAGGAAAATTTCTACAAAAATCACTCAGATGCACTAAAATATTTTTGATATCTTATAAGAGACATCAGAAACACAAAAGATAACACTGAAACTGTCATTAACCAACTTCCAAAGGATTAGGCCTATTTAAAACCGTACAATAAAATGAGTCTGAGAATTAGATGCACTCTTGCCAAACTGTAGATGTGTGAGTATACATATATACAGTCTACAAATATATTTGGAATGGAACTCGATTCATCCTAGGAGAACCAATAATTACACCAAACTGAAAATCCAGGTTCGATTGCCGCCCAGAACAAACTAACCTACTCTAACCAAAACTAACTAATCTATGTAATCTAACTTAACCTAATCAACCAAAACCACGCTATCTTAACCAGAACCAAATCTACGCTAACCTTCTCTATGTTAATTTGGTTTTATACATGTTTTGTGCCCCTCGTAAAGCCACTAAAGTAAAGGAATATCAATTACTATAAATATGACTTATTAATTATTATAAAGTTCTGGAAATGGGCTTGATGGTGTAACAAATTAAGATAATAGGGGGAGTCCGAAGATAAGTTTTCCCCTATTTTCCCCAGGAAATCTAACAGCAATGGGGGAACAAGACATCAGTTGAACGCGAAAGACACCCATACACCATTGAGTATCGGTCGACCGCGATCCAGCAGTATTCTGGGACGCCCAAGGGATTTTGTTGCTGGAATTTTTGGGGGATGGAACCATCACTGCTAGGCGGTACTGTCGCACCCTATCGAAATTGAAGGAGGCGATTCGGAAAAAGCGGCCTGGACTTTTCCAATATGGCGTGATGTTGTTGGATGACAATGCGAGACCACACTCGGCGACGGCAACGCTAAACCATATTGCAACTCTTGGTTAGGAGCGCCTAGCCCATCCGCCATACAGTCCTGATCTCGCACCTAGTGATATCCAGCTGTTTCCGGCTTTGAAGGAGACACTCAGCGGAAGGCTTTGGGAGCACTGTGACGTTCGACGCTTCCGTATGCAGAGCCCTGATTTTTTTCCTAGAGGGCTTTTTGAAGCTTCTAAAGCGGTATGACAAATTTCTCAATGTACGTGTATGTGGAAAAATAAAGATACGTCTTATCTTTAATGTCTCATTATATTTTTTGTCTTTCATCCACACCTCTGTACACAGTCGCCAGGGGAAACTTGTTTCGGACTCACCCTCGTATAAGCAATAAGGTTGTAAAGTCAGTTTCTCTTGCTGACGCTGTGAAAAGTAAGCCTCCTGTGATTATTATTGGCAACAGGAGTTCAATTTTAAAGGCTGTAAGTAGGCTTTCAAGGATCTTTGTAACCCGGCTCTCGACTGAAGTAACTAAAACTAACCTTGATGATTTCTTGAAGAGCTCGCGTATCAATCATTGTGAATGTGTTGAGCTTGCAATTAAGTATGCCACATATAAATCGTTTAAAATAGGAATTCCATTTCCTTCTTTGAACAAGGTCTTGAATGCTGATTTTTGGCCTGAAGGTATTATTGTGAAGAAAGTTTATAGCCATCGTAACAATAATAATCACAATGCTAATCTATATAATATATATAAAAATGAATGTATGTGTGTGTGTGTGTGTGTGTGTGTGTCCTTTATGCATTACTACACCATTCATCCGATCACCATGAAACTTTGGGAAATTGTTGAGTGCATTTCCGGGAAGGTTTCTGGCATATTACATTTTTAATTTTTCCTTTCGTTCGTGAGTTATGAGTGAAAAACGGGCAAAAAACGTGTATTTTTTGTGTTTTCGAAGCATCGTTTTCAGTAATACCATTCAATGTCAAATCAATTACAGTAGGCTTTGGCTATTTTTGTCATTCCTTGGACATAAAACTATCGCGATCGCTTGAATGTTGTAGCTCACGCTGGTCGATTCATTTGTTTATAATGTCAAGGCACACAGACATATGAAATTTTCAATCTACACCGAAGAGGATTATTATTATTATTATTATTATTATTATTATTATTATTATTATTATTACTATTATTATTATTATTATTATTATTATTATTATTATAAAAGGGATAATCAATATAGGCCTCAATATGGTCAAAGGTTGTTCGATTTGGACGAAACTCACTATACAGGGGTTTTCTGGGCCAAGGACCTCGAATCTGAGGTTGCTTTTACCAGTCGACGCTATCTAATCGTGGTAAGTAATTCACGTGATATAGGTGTTAATAAATATAATGATTTAACTTTTATGCTCTTAATTTTTAATTTTTGAAATAATTATCGCGGGCAATCACGTGATTTTGTAAGTCCATCCTTGACGATTCATTTGTTTAGAATATCAAGGCGCACAGACGTATGAAATTTTCAACCTACACGGAAGAGGGATATTCAATATAGGCCTAAATATGGCCAAACATTGTTCGACTTGGACGAAACTCACTATGCAGGGGTTTTCTGGGCCAGGGAACTCTAATCTGAGGTCGCTTTTACCAGTCGATGCTATCTGATCGTGGTATGTAGTCCACGCGATTTAGGTGTTAATAAATATAATGATTTAACTATTATGCTCTTAATTTTTAATTTTTGAAATAATTATCGCGTGCGAAGCCGCGGGCACACGCTAGTAAATAATAAAAATGAAACTCTGAAGCTGGTTTTAGGGAATGTGAAGTAAAAAGAATGAGCATGTATAGTAAAACCAGATCTACTACCTGTCTTAATTTATTTTATTGAAATGTACAAAGTATTTTAAACAACATAGATAAAATTGAGTATTTAAATCATATGCTTAGGTCTAATGTACATGTGATATGTGGTTCCGAGCATTGGCTGTAGGCCTATGGCAAGGAGTTGAATTTTAAGTTTTTTTTCCAGGTTTCATTCTTGCTAATGGTTATGTCAGAAGTATTGATAGACATGGTGGTGTGGCCATCTTAGTTTCAAACTTATTGATACTGTAAACAAACTTCCAGTCTCTAAAATTGATGAAGCTTCTGCTATATCAATCGTGGAGTATAATGCAATTGTTATTGTTGTTTATACTTAGTAGATTACCTGACTAAGACAATTTTAAAGTGTTTTTAGATGTATTGCAAAAGTCATTATTTCTGTTTTAACCTAAGGGCAAGTGTTCTATAATTTATGTGGTGATTTAATCAAGATTTACTAGACGGAAGCTCCAGTCATAACAATCTAATGTGTAATTTGGTTTATAGTTTCGGACTTAGATTTATCGTAAATGAAGTCAAAAGTCTTTGGTCGTATCAGTTCTGGTACAAAGTTGTATAGATAATAAAACTACAGCCATACATGAGGATAGACGGTTTGTTAGGCAGCGTTCACACTGAGGCGATAAGCGATAAGCGATATATCGCAAGGACGATGTTGCGGTGATTTAGGCCTACTGCGAGCGATAAATCGGCGTGACCTGGGCAATAAAAATATGGTGGAACACAATCCTCACTACTTCAGTTACAATTATGAGCTCAAGTGAAGAAGACGTTGTAGTGGCTTATTGGTTCAGGCGTAGAATGAGAAGAAAAAGAAAATATTGGGTACATCCCTACAATCTTACCAACGTGCACCATAGCTCGGCTGTTGTTTCTCGACAGCTGTCTCAACATGAATCAAAATGCAGGGAGTTTTATCGAATAAACCCTGAAAACTTATTTCGAAAATTTATTAAGTGCCAGTATGGTACTTTATGAGATTGTGTGGGGGACGAAAAATGTCTGTCCGTCTGTCTGTCCGTCCGTCCGTCCGTGTGTCTGTACGCGCTCTAACTCAAATACGCTTTTTAGGATTTTCATGAAACTTGGAAAACACATTTATAATGTCAATGGGAAGAACCCTATTGATATTGAACCAAATCGGTTCACCGGTACCGGAGTAATGCCCAATTTAGTGCCTATTTTAATAGATTATGGCGCCTTTCTAATAGAAAGGCGCCATAATTCAAATACGCTGTATCGGATTTCCATTAAACTTGATATACGCATTTATGACGTCCATGAAAAGTACTCTGTTAAATTTGAACCTAATCTGTTGACCGGTACCGGAGTAAAACCCAATTTAGTGTATATTTTAAAGGCGCAATAGCTCAAATACGCCTTACCGGATATTTATGAAACTTCGTATACGCATTTATACTATCCATGGAAGGACGTCTGTTGATGTTCAACCAAATCGGTTGGCCAGTACCGGAATAATGCCCAATTTATTGCCTTTTATGTTAATATATGAGAAGTCGCGATAACTCAAATAGGCTTTATTGGATTTTCCTGAAACTTTGTATACCCATTTATAATGTACATGGGAATATGTCTACCGATATTGGACCAAATCGGTTGACCGGTACCGGAGTAAAAGCCAATTTAATGTCTATTTTAAAAACGCGGTAACTCAAATACGCTTTACCGGATTTTTATGGAATTTGGTATACACATTTATAGTGTTCATGGGAAGACGTCTACTGATACTGGATGAAATCGGTTCACCTGTTTCGGAGTAATGCTCAATTTGGTGCCTATTTTATGATAATATACGTATTCGAAAGAATTTGTATAAAAAAAAAAAGCAAATCATTTATCATGACAACATAGTCAATTGTTTAACTGTTATATTATACGGCTTTGGAAATTAAAATAGAGATAGCTATGACCAAAAACACTATTGTTTTACATGCGCTTATCCAACTAGACCGTTAAACTGACCCAGGTGACCGAGATGGTAACGTTTTGGCCTCACGTTATGGAGTTCCATGGTTCAAATCCCGAAAGCAGCCAATTTCACTTTCTTTTTCGTATTTTTATGTGAGTGTGCGATTGTCAAGATATCAAAAATCTGTACAGTTCAGCTGATGCTGGAAGATTAATCTGATTAAAAAGAAAACTAGACCTTTGTTCTTCCCTAAGCCCTGCTTAATGAATAAATCTGGAGCTTAACTTGTAAATCAATTAAAAAAACATATTCTGCATATCATAATTGCAGTCATAACTGATTAAAAAAAACACACTGGCACTTTTTTACATCAGTTTACCTGATTTTATTTGTTTGTAGAAACTCTGTTTTGGCTGTTGAACAAATAAAGTGTGCGTGGAACGCCACGCAACAGAAGTGAAACTTGTTTTAATTTTTTATTGTTTCAATGTTTGATTATTGGATTTTTCAATTTCGCCTTATTGAACTTTTTAAAATTGGGGTTTTTTACTTTTTAATTTTTAATTTTGGATTTTTTAATTTTAAATCTTTGATTTTTTTAATGTTGAATTGTTAATATTTTCGATCTTTGAAGTTTTTATTTTTTGATCTTTAAATTTTGGAGATGTGTCGGTTTACAATACCCAGCCATTTAGTACAACAAATACTTTATATACCTGTAGCCTATATGCTTGGGGAAAAAAAGAATACCAAAGTTTAAAAGTTTAATAAGTGTAAGTAATAATGGAAAATTCATTGGTCTTTAAAAAAAATTCCTTGTCATTGTTTCACTATTTTAGGTAATAAATGCATTTTTCTATTTTGCATTTTTTCATTATTTTATGGTCATTAAATGCCTTTCCCTACTCATTAGTAAGTAACTGGATACATTTGGCAGGAGTCATTGGTTTTAAGTGGGAAAGATTCTCCCTTGACAAGCACCGCTTGCAGTTTCCCGCGAAGTAGGTGTTAGCTAAGCAGGTGTTAAGTTTCGTGTCAATTGTTGAAAGATTATAAATAGTAAGAAGTAAATAGAGCTAGCGATTCTTGAATGATAAACAATCCTGAGAAGAGCATGACAATATAATTATGACATCCCGGGATTCTGAAAATTTCATTTCCTCAGGCACATATGGCTATGCAAAATATACTCCCCATGTTAATTCTGTCAAATTGTATTATAATGAGGGCCCGGATTCTGATGACCTAAAATTGTTTGAAAAATGACCCTAAATTTAAAGAAAATGACTTAATAATTATAACAAAATTACCTAAAAACTGACATTTTATTTATAACAAATTATTATTGTACACACAAAGTTATAGACTAGTTTGTACATAATTATAAAAACTGTAAATAACTGTAATGCTGTGAATGTTCTTTTCTCACGGAAATTTATACTGGCACTGAGGCACTGGCGAGTCAAAATTCGCCATTTCCTTTTGTGGTCTGCTGGATTATGTTATTTAATTGAGGGTAAACAGTAGTTTGCACTCTCAAATCCAAGCAGGTGACAGACTCTGGTGCCAAGTCAATCTAATAACAATAGTAATATAATACAAAATTTTGGAGTTTCTTTGATTCTCATTTCCGACTGAGACATGACAACAGTTAACGCCGAATGTTTCCTTCTTGCATTAAACAAACAACACTTCAAAGACAGCACTGCTAGCGACGAAAAAAAGTTAATACACTCAATGTAAATACAGTACATGAAAATGACTAAATAAGGAAGCAAATGACACGAAAATGACAAAATAATGACCTAAAATTGAAATAAATGCCCTAAAAATATAAGATTGCATAAAATGACATAAAATGACCTAATAAAAATGCATTCCTATAATCTAGAGGTCATGATTAGGATTTATCCACAAGTTGGCAATGCCTATGTAGCATCAATAAAAAGGTGACATGTCATTAGAATCCGGGCCATGATGATCCCTGAATTATAATTAAATTACTTATTTATTGTGTCAGAATTTCGAAATATTTACATTATGAGTAAATAATATAACAATTTGATTACTTACTTGTCTTACACAATAAATAATTAAATAATGTATTTACCTGTGTCTTTTACTTCTGCTGCAATTTGCTACATGCGGCACTCGTCACATCTGTCTTACGTTTTTTTTTTATTTTTTATTTTTTATTTTTATATCCTTACAACTAGTGTTGTGGCATCGAATCTTATGATCCCTACCACACATGAAACTGTTTACACATCTAGGATATTATTACACATAATTAATTAATCCACCACTCACAAATTCTTACTATATGCGGCAATGGAATAGTTCCAGATGCACTCATGAGCTTTCACTAAATGAATTCAAAGAATAAATTACAGAATTGTCTTCTCTTCTTCCCGACACGTTCACTGCTCGAAATATCGTAAGCAACAAATCGCTCAGGCGACCAGCATGCTGCACTTCGAGAGATATATCGCTTTTGCGATATATCGCTATCGCGTGAGTGTGAACCTTTTTTATCGCCTCCCTTTAGATTTCAAGTATCTGTCCGTGCGTGTCGCGTATCGTATATCGCTCACGATATATCGCTTATCGCTTATCGCCTGAGTGTGAACCCTGCCTGAACCTTTTTTTATCGCCTCCCTGTAGATTTCAAGTATATGTCAGTGCGTGTCGCGTATCGTATATCGCTTATCGCCTCAGTGTGAACGCTGCCTTAGAGTTGTTCCAACTATCGGATAAGATCATGACGGTATCACTTTAAAAGCTACACTACTAAATTCAATCACTAAGGTTAATGACAGGAAATGAATCTCTAGTCCCTATAATCCCTATAATATAAAGCCACACGGCTGACTGACTGACTGACTCACTCACTCACTCACTGACATTAATGTTTGCCCACTTCCAGATGAGCTAGAAACTTGAAATTTTGTACACGTATAGCTTTTAGGCTGTAAACCACAGGAAAATTCCAAAAAGTTTATTTTTTTAATTTTTAGCCCTAAAAACCCCCCGAGAAAGGGCTCGGCTCGGCACACCGATATTAAAGTTTGCCCACTTCCAGATGAGGTAGTAACTTGAAATTTGGTACACATATAGCTTTTAGGCTGCAAACCACAGGAAAATTCCAAAAAGTTAATTTTTTTTAATTTTTAGCCCTAAAAACCTCGCGAAAAAGGCTCGGCTCGGCTCACCGACATTAATGTTTGCCTAATTCCAGATGAGCTAGAAACTTGAAGTTTGGTACACGTATAGCGTTTAGGCTGTAAACCACAGGAAAATTCCCCAAAAAATATATATTTTAAATTTTTAGCCCTAAAAACCCCCAAAAAAGGGATCGGCTCGGCTCACCGACATTAATGTTTGCCCACTTCCAGATGAGCTAGAAACTTGAAATTTGGTATACATATAGCTTTTAGGCTATAAATCACAGGGAAATTCCAAAAAGATTATTTTTTAAATTTTTAGCCCTAAAAACTCCCGAAAAAGGGCTCGGCTCGGCTCACTGACATTAATGTTTGTCCATTTCCAGATAAGCTAGAAACTTGAAATTTGGTACACATATAGCTTTTAGGCTGTAGCCTATACCACAGGAAAATTCCAAAAAGTAATTTTGTTTTAATTTTTAGCCCTAAAAACATCCGAAAAAGGGCTCGGTTTCCATGGCAACGGTACTACCAAACTTTGTTCACGTATGGCTCTGAAAGTTTAGAAATAATTATTTCCGTAAACCTAACGGGGTGGTCGAGATTGTAACGTCTTGGATTCGCATTCTGAGGTCTCAGGTTCGTAATAATTTAATCCAATTAACATGTTTTTGTCCAGAACTAACAAAATTTTCTTCTATCTGCTAAAGAAATTTCATAATTTATATTCTTTAATTAGAACTCGGAGATGAAGTCCCGCATTCTTTACAACATATTATAACCAATTTTACTTGTCTTTTTGTATGATTTCCCTGATCGTAACGGCAAAGGCCAAATTGAATATTCACATATCATGAATCTTATTGTTAGTCGCTATTTCTTCTTGTATCATGTCCATTTAAATTAATTTCAGTTGAAATTTACTCCACAAAATACACCGCAAATATACGTACACTTCCAGTTGATGTAGAAAACGTAGACTTGGCAAACTGATACCTATTAGCTTGCAACCGACGGGAAAATTCCGAAATACCAAAGTCTTCCCACATTAATTTTTTCAGGTTTATTGTGGCAAATAGGTAATAGCCAATGCAGCAGACTAAATACTATCTCCCACAGATATTTTAAATAATCTTTCCCGATAACCTCAGCGGAGGTTTGGGGGCGGAGCCCCCAAAGAGTGAAGCGAGTGCGTGTATAAAGCCACATGGCTGACTGACTCACTCACTCACTCACTGACATTAATGTTTGCCCACTTCCAGAAGAGCTACGAACTTGAAATTTGGTACAATTATAGCTTCTACTGTAAACCACAGGAAAATTCCAAAAAGTTATTTTTTAATTTTTTATCCCTAAAAACCCCCCGAAAAAGGGTTCGGCTCGGCTCACCGACATTAATGTTTGTCCACTTCCAGATGAGATAGAAACTTGAAATTTGGTACACTTATAGCTCTTAGGCTGTAAACCACATGAAAATTCCAAAAAGTTTAATTTTCAATTTTTAGCTCTAAAAAACCCCCGAAAGAGGGCTCGGCTCGCTCACCGACATTAATGTTTGTCCACTTCCAGATGACCTAGAAACTTGAAATTTGGTACACATATAGCTTTTAGGCTGTAAACCACAGGAAAATTCCAAAAAGTTTTTTTTTTTAATTTTTAGCCCTAAACACTCCCGAAAAAGGGCTCGGTTCGGCACACTGACATTAATGTTTGTCCACTTCCAGATAAGCTAGAAACTTGAAATTTGGTACACATATAGCTTTTAGGCTGTAAACCACAGAAAAATTCCAAAAAGTAACATTTTTTAAATTTTTAGCCCTGAAAACCCCCGAAAAGTTATCGGTTTCCAAGGCAACGGTATTATCAAACTGTGTTCACGTATGGCACTGAAAGTTTAGAAATAATTATTTCCGTAAACCTAACGGTGTGGTCGAGATAGTAACGTCTTGGACTTGCGTTCTGAAGTCTCAGGTTCATAATAATTAAATCCAATTAACATATTTTTGTCCAGAACCAACAAAATTTTCTTCTATCTTTTAAAGAAATGTCATAATTTATATTCTTTAATTATAACTCGGAGATGAAGTCCCGCATTCTTTACAACATATTATAACCAATTTTGCTTGTGCTCTTTTATGATTTCCCTGGTCGTAGAAGCAAGTGCCGAATCGAATATTTACATACCATGAATCTTAGTCGCTATTTCATCTTGTATCATGTCCATTTCAATTAATATCAGTTGAAATTTACTCCATAAAATACACCATAAATGTATGTACACTTCCAGTTGATCTAGAAAACTTAGACTTGGCAAACCGATACCTTTTAGCTTGCAATCGAGGGGAAAATTCCCGAAGTCTTCCCAGAATTATTTTTTCAGGTTTATTGTGACAAAAAGGTAATAGCCAATACAGCAGACTAAATACACGCACTCTATATCCCATAGATCTTTTTAAAAACTTTTCCCGAGAACCTCAACGGGGTTTGGGGGCGGAGCCCCCAATGAGCGAAGCGAGTTTTCCTTATAGGCCTGTAACCGATGGGGGGAAAGTATTTTTATGTTTTTTTAATGAAAAAATTACCTGGTTACCTACGTACACACCTGCGTGTGTTAATGAAATGAACAGGCATTTTTAATTGCATTTGTGGCTGCTATGAAAGAGTTTTATAAACAAGTCAATATGCATACCGGGTGGTATAACAACAATCTAAGGAAACTCAAAGAGCAGTGCATGCTTTCATTTCATGACTGTAAAGAGTGTGGTGATCCCAACCTAAACGCAAGATTTTAGAACTGAAAAGGCATTATTTAAGAGAAGTCGAATTAGCTAAATTTAACTTTAATTCTCTAAGTTTATCTCTAAAGCAATATCGAGATTAATAAATAATTCTTCCAGTGTTGATAATGCTCCAACTAAACATATTGCTAATCTTTCCGCTGATAATTTTAATAATTTTTGAAGTGTAACTTCTTTAGCGGTGGTACGGGGTAAATCGGGAACTTGTGTAACGCTCAAAAATCGTCACGTAATTAATGTAACGCTGAAAACAGTCACGAAATTAATGTAACGCTCAAAATCGGAATCGGATAGAGAATATCTGCAACGTACTTTTGATACGTGGCTCCTTCCTCTTTTATGCCCACTACTATGTAGTAGGCAACGAGTACCTTTGCCCCATAATTTTGAGTATGATTTGGAGGTGGTGTCATAGCTGTAAGGTAGGGGTGGTTAGCATGTTCCATTCTATTGTTGTTGCCGAGAAGACAGTCTATTGTGATTTTGTATCTCCAATTTCTTGCTCTAAAATTTTATCTTACGCGGTCAGAGGGTCCTTTTATTTAATAATTTTGAAATTTGGGGAGTTGATATTATGCGGGTTGCGGCCCGTCCTTTATAAGGGGACTATTCCAACATTCGTTGCAAAGCCTTGGAAAACCGCAAAAAGCCTTGGCAGAATAGCTTGACTTTAGTGATTATGCAACAGGACCAGATTTTATTTAGTGTAGGCCTAATGCATGGTGACTTCTAGTCTGGAGATCCATTTCCTGAAATCACAAAAAATGCATATTAATTTCTACTCGGGGAACCAAATTTAAAAATTTCCCCTGCTTTTTGGCTCGTGTTCAGAGTATTGCCAGTCCGAATTACCAGTTATCCGCCTTATATAAGGTCTTGTGTATTCTGTTAGAGCCCTAGTGCTTCAACCATCTCCTGTGAAAGGAGTGACTTCGGTCTCTTATGTTTGTCGTGTGTTATGTCGTAACGGCCCAGCTCCGCGATTTGGGAATTTTCGTGCCCGTTGCAACTTTCGTAGAATGTCGCCGCGCTTGTCGCTATATATTCTTAAATGATATCCATTTTAATTTCCTTATGGAGGGTCCAGATTGGAGTGACTCGCGGAAGTTTAGTGATGGTGTATAATACTCAGTTTTTGCAGTTTTCTCATATGAGTTTTGCTGGCGTGGCCCCACACTGGGCTAGCATATGTTATGATTAGACCTGGGATTTTAGGCTTTAAAAAAGTTAGTTTTAGGCACCTGAAATAGGCTTTTAAAACAAGTAAATAGGCTTTTAAAAGAGAAAATAGGCACTTAATATATGCTTTAAAAATGTGTAAATAAATAGAAAATAGACTTTAAAATATTACATTATACACTTAAACTGTAATATGGCCTTTTTTTAACTGCAAGAAACGTGGAATACCTATTCTTAACAGAATTAATTGCAAAATTAGGCATCACGAACTATATTCACTTAAACAGATATTCTTTCACTGGTGACTTGACACAGTAATCCTTCCTCCTTAATTCTCCCCCTCTCCCGTCAGTCAGCATTCGTTTAGCGACAACTGTTTGGAATAATCAAGTTTCTGTGAAAAACCCACCTCTGCTGTTCTGCTTTTCATTGAGGGATGTTCATTATACGATTGTAAAAATTACAGAAGTTGAATTATATTTTAAATGTACAAAATAGGCATTTTAGGCACTAAAATAGTAAAATAGGCTCTAAAGGTCCAAATAGGCATTTTAGGGCACTATAAAACTCTATAAATATAAGTGATTTATCATGAAACGTCCACATATTTAAAAATGTTCATGTTATTTCATAAGGAACAAAATAGGCATTTGCCTTAAAATCCCAGGTCTAGTTATGATGCTCCTAACCAATGCTTTATAGATCGTTAATGATGTACGAACGTTTAGTTTTGGAGTGCTGTTCAACAACGGGAATAGATTCCTTAGTTGGGCCTTAGCTCGCAATGAGTCTATATGTTTCCTAAATAGTAACTTTTGATCCAATATTACTCCCAAGTACTTGGCTTCTGTTTTCAATGGGATGGCTTTTCCGTTTATTATTAATTCTGGAGGTAGGATTCTGAGTTGTGACCATTTCTTAGTGTATAGCACTGCTTGACATTTGTCAGTGTTTATTTCTACGCGCCATTTTGTTAGCCACTCCTCTAATAGAGGTATTGTTCGGCGTATTTGGTTTGCTGCATGTGTTGCCTTGACTGATTGTGCAGTGATCAGTGTATCGTCAGCAAATATGTGTATATTGCTATTATTATATTGTGACCGATGAGGAATATCATTTATAAAGATGTTGGGCCCAGGATGCTTCTTTGTGGCACGCTTTTTTTTTGTGTTATTTATTTATTTTTTTAACTGGTGTTTGGTTTTTGGTAGTTTGGTGAACTTCACACTGACCTGGGCAGTGTAAGTGTGAGTCACCCGTGCGCTCAAAATCGGAATCGAATTGAGAATATCTGCAACGTACTTTTGATACGTGGCTCCTTCCTCTTTTATGCCCACTACTATGTGGTAGGCAATGGGTACCTAGGCAAAGCCCATTTGCCCCATAATTTTGAGTATGATTTGGAGGTGGTGTCATAGCTGTAAGGTAGGGGTGGTTAGTATGTTCCATTCTATTGTTGTTGCCGAGAAGACAGTCTATTGTAATTTTGTATATCCAATTTCTTACTCTAAAATTTTATCTTACGCGGTCAGAGGGTCCTTTTATTTAATAATTATGAAATTTGGGGAGGGGTTAGATATGTCAGCGCTGATACAATCACCGACAAATAATAGTGTTTGAAATGGGAAGTAAATTAAGCAGTAGCTATATTTCGGGCAAGCCCGTGTGGAACCCTGAAACACCGGACTCCCTTGCGCTCAAAACTGCCACGAAATTAGTAGTGTTTCGGAGCGGACTGCACAGAAAACAATCAACTCAATGATTAGGAGTAATCAAAGGAAAATTTTCAGTCCTAGTACTAGGACCTGCTAATGAGAATAGTAGTAGTAGTAGTAGTAGTAGTAGTAGTAGTAGTAGTAGTAGTAGTAGTAGTAGTAGTAGTAGTAGTAGTAGTAGTAGTAGTAGTAGTAGTAGTAGTAGTAGTAGTAGTAGTAGTAGTAGTAGTAGTAGTAGTAGTAGTAGTAGTAGTAGTAGTAGTAGTAGTAGTAGTAGTAGTAGTAGTAGTAGTAGTAGTAGTAGTAGTAGTAGTAGTAGTAGTAGTAGTAGTAGTAGTAGTAGTAGTAATAATAAGAACAATAACAATAATAATAATAACAATAATAATAATAACAATAATAATAATAATAATAATAATAATAATAATAATAATAATAATACTTACTTGCTCAATGGCAATAGACAATTCCTAAGCAATCTAAAGGTATATTATCTATTTTATGGAACCCGAAGGTTCATTACCGCGCTTAAAAATCCAAACAATAAAAAAATCAAAGATTCAGAATTTAAAATATCCAAAATTAAAAAATTAAAAAATAAAAGATTCAAAACTAAAAAGTCCAAAAATCCAAAATAAAAAAATTAAAAATCCAAAATTAAAAAATCCAAATTTCCAAAAATAAAAACAAAATTAAAAATTAAAAAATCAAAAATTTAAAAAATAAATAAAATCAAAAATTTAAAAATCCAAAAATCTAAAATTTAAAAAATCAAAAAATAAGAAATTCAAAGATCGAAAATTTAAAAAATCCAAAATTAATAATTCAAAGATACAAAATTAAAAAGTCCAAAATTTAAAAAGTCCAAATACCCAATATTAAAAAGTCCAATAATGCAAAATTGAAAAAATAAAAATTAAAACAATTTTCATTTCTGTCGCGTGGCGTTCCACGCGCACTTTCTTTTTCATTGACAAAGTTGATGATGTAATTAATTCAATGAATTGTGCTCGCAACAACTAGACTCTTTATTTGGGTCCGACAAAGTGGAGAAGCAAACAAGGCTTTCGCTTTGATAAAATTAGTGTTGGAAATGTTTATCATAAAATATTATCTATCAGTCAGTTTAGTTGTGTATGGCGTTAATTCTGTGTTATTAAAGTTTGCTGCTTCCTATATTTGTGAACCGCTATATTTATCATTTAATGAAATATTAATCAATCTGTATTTCCTAATTTATTGAAAATTGCAAAAGTAGTCTCTATTTAAAAATAGCAGTATATCTGACTTGAATAATTATAGACTGAAATATTAATCAATCTGTATTTCCTAATTTATTGAAAATTGCAAAAGTAGTTCCTATTTAAAAATAGCAGTATATCTGACTTGAATAATTATAGACTGGTGCCTTTTGTTGCTAAAGTCTTCGAATTTTTACTCAATGATCAAAATGAGAACTATTTTGAAAAACATAACACTTTTTCTAATTGTCAATTTGGTTTTCGCAAAAAGCGTAGCACCGTTGATGCTGTGATGGCCCTCGTCGGTGAATGTCTGAATAGAATATATTCTATTTTATGATTTCACTAAGGCTTTCGACACTGTCTCGCACAGTGTCTTAGTGAGTAAGCTAATATTTTATGGTTTTCAATATTCAGCAGCCAATTTGATAAATTCTTATTTAACAGGTAGACTTCAGAGTGTTGCTTATAATGGTTTTATCTCTCCATTTAAACAGGTATCTCATGGTGTCCCTCAAGGTTTTTTTTGGGACAACTTTGTTTATCATATATGTTAATGATCTACCATTTTTTATTGGTAATTCTGTACAACCACATCTATTTGCCGATGATATGACAGTAACTGCTGAATATGTGTGATATCATTATAAAAGATTGGTGTTTTGCTAATTTCTTGCGAGTGAATGAAAATAAATTTTCAGATCTTATATTGACTTTCAACAGAAATAATGATAGTTTTCATGACAATGTAACATTTTTAGGTGTTATAATTGAGTCTGGGTTGAGTTGAGGTCTACACATAGATATGATTTCAAACAAGATAGTCAAGGGTATTTTTATAATACGTAGTTTACAAATGAAAGTAGATCTGAAAGTTCTAATGACAATTTATTATGCATTTATACATTCCCACCTTTCATATGGAACCAAAATTTCAAAAGAAGGTATTACGTATTATAAGTAACTCATTTTAAGACACATTGTAAACTTCTTTTCATTTCAAATAGAATTTTATCTCTACCTTGCACCTACATTTTATAATGTCTTTTATACGTTAAGAAGAATTTGATTTTGCTGCTGACGTTCATGACATAAGCATCAGGCACTGCGATTTGATTAGAGCTGAGAGGTGTAATTACACTGGGCAACAAAAAAGAAACTTTTTTTGTCTCAGAAAGAAAAGTATGTGATTCTGATAGCATTTCTTCTCCTGAATTTAAATATGATATTGGGTTTTCTCCATCACGCAAGGTTTCCGAGAGACAGGCATTTATAATTTCAAACACTTTAATATTTTCTACATTCCTAAATACACAATATCCGAACATTCGGACTCACCTAGAAAGTAAGAAATGACGATTTTCTGCTATATTTCGCCTGTGGAGCATCCCTCTTGATGGTCCAACAATAATCGGCCAGCATATTAGGATGAAAGCGTTCCCCGTGCTCATCGCTCACTGCGCCAAGATTTTCCGGGAAGAAATCTAGGTGCGAGTGCAGGAAGTGAATTTTGAAGCTGAATATTGATATACATATATATCATATTCATATGTAATTAATATTATAACTTTAAGAATATATACTAAATAACATTATAACAGAAGATTGGAAGAAACAGTTTACAAGACCAACCCTTTAGCCAGGAAATTGAAACTTACTCACTAATCTTGTAACAATACACAGTCACAAGAGATAACCACTCATGCGTAAATTCGCAATTCTAAAGATCTCAGCTAGAAGTACTAAAAGTGGACTTTCCTAAGATGTTCAACTTTGCTAAAGTCACGAAACTTGTATATCAGAAAACTGTCAAAAACTTAATAGAAATTCTAAGAAATAAGGTATATGACCTTACTGGCTTTTCCAGAGGGACGTCACAAGTATAGTTCACCCACACCAAACAGTGATGACGTGGACGAATGAAAACCTATTTAAAATATTTCAACCAATAAAAACATATTGAAACTAAGGAGAAGGGAGAATGGTTTACACCCTTTCTAACAGAGGTGCAGGGAGACTTAACTGCAACTGACTAACTTGCACATTATCCACCGTCGTGGGTACACGCGATTTAGATTGCTGTTACTGCAAGGCAGCACCCTTAGGAGTAATACCTACATTACAGTAAAAATGTAGTATATTTGTAACTTATAAACCGAGTGTTTTGTATAAGCTGTTTTGTAACTTCTATTCTGTGTTCTGTTAAAACTTTCGACATACTTTGAATTGTTGAATAAATCTACGAAATTCATTTAAATAGTATCAATTTGTATCATTGTGTGAGAACATGTATGGAGATAAAATACCTAGCTTCCTGTCACAGTCAGCTTTCAGAGGTATTTTATATACATGAACTGGAACCAGCTCAACACCCCTGAGATTACTCGTGCGATTCCTGGAAAACGTCATCTCTACAAGATCTACATCAAAGGTATGGACCAAGGAATATTAACCTTCACATGAACCTTCGATCCAATCCTTTTGGCACCCATTAACCGAATTCCTACTTAGATGAACGTTCCCAGCTACCGACCTGATTCCGTTACAATTTTTAAGGACATATTACAGCCCAAATTTTTATAAGATCATTGACAATATCACAGTAATTTTCCGCCTTTCGATTTCTCAAAAAACTGTGAGTTACTTTTTTGAATGCTTGCCAAGCTGCTTTCTCCAGTGGATTCAATAGTTCCTCAAACTTCTCATCATGCATTAGTGATCGTATTTGTGGACCCACAAATATCCCCTCTTTAATTTTAGCTTCACTAATTTTAGGAAACTTCTGTTTTAAGTACATGAAACCAGGAGTATTGCCCATGGCTTTCACGAAATTCTTCATCAATCCTAGTTTGATATGTAAGGAAGGTAGATACACATTTTTAGGATTACACAATGCGTCATGTTTCACATTTTTCTGTCCAGGAATGAATTATTCGCGTTTAGGCCATTCTTTTCTGATGTAATGGTTTTTTCTGTCCCTACTATCCCAAAGACACAAAAAGCAACAGTACTTTGTATAACCAAGCAGCAGACCAAGAATAAGTGCAATTACCTTCAAATGACCACAAATATTCCATTCATACACTGCATATTGAAGATTTGCCAATATAAATTGAAAGTTTTCATATGTTTCTTTCATACTAGCAGAGTGAGCCACAGGTATTGATGGGAATTTATTTCCATTATGCAGAAGCACTGCTTTTAAACTTGCTTTGGAGGAATCAATGAACAAGCGCCATTCTGTTGGGTTATGTTCAATACCAAATGTCTCCATAAGAGAAGAAATGTCATTACAAAACACTAAGCCATTTTCTTCAGAAAAATAGCCTTTAAATTGAGAATGACGACTACGATAAGTACATATCTTCGTATTCTTTTGAAGAAGATTCCATTCTTTTAGCCGGGAACCAAGCATTTTAGACTGGTTTTTGGATAATTTTAAATCTCGTATGAGTTCGTTAAGATCTTCTTGAGTCAATAAATGAGGCTCAGATGAACAGCTTTGTTCAAAAGTTGTATCACCAAAATCTGTTTCTTCTTCTTCCTTACTTCAATCGGAATCTGAGCTCTCTTCATCTAATGTCACATGTTCTGGAGGCTTTGGTATGGGCAATTCTTCGCTGTGTGGAACTGGTCTCATTGCAGATTTCAAGTCAGGGTAAACCACTGTATGTTTTGATTTTGACGTAATTTGTTAAGCAGAAATAACAGTCAGAGGGGTGATCTTTGAGTTCCCTCCAAATCATAGGGATAGCAAATGGCATGTGGCGTGTGCCATTTTTCCATGCAGTGAGATAAACAACAGATATGTGGGGCCCAGGTCCTTGTTTGGTCCCCCACTTTACACCCAAAATAAAGTTCATAACACTTTTTTACTAATGGAGTAAGGTTTCGCCTTTGGGACTTGAGCGTCACTTCACCACATATATAACAAAAGTTGTTAGGATGATTTAAACAAGCTCTAGGCATTCTGTAACTAACAACAAATTAAAAGAAATAAATTTGTAAATATGTAATATACAATATACAATAATCCAGACACAATGCACTCACAATTACGTGTTTACTGGTTCACTGCTCTCTCACAACTGACATCGTTGTAATGAATGCATGCATGATCATGTTTGTGCCTGTCTGTACAGTCTGAACTTGCACAACAGTAGCAACGGTACCATTTGAGTTATCTCATTTGGTTCCATCTCATTTACAATGCTCTAGGAGTTTTTATTTTACAATGGACGAATGGCCGTTTATTAAAAAAAATATATTTCAATCCATTAATTGAAATTGAAATAAAAAAAACTGTGGGTGATGGAGAAATTCCGAATACATATTTGAAAACATGATAAAAAACTGCATTATGTACAACTATTGATACTCATGAGACAAAAATCATGTTGACCAGTGTCATTACACCTCTCAAAATAGTTTTATCTACATCTCTTTCAAATTGTATAACGCACTACGTAGGTCAACAAGAAATCTACATTTTATGTCTTTTAAACCGTATGTTAAGTATCTTTTAATTCTAAATTGTTTTTACGACCTGGATGAATATTTCAACTTTAACCATTTGTAAATTTTTTGTCTGACAGCTATTTTTATGTGTGTTTGTTAATATTGACAATGTCATATATATATATATATCCTCATATTGCACAGTAAATAATTATGCTATCTACACGAATGGATTATTTAAAATTATTCCATACAGCACACAGACAAGCGAGATATAACGGCATAACTTACTATTACTGATTACTAATTTAAATAACTTTAGAATTTAAAGACGATTTGCCTGCATATAAGGAACGATTTTTTTTATCATAACAGGGTATCAACACTTCTGACATTTCGAAATTGGCAAATATAACTAAAAGGGGAAAACATTTACTCAAATGTTATGTCAGAATTGTCCCAACACACTCATCTTAGCGGTTTTGTTCCAAAAATACAATGCAATTTTCTTCATATGTAAATAAACGTTAAACTATATTCTAAAACCTTGGGGGTCACAATACGAGACAGTATGAATTCAACAATTCCATTTATTTTATCTGGAGGTTTATTTTGCATTTTTGTGGTTACGTTTATGGCTTATGAGATAATTACGCTGTAAGGTTCCGCATAACTGCATAAGGCCACTGCCACATAGCTTGATCCGGGTAGGAAGGACCACTTTGAAGCGGAACAAGTATGACACATTTGCTTCTACTTTGTCTTAAGCCGCGGATTTATGTAGACCACGTAATAACTTTGTATTTAATTAGCAAGATAACTGCCAAAACGCAAAGAGAAAATTTATTCCTTATTTTTTCATCCGATAATTTGGGGGGGGGGGAATAGACCAGTACGAATAGTAATTAAGTAGTGAAGCACATTAAAATTTAGATATACAATTTTCCGAGAAAATTACTCACATGAAGCAAAAATTGTTTTAACTCTCTGTTCGTCGCTACGGAAGGAATAAGCTGTCAAAATCTGCTCATCCCTTCTAGCCTGTAGACATACATATTCGCGTAAATACGGATTGTGAACGCATATGAACAAATCTAAACAGCCTGCTATTGATATTTAGCCTTCTTTGGTTTCAGATTACATAATAGGCCTATATGTATTAATATAATATAACTATTCATGGACATAAAAGGTTAAAGCTGTTGTTACACGATTGTTACTTTTGACAACATATTAGAATGTTATATAATATTTCATTTAATTTTCGATATGATTTAAAGCAAGGGTAGGAAACTATGGCCCACCGCTTGCTTACAATTCGGCCCGTGGGATAATATTGCATTTACATGGAAAATTTGTTATTATTAGCGATTATTATTAGATTTCAATATTTTTTATCGGTTTTTATTTATCTAATCTTATGCAAACTCTTATGCAAGCTAATTCAAAATGTGTCACTGTCGAAGCTATTTGGCGCGGCGGCATCACAAGTTTTGAATAATGACCGCAATTGGCGCTATTTGCGTGTTGCTAGTCCAGCGAAGAGTGGAATACCACGCCCTGTCAGTTTTTCTTTAGCGACGCGCTGATGTTGTTTTTACGAAGCTTTGCGATATTGTATTTATTTTGAATTTATTTAATAACAACCTTACCATTTCGCTCTCAAGGGCAGATCAGAAAGTGAACTGCTATTGACGTGCTTTCAAAACTGAATTGGGTCTGAATTATTTCGTTATGGAATTAAATGACAAACGTTTGATGTATATTATGTAATAACGTAATAGTTGTATGAAAAGATTGTCTTAAAGCTAAATTTTACACATATTCAATTATTCATTTTCGTACTAAAAATCGGATACATAAAAAAGTTATACTTTGGACACTCCCATCCACAGGTAACGTCCCTGTTAAAATTTTCTCAATGTAGAAATGAGTTTCTGTAGTAAATATAACACTTTTTTCGTTTGTTTTTGCTTTATAAGTAGAAGTACCTATTAATAAATATACCTAGCCGAGTTTAAACCTGGCCCACTGAACCTGATTTTCTTTACGATCTGATCCTTTCCTAAAGAAGAGTTTACCGACCCCTTATTTAAAGGATGAACGTTTCACTTTTTCAAGAAGCGAGTCCTACTTCAATCAATCAATCAATCAGTTTATTTTCCAATAGACAATATACATTGCATAGGAATAGTCAATAAGCCTAGTCTATAATTAATTAATGGAGGTTTAAGTAATCATCAACACAATAGAAACATTTTTCAATCAGAAATTCTTTTAGATTCCTCTTAAAGACTGAAACATTATTTGCATTCCTAATAACCACTGGAAGGTTGTTAAATAGTTTAGGACCAAGTACATTCGGAGATTTACAGCCTGATTTAAGCCTTCTAAAAGGTACATGAAAATCATTGCAGTGTCTTGTATTAAAATTATGTAAACTCATATTCAATGTAAATTCATTTCGTTTATGAAATGTATACATACACAATTCATATATGAACAGACTAGGCATGGTCATTATATTAAGACTTTTAAAATACTCTTTACATGATTGTGTAGGGTGTAAACGAGCCATACATCTAACGATTCTTTTTTGTGCCTGAAAAACATTAGGAGCTAAAGTGGACCAGCCCCAAAAACCAATGCCATACCTCATACGACTCTCAACATGAGCATAATATAATGATAGAAGCTGTATTTGATTTAGTACATTTCTCACATTTCTGAAAATATACACTATAGAATGGAGTTTCGATATTATTGACTTACAATGATTTTTAAAATTCAAATTTTCATCTATAATCAGCCCTAAAAATGTAACAGACTTCGAGTTTGGAAGGGAGTTACCGTTTAAATATAAATTGATGTCTTCTAACTTTTTTTGTGAATTATGAAAATGCATAAATAACGTCTTACTTGGATTCAAATGCAGTGAGTTTGTACAAAACCACTTGTAAACATCATTTAATAAGTTATTGCATATATCAGTTAGAGAATTTTGACATTTGTGTGACAGAATTAAAGAAAAGTCGTCAGCTTTACTCAGATTTCGTGCTTAACTCCTGCTGGGGCTAATCATTACTAAGAAGAATAATAATAAATCTATAAATAAATCTATGTGTAATACAATAATAAAGATAAACGGTTAGAAACGGGAAGCCATTATGTTGTGGTGTTTCACTCAGTGATTACATAGACCGCGAATTGGGTCGTCTCACGCTGGTCAAGAGCTGTGATGTTTGTTAACGGTGGTTGAAAGCATTTTTCGATATGACACACCACAAATAATTAAAGAGCAGCCTGTAAAAAACACGAGCAATAAACCCGTGCAAAATCGAAATGTGAGTGACGCATCTGTTCTGCCATTACAACAGAACTACGCTAGCGCCACTAATGGAGTACATTAGAACTCCTCGTGCGTATCTTTTAGACGCTTCTAGCCAAAAACTGTATTTCCATATCGCAAGCATACTGCATTCTAAAACAGAATAATAATAATAATAATAATAATAATAATAATAATAATAAATAATCGGAAACGTGACGCAGGGTACTTACTAACATATCAGTTTAAGGGAATATAGGCACATACCAAACATGATAAAATAATTAAATCAGGTAAACTGATATTAAAAAGTAGGCCTATATTATTTTCTGCATATCATATTTGCAATTATCACTGATTAAACAAAAGCATTCTGGCACTTTGTTACATCAGTTTACCTGATTTGATTTTATCACTCATTTGTCAAAGAAAATTGAAGAAAAAATTGTTCTTACTTAGATACTGAAATAAGTGTTCGTTGTCTAATCAATATATGCTTTCGGAATACAAACAACTATTAAATTGTGTTAAAGATTGTGTTATTTAAATATATATTAAAAACTCTGTTAATTAAATACATTAAAGACTGTGTTAATTAAATATATATTATAGACTGTGTTAATTAAATATATATTAAAGTCTGTGTTAACTATAACGGAACTCATTCAGACTGCAGTCAGTTATTCACTATTATTAAAAATAAATCCAAGATAACATACAGGAATATTAGACACACAAAATAATAATTACTGTAAGGGGGTTCATGACGGCGATGTAATTATTTCAAAGATAGCAGCTTTTACAGTAAATAGTACACAATCCCCTTGAAAACGATTTGCAATAGAAGCTGAAAAAGTGTAAACTATAGAGAAAACATCCACAATGAATAAACTGATTAGAACTAGATAATAAAATTACGGAAATATTTAGGGGTACCTATATAGGCCATGAAGGTCCTCAGGGTTCCAGGAGGTTTACGATCTCAGATTTTTAAGCAATTCGCATATGAAGATGGTAAACTTGTCAGCCTTAAGCACCGGCCGCCTTTACCCCAGGACTGTTCCTGGTACTCATGTCTGTAAGTGGCTGAGTCGATCCCAGGGCCTTAATGCCACCAGAAGGATTAGGTCAGTTGATAAATCCCAACGATCACATCGGGGACGAAATTCTAGGTCTTCCAGTTTGTAGCGCTGTGAACTAACCAACTGCGCCACGGTTTGCCCTTACTAAAGTATCTAAGTGCATATAAATAAGTACTGTTTTTAGATCAGATCATTTTCCATAACTTTATTATTATGACTGTTATTTCACTTTCCCTGTAAACGTAGGCTAATATCACATGTGAGTTTCATCTTGCCATTGATTTCTCCATCACGCCTGCGCGGGAGAATTCACCTGCGGAAGATGAAACCACGAGTGGTGTTTAATGAAATTATCTCACGAATAATATTCAGATTAATAAAGCAGCAGGACTACGGCCCATAATATATTTTTAAAGTGAACCAATGGATCCATTTTTTCTTCAAACATTTTGAAATAGGCCTACGAAACATATTTTTTTCAAAATCTTTGACTTCAGAATTAATTCTTTTTCTTGGAAAGCCAGTGAATACAGCAAGAACTCACATTTGTTGGTCTTGGTGGAACACTAAGCAAGGCTTTGATGACATTTATGTGTGCTTACATGCGACATTCTCCTTACTGTTAATTCACAAGAATATAAAAAAATATCTTAAGGGACAGCATTTCGGCATACTGGCAACGGTTGCATACATAAATGCCAGTGTACATCTGTTCTTAAATAACCTTAAGGAACAATCAAGAAATCAAATAAGATATTTGAACTATCACTATAACTTATAAACTTATAATAAGTAATAAGAATATGTTTTCTCCCACTCCTCTGTATCTCTCTCTCGTTCTATATATCTCTATCTCATTCATATTTTGGCAATTCCCGGCAACAAAACTTCACTTCTAAATAGCATAATCTATAAAAGTATTCCCAATACAAGCCACGAAGGATTTGAGGTTTTCAAGAGACTGTTAATTCCAGGAGATTTTAATATTTTTAAGGTGGTATCCTGAATTGCTCCTGGTATGTATTTCTGTCAAAAGCTGTGTTGACCTCAGAGCCAAAAAGACTAGACGTATTAAAAGTCTCAAAGAACCATCGGGGATCGTACCCGTGAAGCAGTGCCTTTACCAACTGCGCGACAGGGTACCCTCGCATGAGTTGTAAGTACATTTAAAAATTTATATAAGCATAGACAATGCGATTCTCTAGTTTCACTTTCGGATATGAGTAAATGGCAACATTGCGGGATTGTGCTTTCATATTGGTCAGACTCACGCAATGACGAATTTTTCACAAGGTAAAACTTCAGGTATGAGTTTGTGGAAGACATTACTAGCATACGACATCCCTCAGAAAAATTCTAGAGGAAAATTCAAACAAAGATTTTAGGGATTTGCATAATTAGGCCTATATAATTGATTTAGGCTGCGAAATGTGAACAAAATCGTTGGAGCCAGTTTTGAGAAAATCGCGAAAAACTAAATTTCTTAATGTAAAGCGACAGTAAGATAGACATATAAAAATGCTTTTTTGTGTCATTTCCCCGGAAGATAATTAACCTTATCCTTTTGATACGATTTTTGTTTCTGAACTACGCTGTTCACTGACAGGGAGCAGACAAGCAGACAAAGCGACAGACACACAGACATGATGCAGAGAACGAGAGCCTGCATTTCTTGGTCGGAAACAATATTTTCTCTACCTCTAGTGCCTCTACAATACGGCAAGAGAACAAAAAAACAGAACAAAAACTCTCCCTGAGAATATTAGAAATAAACAGCCCTCAGATTCGCGCCCGGTTCAGTGATTTTTCACCCAAAATTTCGACAATCCATTCTGTTCACCATCGTCAGAATGATGAATACGACAGTATGTTCAGGAACTGACGAAATATGACAGTACCTTCACTACAGTACAGCTGACAAGATAGCTGTATAATTATACATGTTAAATTATTTTTACACCTAATTCACTGCATATTGAGTAGTAAATGGCTTTCTGAGAACGGTAAGGGCTATAGAAAAATGAATTTTTCCTGCCATTCCAGTTGAATTTGACTCAACTCATAACTCTGCAGAAACCACCGACTAACTTGTCAAACAATGCTGACTGTATGTAAACAAGAGCTTCAGCCTTGAAGGAAAGTGCAAATGTAGTTATCAGTTTTATGAGGATTCTAGCCTCCATGAAGACCGCTATCACCAGTGAATGCTTTCTACTTATATCCGTTCCATCCCTTATACAAATCTTACTGTAATTCATCTGAGCCATAAGACCTGAATACCACCATAGACTGCTCCAGTAGAGGAGAGAAGAAAATATTACCCGAATTCTGAAAGAGAGAGTAAGTACGATGGAGATGGAGGGATAGAAGGAGGGGGTTGTGGAGAAGAGTTGGAATCGAATCTTTAACGAGGAGCCGCCTCTTCGGTGTCCCCTGGAATGTCTCCCTAGACGCCCGTTCCAGCTGGCCTATAAATCCACCCGTTTCACATTACTCCATAGCACTAAGACTGCGTGGGTCTCACTACCCTATAAAGTCTGTGCTCTGCCGCATGCTGGAGCTTGGAGACAGAATAAATGGGTTGGAGTGAGGGAGAGAGATAGAGGAAGCGCTTGGCTACCCCAGAATACGTGGAAGGGCAATCGATCGAATAAATAATTGACAAGGATACCAGATCCCTATGCTGCTGACGAATGCACAAATCTAAGGAGGGAATCTAACCTTGTAACGTTTTATGGATGAAGTGGCTGTGGTGAAATGTGTAAAACGGCTGTGAGAGTAAAGCGGTAATCAGGAATATTGGAGTGGTAGTGTGCACCCACAAATTTGGAAAATGGAAGAGGAGGAAAAATCTGGTACGTGTTAGACGTGATTTCTTCTTTTTATTTTTCAGCATCTGAAAAATATATAAAGCACGTGTGAAACCAAGGTAGTCTACATTACAAAAAAAAAAAGAAAAACTGAGATTGGTTTTCATCGAGAGATCTCTTTAGTACTCACTATATATTCCGTTAAACTGAGAAGAAATAGAAGCTAAGATATCACCATTTAGTTTTCTTGCTATTCCGTCCTGTGTGGTTTTGATTGTATCTCTCCAGGAAATGTTCTGATAAGTAGACCGGGGATTTTAGGCTCTAAAAAAATTAGTTTTAGGCACCTAAAATAGGCTTTTAAAACAAGTAAAATAGGCTTTTAAAAGAGAAAATAGGCACTCAAAATAGGCTTTTAAAAGAGAAAATAGGCACTCACAATATGCTTTAAATTGTGTAAATAGAAAGAAAATAGACTTCAAAATATCACAATATACACTTGAACTGTAACGTGATCTTTTTTTACTGTAAGAAATGTGGTATACCTATTCTTAACAGAAATAACGGCAAAATTAAGACAGAATTAAAAAGGAATTTATTAAAAACAGTTATGGATTAGGCCTATATGAAAAATCATCAATAGTAAACTAAAACCTTAATACTAAAATCACTGAACATAATTACAGCACTGTAGGCATCCCCTAACGAAGTATTTGCGAAGAACATTCACTTTCATTCGTAATTTGCTTTGCAGTACATAACGATGATCTTCTCCAAATTTTCCACAGTCAGGCTGTGTCTTTTGTCTGTTAAAATCATTTTGAAGGCAGAAAAAGAGCGCTCCACACTCACAGACGTTAGAGGGGCATAGGAAAATTTACCTACATTTTTCAGTTCAATTTCACTAGGTAACTCTACCTTTTCCCCATCCATTACCTGGTGTACTCTTTTCAGCACTGAATAACCTGGATTTTTCTGCAGTACACTAGCCCACTTGTCTCTTATTTTATCCCCTACCTTGCCCCTAGCACTCTTTATATTGTTCCCGGCTTCCTCAATTACAGAAAATTGCTGATTGAGACTGTTTCCTTTTTCCTCCATTTTTGTAATGGTTACTGGAAGAAATGAAAAATTTGCCTGAATATATGCAATGTCTCTCTGAACACTGGAATAATCCTTTAGCAACTCTTTGACAGATGACACACATGCAGAGTTGTCCGTTAAAGGCAAATCGTCTATCACAGTCATGATTTTCTCAATATGTTCTGCATAATAGAGGGCCGCTTCCATCCAGGAACCCCAACGGGTGATGATTGGCTGTGGTGGAAGGGGAATAGAGGGGAGTTTCTCTCGAAAGATGGCTATTCTTGATGGAGCCTTACAGAACACTTTCTTCATTGTTGAAACAAGGGTATTTACTGCAGGAAACTCGGACCTAACTGTTTCTGCGAGTCTATGCAAGGCATGTGCCATGCAAGTAACATGAATTAAAGAAGGGTAGAAAGTTTTTAGGAGAGGTGCAGTAGCCATCATGTAGGAAGCAGCATCGGAGACAAGAAGAAAGGCTTTAGAATCATCAACACTCCCAGGATACAACAATTGCAACCCCTTGTTGATGAAGTATGCAATGCTTTGACTATTGACTTTCTCTAGCTGCTTAGAGCAAAGAAGGTGAGCAGTATGTGCCTGATTGGGTTCCAGTTTTCCTACTATAAGATTAGCAATGTACCTGCCCACAGAGTCTGTGGTTTCGTCCACACACAACCATATGCAAGACTCCCCAATATCCTCCCTGATTGACAAAATGACCTCATTGTAGCAAATATCTAAGTAGTTTTTCTTTAATGTAGATGCTGATGGTATGTGCTGCTTGGTGTATTTCTGTAAAAAATCTCTGAAAACAGGATTGTGGACAGCAACTAGGGCTCTACACATATCAGCATAGAAACCATTTTGGGTTGTGGGAGATATAGTTTGTGTGAGCAGAGTCTGTCTAATATTACTTTTCATTGCTGCTTTCGCTTTATGACCGGCACTATCTGCATGCTGCTGAAGATGGCATTTTTTCTCATGTGAAATCTAAAACACAATAAAGGTGATGCAAATTAGAGACTAAAATGAGGAATAGAAAAGGTGAATAGCTATTCAATCAAATTTGTAATTTTGAACTATTTCATTTAAGCCACTATTAGGCCTACTCTAAAGTTAATTAAGAACAACAAAGTTTATTTTGTCAGTTAAGAAAGTTGGCTTTCAATAACGGCTGCTGCCCAGCTCATGGCCTGCAGATATTGGGTGGTCGTGCGGTCAGCACGACACATCCCTCAGCCGTATTGTGTTGCCTCCATTACCACTGCTCACTGTAGCTTCCCAATTGTCCTCATGACGCTGAGTCAGCGCCGTTCCAGACCTCATAGCTTTCTAAATTACTGCCGGCACTGGAAATCGAACACATTCCACCTGGACGAGGTCTCTAAAATTAATTAGAGGAGCCAATATCGACAAATTTTCAGGACGTAAAAATCCTGGGCACGGAGTCCTCCGGGAGGGACTTTAAGCTGGGGGTCCCGTGACGTAGATTTACGGCACGTAAAATAACTCCAAGCCTAAATTAGAGCCTCTGGACAAAATTTCTCGGCCCTTTCACGTCCAAGAAATACTTAGTTTCCAGAGGGGGGTTGCGAGGCGATGGGCTTACCACCTGTCCCTCTACCCTCTCTCGGAAAATAAGCATATCAAAATTGGTATAGGTAATGAAACCTCCATTGGAGGCCCCTTCGCCCCACCTGGGGATCATAGGGTACCAGATACAGAGATACAGAATATCGACATAACCTTGGCCTTAGATTAATATGAAAAATACACATACCTGTTTATTGCAGTACTGGCAGAAAATAATCTTGCCATCAAAAGCCATCCCTGGATATTGTGTAAGCCATTGCTGTATAAGCGAGCTCTTAGTTGATTTTGTTTTAGGCATCACGAACGAACTTAAACACTTCACTTGTTCTTTCACTGGCGAATTGACACAGTGTGTCCTGCCTTACTATACCTGCTACTTGTTCTTTTAAGCTAATACTCCCCCTTCCCCCGTCAGTCAGCATTTCTTTGGTGAAAGTTGTCTGGGAAAATCAAGTTTGTGTGAAAAACCCACCCCCTGCTTTTTTGCCATTCTGCTCTTCATTCAGGGATGTCCATTATATGTTTGTAAAAATTACAGAAGTAGAATTTTATTTTAAATGTACAAAATAGGCATTTTTAGGCACTAAAACAGTGAAATAGGCTCTAAAGGACCAAATAGGCATTTTAGGGCACTATAAAACTCTATAAATGTATGTGAATTATCATGAAACGTCGACATATTTAAAAATTTTCATGTCTTTTCTTAAGGAACAAAATAGGCATTTGCCCTAAAATCCCAGGTCTACTGATAAGTTAGGGCTGAATGAAATACTTTTAATTAATAATAATATCTTAATTACGTGTATTATATTACTTTTATTTTCATTCTATGATAATATATACTAGCTTTTCCCCGCATCTTCAATCGCGTGGTTTTCGTAATCACATAGAAATATTCCTCCCTCGCTACGTTAATCCTTAGTTTCTACTAATTTTTAAAAATTAATGACTAATGTTGTAAATTAGCAAGTGTAAGAATATTACAGCATTTCTCTATATAAACTTTGAAACTCCTTATGGCTCTTTTTCGTTTATAAACCCATTGGGATTTTAATATCGAAACATTGTATTATAGAGTGTTTGTGTTAACTTTCAAGAAAATCCAAACTTCTCACCCCCTTGGAGGTTGATTTAAAAAAAAAAAAATAAGAGATGAGTCACGTGTTTAATTATTTATGTTCTGGAGTACTTTCTACAGAACCTTCAAATAACATTTTTCCATTAAACTTTGAATCCCGTTATGACTCCTTTAAGGAGTTGAATTTTGAAAAATATCTTCTTAGCGAGTCTCTATGTTATAAAATAAAACTACTGACAAAATTTCATATTTGTATTTTTAGTGGTGTCGGCTCGGCGATGATGAATGAATCAGACCATCTGTGCTAGCACATAATTATAGTATAATCAAAAATGTATCGAAGATAATACTATATAAAATTTCATGTTGTCTGGAAATGTAAAATATATTTTATAAAGTATATCTTTCCGTCTGCCGTATTGTGTCCGTCTCCCTGTTGCGGATAAACGCTTTCTTCTTCTTGTGACACGATTTGGTTAGGAAATCCGCTTCCCTCTACTTGAATTCCATTAAATTTTGTTTTATTAATGACATTCTGACGGTACATTAAGGCCATGTGTAATAAAGCAGCTATGATCGCTTTCCTATTAAAAATATACATAGAGGGTGATTTCCACTTGTCCTTTTTCGATTTATCTCCGATGTCTCGATAACAGTAAAAAATGTAGTACAGTAAAATTGCAGAACTAAAAATCAATATCTTCTGTATACGGAATTTATTAATGAGATTAACAGTTATCGAAATACATTAATTAATATTCGTACTTTTTCACAATTTATCAGAAAAATCTTAAGAAGATCTGTGTAAATGTACTTGATTGAAACATCAAACTAACACGACAGTTTACAATACCGGTATCTACGTTGTTCTAAAAATGCAATAAGTACAGTGTGTGAAATATACTGCGCAAAGTTTCTCTCATATAACGTATAACGCTATAAAAATAAATACTGATAATATATTCTTATAACGTTTACGATTCTAAAATCCCTAAATCAAATCTAAAGCTGAATATTTTTTATTAATTGAAAAAGTAGTTCTTTTCTCTGCCCATAAATTAAAGGTCTTACAAATATAAATACATCCAGGCTATAGGCCTAGGTGAGAATGTTTTAGAAAAATGTTTTCCATTATTTATTAAACACATTTTCAGAATAATTTATAAACCATGCAATATTGTTCTCAGATATTAGGCAATAAAAACATAATGCATATTAAACTTTTTACTTGGATCTTTGGATGTTAATTTTATAACAAAATGCCCTTTACAAAGAATGAACTTTACAAATTTATTGTATTTTATCTCCCACTATAGTCGTCAAAGCCCATATAAAATAAAATGGGCAAATAGAAACCACACCTACGTAATTATTAAATGCCAGTGTGGCACTTTATGAGATAGTGTGCGGGACGGGAAAATGTCTGTCCGTCTGTCTATCTGTCCGTGTGTTTGTACGCGCCATAACTAAAAAACGCTTTATCGGATTTTCATGAAACTTGGTACACGCATTTATAATGTCATTAGGAAGAACCCTATTGATATTGAACAAAATCGGTCCAGCGGTACCGGCGTCAAACCCAATTTAGTGTTTTTATTTAAAAGCGCCATAACTCAAATACGCTTTATCGGATTTTCATGAAACTTGGTATACACATTTATAATGTCCATGTGAAGACGTCTGTTGATATTGAAACAAATTCTTTGGCCAGTACCGGAATATTGCCCAATTTAGTGCATTTCTATGGTTTTATATAACAAAAGGCCCCATAACTCAAATATGTTTTATAGGATTTTCATGAAACTCGGTATAAGCATTTATAATATCCATGGCATGAAGCCTATTAATTTTGAACCTAATCGGTTGACCGGTACCAGAGTAACGACTAATAAAAGGTCACATGTTTTTTTAATTTTTGTCTACCGGTATAATTTGACAGTTAACACTATTCCTTCACATATGCTTATCAAACATCACCGTCAAACTGACTGTTTGAGTTGGCCAAATGGTAACGTCTTGGACTCGTATTCTGGAGGTCCCCGGATCAAATCCCGTGGCCGGCCGATTTGACATGGATTTTTTAAATTTTATTTTTCATTTTTATGTGAGTGTGCGATTGTCAAGGTATCACAAATCTGTAGTTCTGCTGACGCTGGTCGATTTTAATCTGATTAGGAAAACTTATTTTCTGCATATCATAATT
This sequence comes from Ectobius pallidus, assembly GCA_964059195.1. NCBI lineage: Eukaryota > Metazoa > Arthropoda > Insecta > Blattodea > Ectobiidae > Ectobius > Ectobius pallidus. The sequence goes on from CAXKWD010000001.1 coordinate 94,590,192, forward strand.
GCAATTATAATTGATTCAACAAAAACATACTGGCACTTTGTTATATCAGCTTACCTGATTTTATTTTAATAGAAAATCGGCCATAGTAATTTCTATTAGGCCTACTAATGGCACATGAATTTCATCACAAGTTGTCTTTTAATTGCATTCAACCAAAAATTTGTTAATCCATTGTATAGCTGTACCCAAGTTTAACGTACTTCCCTTTCAATGGTTTCATATGGTTCATGTACTTATGTGTAATGATTTGAATTATAAGATTAAGTCGATCTGATCGGAGCGGCTCGATTGCCCGACGCGCACATACTCGATATCTCGAGACCCGACAATGACTGCCCGACTACACAAAAGCCGTACAGCGTTTCCCCGACAATATACCGCTCGATTTTAGTCTAATAGTTAGGAAGATTCCAGCTTTGACTTTTCTCCCCTCTTCCAGATATCTTGACACATTCGACGAACTCGTATAAACTTTGTCAGAAGATGTTTATCCCATTTACAACTGGTTTGAAGAAAATTATGTGAAAGGCAAAGGCTGGCGTGGGCACGTAAGACCACATGTTCCTTCAAATCATGTTCCGTACCTTCCATCGTTTTGGTCAGTAACTGATCAAATGGGCAGAGGATTTCCTAGAACTCAAAATAAAGTTGAGGCTTGGCCTTAGTTGGTAAATCACTCATTTGTAGCATACACGATTGCCAGTGAAATCAGAAAAGAACAAGTTCAAGTGAAAAGGAGACCCAAAGACATCATCCGCGGAATGCCCGATACGCAAACTGAAATGCAAAATATCGATCGTGAGAAGAGAACCGTTATCATATACAATGGTAGAATCGATAGAACAATAGTGGATTTTTTAGAAGGAATGGCTCACTTTATTCAATTGTAATTTCATATTGATTCTGTAGATTTCAAGTTGTAAGTTTAAGAAATCGATTTATTTAATTTTCAAGCATTAATAATAAATACATAATAAATGAATGAATAGATAAATAAATAATCTAAATGCCAGTTCTTTATTGTGGAGGTAAAAAATATTGTCGGAAATTTATGTTGTCAAGCTGTTGTGTTGTCGGGCAATCCGTGCCTAGCAAACGAGTTCTGTCCGGCAATAGAACCAAACCCGATCTGACATATTAAGTTTACTTTCATTGCTAATGCTTGCAAATATAAACCTAAGATTATTAATTTGGAAGAAAATGTTTTTGGTATCAAGCAAATAACTTAATATAGGTCTTATTTAATTTAATACTTTTAATCCGGGACTGAAAAATTGCGTTCTATCGTACATACAATATCGGGACTCAATATGTAACCTGTAGGAACAATTAAAGAACGGGCTCAATAGATTCAATCGATTATTACAGCGGTACTATTAATGAGTAGTTAAAGATTTTATAGCTGAATTTCTGTAGTAGGCCTACTAGGTTACGTTTCTTCTTTCTTCTATTGGTGAAGCCAGGAAAACGAGAAAGACCATTGGTATAAATGAAATCGTGAAGCTGAATTCCTTTAGAAAGCTGAGAGGTCTATATCTGATTCTCTCTTGCCCTTGGCTTTGTTATTTGTCAATTATACTTCTTCAACAGATGAGATCATGTCATCAAAGATGGTTAAAAAGCATGTACAGCGAAGCAAAGGAAGGGGGGAAGACTTGGGGAAAGTCTGTAGATAGATCTCTACATAATTCATGATGTGATCCTTGCCCGACGCCACCGCCACAAACTTTTATACAAACTGCTGCTGCAATGTAGTCAAAGTTGGGACTATCGTACGGTCGAGAGATTTTCATCAAGCTACTACAACATCTTGCAAAGATAGGAGAGGGAGGCAGAAATATGACGAGAGTAGCAATATGGTTGCAACCCCTGTTTGAAATCCATACTCATCTCAAACTAATAAAACTTTGGTATAATATATGTAATAAAAATTGAAAACTGCCCACGTGGTATGTACATCAAGTTATCACTCAACTTAATTGAACTCACGCACTTCAATAGAATCCAATCACTAACCATGGTAATCTTGGAAGGAATAAACACAGTCTAGGTACTCTTCAGTCTTTGATTTGTTCCAGCTGTTTCGGAAAGGGTTTCAATTTTTTTTAATGGCGTGTGGATATTATTTTTTTCATAATTTTTTGCTTTATGTTTCGAATTTGTATTGAGGTAGTATGTTCAAGGTGTGCAAAAGACAATAATTTGTAACTTTTATTTAATAAATAAATACATTAATTCAGTGACTTGAATGATTCTGACTGACCGAATGATTCCGAATATTTCATGGGACTATTAGGACCCATCACCCCTAAGAAGTCTTCCGAAATCAGTAAATTTTATCCTTGTTCAATCTCCATTATATTTTACATTTTCTCAAGCTAATACTGGGCCAACAGGTACGAGTGAGGTAAGAATCGAACTAATTTTCCACTCCGGTTTGACGAATTTGTATAACTTTCCGTTTTAAAACGTTACTTATTTTCCTAAAACTTGTAATTAAAATTCTTTAGGTTTTCTATTTTGATATACCACGGGGGATTTATTAATTATTTTGAACTTTGAAACAAATTAATATAATTATTTTAGCAACTGGAGTTAGAAACTCATTGATTTTCTATAGAAAAAAATAATAGTAACAAAAAATACATTTTATGTTTTATGTAACCTACAGGTATGTTGTTCATGGCTCTTGTGGACAGTTTAATCCTAAAATTGTAAGTGCAATGCAATGAACTTTGTTTCATATGTAGGCCTAAATAACTTTAATGACCTAAGAGAAAGGATAATTATGAGATTATTTCTTCCGCTTCACTGTAATTAGATAATTGTTGGACTTTACCTTTCAAATTCATATATTTCGGTTAGTTCATCAATACGTTTACTGAAATGTTATTTATTTATTCATTTATTTTATTATTTATCATCATCGTAGCCATTTCTACAAATGCATTTTCATCAATGCTATAATGACTAAGTTTTCTCAGTTTAAGATCTTCACATCAGAAATAATTAGATATAGACGATAAAGAGTTTCCATAATTTTTTTAAATGCAATGTAAAAGATTTTGTTTGTGACATATACAGTACTTGTGAAAAGGGGTGAAGTGCGAAAGCATCGCACGGGATTGATAGTTTCATTTTATATTCTCCTGTAAAAATATTGACGCATGTAACATAATAGCTGTGATTTCAAAATATGTTATAGAATTCTATAATATAATATAATATTTTAATATTAAGGCAACAAGAGTACATAATTCATAACGCTTTAAAAAATAAACTGACTTTCCAGTTCATGAATCATTTACCAATCCAGTGTAAGAATGTTTGGAATATAAACCACAGGCAAGTGTCTATCATAACATTATCGTTATATTTTTATCACATTCATTTTATAGCACCTAAGTTATTATTTATGTAAATTTACAAAATCTTAACACTGAAACATTACCATACCTGTAAGTTCTAGGATAAAAAACAATAGATCACTGAACACGGCGATTGTGTGCTCATAAGCTGCATAAGAACAGAAGGACATGAAAATTATGTACGTGCGGTGAAGCATTATGAATCTCGTATAGTAAAGAAATTCAATATTACTATCACTATAAATTATGAGTGGCATCACTGGCGCCAGAAAGTTTAATGTAAGAGAAATAAAACAGCAGATCTTAAAGGAAAGTGTCGGTACCGGCAAAAACCGTATACAGCACGACCAACATAATATATCGATTGGATCGTCATAGAATGTGTTCATTTGATTTTGCGATTTTGAATTATTCATTACTATCTTAATTATGTAAGTATTCGCTAAATAGTTAATGCAACAAATACAATTCGAGGTCCAGATCTCCGAGATCCTAATGCTACCAATAGTGCGCATCACAAGACAGAGGGCGTCGTGGTTGTTGCTTACAGCAAAATGCTACAAAAGCACACGAACTGGCTTGCACCGAATCGAAATTGTGTTTTTGATCAATGGACTCTTACAGTATATAATTTCAAATACCAAACAAGTTATGTTGTATAAAATAATCTTTTTTCGTGCTGCTTAATGGCAGCATGTGACGTATTAATCACAGCACGTTGATGCTTACGTGTCGCACCCTCGTATTAATGGCAGGCATTTTATAAGATAAACTATGGTGATTGATCTATATCCGAGGAATAGCTAAACTTTATTGGTCAATATCAAACACGCGGCATATGAATGGAATAATCATTATAAAAACTGAACTGTGTAAACAATAAACTTAGGCCTACTACTTGAGCTATTCCATTTTTTACCTGTTAGATGTACCATAGCTCTCAATCCATTTTTATGGTCTTCACTTTAATGGCGAGGTTATGAAAATTCCTTGATGGCAAGATAAGGAAGTTAGAACATAGTTATATTACATTTCATTACTTAAAAAAATTCTGTCTGAGATCTAACGCATGTCTCCCACAAGTAAGCTTTCTGTTTTTAAAAATATCCAAGTTTTACTTTATATATTGATAACTAGCATGTGCCCGCGGCTTCGCCCGCGATAATTATTTCAAAAATTAAAAATGAAGAGCATAATAGTTAAATCATTATATTTATTAACACCTAAATCACGTAGACTACATACCACGATTAGATAGCGTCGCCTGGTAAAAGCGACCTCAGATTCGAGTTCCTTGGCCCAGAATACCCCTGTACAGTGAGTTTCGTCCAAATCGAACAATGTTTGACCATATTTAGGCCTATATTGATTATCCCTCTTCCGTGTAGGTTGAAAATTTCATATGTCTTCAAGCCTTGATATTCTAAACAAATGAATCGTCCAGGATGGACTTACTGTACAAAATCAAGCGATCGCCCGCGATAATTATTTAAAAAATTAAAAATTAAGAGCATAATAGTTAAATCATTATATTTATTAACACTTAAATCACGTGGATTACATACCACGATTAGATAGCGTCGCCTGGTAAAAGCGATCTCAGATTCGAGTTCCTTGGCCCAGAAAGTCCCTGCATAGTGAGTTTCGTCCAAATCGAACGATGTTTAACCATATTTAGGTCTATGTTGATTATCCCTCTTCCGTGTAGGTTGAAAATTTCATATGTCTACGGGCCTTGACATTCTAAACAAATGAATCTACCAGCGTGGGCTTACAACATTCAAACGATCGCGATGCTTTTATTTCCACGGTATGACAAAAATAGCCAAAGCCAACTGCAATTGATTTGACATTGAAATGTATTACTGAAATCTGATGCTTCGACAGCGCTAAAATCACGTTTTCTGCCAGTTTTTTACTCATAACTCGCGAATGAAAGCTAAAATAAAAAATTCGGCTTCGAGGTGCATTCGCCCACCTTTCAGTCCATCTAACTTTAAAATTTCAGATCTCTGCGTTCAGTAGATTTCGATGGGCATCACGGACAGACAGACAAACACGTCCTTTTATTATTATATCTTATAATATAGCATGTGCCCGCGGCTTCCCCCGCGATAATTATTTCAAAAATTAAAAACTCAAAATTAAGAGCATAATAGTTAAATCATTATATTTATTAACACCTAAATCACGTGGAGTGCATTCCACTATTAGGTAGCGTCCCCTGGTAAAAGCGACCTCAGATTCGAGTTCCTTGGCCCAGAAAACCCCTGCATAGTGAGTTTCGTTCAAATCGAACAATGTTTGACCATATTTAGGGTTGATTATCCTTCTTCCGTGTAGGTTGAAAATGTCATATGTCTGTGGGCCTTGACACTCTACACAAATGAATAGTCTAGGACGGACTAACAAAATCAAGCGATCGCGTTGCTTTTATTTCCAAGGTATGAGGTATGATGACAAAAATAGCCAAAGCCAACTGTAAGTGATTTGATATTGAAATTTATTACTGAAATTGATGCTTCGAAAACGCAAAAAATGCACGTTTTTTGCTCATTTTTCACTCATAACTCACGAACGAAAGCGAAAATTAAAATTCCGGCTTCGAGGTGCACTTTCCGACCCTTTAGTCCGCCTATGTATAAAATTTCAGATCTCTGTGTTGAGTATATTTCGCTGGGCATCGCGGACAGACGGAGGACAGACAGACGGAGGACAGACACTTCCTTTTATTAATATAGATGATAGAAATTTAATGGCTACAGTAGGTATATATTTTAAACTGTGTTGTAGCCAAAGAACGTAATAATCAGATTCGAGTATTGTTATCTGTTTTCAAACACATTATGGAAGTGTGAGTTTAAAGTCAATGAGCGTGTAAATATTTCACTCCATCTATTTACTGAGGATTATTTTTCTCGGTTCAAACTCTGCGTTTCTTTCTAATTGAAGATAGGCGCCTGATAATAAAAATAAATTTATGATGAAGCATTGATAATAACAGTTTACAGCTCTTTAATTTGAATGAAGCAACACATTAGAAAATTCGATTTTCTTACTGTACTAATTTCAAAACACCATATTCTAACAGAATATTAATTTAGGGCCCATGTTTTTTACCCTTTACTTGTTTCTGGATCACTACCACCTCTCAAAAAATTGAATGCCTATTTTACAACTTAGTATAAAATATTTTTCATGTTTTCATTAGGCAATGATATACATAGCCATCGCTTAATGGTTTACGGGGGGGGGGGGTGTTCGGGGAGAATAAAAAACCTTTCATGCAACTCAATAGAAATTAATATTTAGTTGCTACTTACATTTTGGTGGGTTGATAGGGATTCCTGATCTGTACAAACTTTCTTCATCCATCCAGTCTTGGTTTCTTTGAATAGTTCTGAAGCTGAACGCAACCAGCAAAAGAGCGACACACACCAATACGACATTCTTATTTGTCTTCGAATGAATCACATGGCAGCCGAGGCCAATGAGAAGACAGTAACCGATACTCGGAATATATAACACACGCTCAGCAACTACAAAACCGACATAGAAGAACAAGTTTGTAGCGGGAAGGAAGGGAACACCTATGAAGGCCAAAGACAGAAGAATTACTTCTGCATTGCTCAGGTACGATTTGCCCATAGGACGCTGTCTTTGTGGTGGAATGTTTTGAATTTTCTTTTTATGTTCTACATCAGCATTTACCACTGGGCAAGGAAGTTTCACTGCACCTTTATTACAGCAACAGGGCGCTGACGAAGTCCCTGACATTGGGATTGTGTTATTGTTGTTATTATTTCGGCACAAGGCAGAATGATGATCTAGTAAGCTATGGCGACACACGGGACACGGCGTGGATGTGGAAGTCTTGGATTGTTCTCCAGTAAGAACCGGAGGCACTGGGTTTACATTGGCTTTTGAAACTACATTGTTTGTTGAACTGATATGCACACTTCGCTTATGTGAATGTCTTCGTGGCCTATGGTATGGCTGCGATTTCGCTTGCGTCTGCTGGAAGTTACTTTGTGATGTCGTGAGCTTTCTGTAAGTCCTTCGCACTACCCTATATAGAATATAATAAAATAGGAGAGTTAATGTGCTTCGAGGGTCGAACAGAGACGTCACTCGAGGGATTGCTTCCATTCCCCAATCGAAGCTTAGCCATCTGGGGCAAATTAGAAGACCGAAGTTGAATACCGGAAGATACGCGAACGTTAGAAAACGTGTACACACTGAGGGACAGCGTGCAGTAGGGTTGTCTGCCGTGGCGAACACTGGAGTCCGTGTTCCCATCAGATGGAATCGGAGTTGTAATAGCCCGAACAATGCCACAGCAAGGCACCCCACACTCATCAGGACCCCACGGAGACGTTTCTGAAACAAACAGAAATACAGTCATATTAGATGTACGTAATCGCATAATGCACTACAAAAATAAACCCATCACTCATTGGATTATATAGACTAAGAATGATTAAACATATACGACTCAATATGTATAAATAGTAAAGGTAAAGTGATCCCTGCATGGGCCATGGAGACTCGTAGGTTATTCGGGAGGTTGAGGCTCCCAGATTGAGACATCGGCTGGTAAGGTTGACAGCCATACGCACCGGCCACATTTTACCCCCAGGAATACTCCTGGTACTAATTTCTGTTAGAGGCTGAGTCGACCCCAGAGTCGCCAGAAGGATTTTGCCAATGGAAAAATCCCACCGACTTCATCGGGAATCGAACCCACGGCCTTCGAACCACTACCCCATGGCATACTCTACTCAATATGTATAGCATATTTTGAAATCCACATTCGAAAGTCAGTGTTGGTAGGATGTATTGTTCGAGAGGCAAGGCAGCATTAAAAATCCATCTTTCCTCTTTGTATACAATGAAATCAATGAAAATTCATCTCTCCTCTTTGTATACAATGAAATCAACGCGTTATTGTGGTTAATGATTCGCCCAGAATAGTAGTGGCGAGCACTAGAACACAATTCCCAAAATGGACAAAAGAATTGTGAAATAGGATACAATTAACATAAGAAGTTAAATGAAATATATAAACATATTCTCCCTAAGGAGTTGCTCGCCAGGTGAGCTAAGTAATCTTCGAGTGAGGAAGTCATAATACCATTTGGACAAGCGGCCATTGCCTCTTTCAACATGATTTGAAACTTCTGAAATTAATTATCATGGTACTGACAAATAATGATGCTCTAATAATCATGATAATGATAATATAGTGGTAAAACTTTGGGTAGCGCTGTACAATATGGAAATTTATATTATTTTCATCTTTAAGACGTTTCTTCATTCTTCCCACTTGGACTTCCTATTTACCTTAAGTCGCCAGAATAACAAACCGGCCAACAACATTAAACTGTTGTATTATTAATCTGACTCTGATAAATGCAATCAAAATAAATAGTTGCAATAAAATGTAATAATCGTATCAATCAGTACGTTTATGTAGACTTCTTCAGATTTCAAAACCTACTGTGATATGGTAACCTTCCGTAGTTCTATTGATTGGTACTTATTTTCAAAACACGTATATTTCCTGCTCAAAACTCTCATTTCTCCTACTCTCGGAATAACATAAGTAGATGGAGAATGAAATGAACAAAAGCTGTAACCAAACATACACGAAAGTGCACCTACACAGATAAACACACAGGCATGAATGAAGCTGTAAAGAAATACAAGTCCATTTACACTAACATAGCTCTTTACTATGTAGACCTTCGTGTGAGCGACTTGCGTGTGGACATTATTAAATTATGGAAGGTTGAATATAATATGATAATTTGTAAGAAATCAATAATTGTTAATAATTAAAATTGAAATTATTAATATTGTGTAATAGTCGTTTAAATAATTACAGTCACTGAAATTATGTCATTAATTATGACAGCATTAAACTTACTCCTGTAAATGTAGGCCTATACGACGATATTATTATGTAAACATCACTCGTGACTTAAAAGTTTAAAATGATGACACTATAGTGAGTTTCACACAGTTTTCTTTAAACTCTTCCATGGATTAAGTTAGCCCAAACGAATTGTCAAAATAGATGTTCAGTTCTGCAAAACTTTGAATATAGAAAAAAATTAACAAACTACTGAATTTTAAAGTCATACGAATCCCAAACCCGTTTGAATGGATTACCACTCCACCATTCACATAGGGTTTAGCGTTGATCCTAGGCTAATGCGTGTGTTCGGACTTGAATTCAAACAAATACGAGATTGGCTCACCCAGTGCTGGTGTAGAACACTGAAAGTACAGAGATATAATGCCAATTTTAAATGAAGAAAAGAACTGGAAGAAACCAAAAGTATCAGAAAGTTTCCATGCATTCGAATGCACCCAATAACTAAATTGCTGGGGCTAATAATATAATGAAATTTAACATTATTTTATTGGGAGAGTTATAGGCCTATATCAGATATTATTATAATGGGTAATTTTTATTTTCAATGTGCTCAAATATATTTCATGGACCTTATTAGAATTCTTTTCTTGTAATTTTCACCTATGGTGGGGATTACCACCAGTTATGTACCTACATAACATGGGACCAGGAACCAGTATATCTTAAAATATACTGTACGACAAGAGAAAATGACTGTATGAATGTTTATGATCAACTGACGACTATAGTACATAGATTTGGAAACGGCATTTTTTTTATTTGCGTTTTAAAATATTTTAAAACTATGTCAACAATTATACATAAAAGGAATTCATTACGAAACACTTTCAGAATGGAAGTAACATATAGAATATTTTCCTGTAGGGAATTCTACCATGCTGCACAGGTCACATTTACCTTTTTAGGTTTTCTCCAGCGAGTGTAAATTAATTTAGGCTACATACATGTAAATGTGTACGCTAAACGTGAAACAAAAAATAAAATAGGGACCCAGACTTGCACGCAAATTGGATGTATGCAGATTGCATCGTATGGGCACCAGTAGTGCGATGAAGCGTGCGAGGTTTTTGCTAACTTGATTTACAGGGAAACCAAGTGGCAATCATGTGACTAATGGCCGGTTTCTGGTACGACTTTTATCTGCTTTCGCAGAGTTACCTGTGGTATAACACGCTGGTATGTGCAAAAGCGGTTTCTGAAACCATATTTATCGTTACAGTTACAGTTACCAGCGCTCGAGCTGATAACTGCGCCAACACGCGTGGTTACCTGGCTGTTAGCTGTGATTCACATGAACGTCACCTGTGGCGCTAGTATATGGTCCGCTTGTTTGGCTGTGTTTACGTTTTTGTGTTCACATGCAGTATTTTTCAGTAATTTTAAATAGTTTAGTTTAATTTTAAATAGTTTAGTAGTTTAGCGTGCTTTTTTATTCTCCGTTCGTGCAGTGACCAGTCTTCAAGATAAGTCCAGGGATTGGCGAGTTCCGTGTGGTGTAAAGAACTGAAATGGAACTTACATCTTCATCATCATCGTCTTCGTCATCTCATACCTCAGATTCTTCGTCTTCCGATGAAGAAGATTTGGATCTTTTAGGAGCTGTAGCTAGGCCTAAGGTGTTCCGAGCGCCGAAACATCCTTTTGAGGTTTATGACGACGGAGAATTTCAGGTGCGCTACAGGTTAAGGAAGGACACAGTGGCAAGATTATTGGATCACATTGGTCAGAACATTGCACCAGTAACCCATAGAAATCAGTCAATAAGCAGCATAAATCAGATATTAATTACACTTCGATTTCTGGCTACTGGTGCTTTTCAGATTTTGGTGGGCGATGACATGAACATACACAAGTCGACGACATGTCGCATTATTAAAAAAGTCATCCCACAGATTGCTGCTCTTCATGACACTTACATATACATGCCACGAAATGCAATAGAAATTGCAGAAGCAAAAGCATCCTTCCATCTCATTGCAGGGTTTCCATCTGTAATAGGATGCATTGATGGAACCCACATCAAGATCCAGTCTCCGGGAGGAGAAAATGCAGAAAGGTATAGGAACAGAAAACACTACTTTTCCTATAATGTTCAGGCTGTATGTGACAAGAACTTGCGCATCATGAGTATCGATGCCCGTTGGCCAGGATCTACACATGACAGCACAGTGTTCAATGCCTCTACACTGAACTTAAGATTTGTGCAGGGAGAATTTCCTAACTGTTTCCTGCTGGCTGATAGTGCATACCAACAGAAGAAGTTTATCCTCACGCCAATATTAAATCCTCAGAATAATGCAGAGGAAAGATACAACAGATCTCACATAAGCACGAGAAACTGCATTGAACGGTGCTTTGGCGTTCTCAAGAGGAGATTCCCGGTGCTCGCTTTGGGGTTTCGAACCAAGCAGCAAACAACATTAGCAGCAATAGTTGCTGCTGCTGTGCTACATAACCTGGCTCTGGAAGAAAAGGAGGATGCACCTGAGATGGAAGTAGAGGCTAACTACGATGATCCAGTGCCAACGCAAGATCTACCAGATAATCATGGGAATGCTGTAAGAGCTGCAGTTGTTGATAGTGTATTTAGATGAGTGGGGACATGCACTCTTGGTTCCAAATGGTGCGGCCCAGCAGAGTCTCTGCAGTAGTTGTTTTTTCCAGTTTAACGCTAAAGTCAAATTGGGATCTGTTGAACAGATGCAAGTTGCTAGCAACCCTAAAAGGCTCTTTTAAGAGCCAAAACAGGGGCCTAAGGGAAAGTGAAGTGATGTTAGCAAATGACATATTTTGCTCATTAATATAACCCTATTTTAACTGTATTTTATTTTATGTAGATGTAGATATCTCGTCCTGTAGATCCTGTGTTGAGGAGGGCTCAAGGATATAGAACACGTCAGATCAAAAAATACATGCATGTTATAACAGTAATATAGGCCTACAGAAGCTGGAAGCTGCCAAATTTATCCAAGCTGGAAATATTCCTCCAAATTGTAGAAGGTGTGAGTTATTAAAAATTCCTTGACAGCTGTTTTGAAAGGTTTGCTCTTTCTTTGAATACATAATAATTTAATGTTGTTTGGAAGCTTGTTATATATCTGTACTGCAGAATAATAAGCACCCTTCTGAAAGAGTTTTAACGAGTTATTTGGTCTGTGTAGATCATTCATGTTTCTGGTAGTAGGCCTACGTCCATGTACACTAAAATTAGTTTGAAATTTATCAATATTATTCACTACATAACACATAACAGAGTATATATTATACTCCCCTGTAAGAGTGAGGACCTTTAATTTTTCAAATAGCGGTTTACAAGATTCCCTTTTTTTCTTTCCACATATTATTCTTATTGCCCGCTTTCGTAATCTAAATATTTTCTCCCTATGGGAAGAGTTGCCCCAGAATATGATCCCGTACCTCATTACTGAGTGAAAATATGCAAAATATACCATAAGTAATGCATCATTTTTTAATATATTATTCAAAATTCTTAAAGCAAAGCACGCTGAACTCAGTTTTGGACTTATCATTTCTATGTGTGTCTTCCAATCAAGATTTTGGTCAATTTGCAGTCCTAAAAATTTTACATTGCTAATTTCTTGTATGAGTTGTGTTCCATAATTAATTTCAAGATTTGAGATACATCTGTTTTTTGTCCTAAATTGTATAAAATGGGTCTTATCAATATTAAGTGTCATTTTATTAGCTAGAAACCATGTGTTTAACTCGTGAAAAGCCTTTGTAGCTATTCTTGGTAAATGTTCTTGTGACGTTCCTGTTACAAGTACACTAGTATCATCTGCGAAGAGCAATACCTTTGATTCGTCACTTAAGTTAGAGGGCAAGTCATTAATGAAAATTAAAAAGAGCAAAGGTCCTAGTATTGATCCCTGAAGTACCCCATTCTTAACAACCCCTAAGTTAGATTCATTTCCATTTATTATTACCTTTTGAGTTCTATCAGAAAGATATGATTTGAACCACTTAAGTGTTAAATTATCGAACCCATAATGATCCAATTTTTGAAGTAATATTTCATGATTTATACAGTCAAACGCTTTAGCTAAATCGCAGAAAATTCCCAGAGCATACCGGTATTTCTTTTTATCTAACGCTTCCAGTATTTCTGTAGTAAGTTGAAATGTAGCATTCTCAGTGGACATGCCACTTCTAAATCCAAACTGAGATGAAGTAAGAATGTCATTCAAATTAAGATAGTGTATTATGCGGTTGTACATGACTTTTTCAAAAACTTTTGAAAATGAGGTTAAGAGCGATATAGGTCTGTAATTTGATGGTAGATTTTTGTCCCCTTTTTTAAAGAGGGGCTTAACAATAGCATGCTTCATTTAATCGTGAAATTGGTACTTTCATATTTTTCAATGGTATCGATACAAGGGTTGTGACAATATTTTATTTTTCTGTTGTTTTGGATCACTACTGTCACACAGGAATTTATTAATATTAAATTTGGGGAAGGAATTTTTTATGGAGAAGATATTGTTTACCCCTGTTATAATAAATGGTGAAAGTCTTGTACTGCCCTGAAATTACACATTGTCCGGCTCTGTTACGTCAGAAAGGCTTATTGCGTCAGAGGCTAATGTAGGCCTTGGAATTCTAGTTGCTCTCATACTGTGTTGCGTAACAAAGGATTCATCTATGTAAGCTGCTTTACAACATTTTTCGCCAAATGTAGCATTAAATTAATTGGGGATTGGATCAGGCCTACTCGACGCCTTTCATATGAAAGACAAAATTATATTTATTGTCATAAATTACAGCTGTTTGACTCTTATGAACACTGGTATTTTAACAGAATTATAACTTTTTTGGGAAAAAATAAAATAAAAGAATTATAGTACTTTTAATTTTAAAACTGCATAGTGCAATATTTATTTGTTTTTATGTATGTAGAGTAGATGAAGAATTGTAATATATGATGTATAAGAGGGAGAAGATCACGTACCTAGGTATATAGAAAGAAAATAAGATACTAGAAAATGTTCACTCTTCATGGTATAAACAAATAACTATTTTACTATTAAATTGTTAATGTACATTCTCAGTCAGCTTCCTTTCAAACCAATATCCACAAAAGTTTCTAGTGCTTCACGGTTGAAAAATTCCATAGAATCATGAACAAATGTGAAATGTTACCCGAAGAAGCAAACGCTTGTGATCGGGGGCTGTTCATTTCAATACAATAAAGTGACTTAGACTAAAATAACTATTTACACTATTTTAAAAAATTGGCTTTCAAAACATTGAAAAGTTTGAGTTTACCATAAGGAAAGAACATGTTATATTTACAACAATGGAAATATACTAATAAATACAATAATACATAATTTTTTGTGTTAAACAGATTTTAAGATAAGACAAATCAATTATATCTATATCTTAAAATTCAATATGGAAAATGTTATAGAAATTACAGAAGGTAATAAAAGTAATTACATGAATTTCTAATTTTAACCTAACCTGTAGCACACAATTTCTAACTACCCATGATTTCAGGAAGTACAGTCGGTCAAATAAAAAACGTCGGGACTCGTATGCAGTTAAAATTAAAGTTTTCACGCATTAGTTCACAAGTTTCCTATAAAAGACATAACATACAGGTAATTCTCGGAACATATGAGGCCATGCGATAGGAGGGAAAAAATGAACAATACGGAAAGCACAACACACGATATTCAACTTAATATATTGTCATAACTTAATTCATTTTGCTTTGCGTCATGGCACCGCATACAAATGCTAGCTTGAGAGAAAGTGATGTTAGGGCTGTAATTGACCTGCATTTTTCGGCGTCTCAAGCAGCGAGAAGGTTCCATATTTCTGAAAGAGCAGCTCAGAGGTGGGTACTTAACTATAACGCGACCGGAAGTTTTCATAGGAAGCTTGGATCCGGCCGGCCGCGTATTTCGACGCTGGAGCAAGATGCTAGATTGGTCGCTGAAGTTGAACGTAATCCGTTTCATACTGCTGCATCCATGAAAGCTACTGCTCAATTCCCTGGCCATCTTCAAACCATTAGGAACCGGGTAAGATCCGCTGGTATACGTTCTAGGCGAGCACTCTCTAGAGAAGTCCTGAAGGAAGAACACAAGGACGCACGTCTCGTATTTGCAGTTGAAAAAACTGGCTTTGACTGGAGTAGAGTGATATTTTCAGATGAAGTTAGTTTTTCGAGTGCATCTTCGGGGCCAGTTCTAGTGTATCGACCATTCGGTACCCGGTACGATCCCAAATACACTGCAACTCGTGCAAGGAGTGGCAGGGTAAGTGTGACATGCTGGGGCTGGCACGCTCCACCGAATTAGTGGGCGGTTTAACCAGTGGAAATACAGTCGGTTTCTTGAGAGGTATATGCTTCTTTACGCCAGGCTTCGTTTTCCTGATGGAAACCTCCAGTTCCTACAGGATAACAGCCCAATCCACACTGCTCGATCGGTTCAAACCTGGTTCGCTGAAAGACCATATATAGAGATGATAGACTTTCCAGCGCGCTCCCCAGATTTAAATCCTATTGAGAATGTGTGGGCGGAAGTAAAGAAGCATATGAGAAGGAATTGGCGAACCCACCTCCAGCTTCTGAAGCAGAAATGTGGGAACTAATTCAAACTGCTTGGGACGCTGTGGCAGACAAGGATAATTATTTTCTAAACCTTGTAGAGTCAATGCCCAATAGAGTGAGGGAAGTTATAGAAATGGATGGTGGATGGACTTCCTACTGAGTGTGTGGCTCATTTTTCGCTTATTCTTATTTAAGTTCGTTGTTATGTTTCGATATGTTATCTTCTATTTTCAGTACGTTTCTTATTATTTGATGCCACAGATACGCATTTGTTGTAAAATCATACTTTCTTCCTTGCTTTTTGTTTTGTGTGTGTCCAAAATTCGACACAAACAATGATAATTCATTAGAATTAATTATTATGTTATTCTAGTCATTGCCGCGTTTGAAAAAATACACATAAATAAAATCCACTAAGGATCGAACCCTGGTTGCACACGTTCAATTCCGATGTTTTGACCATTACGCTATCGTGAACAGATGAGAATAGCCTTCATAATTCTGATGAGATTGTATTATCCAAGCTTGAACATACAATTAAGCCAAAGTTATTGATTTTGCACTACAAGTACCGGTATTATAAAATATGCCAAAATCTTTAAAAACCTCTCCTTGGATAATCATATTCCATGAGAATTTATTAATTATTAATATTATAAGAATTTACAACAAAGAATATGGCGGATGTGAGACATATAGCCACAGCCTTCTATACATGTTCGTTTTGGGACAAAACGACTAAATAATCAAGAAAATACATGGATAGACAAGAGGCACGTGTGAACCTAACCTTAAGTCTTCCTGTACATGCGCATATGCTCGTTCGTGATACTTAATCAAATACCGCCCGACGTTTTTTATTTGACCGACTGTACTACACCATAATATTAAAGAAAGAATATTATCTATCCTGAAACACTTGCATGAAACAGAAAATGAGAATACTGCATTCAGATAGCTAGTCTCAAAAATGGTTAGTTTTAGGTTAATTTAATCTAATACAAAAGGTTTAAAAGTAACGCTAACAATTGATTTATTAAAAAATAGATATGAATTAACTTATGACTACAAAAAATAAAGATAGGCCTGCAGATGTCAAACTAGCCTACCTCAAATTTTACTGGAAACTAGGCCTACTAGCTTGAAACAAAACTTTACATTGATTCATATTCTTTGACTTTAATTTTATACTCTAGTTCTTTCAGTTTTAGTTCTGTAATTTTGATCTGCTTTTCAATGTCTAAAATTTCACACTTTTTATTGTGCTGCTCTTCTTTCATTTCCAGTTCTCTTTTCTTTATGTTGAGTTCTTCCTCCATCAAACTTGATTTCTTCAAACTCACCTCCTCTTGCATAGAGTTCCTTACTCTTTTTGAGGTTATTATCGATTCAGTAATGGAGTCTAAATAATTTGTCTTCCTCTTTAGCTTTTTTGATGGAAGCGGCGTACAGCCCTCATGCTCGCTGACATTCCCTGCATTCAGCTCTAAATCAATGTTACTCTCACCTGGTGTAACTATTTCTACGGCTTGTCCCCCATTACTTGTAGATGGTGTGGCAAGCCCAGCATCCAAAATATCACTTTCGCAAGTCACAATAATAGGGATGTCATTGAATAATGAAGCACTAGAGTCAAAAGGGTTCCTATCGCACTCAAATTGACTTTTCAAGCCTGCGACAATTTTCTCGTCAATCACATCAGATTTGGGATTGTAGGTACCTCCACCTGTCTGCAGGCACCCAATCTGGAAGGAAAAAATAACTAATTAAATTTTGGGGATACAATAGGCATAAACATAATAAATATAAGCTAGAATTGAATACTAAAAGCTCAATATTTTTTGTACATTATTCCTATAATTATTATGAGTACTTACCCTGTCTTCATTATTATTTTTCCTGGCCTTCCTCTTCATGACGAAATACAGCTCTTTTAGCTGCTTGGGGGTTCTTTTCCCTGACTGATTAGAGGCATTGAAGGCCTCGCACAAATCTTCCCAAGCATGCTTCTTGTCTGCCAATGTTGCCCCATCAGTCCGTTTATTTTCTAGAATTCCTTTCCTCTGAAGCACTAAATCCACCAGAAGACTCTTCTCAAAGCTAGTGAAGTTTTTCGACCTTTTATCGCAGGTATCCATTCTTTTAAAAAATCAGCACGAAGAAAGTAGGCTACAAGCAAGCTGAAGGAAGTCTGCATAAATAATGCATTGGTAGCGACAACTGTGGATAAAGCTAGGAACCAGCCAACAGTCAGCTGTTTTGTTTAGTGAGAAACCTTTGCGAGCAAAATAAACTAAAAAAATAACTAGAAAGTCTACAGCAGTGACATCTGTGGACGTTGTGAAGAAGACGGGCAGAGGTAAATCACGCTGTTAGTAACAAGCACTGATAACTGGGCAATTTATGTTTCAGAAACTCATGAAAGTTATCTGTGCTGTTAAAATTGAAAGTCCGTGTAGCTAACTCTATGATAACTGCGATGTACCAGAAACCGGCCATAAATGTGTTACATAACCATTTCTGTCGTTGTTTCCCTCCTGTCTGCTGGCCAGATTGGGAGAGAAACTTAAAAAAATTGTCCATTAGCTTTGTTAATTTATGACAGGCATGTTGCACGATTATTGGTAATGTGATTGTAAACAAACGGGCTTAGAAAATAAACTCTAATAAAAACAATTAGATTGCTAACAAGTTGATTCACAACATACTTTCAGTTCAACACCCTTTCCCTCAGTAGAATAGTTATCATTTAAGAAAAATACAAATAGTGGACTGGACAACACCGATTTTGCTAATTTATTAGATTGCATTAGAGACTGCATTAGACAAAAACGTGGCTAACAACAATAAAAAATAATGCAATTTTACCAATAATGATTTTTTTAAATACTGGAATACTTAAGAGCTACCATTCAGCTCCAGGAAAAGAATATTGGAATCGCAATTCTCTAGGAAACAGCAATTGTGACGAAATGAAAATAATTACCATTTCTTTTTAATACAACATAATACCCTCGTTCATAGACTATCTTATTTAATAAAATTTTCATAAAACATACATAGGTTTCGTGCGTAGTCAGCAATAAAAACATGATGTATTAATGTACAATGTTAAATACATAAAAATTAAGATAAGCTTATACGTCAGTTAAATTACATAAAACCTAAATGCCCGGTCTCATCGACAGGGGTTAAATATACACAATCCCCCGGTTTGTTAACTTCGGGCTAAAATTTTAACTCTTCCTTGTGACTCACGCGTTTCACCATGCTTTTTCAGCCGAGGGTTAACTAAACTCGCAGAAAACAGAAACAGTAGCAAACTAGAAGGCAGTGGTTAAAAATTCGTTTATAGGCTATGAATGCACTTCATTACGCTGTTCTTTTGTTTTCTCTAACGGCGAATGCCATCAACCACGAAAATTAAAGACATTAAAAAGATAAATCGAGGGACAAACCAATATTTAAACAGTCTCTACAAATTGCGCTTAAGTACAAGTCAATAATAGAATGAAAAGAAACAAATGGAGTAAACATAAAACAGAAGGAAGATGCATGGGAGAAAATGACGAGGGAGTTTAATAGCATTTACATGGTCCTATATTTGATTATAACGTTTTCTTTGGTTCATTACATTTCTTTAATGTAATAATTACAGAACTTAATAAATCTCAGCATTAATTAGTTTTCACATATTCTTCTTTATTGTGTCTTCTCTAAAGTGTCATTTATATATCGGAAATGTATACTGTATTTGGACTTGCAGCTTGCAGATTGAAGATTCAACAAGGGGACCTCAGGAGGGAACAGGTAACACACAAAGCTTGAGGTTATCAGCTGATTCAAGTCGTAGGTCACTGAACTTTATCTAGCAAGAAAATCAATGTTTTCGTTTTTGATCTGTTTCATCAGGTCAACCGTGATGACTTCCTGAAGACGGAGCATCAGTATTATTGTGCTATTATTATCTGAATGATTGAGCTAGAAGTGTTGCTATGACACCACCTTAGAAAATTTGCATTTAGGCCAACAAACACACACATTCTTCTTCTGTGGTTCGAATTCTGTTCTGTTCTGTTTCTGGTATTCCGAGCCCATACAGACTTGTAAACTTGTAATTAGTTTTAAGAAAATAAGTTCTGTGTTGAATAAATACCCATCCAGGCATGTTTTCCGAGAAGATTGATAAAATAGGACAGAATTAGAATCAAATTAGGCAGGATTCACAAAAGATGAATGTGTCTTCATAGGCATAAATTCATTGCGGACTATACGGGCGACCAGTTACCCAGAGCAGTTGCATGACTTGCCGGGAAAAATAACTCTTGGAACCTGGTAAAAATAACGGATAGCTTACCGCTCTGTATTCGTTTAGTACGAGTATATTATTATTACTAATAACTGTAATATTACTATTGATAAAACAATGTTGTTATTAAACTTCTAACTCTTTCCGGGATGATGGGGAAATTAGCAATTCTACATCAAACACTATAAACTATCAAACACTATATTCTACATCAAAGCCATTTTTTTAGCCCCGAGATCAATTTTTAAGTCCAGGGAATGTAGGAGTTAACTTAACCCCAGGGGTAACCCTGTGTTAAAACTAACTCTTGTCGATAAAATCAAATTTCCGTAAAATCGAGGACTTAGAACATATAACCCTGTCGATGAAACCGGACCTAAGAAAATTAAAAGTATAAAAATCGTTGATGTCCCTTGTTGTATTTACTGCAGGATATGCATTTCGGCATACGTTACGCCATCATCAGCTCTTAGGATGTAATTTATACAGGTGCATTTAACATGACCGAGAATGTACACTTCATGTAGTCTACACATGTACACAAAAGCTTATTTTTGTTTGTAGATATTATATATTGTATATCAATACATAATGTTTTTACTTCTAACTACTTACGAAACCTATTTACAATATAATGTAAACTTTATGAATTAAGAGAGTCCAAGTACGAGGACATAAGATTGTATTTGAAAACAATCATAATATCAACCTTCTACTACAAATAAGTTCATTAATGATAATTGCAAATAGTTTTGTCCTGACGGATAATAGATGTTTGTGTTTAGCATTTGTATTTTCTGAACTCAAACCTGTAAACAGCCTTCGGATTTCTTTAATCGCCGTACTAATTTACCCCTTCTTTTTTTAAATACAATTTCTCCAGACAAAATCGGAGGAATTGTATTTACGACTAAGACCTAATAAACACAGTTCTGTATCTAAAACAATATTTTCTGAAGCCAAAATTAAAGATTTTCTCAATGGCAGTTGTGGTGTAACAAGTGTTAAATATTTTACCTCATGTAGCACACCAATTTGTTAAATCAGGTCCTAACGAAGGTTTAACTAAGGTCCTAAAATGTAGAACGCTAATGCAATTTATTCTTAAGGATGAATTAAATACGATTTGAACCGTTTGCACGGAATGTACTCCTGCAAAATTCTCTGTTGTTTTATAGTAAGTTTCGAATATAATTAGGATATTTCTTTTACCAGGAAAATATATTTTGAATATAATCATTGTAAGTTCAAACGTACACCTAAATAAAAAATCGCAGCCTATTTGATACAATGCTAACCCTGTGGCATTTATAAGTTAGTTATATTTCGAATGTAATTGTTTGAGAATCAATCAGGTGGAAACAGTGGAAAAGTAATTTTATGAATTCTGTACCTAAATATTGTGAACGATCATTCCGATGTCAGGATATCTCGGGCGAAGCTTGTTTCGCATACTGGCACTAGTGCAAGTATTCAAATAAATGCAGATGGCTAAGGAAATAAAAGAGGCTAATCTTGAAGAAACCTCCTGGGCAAAAATAATTTTGCCTAGAAGCAATATAAGGAATTGTGAAGGAGTGCAGATGGAGTTAGTATTATCCAAAACTATATACAGTATTATTTATTTTATGAGAAAATTTCTTTGCATTTTAGCACAGTATGGACAGCGAAGAAAAGAAATGTTTACTGTTTTTCTTTCTCTTACCCTGTTTTACTATGGTGCTATAATGTAGAAAATATCAGCCTTGCGAATTCAGTCACCAAAGACGATTTCGTGACATTAAATACGGCGTTAAAGGATTCAAACAAGTAAACGTATTTTATGCTTCCTGAGGCAATATTATGAAAAGTATAGCTTATATGATATAATGTTTACTTTATCTTCTTTAGTTAGTGAATTCTGATTCTCAGGAACGGAACTGACGTCCCCACTGGCATTGAATGTACTATCTTCGGGCACAGAGACCAACATGCGGTCAACAGAGGCACAAACAGAGATTTCCTTTAATATTATTACCTGCATATGTTTTGGGTTTCAGAGTGGACATATTTTATTTTCTATTATTAATATGACAAATTTCGGGTCTCATACGATATACATATTAAATCAATTCAGTGTTCCATTTCGTAGATAAATAATAACATTTGGCACATTGTACTGAGACCAGTTGGAATTTGAAGGATAATTAATAATGCTAATAAGTAGGGGCCGTATTTTTTGGTAACAACGATAAGCGCGAAATTTTATAAAACAACCTCCCTTACTTATATTTAACGTTTATATGCTTAAAATACCAATATGAACCAAATTGAATCCACGAAATATCGCGAAATTTACTCGATTCCGCGAAATGTGTCTATAAGCGCGAAATATGCCCCTTCTGTCCGTAAAGTGAGAAATGAGCACGTAAATGTGCCATAAAATCACAATATTGTGTTTTGGTGTACGCCTACTGTATTTTTTTTATTTCTTAGCAGCATGCTTTACCAGTATATCGATATTTGTGATCGATTACAAGGATTGCAGAATTTACGCAAAGATTGTCTGTGACCTGGTTTGTACTGTTGAGTACACTCCTTTCTATTGCACTTCTCTGCTAAAATAGTCACTTAATATTACACTCCCAACATAAATTATTTATATTATTTGGTCCTTTCGTACTAAAATAATTTATCCAATTATAGATAGAAACCAACCTGGCTTACACTGATTTGAACTGAGATCATGTAAGATCCTGCTATGTCTTTGCCAAGTTAGCGATGCCTATGATCGATTACAGCAGAAGAGTGTAGAATGTTTGATACTTGTATTCAACAGATTTCGTCTTTTATCCACAGTGGTATGGTTGGCGCTTCTGTTTGCAAATGGCTATCTGATGGTGTTTAGTAAAAATTACGGTAATATTTCTCGTAATTATATTTGAATATTAACTCTAATCATGCCTAAATCGAAAGTTACTTCAGTTCATACAAGGGCAGAAGAATATAGAAATGAGGAGGGGGGTGTTAGTTCATGTAAATAAAGAAGCAAAGTTTATCATTGCGCAATGTTCCCAAAGTAGTATAAGTAATTTATTTCACGAAATACCCACCGAAATAGAAGGAAGTTAACACCGAAATCAGTCATTTTATTTCACCAATAAATCATGGCCCTACTAATAAGGTGAGATGGAAATGAAAAGGAAAAACAATCCCAGAAACACTTTACTAAAGAGGTTTCGAAAAATAATACAAAAAGAAATAATTTCTTGAGTTTTTTTCATACGTTTCTTCTCATACATGTTGATTTTTTAAAGGTCGAATATCCGGCACACCTCATCAATAAAAGTAAAGAGTGAACAAGTGAACAAGTTTTACTACGGTAGATTGGCGAATATTAGCAAGGTATCGATATTCTATCTTAAGGATACAGAGGCTGATATAAAAGTAAAACGATAAGTAAAAGTAAGAAAAGGTAAGTCCATGATAAAAGGTAGCATAACTTAGAAAATTTACAAACCAATTTAGCGTGCGATATTTCGATGTAGGCTAAACTGTAGCATTAATAATAACAATGAAAAGATTACTGAGAATATTCAGTGATCTTTGGTAGCTGGGGATTATTTAACAGTAGGCCTAATAAATTTGTCTCTGTTCCGACATTCTGTGATTCCGTGATTAAGATCTCTTTGTAAGGATGAATTAATTGGATCCTGAGTAATAAAATGAGGGAAGATGAAGATAAAGAGAGGGAGAGAGTAATGTAGGACAGAACGGCAACTGAGCCCGTCTGACACTTCTGTCATTCTCGCCGCATACTTCACATTTTCGCCAACTTCCCTTCGGTGCGAACAATGTGAATAAAGTGAGAAGGACAGAATGCAAATTCGAAATGAAGAAATGGACCACTGACTCTCATGACGTTCTGAGTAATTTTAAGTGTATCTTGACGAAGTAATAAAAATGGTCAATACTGAAAAACCCTCTTTATTCTGTGGAAATAATTTCAGTATAGGCCTATTCACCTACTCTAACATGTTCTGGGAAAGGGATGAAGAGTTGTGTTTGCAATGGGGAGCTAGGAAGGAATCCTCTTTTTTCAGTCGAATTTTCAGAATCGTCGGTGTAAGAGAGATGTCATTTGTAGACCGCGGATTTTTAGGTACTAAAAACTTGATCTTTAGGCACCTAAATTAGGCGTTTATTATATCTTGTTTAGGCTGTATAGGTTACAAAATAGGCTCTAAAACGACTTTGAAATAGAGTGACAGCGTAAATTTTATTAAAATATGAATAGGCCAATCATATCTAAAATTTGATATAACTCACATTATTGTGTTTTATAATAGCCTACTAACCAAATAATTAAATTCACTTCAAGTTTAATCCACATTTTTCAGTATTTTGATTCACTTAGATTAATTATCATACACCATAGTTATCCGCACAATAGACTACAAGTACCTTTTCTATATTTTCCATTGTGAAACTCTGTCGTTTGTCACTTAAAATCAGTTTATAGGCCGAGAATGAACGTTCCACATCCACGGACGTAACAGGAGCAAATTTGAGCCTGGCAGTATGTTGCATTACAAGTGGATGATCTACGTCACTGCCCTTTCCACTGAGTATATCTGCCGCTGCATAGAGAATTTGTAGACCTGTGTTTTTTTAAGCACATTGTCTATTTTTATCCTGACTTTCTCTCCAACTTCACCTGGTGCATTCTTAATGTAGTCTTTAACTTCTTGAATTAAATCAATCTCTTCTCTTCTCTTCTCTATAGGCTATAATATATAAAAGGCTTTGTCCTGACTGACAGGAATCAACGTAGAGCCTAAACTATAACAGGTAGAGGCTTGGAATTTTGACAGTACCTTCGTTTCATAATGTAGGTGCTCACTAAGAAAGGATTTTGAAAAATTCTGATTTTAAATGCCAAAAATCAAATGTTTTTGAGAATACTTAATCCCTTTTTACACAGAATTATCGAATCCGAATCACATTTGACATTAAAACATATTGTTGCCAGTGGGTTTCAGATGGGCTTGGAATTAAATTAAATGGAAGTTTGACAATTACAGTTGGCTTTGTCTATTTTTGTCATACCTTGGAAATTAAACTTTCGCGATCGCTTGAATGTTGTAAGCCCTAATATGGTCAAACATTGTTTTATTTGGACGAAACTCACTATACAGGGGTTTTCTGGACCAAGGAACTCGAATCTGAGGTCGCTTTTACCAGGCGACGCTATCTAATCGTGGTATGTAGTCCATGTGATTTAGGTGTTAATAAATTAATATGATGATTTAACTATTATGCTCTTAATTTTTAATTTTTGAAATAATTATCGCGGGTGAAGCCGCGGGCACATGCTAGTCTTTTCATATAAGGGGGTCCCTCTTCTGTCCAATTTTGAAATAATCTCCACAAGGAATGTGAAGTGAGCCCTGATATATGCCAAGTCATGCGGAATAGAGGAATCTTCCAACAGCTTCTTTGCTGTTGTAATGTAGGTCGGTGCACCATCTTCCATCTGCAATACAACACTTTTTATCTCGTGAAGATGACAATTGTAGTATTCAGCAGCTTTCAGCCACGTACCCCAACGAGTAAGTACAGGTTCAGGGGGTAAAGGGACATCAGGTAGCTGTTCCTGGAAGGCCTGAACTCTAGTTGGAGCTTTTAGAAATACCTTCTTTATGGTGGAAATCAATTTGTTGACCATTGGAAATTGTGACCTAACTTCCTCTGCTATGCGGTTGATACCATGCGCAAGGCAAGTCACGTGTACTAGTGCAGGATAAAAAACTTTCAGGAGCTGCATAGCTGCTACCATGTACGCTGCCGCATCTGTGTATGCAAGAAGTACCCTGTTTTCGTCTATGCTATTTGGATACAACACTTTCAGACCATTGTTCACGAAGTTCGCTACAGTTTGTTTGTTAGTTTTCTCAAGTTGCTTCGTGCAGATGAGATATGCCCTAGAGGATGAATTTGGGTCTAATTTTCCAACAATCAGGTTTGCTACGTATCGACCACGAACATCGGTGGTTTCGTCGACTGAGATCCAAACATACGATTCCCCTATATCCTCCCGTATCTTACTCATTGCGTCATCGTAAGATTGCTGCAGGTAATTTTTCCTTATTGTTGATTCGGAAGGAACTGATCGATAGCAATTCTTCTCCAAGAACTTCCTAAATGCTTCATTTTCAATTGTTCTGAATGGAATATTGGCCGCTATCATTGCATGACACAATTCTGCATAGAAGTTGTTTTTGTTGCTCGTCTTCTCCAAGGATTGACTTAAGAGTAACTGTTTAGATTTTGATTTGCGCTCCTCATTGGCCTTGTGTAATGCCCCCTGGACACGCTGTGATAGATGGGACTTTTTGTCACTTGAAACCTAAAACAAAATATAAAATTTGTAAGGTGGCTTTTTTCTTCCACTTTAATGTAATATTTTATATTAATATTAATGTATGACAAACTTCAGGCGATTTTCATTGTTTCCATAAAATGCACAACAACAAAAACAGCGAAATGCAATTTAGACTGGGTTCGAAGAGTTCTATACACGTCAGTTTACCGGTAACTCTGATTTACGGAGCAAAGAAATGTCTAACCCTAGCACTTTGGACAAAGAGATTTGATTTATTTAAATATGCCACCAGACTAAATTCATTTGAAATTTAAAAAAGGGAAGAAAGTAAGTTCACTTCTAGCAGTGTGACGTTCATTGCAGGCCTACTGAATTTAATAAAAATAATACAAACTTGTTAAATGTTTAGACTACATACCTCTTTATTACAAGCTTGACAGAAAATTACTTTCCCATCCGATGTAAAACACGGAAACTCGTTTAACCACTGACGAATCAAACTTGACTTTGAAGTCCCGATTTTCGGCATTTTTGTTCACTTCACAGTTCACACATTCACACCTTGGAATCTTCCACCAAACTGGTGTAGAGCAAGCGAAAACCATTTTTGGAGGCTCGTGGTCAGGAAGTACCGTTAGGCATTGGTTCGTCACCCTTTAAACAATAAGACTTGTCCTTGACAGCTGCAACTGTAGGGAGAGTGCAACGTGCTTGGACCACTGTGTGTCCCTAAAATCAAAATACAGTATATTGATCTAAAATGTCTTCGTTTATAATTTTCCGTACAATTATAGCACAAATTATATTTACGTTCCATTTAATATGGAATAAAAAACTAAGGTTTTCGGGATTTTGTGTTAATTAGGTCAAAATAGTCCGTAACGTTGAAATAGGCATTTTTAGGTGCTATAAAATTGAGTTTAATAGACGTAGATAAGTCTGAAACATAAATAAACTTAATTATTTTCAGATATCTGTCAAGGAATAAAATAGGTAAAAACCTAAAGATCCGCGGTCTAGTCATTTGATTCAATTTGGAATCCATTTAGAAGAAATAGAATTTTTGAAATAGTGCAAAATTATATTATTTAGGCCTATGTATTTAGTATGGTGATGTATAATTTTACATTACTATGTGTACTGAATTAACAAAATTTCGTGGACAAACACACCATCATTATCCCATCATATAACAGCTTCATGAGGAGTTTAGGGCATAGCTTTTAAGCTGTATTTGATATGTCATTTATGTAACGATGGAAAGAATATTGACTCTAAGACAAGTACTTGTTTACACTATATGTTGTACACAATCATTGTTTAACATATTTCCCTGTGATTTTATGTTCAAAACGCGTTTACATTTTTGTGTTCGACCTTTCAGATATGATGGTATGAATTGATTTTCTCTGGTCCTTAATATTTACTGCAATAAGTTAATTTTTCTAGTCGCTACTCACGATTTAAGCCCACGTAACGAAAAACTGAGTCACAATCTGCGTGTTGTCGTAAATCAGTGCTGAATAATATTTGATAATATATAAGTTAGATTACGTTTGCATACTGCCATTATCAATTCATATTAAAATATCTAAATCCTTTCCTGTCATTACAAAATTGTCATGGGAGTTAGATATTTCGTTACTCACAAACTTGAGAAAACGTTAGATAATTAAAACGAAAAATAGATTAACTTATACAATTCTTACTTGTTTGAAACGTTCAGATTTCATTTTCACACGTTAAATTATTCATTTTATTTAAAACATGTATTTTAACACATAGCCTATACTCCAGAGCCAATTGCGAGTGCGTTCATTTACGAATAATACTTCTACTCGCGACCTTGTATGATGTTCGCGAACTTGCATGTTTGATTTCACAACTTGAATTGAACCTTTTTTACGTTTCGAGCATATAAATGAATTATTTTAATGGTTTCCCTTCTTTTTTGTTTCATCGTTTCTCACAGATGTAAGAAATAGTATATTTGCACCATATTTAACCTTGTCAAATTTGAAATTTAAGTACGCTACAGCAAATAACTTTATTAACAACAACAAATAAACTGTTTCCCATTGGAGGTACCTCAGCGGAGTCACAAAATTATAACAAAAAAGAACTAAAGTACAAAAAATGTACGCGGTCCATCAATGCAAAGCATTGTTGTGGATGATTTGACATGATTTTGTCTCTCAAGGAAGCTGGAAGGGCGAATTCCTTCCTGAAGTCTTCAAAAAACTTTGGGATAGCTCCACGGGAACCAATCCATACCCTTTAAGATCCAGCACATGATATTTGTCTCTAAAATATTCTTCGTTAGACTGGTAGACGTTAAATTTCTCTGTGTGGACTTCTAATGCCAGATGACAACTTTACACAAAAACCTGATGGTAGGGTCAACAATTATTAAGTGCCAGTATGGTACTTTATGAGATTGTGTGGGGGAAGGAAAAATGTCTGTCCGTCTGTCCGTCCGTCCGTGTGTCTGTACGCGCGATAACTCAAATACGCTTTACTGGATTTTAATGAAACTTGGTATATACGTTTATAATGTCCATGGAAAGAACCCTATTGATATTGACCGGTACCGGAGTAAAACCCAATTTAGTGTTTTTATTTAAAAGCGCCATAACTCAAATACGCTTTATTGGATTTTCATGAAACTTGGTGTACACATTTATAATGTCCATGGAAATACGTCTGTTGATATTGGACCAATTCGGTTGGCCGGTACCGGAATAATGCCCAATTTAGTGCCTTTTTATGGCATTATATAACAAAAGGCCCCATAACTAAAATATGCTTTATCGGATTTTCATGACAATTGGTATAAGCATTTATAACGTCCATGGCAAGAAGACTATTAATTTTGGACCTAATTGGTTGAACGGTACCAGAGTAACAACTAAATAAAAGTAACATGTTTTTTTTTAAATTATGTGTATACTATAATGCCGCAATTTTAATCATTTGAGGGCTTTGTCTGCAGTGCAGTCAGATGTTTGTTTACTTCGTTGATGTATTTGAAATTGAGTAGGCCTACTACATGAATTCTGTTATATACAGAAGGTACACTACTGTGAAATAATTAGCGGAGTTATATCTCACTGAATTTTGAGAAATGTTGACATATTTTAAGAATTTCAAGTTGCAATACATTGAGATTTGACAATTAACACTATTCCTTCAAATATGGTTATCAAAGTACACTGTCAAACTGACTGAATTGGCCGAATGGTAACTTCTTGGATTCATGGTAACTTCTTGGATTCGTATTCTGGAGCTCCCTGGGTCAAATCGCGGAGCTGGCCGATTAATTTTTTTTAAATTGTTTTTATTTTTATGTGAGTGCGCGATTGTCAAAGTATCACAAATCTGTAGATCTGCTGACCGCTGGTCGATTTTAATCTGATTATTTGTGCTGCAAGATGTCTCGAAATTTTCGAACTGAATTCTTACTTACTTCAACTGGAACGGAGAGGCTAAGCATATCACACGATGTCTTAAATTCATCGTCTAAATTCCTGAGTGCATCCACATGTGAATTGTCTGCTCTCAGGAATGATATGCAAATATTGCAATGCTGGAGAACAGCTTCTCAGGAGACACAGATTAAATCAAGCCCTCTATATGTTTTACTAGTGTCCATCATACTGTTTGGTATGTGTGCAGGCAAAAAGAGCATCTCTTTAATAGAACTTCAATGTCTTCCAAGAAAGTAGAAGACAGCAGGTGCAAAGGAGCCATCTGTAGAGGATATACGTATTAGTTTGTGCCAAATGTACTGTTTGACAATATTCAGTTTCTGATCAGGTCGTAACAGGTGTGGAGATCAGATTTTCAAGGTCGTTAATTTTAATTTTTATTAATGAATTTAAAAATATTTATCGAGGCAATAAAGCAATATTTCCTCTAAAATGTTTGGGTATTTCCATCTAAGCCATGAAAAATAATTTCAGGGCTCCATACCAACAGTGCAACAGTTGGAAGACATTATATATATATATATATATATATATATATATATATATATATATAATATGACCGTACAATTCCATATTTACACATTCATAACAACCCGTTTACATTGTTGTACAGGGTGTCCAAAAATAAAATATCTAGTTTGTTGAAAGGATGATTTTACTAGCAACGTTTTTCATGGAATATGTATGTTACACAACATTACTTTGAAGATGTTCACCATCTAGCATAGTAATTCACTTCCCATTTTTCGAAACTGACTCGAAAGTAGTTCTGAAGCATTGCGAGTGTTATGGCAGCTGCAGCTGTTTCGGAGCTTTCACAATGTCTTAACGGATCGGGTAAACACGCATTTTTTTTAATACCTACACAAAACAGTCCCTAAGCTTGAAAACCAGGGAACGCGCCAATCTGCTTCTGGGGTCTATGCATCCAACTTGCAAATTATTTTGTCTACGAGTCCATCTTAATTTTAGAGCCATTAAATTACATCTGAATATAATCACACGAGGACTCCTGCAACAACTACATTACAATAGGTACCCTCTCCAGGATGCTGAACTTTAGATAAACAAAAAATAATTTATTTAAATGCTGTCACAAATCAGTGCACGAACTCCAGGTGAAACCACATAGTAAACTGGAATGAGTTACCATATACACTTTAACCTAAAAACTTTATTTCTGTAAAATAGATACTTAATTTGTGGACACACTGTATAGTAAACATTAAATGATACTAACGCAGTACTAGTAGTAGTTGTTACTTTCCTATGAAACAAACTTTACCACTGAAAACGAAGATAGTTATGGCACTCACTATAAACCACATAGTTATTATTCAAACAATGTTCTTTATTTTTAACTATTCTACAGAGGAACTGCTACTTTTATTGCTCGTTGCATTTACTGTTCTACGCAATCATTATAAAACGCGAAAAGGGTAATAATAATTATATTGGAAAGAATGTTATGAGTTTATGCCACTGTGAATGTTTTCTAAGAAGCATTGAAACTTTTAACCTAGATTGTAGCAGAATTCACCTTCTCGCTCAACTTTAAAGCTTCTAGCATTACTATCATAAAACTTGGCACATAAAAACTGATAGTTCTTATATAAAGCGGACACCAATAAAAACGAAGAAACATAGAGGTCGTAGGGAATAACGTCAAGAAGGCGGAAGTAGAGATTATAGCGACGACAGCCCGCATGTCTATGCGAAGTTGATTGTAGTTTCACAAACCTTAGCAATGCTATAAAACGGAAAAAATCCGTAAGAATATTCCTATAGAGGACTTTTCTGTTCATATTTGGAAGGAGAAAAGTAAAATAAACCTATAATTGAGTGACATATCCAAAAATCGAAATGCATTCGTAATACAGTACTGGTGAAGTAAAGTGTTTCCTATACAGGCCATGGAGGCCCAGAGGGTTCCAGGAGGTTGAGGTTCCAAGAATTTTAGACATTCGGCACGTGAAGGTGGTAAGGTTGTCAGCCTTTACCACCAGGATTGCTCCTGGTACTCATTTCTGGAAGAGGCTGAGTCGAACCCAGGGCCAAAGTATACAGTACCGGTACTTCTTTGTAAATATTATTTAATATTGTACAATTAATATAACTCTCGTGTACATGTAACTGTGCATTATACACATATTTATGTATCATGAAACCACCATGACTTTAGACTAATAGTACTTAGATATATTAAACAGAGCGAGGTGGCCTAGGCGATAACGTCGCGGACTCGCAATCAGGAGTTTGTGGCTTCAAATTTCATTGCCGGTCAATCAGTGTGTAGCTTTCGAGGTTTTAGAACTCGCAGAGTTGACTGTTTATCATGACTTCCCAAGTCGTATATGATTGATTATTACTTTAACTTGACTTAGAAAAGAGATGTGAAAGAAAAGAGACTTAAAATAATCTATCGATACTGGTAAACACGATGAATATAATATATATAATATTTCGATGAAAACAATCATTGGTCGAAATTTTTCATATTTATGTAACAAAAATGTGTCTGCTAAGGAAAGAAAATGTGTAATAGGCTTATTTATTTAAGAATTTACATATCCAGTTATCCACAGTGCGGTAATAAAAATTTATTAATCTGTTAACATATTGCTATAACAAAACTGTGCCTTTAGATATACATGAACTAAATAACTCCGCTGTTTTATATCCCAATGTGAGACAAGGCCTACCATCTAACCGCGACATTAACCGCCGTCTTTCTACTATTATGAGAAGTGACATGATTGGGGCAATGTGGTCGAAATGCCTCTCCCATGAGCGTTAATGATTGAAGAATTTCTCCTAACAAGTTGAAGAAGGTTGTGATAAATATTTCTAGGTCTGTTGCAGTAAAATCTGTAAAGCATATAAATCTAATTTACTTATGCGGTTGTTTAATCCTACCAAGAAGTTCGCTTTTATAGATGTTATAGGGTTCTTAAATTTTGTGAGATTCGTAAATAATGAAAGTTTTATTTTGAAGAGAATTAAGGTAGGCTTCACTGATTTGTATCGTTAGAATAAGTAGTACGCGATAAAATTTACTGGAACAAAAACACATTTAATTTATAGTTGAAAAGTTATTAAATAGCCTACTTAGAGACGTTTCAAAGTTAGTTCTACTAAAATTGTAGGCCTACTTATGTTTAGAAACATTTCACTATTATTGGAGGCCTACTATCCTGTTAGAACACTACGAGTAATTCCCTGGTTCAAAATGTTATGAAGTAGCCTAGTACAAAATGTATTAAGGGAGACTGATTGAAATTAGTTCGAGCGACACAACTTCATTAAAGCACTGCATTTCAAACTAAAGGTAAAATGATGTGGTTATCTTCTGTAGGGAAATCTTTCCTTAGATACTGGCAGTGTGTCCCCTAATTAAAAACATAATATATGCAAGCTCTGCAAACGAGTAAGCATTAGATACTTCTTAAATAGTGAATATAAGATGTACGAGTATGTGCTACACATAGTTTCAACTGAAACTATTTTTATTGAACGTTTGTCTTGCATTGGATCTTTGCTCTTATTTTGCCATAAATTGTTTTAGCTATGAAGTAGCCTATATTAAGACTTGAATCTGTGGTGTAACTAGTAAGCTCTGAACTAAACTTTGATAAATCATAATTGAAGTGTTTATGGGGTCGTGCAGGTCCTTGCAGATACTACAATCTGGTCAGAATTTTCAAAATATTGCTTATCAAGTTTTATAATTAATGTTTGTCGATTAACGGAACAAAAAAGTATATCGCATGATTGGTAGCTTATTATTACAAGACTTCAATTTCAAAGGAACTTGAAAAATTTGAAATTTTGTTCCATAAACTACAAGTTATCTATCCCAAAACATTTATTTACTACCCCTCCACAACCCTAAAATTCCATCGGTTGAATTCTTTAATATATCTACTTTGTATCTTCAATATTATTCTATAGAAAACCGATAATGTACTTTACATTATACAGTTCAAAATAAAAGTTAAAGTATTTTTATTGCAAATATTATATTCTGTATAGGAGACAAAGTGAACATTTCAGATTACATTAGTAATGGATAAATATTTTAATGCTTTGAAATGATAAGATTCCATTCAAGGCCTATAGTTATCTGTTGTGACTAGCTGTGATTATCATAGGTAATCCCACGAGAGCATACGAGTTTATCGATCGATTCGCGACTGCACAGCAGGAGCGAATTTATCTGATGAAACTCGTCAACTCGAGTTGGATTTATTAAGTCTATTCCATGAATAAAAATATAACGGATTATACAAATAATAATTACGTTCGTGCTTTGTTGTATAAAAACAAAACTAACTCACGGCATACTATGAATCAACAATCCATGAATAAATTCGAGTTACCATGTTATAATCAGTGCTACCAATGGTGCATATAAGACATGGTTAACTTTTTTCAGGTAAGCTACAGAATAAAAGCACACCAGCTGGCTTGCACCGAATCGAAATTGTGTTTTTAATTAATGGACATTTCTATTATTTCGATTTCCAAACAAGTTATGCTGCATAATATAATCTGTTTTCGTGCTGCTTAGTGGCAGCATGTGACGTATTAATCACAGCACGCTGATGCTTACGTGTCCAATAACGTGCATACGTTTTACCCGATAAAACGGCATCCTCGCGATTCCTACAAGAATATTGTAAGATAAACGACCGTGAATGTCTATATCCGAGGAATTGGTAAACGTTATTGGCCAATATAAAAAACGCGGCTTATAAGTAGAATAGTCATTAATAATACCACATTTTCACTTTGGGATTCTGTTCATTTCATTTGGCAGAACTTCTCTGCATTTCATACCGAACCCAAAATTATTAATTCGCCTTACCATATGTTTCTGAATATATATATATATATATATATATATATATATATAATGTAGCCAACCATTTGTCAGGCCACATCCAATTACTCTTACTGACTAAACAAACAGGCATACTGTTGAAATTTTACATGCCAAAAATTGGAGGATTAGGCCTATACATTGAAGTTAGGCTTATAATTCTTTTATTCAATTTATTGATCATATTGTGATGAATAAAGCAATGGTGGAAGAATGCATGGAAGGGGAAACGGGAGTGCCCATGAAATCCTGCCCTGGTTCTATTTCTTTCCGCCACACTTCTTTTTTAATCCACCGAGATTCTATTCCGGGTCCCAGCTAAGGAAGGCGAGAGACCTAACTAATCAGGTTATTAATTGTTATTATTAATTATTATGATGAGAAAACTGTTAGACTATTGATAGATTCAATTAAGTAAAGTGAAGTTCTTATTCATCATAATTTTATTCAAGTTGAACAGTATTAACACTCAAATGTGTCCTCAAGAAACATCTTTCTACAGGCTATTATAGACTTGTATGGAAATGTCATAAGGGCATAGGGTTTTAATATAATTTTTTGGTGTAGAGAATTAACAGTGTTTGATTTTCACAACAAAACACATATTCAACTCCCACGCTATTGAAGTATGGTGCAATCAGATGTTTGACCTGATTTTCCAGATTGTCAAATGTGGTGCAATATCAGAAACGATCACTCTCAGTCCCTTTTTGTTATATTTTTAAATGTCTAATTTATTATGTGTTCTACAGTTGACTATGCGATATTATCTTACGGAGAATTCACTTAAGGGGTTTTAATTTTAGGATGCCTTGTCCCTCAAAAAATCTCACATTAAGTTGGTTATGGTTATTTAAATACGGTTGTTTACTCCTACTTAGGCCTGTAGCCGTCTCCGATGGATAGAAATGTTGTTCCGCTAAAGTTCTTTCACAATCCTGTACATCTCAGAATGGAACTCTAGCATTTATGCACGAAAAGGACTATGCCATGATCGAACCCACAAACTTGGGAACAGAAAGGCAGTGCCTCAATCAACTGTTTCATCCAGATCGAGATTGTGTAAATAGCACGTACAATTTAGTCTCCTATTGGAATTGGTACCAAACTAAGAACGAGTCAAGTTTGAAAATTCCTTTCATTTTCATGGATATATTTAAATTTATTTTCCTCTGTTGTATTTTCTAATGCGATTTCTTGGTGCCAACACTTTACCTACTGATTCTATGAGCATGAAAGTTCCTATATATATTTAGTATACTGTTTCCAGTTTTTGCAGTAATTCCAATTATTGTTCAGACCCTATGACACTTCCTTGAAACATTTATGTAAATTACACACATACAACACGCACATACAAACACATATACACTGTCTGTTGTTATAATGACAAATGTATTTTACTATGTAACGGTGGAAACCTAGCGGAATTTAAATAATTTACAAAATAATACCCAAATACGAGGGATTATGTTAACATATCACACATCCCAATTAAATTTATTTATACACGGGATGACCTCGGGTATGAAATATGATGCAGGAACTCCTCCCAAGGCATACAAATAACGGAGAGACAACAGATAAGGAAAATTCTGCTTATGTGATAAGCAAATTATAATATTTATATTCGCGTTTGCAATGTACAGATTCCTGGAAAATCTCACGATCAAATTGGCAGGCAACATGATTTGATATGTAATTTATTAGTTCTAGAAGAAGAAATAATTTATTATAAAAATGAAGCTGCTTGAATACACAAGTTGCCCTAAGACATAGCTTACCAATCAAGCCATGAAGTCCAATGGATAACAATTTATATGATAATACCGTTACCGCCTCGGCCAACATATTGAGTTTCTACATAACATACATAATTATCAATAAATATTGAATCTTAGCCGAAGGAGTGAAAAGAGCAGCGGTGAATATAATAAGAAAACAGAGTGAGATTTTGTTAGTACTTAGATGAGTTAAGGATTTGGAAGAGTGCATACTTTACGTTATTTTTATTTTGTTATTATTAATTTAGATTTATTAGTTCATTAGTATAATTAATAGTGCTAGGTAGTTGCAATCACTAAAGTAGTATATATAGGTTTTTCCTTTTTTTATACCTTCCTTCATCATGCAATATTCCTTCCATTCTATTTTTATTATTATTTACTGCGTTCCCTTTCCTTAACAGAATTCAGAATCTGAGTAAACAATTAATATATAGATAGATAGATAGATACTATAGTTTGGCCAAGACATATAAAACATGTATAGCACCGTCAAATATATAAGATATTAGAAGACACTCAGGTTATAAAACTTATCAACAGAATACAGAGGGTTAGATTTCAGTGCGGTGAAAACCGTTCTCCTAAATGTCAGGAAAGAAAGGTTTTTAATTTGAGAAGGAACTGTGTTAAATAGTTTAAGCGATGTTTCTTCAAAACTTTTCTGAGTAAGGGTATACTTACATTGACGGATATATAAATTAGAATTTTCACGTGTGGGATAATTATGGATTTGAGAATGAGTTGTGAAGCTGTTTACATAAACTAGATAGGACCTAGGTAAGAAAAGTATTTCGTTACATATAACTTAGAAGATCTTGATATGTATCAAGGACAAATTCAATTTAAAAAAGAATTCATATAAATCGCATAAAGTTATCGCATTTAACTTTGTGTGGGACTGTGACCCAAGAAGGTCCTCTCTGATTGTATTTGGGTATTGGAAACGCAGTGCAGGCTCAAGCATATGCGAAGTTCTGGATGTAACAAATTTTTGAGGCACCTTAATAAAATTATGGGGTTGGTGTTATTGCAAAGATATAGTAAGATACAGCAAAACTTTTATACAAAGTATAATGATTCGTAAAATAATTTAACAAATAATCGAAAAATTAATAATTAACAGGGTGAGTATCGCACAAAAACTACTCTCCTGAATTTAGAAGCGCTGAATGGATTAATGACAGAGGAAATGTCCAGTTCTGCAGCAGTATCTCTTTCCCTTGACGTGGCGGCAAGTGATGAAATTCTAATTGTTGTCCAAAGGTAGGGTTTGATTTCCTGTAACTTCGAGCAGGTATAGAATACAGTATAATATATAGGGATGATAATTATTTCAGACTTGTCGTGTGTAGGCTAAGATGGAAAGGTGAAGTCAGACTGAAAAATTCAATACCATAGCCGTGATTTGAACCAGGATCTTCGACTCTCCGTGCCGCTGCTCGTACCAACTGAGCTATGTTGCCACAATAGCTCAGTTGGTAAGAGCAGCGGCACGGAAAGCGGAAGATCCTGGTTCTAATCCCGGCTATAGCATAGAATTTTTCTGTCTGACTTCACCTTTCCAATATAATATATACTCTTGGTGAGATAAGATTGAACATATGTATTTATTTAATATCACGAAGAATTGATAACTTAAAAAGCTAAAATAATATAAACTTCAGAATCAGCCTTATCTTTGCCACACCACTGTAGACAGATATCTTGAGGAAGATTTGTAATCTAACTGGATATTGTCCTATCGGAGCCTATTGGACGAGGCGTCAAAGTACTCGTATGTAGCTGAGAACTAGAGGTCCATTATTCCCGACCAGGAAAAATTTTTCTTTATAGAATCCAATATATATCTCTTAGCGAGAAAGACTGAAACTCTGCAATGATATAATTTTTGTTACAAAACAAATGAGGTCCCTGTAAGCGCCAAGCCCTAGGCGGTGTATATTTGGCCTTAATATAGGGTCATTGCTGCTATAACCCTATGTTTGTTAAGTAGGTTCAATCTGAGGAAGGAATCT
The DNA here is from genome assembly GCA_964059195.1 of Ectobius pallidus. Lineage (NCBI taxonomy): Eukaryota > Metazoa > Arthropoda > Insecta > Blattodea > Ectobiidae > Ectobius > Ectobius pallidus. Next base: position 94,628,929 of record CAXKWD010000001.1, read on the forward strand.
ATGGAAGGTAAGCTGTCCAAATAACTCAAAACAGAGATTGGTCTGGGATTTTCAAACATTTTTCGTGTTAAGGTGCAGTATGTATATAAAACCTCTGTACGGTTCTGATTTAATATACCGATACTTTAACTTGCGCTGAACGCCATGTGGAAAGGTGTAGTGAGCTTGCGCAAGGTTTTCAGGTGCGAACTCCGAGGGAGTAAGGTACTTTATAGCGTTGGTTAACGACTTGAAGCCACCTGCTACTACGTACTACCCCTGTACGATATGCAAATTGCATAATGTGTGTGAGCCTCTCGAACCTGTTCTGGAAATCACAGCAACAGACTTTAAGGGCGCCAGCAAAGTGACGTTTATTATCTCCATAAAATATAACGCAAATGGTCTTCCTTCACTTCCTCCGCCTCGTGGTTGCGTGCCAATGGTTAAACTTTCCGGAATACGAACTATGCTAGGAACTTATATCATACAAATGGGCTTGTGCAAATGCAATTTACGTCTCAGAAAACGTTCTTTATAAATAATATCACTTGAATAGTCCCGGTTAAGAATGGGAGTTTAAGTTAAGGCGATTTAGGTCTTGCTTAAAATTGAAAAACAAGATTGCCCTATCCATCTCCTATCCTGTTCCGTCGGCCTGAGTGCCGCAGTTAGTATCGCGCTGGCTTTCTATGCACAGGGTTGCTGGTTCGATCCCGGCTCAGGTCGATGGCATTAATGTGTGCATAAATGTGTCAGGCCCATGTCAGTAGATTTACTGGCATATAAAAGAACTCCTGCGGGACAAAATTCCGGCACACCGGCGACGGTCACATGCCTAAGTTGCAGTACATCCCGGTCGTTAAATAACCATATACCATAAATCCTATTCTATTACTTTAACCCTGTGCAATGATGAGTGCGGCGTCAATTCTAAATTCCAAAAGTAGTACCAGTGTACGGGAAATGAGTTCCATGCTTTGATCTAAGACAGATTACGTCTCATTTTATGGATATTCTTCCATCTTCAAATCCTTAGCCTATTATAAGTTCATGGATTTCCTTCAAACCGCAAGGAAATCAAAAAATGATAAGGACCTTGGTATGGCAAATAATCGAAATTCCTATGGCACTTCAAGATTTATATTTATAATTTGTACCGTATATATATTTTGTGGCCTGGGCGGCTTGGGTCGCTTAGGTCAAAATCCTAAAAGCGAGAGGTAAAGCTAAGATAAAGAAAGAAAGATAGAAAGAAATATATCTTTAGTATTTTAATGCAACCACTCATCATATTTTGTTTTAATTACTAATGACAGGTGTATTTTACTATGTAACACTATAAATCTACCTGAATTTAAAGGTTTGTAAAATATAATATTTAATATAATTCCCGAAATTCATAACCACGACCGGGTGATTGTACGAGAAAATGTCGCTAGGTGGCACTTCATAGATCTCTTGTGAGTCATTGGGGGATATGCATAAAAGAGAGTATGAAGTTTATACTAGCAGATTTCAAGTATCTACTTGCAGTCGTATGCATAAAAATCCAGCGGACCCCCCCACCCACTGCGATCACGTGACAATACGCTCTTTGTACTCAGTCGCATAGCACCTGCTTCAATTCTGCATGCATAAAGATCGTTCGGGTTCAGCATATGCTAGGAAATTTGTGAGCTACCAAATTCGACACTCACTACTTTCTACTCGGGTGATTCGCAAGGAATATATGGACATTCCAGAAAGAAGGAAAACTACAAATAATGTAGGGACAGCCCCCTGGCATTGTAGATGAGCCGGAAACAACCCCTGCGGCTTTTCCTTATGAAAATTTGCGAAAATAAAATACGTGAATTTTTATTTTTAATAATCTGTATAGACCCCAAAATTTGATGTCATGTTTTGAGGCCTTCTGAATACGAAAATATTATTTTCAAAAAGATGCTTGTCTGCATAGCTCGAGAACGAAAAATCATATAAAAACTCAATTTTTAATTGAGCTTAGGTATCTTCGGGATGTGACACGAAGATTGGCCACTTTACACAAAGAAAAGTTCGGTTTTCGCAACATTCTCGAAAACGGGTGAAACGATTTTGTTTAAATTTTGATTTGAGGTGCTTATGCTAAGAGCTAAACTTGTATTTGAAATATATATATATATTTCAAATATTCTCTGACGGGTAGTTACAAGGCAGGCATCGTTCATAGAAACTCAATTTTGCCTGGTGAACGATAAAGCTTTGCATCAAACTAATACAACTGAATACCTATTCTCTGCAACACGGCCTCTTGTTCTATATCAGAATTTGAAGAAAGGCCACCCTTAGGTTACACAAAAGTATGCGAGTGCATTTATTAAGATTTTATTTGTATTGTGTATCCTTCAGGGATGCGACACGAGGTAGGCCTACGGCAATGACATTCTTTGCATTTTTACAAGCACTTTATTGGAAGAAAATTTCATTTTTATTATTTTCTCGAAATAGGTTTAACGATTTTATAGGCTTATTTGTAGGCCTACTATAATATATTATACATAAGTGCCATAACTTTTATTTGAAAAACTTCCCCAAAATAAATTCTCTGAAGGCTAGTTATATATGTCAAGCAGTTTCGTTCTGAGTGTATGCATTTAGTATTTAAGAGGGTTTCTCCTTTGTCGCATTTTGCTTACATTGCGATTTAGCAATGACATGTGAGGGAACCTATGCAATTGCGTAAAGTTTGTTTCAAACTCGGGAAAACCTATGAAAACTTTGGAAAGGAAGTCTGGGTCATCATGAAGCTGATTCTGAAGATCTCTGCAGATATCCATGCAATGTTGCTTCTGCTCAGCACTCAGTTGTTGTGGAACGAACTTTGCCAGAGTCCTTCTCATGTTGAGTTAGTCGGAAAATCATCTGGCATGTGCCATACGATAGCCCAACAACGTTGCAGACGTCTTTAAATGTCTATCTGCGAAATTTCAAGATCATAGCAAGAACAGTAGCCAGTTGAAAGCCGTCCAAACCGATCGTCATCAACCGACGTTCAGCCAATTTATTGACTTGAACCACTCGTAAGTTTGCGTGTCCTAGATTATGTCACAAAATGTCTGCTTTATCATATCATGCGTTTCTGCAGCAGTTTTCTCGAGTTTTGAATAAAAAACTTGACGCAGACGCGCTGCTCCCTCACGTCCGTCATTGTGAAAATCGCAATGTAAGCAAAACGCAACAATAAAAAACTCACAAAACATGCTAAACGCACTAACTCACAACGAAACGATTTCTCACACTGACAGACTCACAGATCACAAGAGATGTGTCAAGTGTTACCTAGCGGCGTTTTCTTGTACTAACACTCGGCCGTGTGCTACTTATGAATTTAAGGAACTTTGGGTAACATAATATGTACATATATATATGCTATTAAATATATAATATAAAATACATTTATAAATAATATAATACAGTACATATGTATATCATAATATAATAATATAAATATAATATATTTATAATTAACTTACAAATATAATATAAATAATACATAAATTATAATAAGAGGAAGTGTTTGTCTGTCTGACTGTCAGTGCACGATCTCCAGCGAAATCTACTGCACGCAGATATATGAAATTTTAAACATAGATGAAAATCAAAGGTGTCCAAATGCACATCGAAGCCGGATTTTTAATTTTAGCTTTTGTTCGCGAGTTATGAGTGAAAAACTGGCAGAAATTAGGTGGAACTTTTTATGGACAATTTTACAGGTCATTCCATGTCAATGTATCAACGAATTTAAGTTATGTGGTTGATAGGCTGGTCCCCCTCCCGTAAGGACATTTTATTTTAAAGTCACAAGTAAGGGATGTGAGGACACAGAAGGGAGGGAGATGTACAGACAATGTGTGTGTGCGTGGGAGAGAGGCAATTGGAAAAGTTATACACAATATAAATTAGTTGTGTACCTGGAAGTCTTGGCGTAGGCCTATATTAAATCCCCAACAATAAAAGTATCCTCTGCATTAGAAGCAATTTCGCTACATTGCGTTTGCAGAAATCCGTAGAGGCATAAAAACGATTAAAAGGGTCTGGAAGAGTTACTTAATAACTCAGTGGTTGTAGCATCTACATACGCCACGTTTGGCATACGTGAGAAAACTGAATTACCAGTTTTAATGATTCATTGCAAAAGTTAGACTATTTGTCGATTTATCAGAAAGGACAAGTCAAATTATGCGAACCTTATGATTTAATTTATATGGATGCTTTAATAGTAGGTGAAGGTAACTATGTCAATAATGGCAAAGATAAATAAAATACTATTGTGGAGCCTCACGTAAGCACTGATGAGTTTTTATTTTTTTTAGTTGAGATGAAATCTACATCCAAAATGAGGAAATAAATACAGGTAACCGAAGCATTAAACATCCTACTTACATTTTTATCGATAAAAAAAGATTACTACATTTTCATATTAGATACGCTGAAAAAGTCTGGATGACTTTATACAGAGAAAAGCTCAAAGAAGAAAGTCTTGCAAGCAACTCTTTTATGCTTCCGAGATATTTCGGGGTATTATTTTGGTAACTCGCTCTGTGAGATTAAAAATGTTTAATTCAGTTGAGATATTTTCATTTCTTTCTTCTTCTGTGGGAACAAGCTCAGCAGTTGCTTTCAAACATCGTTCTCTGAAATCCTGTGATACACATCCCTTCACTATGGAAGATGGTTTCATAAAATTCTCTACAGAGAAAGAGAGAGAGAGAGACATAGAGGAAGGAAGAGGACAGAGAACCCAAAACATAGGTAGATCCCCCTTCTATAGGTAACATATTTGATTCAGCTTACCAAGCGACCATAAGACAATTTCTTTTAATTATATGTTTTATTGAGAAGCCTATTTGTTGTATTGTTATGAGAATCATAGCAACTTTTATTAATTAATCACAATATATAAATCCAATATTATTGTAAATTTGAAGTTTGAAGGGGATCGAATATTTGTAATTAGGATCAAGTAAATCAAATTATTACAAATTAAAGGCACAGTACTAAAAGAAAATCACGTTTACTATACATATGGCAGTATAATTAATTATAAGATTTTAAAAAGGACCATGAATTTGAAAATATATAAAACGGTCACAAAACCTGTTGTTACATGTGGAAGCGAAACCTCTGCATGATGGCTAAATATGAACAAAAGCTTAGGGCATTTCTACTAAAGATTACAAGGAAAATATATGGACCCATAAACAATGCCGATGGAAAATGGAGTATCCTTATGAATTCGGAAATCATCAAAATTATTAAAGGACCCTGTAAGATTTGTGAAGGGCAGGAGATTTTAAAAGTTGGGATATTTAGTAAGAATGAAGAATGACAGAGTTCCCAAAGGAATAACGATTTGGAAGCCAGAAGGGAGAAGGTTATGAGGTAGACCACGAATTCGATGGACGGAGGCGGTGGAAAGTGATTTGAGAACGATGGGAATAAGAGGATGGAAACGACCGAGGATAGGATTAAAAGGAAAAACATTGTTGAGAATGCCAAAACTCACCCAGAAGACCAAATATAAGTCAAACAACTAATATAAATAAAATAATATAATTTTATAATGTACCGTACAAAGGGCGCTATCCACCACGAGACTAGGATTTATTTTTCATATGTTGACCGTTGGAGATTAATTTTTATATGTACAACTTCTAATACAGGAGTAAAATGTCTAAATGGAACAATAGCATACTAATAAATGCATTAACACTATTAATTTATTACATTACGATATAGGCCTACGTCGCATGCAGGGACGCACTGGCGCGCGCACGCACACACACATAAGTAGGGTTCGGACTTTTAGGTGCTTATAAAAACGAAAATATTTATTTTTTATGTGTTTAAAAAGTCGAAAATATGTTAAAAAATATGAAAATATTTTAATTAACTTAATTAACCAATATTTACAGAAGTAGTCCTACTCATCTAGCCATTCTAGTCAGCAAGTGCAGAACTGTTGCAGTGAACAACAAAAGTATCTTAAGTTGTGCATCTTAAAGCTGTGACGATTTTCACGGAACAGAGACTTGTATCTTGAAAATGTACGTTCAACATCGCAGGATGTTAATCTTGCATATTTGTAACACGCAATGTCACTGACACTTAGATGTTCCATCTGCTCCAAGTTCTACCCATTAAAATATCTGAAATCTTGCGCAACACTTGTAATCCTTCATTCTTATTTAGGCATGACAGGAATTTTTCTTTAATTTTGTTTGCTTTTGAACCACAGATTTTGTTAAGTTTGTTTTGAATGATTTTGATTTCTTTTATTGATTCTGTCAACAATTGTTTTGTTGTTTCCAACTTAGTAATGCAGTGTGAGAGGAAACAGAAATTTGCACTAATGAAGGCCAAATCAGCCCTGATTTATTCTCTGACTCAACATAACAACGCAACACATTAAAAATATGGCACAATTTTACAAAAACTGTCAAAATATTCATTTCTAAACATGATATGTGGTAAAATATTACAAAAATTGTCAAAATATTCATTTCTAAACATGATATGAGGTAAAATATGTAAAAATAATTAAGTTACCAAAAATATTTATTCAAATAAGAAATATCGAAAATATTTTTTTTTTATGTGATATGCAACTCAGTATTTTGACCGGAACTTTGACAAAGTCCAGAAATCATAAGTAATAGCAAAAAAAATGTATTTACCTAAAAGTCCTAGCCCTACACATAAGTAATTTATTATTTACGCTTATACATACATATATAAAGCATTTATTTACAATTAGTCATACTGTTACTGAAGGCATGAGAGTGATAACTGATAGAGAGTATTTTTTATGAAAATGAGTTATTAGCACAATATTTCAAGAACGCATCCTTATTTAGATACGTAGGATTTTAGTTAATAATTATAACCTAGTAGTTCTGTATTGACAATATTCAAAAGTTTTATCGAGTGTGAGAACTTTGGAACTTTCTGTTAATATGCCTAACTCTTTTAATACTGGATTAATATTGACTTTAATAGTAGGCCCAATAAACTGTTGAAAGGTATCTTATGTAGCATTGCCTTTGACTACAAACATGTAAGTTATATTTAATATTTTATACAATAAGATCAAGTCTTGTCTCTCTGTCTGTCTGTATCATGCGCGATGCCTGGCCAAATCTAATGCACTCAGAGCTCTGAAATTTTTAACATACATGGACTGAAGGGTGACTGAATGCACCTCAAAGCTGGATATTTAATTTTCACTTGCATTCGGGAGTTATGAGTGAAAAATTGACAGAAAACGTGATTTTCTTGCACTATCGAGGTACTAGTTTTCAGTAAAATATTTCAATTGTAAAATGAATTGCAGGTTGCCTTGCTCTGCTTCCCTAACAACCGAGAAAAAAGAGCAAACGTGAAATTGATTTTTTCAACATAAAGCATTAAATTGTCGATCGCTTCGATTTTTTAGCCCGTTCTGATGGATTCAGTTTATAATGTTGTGGGACTATAGAACTGATTTTTTTTTAAATAGGTGGACAGAAGAGGGATAACGAATGCAGGTCTAAAAAGGAAATCATTTAATGATATGGACGGAACTCACTATGCAGAGGTTTTTTTTGGGAGGGGGGACAGAGAAACTCGAATCTGAGGTCTTTTTCATAGGCGGCGCTTTCTAATCGTGAAATGCACCCCAAAACCGGATGTTTAGCTGTTTAATTAAACGTTTAGTTTATGAATGATTCGCTAGTGTTACTGAATGTTTTCATTATTTTGTTCTTAAATAAATTATTTAAAAGTCTAGCGATTGATTTAATAATCGCGGGCGAAGCCACGGGCACCTGTTAGTGGAGAAATAAAATTATAAAAATAGTTTTTCTTCAATATCTCAAAAGTAATGTATTGGTCTTGATCCACAAATCATTCTCAAGCGGAGGAAGAGTGTGTTGTAGCATATGAAGTGAACTGAACTCCATGACATTACATCCTATGGGCTACATTGCCTGCCATTCGACCGCGATGTCATTTTAAGGTTTATTTATATAGGCACGTGAAGGGAACGTGAAGGGAACGTGCCGAGCCCGTAACGAGTCGTTTGAAACTCTTATTCCCTGCTTTTCAATAGAATAAATTTCCACAGTGACTAGGCACTTGCAATTCCCGGAAGATCTCACTCAGTTATCGTCGCCAACAATTCATCGCCAGTACTCGTCAGTGATCAGTCGATACAAAATATAATTTTTTCAACCAAAATCTATTAGTTTTCTGTAGTTGTTTGGGTATTGCTTTTCGAAGAGCGGCCTGAATTTGTTGAGAAGTAATTCAAATGTTGAACTAAACGGAGTTTAAGCACAGCCGAATTAAAAAAAAGTTCTCTCTCTCGCAAGCTCAATTAGTTTTGCGTCATCCATTCATTTATCAACAGTAATAACACAATAATAATTTCGATCGTAAAAAGTTATCTTGTATCAACAGAACACTAATGAGTACTGAGCGACAACCTCAGCCGAATCGTTGGGCGACGATAACTGAGTGGGATCTTCCGGGAATCACATGTGTCTCGTCACTGTGCAAATCACTTCTATTGAAAAGCAGGGAAGAATAGTTCCCAACGTCTCGTTACGAGCACGGGACGTTCCCTTCACGTGCCTATTTAAATAAAACTTTATCCATGTTTCGACTTCATCGGAACAAGGAAGGAAGCTTGTGGTCAACAGGAGGATTCCTAAGGTTGTTCTTGAATGTGGTCTTCACCGGATTTACTAGAGTGTTGGCAATCAAAATAACCTGCTACTTCAACTGTGCGAGTAAACAAACTGTTATAACATAATATAATAACATCTGGAAGCGAAATATTAATATTCTGATCAATTCTCAATTAATTTGTGCAACATAGCAAAAGCTAAGTAGCCTACAGTGTGCATCGTTTAAAATATCTGCATACTAAATTCGCTAAATAATTTGCACCAAGCCAGATTGGATGTATCCCTCTGGACGCTGCAGAGGCTCCGGGCGTGATCCAGATAGAAATTATGGCCAGGTACAGGGAAACTTAATCAACTTTCGCATGCTCAGTCAACCAAATTAGAATTCTGCATGTACACAAAGATAATTAAGTTTTCGCCGAATTCTAAATCTGTAAGCTACAAAAAATGACAGACCAACACTCGGCCACTTAAGTAAGTTTATTTTAGACTAATCTCTTTATATATTATGTGTGGGAACGTTTGTCGAAGGACTATGAAATACTAGTTGCCAGGTGTATCCATAGCAATTTAATAGTTACAGCATTCAACATCAGCCTATATAAAGCAACCTAGTATAATTTTATTGTTTAGTGAACACCTCTTATTCTGCATTAAAATGCAATCTGTGTTAAGAGAATTGTCCTAAAACAACCTAGAAATAACTTATACATCCCGTAGTTAATATTGTTCTTTAAACATCAATAGGCCTATAATGTAGCCTAAATAAATATAGTTACCCGAGTACTTTTCCATCAAGGTAAAACGAAGGTAGAAGCTACAAATATTGACATAACGTGACATACAACAATATATTTCGGTATTTAGAGGTACAAAATTGGTTATGCAGCATATACATTCTCGCAATTAAAATATGAATTGACTTTATATTTTCCAGTTGAGTAATAATACCAGAGTGCTTCAGAAAAATGTATACACACTTTGAAGTGTCATAGAAAATCTATTTTCCGTTCTACGAGGTTAAATTTCTGGAAATGAAAAGCTTAAAGTCCAATTTGAAAAATACATTACTTTCTGATGAAAATGTGATTGTTCAAATGCTCAAAATGGTGGCCTTCAGCATCAATACATTTCTGAGTACGAGTCACCACTGATTCCGTACATTGTACCAAAGTGTCCAATGAGATCTCAGCGCACACAGCTTGAATCTCATTCCAAAGTGTGTCTAAGTTACGTTGTTTACGTTTGTACACATCTTTTACTGTGCCCCTTAAGAAGAAATCCAGCGGCGTTAGGCCTGGAGAGCATACAGGAAACTCGATTGGCTCCCTGCGTCCTATCCACTGCCTTGGCAAATTTCGGTTCAGGTATGCTCGTACGTCCTTTGACAGTGTGGTGGAGCGCCATCTTGTTGGCAATAAAACCGTATAATGCACGAATGGCAGGGAATATGGAATGAGCAAACATTGTTTGGTACTTTTCATTGTTGGATGATTATGGCACGTTTGTTGGACGATTGTTGAATCTATTCTGCTGCAATCTTTTGAAGAAATATAACATTACTTTCTCCCAGAAATTGAACCTAGTAGAACGGGAAATAAATTTTCTATAACATTTCAAAGTGTGTATACATTTTTCTGAAACACTCTGTATAGTCTATCTGTGTTAAAATTGGTTTTCCACCTATTCTAAACTATAAAATATTAAATATAAGTTACAACCTAATCTGAAACATAAGTTACCTTATTAAACAGTAATATCTTTCTTTCTTTATCGTAGTTTTTATCTCTCCCTTTTAGGATTTAAGCGACCCGGGCCTAAACAGTAATATCATGTACAATAAATAAGTTACTATTCTAAAATATAAACTAATATACAAATAATAAGTTAGTTCAAATCACTATTAAAATTTCTTAAAACAGTTTAAAAAGTGATCTGAAAATCCATAAAAGTGTATGGTTTTTGTTAAAAAGTAATTGTTGTTTCCTTTTTCCTTTACGCGTTTTGGCGTTAATTCGCCGAAGGATGATCATGCAACGTACAACTTGACACAGGCATTATCTCTATTACACGAAGAAATGTTACCTGAAGATGGCAAATTAACGCCGAATCGCGTCATAAAAAAGAAGACAGCAACTACGTTTATGCCGGTTGTCGACCAAGAGCTAAGCTAACTTAGCTTAGCTTAGCTAACTTAGCTTAGCTTAGCTCACATGCAGTGAGGGATTTCATATAGTTGTGCCGGATTTCACATGTAGTTTTGTCGGCACAACTACATATGAAATCCCGCACTGTATGTGAGCTAAGCTAAACTAACTTAGCTTAGCTCTTAGTCGACAACCGACTTAAAGTTCAAGACATAGGTTTTTATGAAATTTAAGACAACTTTTTAAGCAGTTATAAGAAGTTTTAGCAATGATTTGGACTAACTTATAGTATATAAGTTCATATTCTAGACTAGTAGCTTATGTTACTTCTATTTGATATTATAATAAGGTAGGTTTTAGATCAGGTTGTATATTTAATATTTTATAATTTGAGCATAGGTGGAAAACTTTTTTAACAGGTAAAGAGTTCTCGTTTTCCGCAAAAAGTGGAGTTATTTTCCTACAGAAGACTGAGGGTCAGGTGATAAGCCCATTGTCTCAACCATCAGCTAAAGTAAACTAAGATACAGTATTACTTCGACACGAAAGGACCGGGGAATATGGTCCAGAGGCTCAAATTTAATCTTGAACTTCTTTAACATGCCGAAAATCTACGACACGGGACCCATAGTTTATAGTACTTCCCGGAGTGAAAAATCCATCGACTGCAGTGACAAAGACGATAGAAGTTATTAGTAATTCCATGAATATTAAAAACACAGTACTCTTAAGCCGGTCCCTTGGAAAAAATAGTTTCTACTAAGTAGGCCTACTAAGTACTTGATTTCCTCTTTCCTGAATTTCAATTCTAATGACAGTGCCATAGCTCTGTTAGCAAGTTCATCTGCACACCACATACTACGATACATAAGGATATAATTCAGGACTCCTGGGGGGTTTGCTGAGTAAAACCAGGCGAAACCCCTCAGTGGTAAAGCAGGCTCACATTACAGACCATCCAAACAATGTAGTCATGTCATCGCTGAAAGCGTTACTATTACGAGCTATTGTTCTATTGAGGTCTATCTTCCTAGGGAGCAATGTGAATTTATTTGTGCCCCAGGGAGAGTAACCACAGACTCCAACGCAAAGTCACATAGATTATGTTACCGAGGAGTTATCTGTATAATGAGAAACGCAAAGCAGCATTGAAGTTGTACGAATAGGTGGTAGTGTCAATCTAATTTTCTAACAAAAGCTACTTTCTATTAATAAAATCTAATTTATTTTAAATAGGCCTATTAATAAAAAAAGTCATACATAGGGATCAAGTGACGGATTAAAAAATGTGGTTATTATTATTTTTTTCAACACTTCTAGGTCGAAATTTTGTTTTACATTTGCGAAAGCATGAATTTTTTATTGGTGAGATTATCGTTTTTATTGAGAAATTTTTATTGTTTTGAACGAATTTATATTTTTAAGGGAAACCTGTAGTTTTATAAAGGCATTTTAAAGAGGTCTTAATTGAAGTGTGTGCTGAAAGTAGCATAACTATATTATGAACACATGATTACAATAACATTATTGAATAAACCAAGTTAATGTTAAATTATTAGGTTTGTCAGGTTATTTGACGGTCTGTGTATCATTCGGCACGGAATAATTATATTTTTGTTCTAACTTCTATTGGTACTCTTATTATTGTAGAATGAATATATAAAATATTATTATTATTAATATTAAAATATTATTATTGTTGCTGTTGAGCATTACATGAGAATATTCTGACCTTTTTATGAAATAATATTTAGGCCCTAACAATATTTTCAAGCCTCTTTCTTAAACTTGATATGTAAACAAAATCTTCTTGTTGTGAACTACGCTTTTGACTTCTATTGGCCAATGCTTCCTTTTGCTCTCAGTTAGTTTCAAATGGACTTTAATAACCTAATATGTCGGCATTTTAAAAGTTTATTGTAATTTTATGTTCAAGAGAAAATAAGAAGAGCTGGCCTTGTGCTAATAGGATTATACTATTAATAACCTTAGGTTGATGCATACAGCAGCTATAGTAATGATTATTTTTTCATCTACGGGAAACGGCTGTACACTACCAATGTTTATGATCACCTCTCTAATTTCGACACAGTAGGATTAACTGATCTGTTTGTTTAGAAATCATTCTCAGATTGAATATTGGAAATAAAACTCCACATTAACTAATACGATAAGATGAGATGTATTCACATGATGTGTGTGTATGTGTGTGTCAGTCTGTAGTCTGTCCGGGTGTTCGTCGGTGTGTGTGTGAGTGTTTGTAAACAAAGTAGTTCTAGAACGAAACGTCGCATAAAAATAAACTTTTATACATGGATTTGATAGATTTTGGGGTGTGACTTGAAGAACGGTGACGGCTTTCTTTTACTTTTACTACTATTTTGCATGAAGCACCTTTTTTTTTTATTGAAAATGGTTCTGAAGATGTTGTCTAAATTTTACACACGATGTGCTTAAACATCTATTTAAAACATTTCTCGTAGAAATTCTTTGAAGACTAGTTATACCTCTGCCAGCGTTTGTAGAAACTCAGACTGTAGTCTTGCGTGCAACAATACAGATTTGCACCAGGCTGAAACGAATCGCATTCCCTGCAATAAGGCCTCTGATTCTATCTCAGAATTTGGAATTGGAAAGTTGCATTGCCCACGCTAAGGGTTTAAAAAGTTGTGTGAATTTATTACATGAGGAATTTGTGTAAGTTAATAGAGATTTTTCTTTCCACTATTTAAACTGAGAATGCTTTCTAATCTTACACGTTAGTTAATCCTACTGTGTCGAAATTAGCGAAATATTCACCAGTTCCCACGGATGCGAAAATAAATCATGACAAAAGTTGCATTAGCCTAAGGTTATTAACAGTATATTGATACTGGGCCAGCTCCTCTTATTTTCTCTTGAAGCATAACATTCCAATAATCGTTTAAAATGCCTAATTTCTAATTATATTGTTATTATATAATGCAGACATTAGTCTATTATTGTCTATTTGAAACAAGCTGGGAGTAAAAGTAAACAGTGGTCAGTATAAGTCAAAAGCGTAGTTCACAACAAGAAGGAATTTTCTGCATGTCAAGTTTAAAGAAGAAACTTAGAAAATTGTTAAACATTAGGCTTTTTATAAGCCTACTAAAGCCACAATATTCTCTCATGTAATGACTGGCATTAATGACTGTATGCATTAATGAATACATTAACTCCAAAAATAAAGGCACTTACAGAAGTAAGAACAAAAATATAATTACTCAATGCTAAAAGAAACGCAAACTGTCAAAATTAGCTTCAAAAGTAATTCTTAAAGGGGCAAGCCAAACGAATGCTCTTCCAGGTCTGTGAATAGGTCTGTGAAGCCAATAACGGCCACGGAACATACTGAAAGTCACTTGGAGGGTTGTTTATATTTGCTCTCAGCTTATTTCAACGGGGGCATAGTAACCAATAAAACCTTCATTACATATTGTGCATTAAAAACGAATTAATTTGAAATAATACAACAATATCGCTTATCTATCCTCCAAAACTCTGATCAAAGCTCTTTTAATGTAATGTCTTTGATGGTAATATTGCGATTTCTCGTGGCAACATGGCGAGGAATCCATCAAATACACCTTTGCGCGTAATTTGTATTCAAGACAAGTAGTGTTAAAAAGTCTGTTTCTGCAATACCAAGGCACAATATAAAAATAACAGAACAGAAAATAGGTCTGTAATCGTTACCGATCGATATAAATAACTCTTGGTTTTTGTCATAAAGTCCTAGAACTAATCAAACTGTCGCTTTACGATATTCTGGTAAAAATATAAATCGGCTGCACCACTCAGAATATTATAAAAAATTTCAAAATCATTCCTGGAATTACCTACGACATAGGAAATTACTGTGTCTGATCTTACTGTCTTCTTCTCGTAGAAACCAAATCCCTACGCTGGTTTTCTTTTGTTTGGTCCTTTTCAGTCCACCCTTTTCACCACTTCGAAATTTTCTATAAATTGTTGTGATACGAATTTTCTGAAATGCATAATTTATTCTTATTTGTATACTAATCAAACATCTGAATTTTATCTGGTATCTGCTTACCAGTGTAAGTGTTACATCCAAGGAGTATATACAGTATGCATATGCAAATAGGGTACGTGTCTGACATGGCCATGTTTACAAGGGCATTGCAGATGTGCTATGTACCATGTTAACTCATATGCTAATAGGCAGAACACAAACAGCAGCTTACAAGGCCAGCCTGATAAGAGACGTAGTTGCCATTTCATTATATCCGCAGAGTGGTTAGATAGCTTGCCTTTCACCTCTGGGACCTGAATCAAATCCCCATCAATCTATATCGATTTGCGATGGTGAAAATGGAACTGGTGCAGGTCTTCTCTGGGGTTTTCCCCCCCTCTATAACTTTCATTTCTAGTCCAAAATACATATCACCGATGCTCCATCATCGATAATGATGTTCTGCTGCAGCTAATATGTACTGTAAATGTCACATTAACAGATGCGACACCAATCTCACTCGTAAAACTCGTCACTAGCTAGAAACAAAAAGAGATGTTGATAACGAAACGTGAGACCCCCGAAGGCTAGAATAGACTCAAACTCCGAGGAGAATTTTCGGGTATTATGAATCGCGCGCTGAAATCTTAGGCCTACTATAACAGCACTTTTTTTTTTAAATTAATTAATTTATTCATTTATTTTAAAACTAGCTTAAAAGGCCCAGCGTCGCCCAGGTTTTTCATTTTGTAATTGGAAATTAACTTATGAAGGACTTTAGATTTTTAAATTCTAGGTCCTAATATAGGTATTTATAATTTGAAATAGGAAGAACGACTTATCACACTCAAACTATTCCCTCAGAAAACGCTTGATATAGCTTTTTATGGCTCATAGAGGATGTAGAATTTTGCATCCCATCGCTTGTACCGTATACAGCAAGCCTGGTAGGGGTTCAAATAAGAAGAAACAGAAATTCCGGAAACATAAAATTGTATTATCATGGCAGAGAATTTTTATTTCTTACTCTCATGTTACCATAAAACCGTTTTGGGGATGAAATTAAACAGAAATGCAATATTACCTTCATACTTCTCTTCACAAAACATATTACCTTACCTCTATTGTTTTCTCTAGGTCCAATTTAGAGAAAGTTATGTGTCTGCATTATTTTCGTGTATTTCAGTCTTTAATATTATTTATAACATGAATTATATTGATACCTTCTCTAATTTGTCAAACTCCCATTTCATTTAATTCCAAACCCATCTGATACCACTTGCAACAATACTGTTGTCTAGTTTTCTGTGATTTGGATTTGATAATTCTGAGTAAAAAGGGATTGAGTATTCTCAAAAACATTTGATTTTTGCATTTACAATCATTTTTTTTTCAAAATCCTTTCTTAGCGAGCACCCACATTATGAAACGAAGGTACTGTCAAAATTCCAAGTCTCTACCTGTTATAGTTTAGGCTCTACGTTGATTCCTGTCAGTCAGTCAGTCAGACAATCAGTCAGCCAATCAGTCAGGACAAAGCCTTTTTTGCACGACTTAACTAATTAGTGGTACTTACGAATATTGTTGCCGGGGATCGTAAGTTGACATTCCCGCACGCAGTCTTGTTGCTATGGAAACAAAACAAATTTTCATGCGGTAAGAATTTACTTACGCCACACATCATAATATAGTGGAGCCAACTTCTACATATACAACTTTCTTCAAGGCAATGCCGACAGACCCTCATAATCCGCAGTAAATAACTTGAAATGAGGGTGTCTTGGACAATAGAGTTGTATATTCTGGATTTTCAGCATGTTTTCTTGGCGTTGAACTTGCCTGACAGCCAATAGAATTTCGTGTGCAACCAATCAATGCTCATTTCTGAATTTTTGACATACTCCACGTGGGCACCAGACGAGTGCCTTCAGTCAGTATACCATATGCCATATACCACTCCTTAAGTGCCAGACAATGGCTTAATCCTCAAAGCGTCCCGACTGTCTACATAGGTCTAGCCTCCACTATACAAGCCTTTATGGACAGGGCCCCCAGGACAAATATTCGGTTCCCATAACAACAAACACATGCGAATCACTTTCTGAAATAAACATCTATCTTCAATAATGTATATATATAATATTTTCAGGTAATATCTCAATTAATATAATTAAATTGATATAAATAATCATCGTGCAAAAAATAGCATGCAATACTCGTGCCGTAAGCGCATAACGGGTCTCGGAAAATTGAAAAAAAAAACGAGGCGCTCCCTCGATCCGTATGCATCGCTTACGGCACTTGTATCGCAATATACTATTATATATATAGAGATTACATAAACACATTTTAAAATTACATAATTACCTAATCTGGCATCAAGCTTATAAGAACTATGCATTGATCTTATTTAATTCCTCTCGCTTTCTGTTACTGTATGTAGTACTGAAAGATAATTTTTTCAAGTTGAATTAAGAACTATTATTTTGTTAGATACCTGTATACAGCAATATAAGTGAACAAACTATATCTGTGTTTTTTGCGGAACTTTGAACAATATCTACTCGGTATGGTTTTAGATTTGTCTAAGTTTATATGTTATGCAGCTATTGTAAGTTACATATATTTTAACTGTATTAAACTAATGATTGGGTACCGTTGACATTACTGGTTTCTTATGGTATAATTTCATAAGAAACATATGCGGCCCACGCCGCCCGAGCCTTACAGGTTTGTTACCTGTAGGGGGAAGAATTTCCTATGAATCATAGATACACTTTTTTCACCAGACGAACACTTCTAGGGCCGCCCCAGATGAGTGATCAGCCCAATGCCGAGGCCACCTCCGAGTGTCAACACAAGCACATAGGATGCATAGGATACACACCAGCCGCACACAGACTCATTCATTCCAAGATGGTGATAAAGAGGGAAAGATAATATCCGGGTACCACAAGAGCCTAACGTTTTTCGACGATCGTCTTACAAGTAAGGAAAAACCTCGGGAAAAATCTCCAGCCAGGAAACTTGTCCCAACGGGAATCGAAATCTGGCCCTCTGTGTGAGGAGCGCGAATGCATACTCTACGCCACAGCGTAAACGACAAAAGGCATTGTTTCCTGAAATATGTAATATATGTAATTATAAAATGTTATTTATGAACACATGAAAGAGTAATTCGTTTTATTTACAGACTAAATTTTAACAGAATCAACTAATTCCTTGTTATACTCCCAGCGATTCATATTGGTAAGTTATGTTTGTCATTATATATTATGCAGCTAAGAACAAATGTAGCCTACTTCAGCCGTGCTATTGAGGTAAATAGTTACGTTTTAGGCTGTGATATGGATATTTCTAAAAATAGGTCTATTAAGTTAAGCAGAGCTCTGACTGATGTTGAACACAGTCTTACACCATAAATTGTTTAAAGACTATTGAACAAAATACGAATTTGTGACAATCATAAATACTTCCCGTAGCGAATTATTTAATAATAGTTATTTCGATGGATCTTACGATAAAATACCTTGGCCTGTAATAACCAGGATTGTTGATAGGTATGCCTATTTTGTATAGAAGCAGCATTCAAAATATCAGAAGACAATTTCGTACGGATAGGAAGGGAAAAAGACGATAAAGAAAAGCTCTAGAAGAGCTGAAAGGGAATGTAGGTGATTCGAAAACTCTCTTAATGGTTGAAGTTTGCGTCTCGTTTGATCGCGTCCTATTTTCGAGCTTCCCAGCAGTAGCTGTGGCTTGCATCCAATATAATTTTTATGTTGTGGTCGATTCATGACAAAAAAAGGAAGCCATAAAACTGGATCTGAGTAGAAACGAAATGGAATCGTACACAAGATGTAGAAGATAATTATTTTATGGAGATCGAAGATTAATCGCAATGCGGTTCCCTGCGTCCACTCAATTTCTCTCTACATCTATAAATAATAACGAAAAGCTAAGTTTAACGATGTTAAAACCACTATCTGAGATTTCGTGTAGCAATAAAGTATCTCACTCCTCCCATTTTATAGAACCCTCTCCAGTATTAACTGTCGGGGGAAAATCTGCTACATAATATATTTTAGGGCTTGTCCTAAACCGATTCTTATTCTTACTATATGTTAGTCCATGTACTAGCTAGTCCATCTACGGTCTGACTATGGTCTTACAGATTTATTAGGCCTTCTTCTGTTAAAGAAACTGCTATACGACAGTTATGATTGCCTCAAGAGGTAAACTTTCGTATAAAAATATTATTACCATCTGCCTCTGCTAGATCACGCAGCAGCCGGATGGTAGGCCTAGTCCCACAAGGGATGTAGTGCCACGGAGTATAATTAAGTTTTAGAGGTAGAGATTCCATACATGTCTATATCATACAACAATTCTAAACCACTCCATAGCAAACTTCTTTACTTCAAACCACACGCTCCTTAAATACAAAAGAAGACATTACACAAGCGTCTCATTGTTCGTCAGTGGCTCGACGGTGGTTCATGTTTTTTTCATAGATTTACGAGGGTTTGGAAGTTTAATAGTGGCAATAGGAATAAAATCAAGGTGAATTACAGGAAGTTCAAATCGCTTTTGATGGATGTTAGTTGGATATCCAGAATACTTCAGAGCAAAAAGGAGCCTTCTATGACTACGAATGCCTTCACAGCAACCAGAAGAAATTGAACTGGCTCTGTCAACCGGGCTAAATTGAATTTTGGATCTGACAGAAATCCAATGATTAAAAATAATTCAATACCTTAAAATTTTTCTTGATTCACAATAATTCCATCCCGAAAAGGAGCAAGATGGGTCAAAGCCTGTCACTTTTTCTTCACTTCCTTCCGGCGGAGGTTCAATTATGTGTTACACTCAATTCATTCATCAAATGAGTAAAATGTTTAACCATTCTTGAAACCTTTAATTATGATAGGCTATTGCATATTATTGTGGATCAGGAATAATTTTAAGGCAATGAATCATGTTTAATCATTGGCTTTCTGTCAGATCCAAAATTTATTTTAGACAATAAAATACGCGCGCGCGCACGCACACACACACACACACACACACACACATATATATATATATATATATATATATATTTGCTTTGAAGTATGCTGGATAACCAAACAACTTCGAACAAAAACAATTTGAAGTTCCTGTAACTTATCTTGATTATATAGATGTGTTGAGACTAGTAAACTTCCAACCTTCATACAACATATTATAGGCCTTTACTTCCTTGGGAAAGACTGCTCTACAATACTAGCCTATAATCTAATTTCGGCATGGTAAGGATTAAATGATGGTAACTTCACCTGTGTCTATGACAAAAACAATACGTTGTATTATAAATATATACCATATATTTATATACTTATATATGTATACTTTAGGTATGTATAGGGCGTATTTTTCTATTAGTATAACTAAGCCCCCCGGGCCTTATAGGACCGCAACCTTTCGGGAGAGGGATTATCTTCGGATCACACACACACGCTTATTTGACCAGACAAGGACATAGAGAGCCTCCCCGAATGAGTGATCAGCCCAACGCCGGGGCCACCTCCGAGACGACACGAACATGTAGGTTGCAACACACCAGTCGCTCACCCACTCATAGCTTCCTGAAGACCAAGCGTCAGTGACAGTTTGTTGGTGTTCGTTGTTGTTAACAGTTCCAAGTACTTCTTTCAAGTTCAACAAAAATTCATGTAAACAATGTTAAGTGAAGAATTTCACTGTTATAGGTAGGCCTAATTTTTTTCTGTTCTTATGATGCACAAAAGAAAACAGGAACAACTGAAACAAACTCATATCGATAAGATATAGAGTTAATTTTCGAATCCCTACATACAAATATTTGAACATTAGGACACAGATTTTCTGAAATACATTTTTGAATATTTCATTATTTACACCCGAGCCCTCACATTTAAATTAATTTAGAGTATCTTATTCTAGTGATACGCATACAAATTCAGTGCATTGATTATATACATCGTTAAATATTCCTTACGTCGATGAAATATTGTGGTCGTCTGTCCCTATATCCGCAGCTGAGGAGGAGACCCGCCATGTTTCCTCACTCTGAATTTGCCTTTTAAAAAACCATACGAGACCTTCAAGCAATCAGTTAACTTCAGACATGTGTATTTCATTGAAATTCTTCAAATCCCGGAGCGTGAAAAGCAATATGACCAAATTACAGGAAGTGCTATTTAGTTTTTAACAATTGCATAGTACAGCCTAAAGATAATTGATTTAAGAATGCAATAAATATAACGTTAGAATGGACATTAGCCTATGAAATTTTATCCTATTTTTTGTCCAGCACTTAAAATTAACAACTAGTATAAGTTTAAAATATCATCTATATTACTAACTCTAATTTTTCCCAAGGGAGTCCAGAGACGGCGCTGCTGGGTGCCTTTACAAAAATGTCACGGCTGAAATTCAAAATTAATGAAAGTAAACACCCAAAGATAAGAATTTCAGTACTGCATAACATGGAGTTCGCTGTGCAGTCATTTTGCTGCAGGGCCTGCTTGAGTTTCTCAAGATTTCTGGGTACGTAGAGAGATGTTTGCAGCAACACTCTCTTACAAATGTGCTTGATAGAAACATTTCTTTACGGTCGCAGTAGCCACACTGTCTATTGTCCAGACGTTTTCCCGACAACTGTAATAAATATAATCGAATTTAATGGTGATGAAATTATTTTGTCATATGCTATTGACGAAACAACCCAATATAAACATAGGCATTGTGACTAATTCAGTGAAACAATTTACCATGGCACTCCATAAACTATGACAGATGGTATCTGCAAGATGGTAAATTTAATGTGATCTTTATATTATCCACTGGTAGTGATTGTGGTGTGGGCGAGAGAATGCTTATCCTCACCAGTATCATGCAATATAAGTCTCTAATATTATTGGTGAAAGAGTGAATAATTTTTTGGTTCATAGCCTATAATAAGTTATTATTGCAAGCACTAATCTCATCGCTTGACCTTTCGCTCCTACTGACGTATAAATGCGTCACATAAAAATCTATATAAAAGCAAAGATATGAGATTAGTACATTAATCCTTTATATAAAATGTGAGGATTTTTATCTGCTTGTTAGGATTATCACTCATGGAGGCCGGCTTTTCCAATAAAATTCTTTTCATAGAGCTTACTGATGCTTTCTCTTGATGCTTTCTTATAAGTCAACTCTAAAAGGGTTGATGTACTCAACAATAAGTAATTGAAAGTGTAAGAAAGAATTATATTACTTTTTTCTTAGAATATAAATTTCTAAAGTTATTTTTCTCTGAGTTTTAAATCCCCCGTTGTAGGGACGTTGACGCGGTCTACGTCGCCCGGGCCTTAACAGAACCGCGACCTTTCGGGGGAGGAATTTCCTTGTGGATCATAAACTTTACTTTCTTGACCAGCATGGACATGGAAGGAATATTGTTCTTACTATAACTAAAATATACTTCACTAATAATGTTTTTCATTTTTCAAGTCACAAAATAAAACAGGTTTTGAAAATAGCTATTTCAGATGTCTGTATGAATGGAACGAAGTATGAAGCAGTTTCAATGTGTTTTTATATAATGAGGAAGATGAGTATAAATACTCAGCTGTTTAAGTATGTTAATATCATATGTTTATTTTAGATTACACATAAACAAATATAAAATATCTAAGCCTTATATTTTTAGGCTTTGGGAATAAATTTCATACATATATATCTTCACACGCTAGCGGCCGTAAATTTGAAGATATTTGAACCAAATTTGATTATGTTATTTCTAGGCACAATAGTTGACAAGTTCGTTAATGAGCAAAATTGGCCCAAGGAGGGGGGGTCGGGGGAGGGGGTTGAAATTTTGAAAACTTTATATCTCGGCCCCTATGAAATATAGAGGGAAACTTTGTTTGAATAAATTAGAGTACTCCCTATGGAGTTCGAAGTTACACCAACGATTCGGGGGTTTTGGGGGTACAAGTGGGGGTGGGGGGATGGAATTGGGAAATTTTTGAAACCACGTCTTGTGAGGTATTGCTGAAAAGCTCTTGATGAGTACTCTACAAATCAATCGAGATAGCTGTCGATAGCTCTCATATAAGGCGAGATCTGAATGTTTGAAAAAGTGCTCTTTCCTCTTTTTGCAGTTATTATTGCGGGTTTGTCATGCCAAGGCTAAAGAAGAAGAGTGCTGCGCAAGCGACAATAAATTAAACCAAAAGCACTTCGAAATCTACCTCAGCCTGTAGACCTGCCTAAAGAGATTTTTTTATACACTCAGCTGGATGCATCGGTACATTTCTGCCGAAGGTTGCAAAATATTTAACTGGCCAAAATGAATGCCCGAAGCAATATTAATGTAAAAGGTCCAATTCTTATTATTATTACCAATGAGCGATATTATATGTTGAAAATAATTTATCACTAATAAGTATTTTATAGTGTTTCATATTGAAGCGCCGTTGGAATTGTATTTATATCATCATTAGTAGTTTTATTGACACTGCTGTACCGTCGATTATTTGGACCAGTTATGCGGTATGACGTAATGAAATTAATTACGTCGGACATTAAATTTAGATTATCATTATGTGTCACCAATAGGCGTAGCTCTAAGTCATGAATATTGAGTGCAGATATATCGAAGTTATACTTTTAAAGGTTTGTGGTATTTTGGTATTGGAAAGTTTTACTTTGTGAGGTTGTTTCCATTATTTCTTTACAGTTCCACACGCTAATAAATCGCACGTGCAAGGACAAGTAATACGTTATACCCACTCGTGTGAGTCACACTAAATTACTGCTGAAAAGTTGTGCAATCAGAAATGATTATGTAGAATACATGTCACGTGTCCACTCTGTCGAATGAATTGCTATGACTACCAGGGTTGCACTTTCTCACCGTGCATATTTTTTTTATTATCTGTAAGGAGTTTATATTAGCTTTAACCCAGGTGGTCATATCGCGACTTATAAATTATGTACGGTATAAAAATAAATACGTGACATGGGTTTACACAAGAGAGAAAACATTGAAATAGATTAAATTATTACACATTTGAAAAACTGTAATATTTGATGGCATATGATGGTGAGTTCAGTGCCGTCTGCATAATTATCATTTGGGATACCGGTACTGTTCATCTGTCGCCATCGATGGTACTGTGGACTTTCCAGAATATGTTTAACAGTTAAAATCTTGTTACAAAGGTCGCAAATAGGGGGTACTTCTTTCTTCAGGAGATAGCTAAGAGTCTTCTTACAGTGACTTATTCTGAGCCAAGATATCAAGATTTGATTTTTCCTGGCTAGATTTTTATTTGGGTACTGCTTAGTCGACTGGACAATTGAACCGTGAACATTTTTAAGTGCATATATAATTATTCTCTTATGACGAATTTTCACTAACACTCGATGAATTTTAGCCTCTTTTGCTATAAAAGTCTCTTCCACCCTTTTTCGACACACATTACATAAGAATCCAAATCAATGCCTGTGCTGACTTATTCTGGTCTCTTTTTTTTTTCAAAAGTTATGAGTTGGGTACATTTTAAACATATGTACATGCTCTGTTAGTGGTTCTGAATTTAGTCATTCCAGCTGTTGAAAGAATGTACCTAAAAGGAAGAAAAATATTTTTCATAAAAAAGTATGGCGTAAAATTCAGGAATTTCAAGGAATAAAATGTTTTGTTTGAATATTGCATTATTTCGTGGCTCATTTTGAGAAGTATATTATAGGCCTAGGCCAGACAAATAAGTTATGGATTAAGCTACGAGTTACAAGTACAGTTTACATTTATTGTTAAGATATAATGGTTTAAAATCAAACATATATTCGGAATGCGAGTGTAAAGTGTCAAACAAAGAAATGTATGAATTGAGGTTATAAGCGATTAAGGCCTTAAAGTTTATAAAACAGTCTAGAAATTAAAGGCTACTTTACATAATGGCACTAAGTTTCATAATTACTTTCATGAAACTGATTTCGTGAAATTAGTTGCACACATTTCCTTCGAAACAAATTCCAGTGCCAGTCGCAAGTTTGGTCTTACTTTAAACGTTCAAGTCGTTGAAATCCCACAAACATGTTTGGACTTTTACAATGTCCATACTTTCTCACTTCATTTTACAAAATGTGAATCAGATAAACAACTCCGAAACTCAATACTTTGAACTCAGCCAAAAATGTGCAGAGTCGTAAGTAAGACACTGGCGCCAGTACAACTCGCGCATGTTCATTCGAATATAAAACAGTTACGAAACTTAGTTATGAAACCTATTAAGTGAATATTATTGTTATTATAAATTAATCATATTTATGGATCCGAAATTAGGAGCTTAAATAAACAGCAAAAAAGGAGAATGGAAGCAGCGGAAATGAAATTTCTTGAGACCGCTGGCAGGATATACCTCAATGGACCACAAACAAAACACAGAAGTTAGGGAAAAACTAGGAACAAGCAACATCTCAGAAACAAAACAGGATTAGGCCTATGTAAACAGATGGTATGACCACATGAAAGGGATGACAAAAGATAGAATCCCAAAAATATTATACAACTACAAACCAAGAGGAAAGACAAGATGTTGGAAGACCCAGAAGACGTTGGATAGACCAGTTTTAATTCAACACTAATAAATATTCTTACTATTGAGACTGAACAGGCCACATGCCCTAAACCATGTTTGTTAATAATGATGGTAAATTAATCATTCATTACTAATATGTACTTGGAATTAGCATTAACTTTCAGAGTAAGGCACGTGCACACAATAGTTCACTGTACTTAAAAGAGACTGCGATGGCAGGCACTTTTAACTGTTGAAAACCCATAAAAAAACAGAAGGAATGAAAGCAACCTTTAATAACGTAACCCGGTCAGCAAATGAAAAACATACAGAATGCATTACCTGTTAAGTAACTTATAAAATTCTATAACATAAACCTTTGATGAGATCATGCGTAACCATAAAATTGCAGTATAATTAGTTATAGCCAATCAGAATTTATCCTATTGAGACGTGTAGATGGGTATCTTGTGCATAGAGAATATTCTATACATCATTTTTGTAAAGTTAGTTGCTGCACGGCACTCGGCAAATAGAGTTGCTTCACGGTACTCAAGTAAAAGTTATAATAATTTTGGGTGTAATGGGTGTGTGTGTAATAACTGTGCCAAGATTTTATTACAAATACAGTGCAAATTTAATCAGCAATCGGTGCAAGTTCTGTTACCCGCTGTAACCTATTTCACCGCTCTAAGAAAACTGGAAGAGAACCTTGTCGCTTGGAACGGATCCACGAGAACCCAGCTGCTGAGATGCAAAACGAGACCACAAGTAAGTTCTACTACATTATATCTTTAGACGTTTAGAGCAAGGCCCAGCTTCACTATATTCGTCGTGGAAAATACCCTTAAGGGGACCGACCTTTGAAATTTGAAAAATCTACATTTCTTAACCGATTTTCTTGATTTTTTACTTGTCTTTAGGTACAACTAATGCAATTAATAAATGCATTTTCAGGACTGTGAATTAAGTAGATCCGAAGAAAGAAAAAAAAAGTTTCATGTTTTTGTTTTTTGTTTGTTTGTTTTGCCATGGTTCTATGGCAAAAGGCCCTCGCGTAGCAGTTTTCAATTTTTTGGGACAAACTTGCAGATTTGATGTCTTAATACTTCAAAGAAACAAACCTAAGTTACTTTTTACTTTTTACTCAAATTGAGTATTTTTTTAAATATGTATATCACAGTTTTGATAATTTTTCCTAAATTTAAATATAAACACAACTTTCAAAGGGCAAAAACAGCTAAATACTCCATTTATAAAAAATTCACTCACAAAGTTTTATTTGCTGTTGTGTCTAGATTCGTTCTTGAAGATTTAAAAGTAATTGGTCATAAACTGCTACGCGAAGAGGATTTTTAATATTGAAAAATGCTGAAAAAATTAGTTGAGAAAAATCAATTTTAAAATCGGTTACATATTTTTTACCTTTAAAACTGCCTAGCTTTCTGGTGTTCATGTTTCTTCAGAAATGATATTTCCTGGCAGATGATAGTTTCTTTGAAGGCCTTTTTCTTTTTGTAGCACGCCTACGATCATAAAATCTACTGGACAGGTTGAATAAATATGTACAAATAGCCTACTATAACCTAGACTACACTCAACTCACTAACCTAAACTAAACCAGAACACTAACACTTATTTTAAAGCTGAATCCTTATAAACCAATAGTAAAACACTATACACACACACACACACACATATATATATATATATATACGCACACACCATTTACTTCGTACTCCTGCTAAACACTGTAAAAAATAAGAAAACTCTACTCAAAATAGACAATAACTGAAACAAACTCTCTTCTCCTTGTTTACGACACGCTTACCAACAACTATACAGGCTGGCACACACATAAAATTCCCTTATTATTTCCCTCTAACGTTATACTAGAAAGAACCGGGATTTTTAAACTGTAACTCAAATATTTACTGTCAAAATATCATTGAATGGTGGAAGTGAGTTTTAAAGGGATTTCAGACGTGAGCGGGGTCTTTTAAAAGTCACATTAGACACATCTAAGTTAGGCTATGTATAAGGTAAAAATTGTTGCACTGTTTGTTAGAGCAATGTTTTAAGTTAAATTATATGCAAAAACAAAAACAAAAAGACTTTTCAACCGTTTTTAACCGGTCGGTCCCCTTAAGATAAGATTTTCTAACGAAGTGGAATAAAAGGGTGTAACTTATGTCTATGAGCAGTTCTTGGACATGTTCCAGTTTTAGGACAGGCAAGCATAGTCCAGACATGCGTGCTTTAAGCTCACGATCTTGGGATAAAACACACAATATACCAATAACAAGGAAATTAGGGGATAGAAAGCCATTCAATGTTTTGTACACAATTCATTTTAATACTCAAAACAGTGTAACTATAAATACAAATTAGGATTTGTATTCCATACGTGTCATTTACGAAAAATCATAAGAAAACATAATTAAATAAATGCGATATTATATCTAATAGTAGTACAGTTATCAATTTAATTCACCCAATTATAACTCATTTAATGCATTTTAATAAAAAAATTAAAAAAGCTTATTGATATAAGTTAAATTTATAAGTACGTAGACTTTCACGGCCGGAGTCTTGTAGGTTGGAGTCTACAGGGCCGTTGGACCTGCTCTTAGGTTAATACAACCTGACATATACAGTAATATTTTATTTAATTAATTTGTAACGACATATTTTTGTCGGCTCTTATATATTGTGCATATCTCTTTTAATTCAAACATTTACAGTATATTTGGCTGCGTGAATGTTATGAGAACCATCTGTACAATAATTGATGGTACACAGCCTAATGTTTTCGTAACTGACTGTATATTTATTTTAAAGTGACGTTTCACTTATTAGTCTTAAAATTTTCTAAAATTTGTTGCTTTGACCTCGTTTAAAAATGTAATGAAATTCTTACAACTTTAACTTCGTTATTTATAATGTAATTAAGTTAACAAGAGAACGTCAAGTATTAAAATTACTTAAATGATAGAGCATGCTTCATAGATTCCAGAGCATATTTTACAATTTTTAGAGCATATTTGCACGCATATTTTGTCTCCTGATAGAAAATTAACTCCTGAGCCTTACACATAAGGAAAAACAGAAAGTTGAGTGTAAGTACCATATTATGTTGGCAGAAATAGCGTATGGTGATTCAATTCTTTTCAAAGCTTAATAGGCTTTTAATGTAAATTCTGAATAATTACAAGCATAATAAATCTACAATAATTACATTACAAACTTCATATCTGGGGACAGACCCCTGAACTGCAGATATGCACCATATTGTTTGGCATTCATGTATGAGTATTATTAGAGTATGTAGACTATTGAAGAAAATACAACATTCAGAATGAAATCGACATATGGGTAGTAGTAACTTTTGTGTTAAATTATCATACAAACTGACATAAATAATATAATAATTTTCATCTCCAAACCACTTAATGCTATAGCGTTAGATTTGTGATGGTTAGCGGAGGCCACTGCACATGGCCGATCAAAATTTTTTTGACATATTTGCTTTCCTGGACACGTCAATTGTTGTCCGTAAGGTCTAATGGTGCCATCACCCTTATTTTCACACATTAAATAAGATGTACTGTCAATGCATATAAATCCTCTGCCTTTACATTCATCCTTGGTTACGGGGGGGTAAGAGGAATGCCCAGGATAAACTGGAGCCGATGGATGAAATGACGGATTGTATGGTGGTTGAACAGGGTACAAAGATGATGTGTTGTTCTGTCTATAAGGCTCTTGACTACAGAAATGCGGGTTATGTACATCACACACTGTATTATTTGGACAAATGAAATTATACATAAACGGCACGGAATTATTATACTGGTCAAACTTGCATATTGCAAATTCTTTTCGACTCACACAAGAAAAGCCGTAGACATTGCAAGCTGATCTTCCATTTGTAAAAGGAGCAGAATGCAGTTCGACACAACGTGTCGCGTTACAGAGTGTGTACTGTGGACAAGTGATATGTCTTTTCCAGGGATTCACTTGACCACTCCCGTTGGCAACGCACAGATGGAGGTTAGAGCTGTCTTCACACACCATGGTTGAGTTGCACCATGGATTAGGCCTATATGCTGCAGCCCATCCAAGGAAACACACCAACAGTGTTGCCTGTTATAAATAAAATTAATATGTAATAGTGAAGTGAACAGCAAATTCAAGTAGGCCTATTCTAAAAGTTTGCTAAGAAGTGTAAATTCCAAAATTATATAGATCCTCTACATTTATACAGAGTGGTAACCAGTCCTAATAACGGGGATTTTAACTTTGTATAGTGACCTACGCTACCATTTGAACTACATTATTATCTAAATTAATATGGAAAAAAGGGCACTTGGTGGATTTATGTGTATCTTCATTAACCCCAGATTCATTAGCATTCGTCTGTGAGAATATTATGTACTATTCTGGTAGTAATGGAGAGGAGTGCTTTAGCTTCTGTGTATTCTCTGAACACACAGGCACATCAATTACCTTATTTTTGGACGTGTAACAATCTTTGTTATAGTTAGGGCAAGGCATTTAATGACCATAAAATAGTGAAAAAATGCAAAATAAAAATGCATTTATGACCTAAAAATAGTGAAAAAAGACCCAAAATTTAAGAAAAAGACCAATAAATTTACCATTATTACTTTTAATTAGTTTTTTTAAATAACGAATTGCTAAAAACAATTTATGACAGTGCGATATATATGAATTTACAATATAAAACACACATTATCTTGTTACTATAGAAGTAGGTAAATTTATACTTCTTGTACACCCTTACCGAAAAAGAATTTTTATCTGAACTGGCATGACCATCAAATGATTGTCTATTACCTGAAAGTAACGATTTGTACATAAAAAAGCTTCTCTCTACCTCCACTGAAACACGATCTAAAATTCCGAAAATGACCTAAAAATGCCGAAAATGACCTAAAAATGCCGAAAATGACCTAAAAATTGCCAAAAAATGGTCTATCTCTTGAAAATGAGAAAAATGCAAAATAATGCAAAAACAAATTGCCCTTATTTAATCAATTATTTCATGATACACATTTATATGTATTCGAGCTATCTTTTAACCGTCATATAAAAAAGATGCAAAATCATAAAATGCCTTATTTGGTTGACGGTACAAGTTTCTTTACTGAGTTCTACGAGATCTATAAATGAATACAGTAACAGTAAAGTGCTGTGTATTTCTTTTCTAAGGTTCCAGAAGGCGTAGGTAAAGGAATATTATGACTGGTTTACAATATAAGTGTTGAATACGTGTTTAATATTACGTGACATATAGGCTAGTAGGCCTACCCATAGAAGCATGTATTCCAACTTTACAGCACGGCCTAAGAATTGAGTGAGAATACTCTAGATGTAGGTACAACCTCAGGAGACCTCACAGCGGAATATTTGTGTATTTTTCTCTTCAAAAAAGCGAAGAAGGACTAGATTCATATGTAAAAGTTTCTTGTGTAAGGAGCATCAGAGAAAAGTGTACTTATATTGTATTGTTTGAGAACATTTTTAAAAAATTGGTGTGTCAGACATTTGAACAATATGTATTAAATGATGATAGGCCGAGTGTGTTTATATATGATAGTATAAAATATATTTAAAATATAGTTTTAAGAATTGTAGTCTGACAGACGATTGTAAATGGATAGTGCTTTTATTAATGGCTTTATGAATGTAGGTCAATGTTAAATTAATTTTTGAAGTCAACTGAATCGTAACAATAGTTACAACGTCTCAATATAACTTATAGCTGCGAGAAGTAATAAAATGAAGTATTCAAAATAGACATCGGGATAAAAATGCCTCTAATCGAATCCCAACTAAAGTATTTTTATACTCTATAACTATGCAACAAAAGCTCCTAATACAATATGCAAGACACAATCACACACAATCAGGGAACAAAGGCAGTGTAATCGGATTCCTGTGATTTAAAAATGTCAGAAAACTTGAACATTTATACTAGCCTTCCTTATTTCCTGGTAAAATAAGTCGGTACAAAGGGCAGAATCGTCTTTTCGGTTTAAGTGTCATCGATTCTTCATCCTCGAATGTTATAAGGTACGAGTATTATTATATTAAATTATTTTATATTATATTATATTCTTCAAAAAATTGATTATTTGTCTTAATATTTCATGCTTCAGTTAAAGACCGGCACAACTCAATTAATTTGCCAAACAGAAAATAAATAGAAACAGAGAAAGAAAACAGAAAGATGACTGAAAGAAAAAACTAAAGAAATTCTCACAGATTTCCCGACTGATCTCATATGGAATCTTTTATATTTCCCACTATGTAAATTATACTAAGAAGCGCGAATAGCTGAAGCTTATTACTTCATAAGAGTTAGGCCTACACTAATGTATGAAAGATGAAATGCGTTGAAATGAACCAGTAAAATAGCTTCACAATCGGAATCACCAAAATTGTTAAAATTCGGCACATAAAACATTATAAAATTTCAATAGGCTATATTATTTCACATATGACTTTCGAATACATTTAAATTCATTCTAATATTCTCGGTTTCGTATGATATACCGTATGTTTAGGATATGATATGGGCGTATAGACAACACACACTTGCGTTATATTATAGTGAAATAATGAATTCTGACACTTTCTTACATAAAAGTTGAAATATAAAGGAACTATCAACATATTATGGAGGTATAATTAGATATAATTGTACAACGTTGTACACCTAAATATACATATTTATATACAAACACATAGGCCTACATGTATATATGTGTGTTTATAGCTTTATGTAAGTGTATGTTTTGTAAGTATGTTTGACATAATTATATGGGAGTTGATAGTCTGGATATTGTTTTTATTATATATATATATATATATATATATATATATATATATATATATATATATATATATATATATTTATTTATATATGGCAATGCACTAATTTAAGATGCGTAGAAATCACTTCTTTGCTAAGGGACGCAAGTTACTTGTAAACATTATCATTATTATTATTAGCCCAGTGCGGGCTATGGCCTCCTGTTACAGGGTGACTTACAAAAAAATGCCTCGGACCAGTCTTTCCGTGACACTAAAAACTTTCACACAAGTTTCTTAATGCTTGCAGCTTCTTTCCACTTTTGTCTGTTTGCTGTCTGTTTGTAAACATTATTAATTTACAAATAACATTAATGCAAGCAGCAATGCAATCACAATATGTATTACCTGAAATATCCAAAACCTGTGACTGTAAACACAGTGCAACTCCATAGCGAGGAAATCTGAAACTGGCACACAAGAAAACCAACTTGGGTATAATTGAATCAGCGTATGAATGCTTAGCACGGTGAGCTCATACTGTGGGGGCCTATCTTATGTAACCAGTAAAGAACCACACGTCATGAATCACTGATAAGCAAACAATTATTTACAGTCTGGAGTTTCATAAATCCTTGTTAACAGCCTTATTATTTAAAAGTTATCTACTGTATTGTGTTGGTTCCGTGTTTACGACTGTATGAGGGGTCTATTATAAAACCCGGCAATGTTCATTTTGATAAAAGATAGAGATTCTAACTTCTAATGAAAGTTTAATACAATAACTGCTACATATTTAGATATTTAGTATATGTGTTATAAATCTGAGTTCCTCCCTTATTAGAGAAGTAGGATTTGCAACACATACTCTAAATATATAGCAGGAAATGCACTAATCTTTCATTAGAAGTTAGCCTATCTATCTGTTATCAAAATGGAGATTGCCAGGTTTGATAATTGATCCCACATATGGAACAGACTTTTTTTAAAATGAAGTCCTGCTTAAGATTTTGTAAGCGGAATCACGGAACGTTAGCCACGACCCGACCACTGCATTGAAGGCAAAATGTGACCACTGTGGTTATCCATTGCCTTCCGCGAATATGAGGTGGACCCCATCAAGGTAAGAACCCAGGACCGCTTGCCCAGTAGGCAGAAACGCTAATTAACCGAAGACCTGTATACTAAATACGCTTTCTTTCTCGAGTCCAGGTAGACGGGATTGTTACGAATGTGTGTTAATGAATTTTTCTCCAGAAATAGTTAATGAAATTTACTATAAATAAAATAAAGTCATATTGGGTGCAAGCTACTAAAAGAACTAGGCTTCACTTTAACTGTGTAACATACTTGAAAGGGAAATACGTGTAGATATGGTCGTACATATGTAAGCTTTTAGGTTCACACACACACACATACGTAAGTATTTATGACCTTTTGTAAGTATTAATTTAAATTTCGTAAATATGTTCGACTTTAATCGGAGTTGATAGTGTGGTTATTACTCATACGGAAATAATGTCCTATGGCCTATGTCATGCGTAAGTACAAGTGTTCTTGTAGGCCTATAATCATTTTCAGATGCATAAATTGGATGGGTTAAACGATGCAATATGAGCATGAATTTTTGTATATGGGATGCATTTGAAGCTATTGGAACTGTATAACCTGGATTTATGTGTAGGCCTATTTGAATTGTACTATGGCGTTTTGAGCGATGTTACTTGTTAACTGAAGATTTCTATGGGTTTCTTATTTGTCTGTTTCTTTGAATAGCGTGTTCGCCTATGTAGCATATGTATTTTCAACACTGCCATAGCTATTGACGAGTGAAAAGAATATTGAGAATTACGCGCTAACCAAAGATGTACACAGTTATGAAACTAGAAATGTCAACATCTGTGTACCATTTGTCAGACAGGAGAAAGTTAAGTCGGGATATGTTATCAAGGATATTAATGCACCTAATCGTCTGCCAGTTTGTTATAGGAATCTAGATGCAAACCATTTTAAAAGAAAGATCAGTGATTGGATACTTGATAACTCATTTTATAATGTAAATTAGTTTTATATCTATGAGGTTACAATGTAAAACACAAACTTTGTTGCACTCTTTTCTCTGTTGACAATGTATTTTATGGCCATGTATTTATAGACGAAAAATAAATTGAATTAAATTGAATTCTATAATTTTTTTTTCAATGAGAAATTATAGTTACATTATATATGCATATATTTGAAATTTCACTCTTAAAAGTACATATTTCTCGTAGCTAGTTCGTATTATCAGCAACAAACAAATGTCGTAAAAACTACAAGTTTTATTTATCCAATACTAGGCATATTGGTGCACGGTAATATTAAGTTTACATCAATACGGTACATAGGGAGAACTGTTTATGTTTATGGTAATATTACATCATTGTAGAAGAAAAATCTGTTTTCTGGAAAAAAATCTGACCTCAAAATATCGGCAATATGATCTACCATATAATGATAAAAGTATAGTACATGAATTTTAACAGGTTTATTGTATCGTAATGTATCAATACATAGAGAATAATGACGTACGTTTACGGTAATATTGCATCCTAGACCTGCATGAGGAATACAATGGTAATATTACATCCATACATAGGGAATATTGGTGTATATTTTTATAGGAATGCTACACTAATACATAAAGAATATTGGTATACGTTTATGATAATACTACACGGAACGGGCCAACGAAGTTACCAAGATGATTTCCTGTACATACGGACATCGTGGACACAGTAGCAGGAATGTTAATATGTCAGTCTAGAATACTCCAGGGCTCTCTTTCATGGAACTTGCTAATAATATTAGAACTCATAATATTATTCATTAGTTATCAAAATCTTGTTTCATAGAGATATGAACACTATTCATAAAATCTCTTCACTAATATTACTAGTTCATTAGTCAGTTGATTGATTTGAAGGTTATGTCTGGATTGTTATTTGTGTTTTTTCCCTTCTTAGTCTTTTTTTCAATACCATTTCAAAGTAGCACGGCCTACATATATCTTTATAAAGGTAACAAATAATGACTAGCTCTAAGAAATGAATAAATCTCCCAGGCACTTATTCAAGATAGCAGTAGGCTTATGTACTAAAATTTAACCTCAAATCCTAAAAACGTGTTATGACAAAAATTCCTCTGATAGCATATGTAAGCTTTTTCTAAATTGATAATTAAATTATAGGGCAGTGGTATGCAACCTGCGGCCCGTGATTTAATTTTTGGTGGCCCACAAAGAAATACTAATTTGAACTACAATGCCAATATTGACAATTTAGTGACAAAGGAACAGTGTCAGTTCTCACATGAAATTCAAGAATGTTACTGTGCTTTGTGTTATTCACTAACTTTTCAAAATATTCAAATGAACAATGTAATTGTAATATAAATGATATATTTATGTTACATAAATATCGTGTTCTTAATAATTGATAATTCAATGTGGCCCGCTAGTCTTATATTAAAAAGAAAATGGTTCTTTAGTTAAATAAACTTGAAAACCACTGTTCTAGGGTCTGGTGGTTTCCTATCAGCGTACTAAGCTAAAACTCCGTGAGTGAACCGAGCTTTTAGTCGTCCTAGCTGATGTCCATTATGATGTGGTTACGATCTTGTACTGATCTCTTAGATTAGGCAGAGTTCAAAGAATTCTATACTTCTATAGTCATGGCGAATAGGACACATGTTGAAATACCGGTCACACCTTTGTTTGGAAATAGTGTCAGTTATTTCCTGAAGTTACGTATTAATCTCGTGAGTCACCACCTTACGTATCATACGTGAAGGAAATATATCTGTAGGTGCATATCAGGGGGGAAAATGTGGAGTTGTTCCCTTCTTGTGCGTTTCTACTTCAACACTCAATCTGTGATGTACGACACAATCTCTGCAATCTCACCACTTTTCTTAGTTAATTGTTGTGAGTGAAGAGTGATAAATAACTCATTTTTTATAGAGGCCTATCGTTTTGTAAATCAAGGAAACCAACAGTAAGATTATGCATATTCATTGGCAGGTCTAGATCTATAGGATAAGAAAGCATTAAAGTATTTAATGTAAGGTATGCATTTGAAGGTGTATTTTCTACATAGAATTTTGTCTTCGCAGTCTACAATATATGGAATAAAACCATACCTACACTCTTAACTCTTTATTATTTTGTTATATCTACTTTACTTTATTTTCCAGGTAGGTCACCGATCTCAGAATACTGTCATCTTAGGCCTGCATGCGCAGATCTCAATTAAAATATATGGAATATGAAAATCTTCATTTATGTTAGCTAAGGATATTGTCCTTTATCAGTGAACTATAATTTAAAAGCAATAAACACTGCTAATAAATTCAAATTACAACCTGTTAAATTCTGATTCCCAAGAAAGAAAACAA
The DNA here is from genome assembly GCA_964059195.1 of Ectobius pallidus. Classification (NCBI taxonomy): domain Eukaryota; kingdom Metazoa; phylum Arthropoda; class Insecta; order Blattodea; family Ectobiidae; genus Ectobius; species Ectobius pallidus. The sequence continues at coordinate 94,665,635 of CAXKWD010000001.1, forward strand.
CCAGCTGAGTATGATGAGGATAATTTTATGATCTTGTCGGTGGTTCAAAATAATACCTACAGTCCGGTTAGAACAGTTCTCACGAATTTCATGTGAACCGACATTTCGTTGTTCCTTTGAAAACAAACTTCCAATAAATCATGATTTTTTAGATGACAAGCCCAAATGACGATGTCACTCAAGTTGTATAATATCTCATTTCCGAGTGACAGGCTTCAAATAGGGGGTAATGTCTGGACCCATATTAAAAGCACGTATCACACATCAAAACGTGATGAGTCGGGAATTTAAAAATCACGTAACACTGGTGTCATATGTTAATGCAGATGGACAGCATCAGTTTAGTTCAACCTATGTGACTGCATGAAGCAGCATTCACAATTTAGTCTAGTTTGTGCCCTTAGTTTTTAACTATGTTAGTAAAATAACCTTTAGGTACTAATTACAAATACCTGTATTTGGAAGAGATGAACAGTATTGATAAACTATCATTAGAATTAGAAGCAAAATTTTAAACATGAAAGGCTTGGGTGGGAAGGTCAGAGCAGCATTGGCCTGGATACGCCTGGGACGATGGAAATCCAAGATGATTTCGGATGAGAGAGTATGAGAATCTTCCTAATCTGCAGAGACAATCAATAGAGTCAGGATTTCTAAGAAAAATCCTTTTTTTTTATTTTCAGACTCCAGAACATAAGCAGAAATAATGTATTTCGTAAAACACTCCTCGACAAGGAATTTTACGGTAGGCTATTGCTTATTTTGCTTATTCTGAGAGAAAGACGATTTTCCTTACAATTTTACGATTTTTAATAATATAGTATATTTTACTTATAATGTCTTAAAGTGCTTTTTTCACTCCTATATGTCATTATCGCCGGATTCCTCTCTTTCTCGTCTAATAGAATTACTGAAAAATCCGGATTATAAAACACTCTTGTCATGTTTCTAAAAATAATTTTGGTGAAGAAACAAATTGAAGAGGAATTTATTGAAGAACTATATTGTTTTTGACATGCGCTTGTGACATCCTGCGACGTTGAAAGGACATTTTCACTTGACAAATCGTTCTTTACTGACAGACGAAAGAACTCCACACAAGAAAATCTGCGGATGACCTAGCTTACATACTGTAACAGCTGTGAATAAGAAAGATTTCTAAAAAATTAATATATATTTTTATTATATATATTTCCCCGTAGTTCTGTTTATTTTGGTGCTAATTTCTTAAATTTTTCGTGCTTATTTATTGTTTTATATTGCTTATAAATCCGGGCTCTTCTTGGTTAGTTGCTGCTTCCGGACAAATTTTTGAACTCGCGAAGAAGTAGGGAGGGATGTCTGTTTAGAGAATAAATTAGAGAAATCTAAGTGCTATTTTTGTTTGTAAGGTCTAGGTATTCCTATGATAATTGTGGCATCCAGTGGGAGAGTCAGCTAAGCCAGAAATAACGGAATCGAGATATTTTGAGATTTGTGTTTGGCTTTCTAGTGAGAAAAAATTTCATCTTAACACTTGATTTATTTCTTCTTATCATAATTTACACATTTCAAAGTGTTTACAAAAATTAACTTCAGACCACAGTGCCAACCATTTATCACCTACTTAAGGTTTTTTTTTTCGCGGTTTTTGGGTAATTTTAAAATTTTTCAAAACTTTCAAGCGCCATATCGCAGTACAAATTTGGTTTTAAAAAACGTTTAAACAATGCAAATGGTAGGATATTTAATTCTCTTTAACTTTTGTAATGAAATGTTTTAGGCTATAACGCGTTGTTTAGGATTATAAGGGGAAAAACTAAAAAAACCCAAAAATGTCGAGGTTTTCGGCTGCTCTGAAGTTCGCACGGGTTCTCGAATTCGAAAACTTGGATTCTACACCACAGAATACTCGCATACAACATATTAAAAAATTACTAACTTCGGACCTTTTTTCCTAGTACCTGGTGACTGGACTATTACCGCGCCTTTCAAGCTTCCGAGCTGGCTTAGCCCACTCTCTCACTGGAGGAACCCCATTCCCTTAATTTATGAAAACTGTCTTACAAGAATATATAAGGAAGGAACCCACACAAACCTTTAATATTAGGTTTACAGTTACACGACTATATGTACTACACAGAGATGACAATAACTCAAATTTGAAAATTTTTGGCTTAGCCCACTCTCTCGCTGGATGCCACAATTTTTACTTTGCTTTGGGAAAGAAGATTATGTATGTAAATAGTTAAATTTGAAATTTGGTATTTTGGGGTAGTAAATTAATTATTACAGCGTAAGAAAGGTCTGTACTGACCTTTGCCAAGTTAATGTTAATAATGTCTTACATATATATGACATTTTATGAGAAATAAATATACACGCTACTACTATACTTAAAAGTTTGGCAAATAATTTGTTTTATGCTTACAGGTAGCTGACAAAATAAAGTTTTTGTAGCATAAAGCTTCTTTCTGTCAGAATAGAAATTTCAACATACACAGAGACATGCGTTACTACCACCATATTGAAAACACCTTTTCAATTTAAATAAATTCCTGTAACCTTTAACACTAGTATCAGAAGTGAGAATATTTAATGAACCAAACTCCAAATTTGGAAACAAAAAGTGTTAAGTATATAAGTATAGAAAATAAACACTAAGTTTTTGGCTGTAAGATTGTCACTATATCAAGTTTTATAAATTATCTGAACAGTTACAGAGACATACCATTGAGAATTCATATATGAGTAGGCTGAAGATACTTTTCCAAGTGAAAAAATTTATTACAGGCCTACTCTTCTATCAACGGAAAAGTTAACGAAATATTGTTGAAATTGGAATTTTATTATATACAATCGTTGGCAATAAATAAAAAACACTTTCTGCCGTTAAGTTTTTACTCAAACCAATCTTTATTAAAAAAAACAGTGTAATGACTGAACTGAAAATAACCTATATTGTGCGGAATAAGGTATAAGCTTATTTGCCTTTATATTGCGTTAAATTTAATTTACAGACAGCTAGTCTAATGCTCGTCTTTAATTTCGGTATCAAGTAGAATATGGCAGGACAACCAAGTAATCAATATGCTAAATAATATTATTGCCGATTTGTTTAAATCAATGGTGTGTAAAACCTATAGAACATGTATTACAAAATATATTATGTTACAAGAATAGGCCCAGTCATAGGAAGTGGCACAAGGAAGCAACGCCTCATAACGGCTGGACATTTATCTTATGCCTATATTATTTTAAATTTCGTATTGAATATTATATATAACAAACTTAAGTACTCTGTAGTAAAATTGAGTATAGAAATAGATAGATAAATAGATAGATTATTAAGTTTATTTCCGTAAACCCAAAATATTGGTATGGAAAAAGTTATTAGTAAAAGTTAAATGCCAGCATGCATTTAGATTTAAAACCATGTAAGATTATAAATCTTGTTTAAGTTGACCATCAACATTGTTCTGACCGCCTTCTTGAATTCAGGCAATGGTAAACTCCTAGTATTCTGAGGTATGTGATTATAAAGTGCTTTAGACAGGCAATAAAAAAATTCTTTGTGTTAACGAATATGTACACTTGCCAACATACACATTAGATCTACAGGTAATTTTAGTGTTAAGTGTATGAACAGCAGAACAGGATGTAAAAGTATGTAAGTTTTGCTTAACATATAGAGGGCTATCAAGAACAAACATTGAGGTCAGAGTCAGTATATTCAATTGTACAAATGGAGGTTTACAATGTATCCTGACATGAGCACCGCAAATTAATCTAACATATCTTTTTTTGTAGGATAAAAGTTTATTAGCAGATGGGTGGTTGCCCGACAGGATTATTCCATAGGCTAAATGACTATACGTGTGCATAATATACTGCTAATAATGACTCCAAATTAAGATAGTCTTTAAGAACTCTAATAATAATGTTATTACCTACAAGATTAATATGAACTTGCAACCCCAAGTCAGTCTCCAAATAGATTCCTCAAAATCTAACAAGAGTATTAAAAGTATTTTCCATAGGTTTGAAACTGTTTTTAAATCAATTGTCTTTGAGTGGTTCAATTTAAGAGAATTAGCGTTACACCATTCATCAATATCAGAACTAATTTCTTGTAAGTTTAGTGTATGTACACTAACTTCACTACTATTTACCCAGAACGAACGCTTCAATGAGTATCCCCATCATCATCACCAGATCCCGACTGCCCATCTGGTGGCGGGTGGATGAACTTGTTGATCAAAGTTCCTTGGATGCCTACTGAGGTGTAATCTCCAGGGTTAGGATTTATATGTAATAAAAATGCCTAAATGTGTACATACATATGGGCTAAAAATTCTCAAAATATGCAGTAAAATATGGACTAATATTTTTTTAGTGCAAAATAAATAACACCTCACATTATCTACGTTGCATGGTTAGAAAATTAGTACAATTAAATATTTATTGCTTAAACAAGAAAGCCACAGAAAAGAATAGATTTCACGTCACAATTTAAAGAAGAGTCACAATAGAAAAGTTTAACCTTCTTACATTATATAACTGGGATGTTTAAGCTATTACTATAATCTTGGGAGTCACATAGGCATATTAATATTTTAATTAGAATTTCCTATTTTGAAGGAATTTTCCTATTTTTCCTATTTTGAAGTTGAAACTACGTCTATTGTTTCTGAAGATTGCTTTGTACTCAGCAAAAACTCCGCTCAACATCACTATAAATAACAGGAACCATCCTAAGCCTTGCAACATCTTCATGAGCCAGTTCTGCATCTAGTTCCAGTTCTACATATGATTTTCAACATTTCATATAAATTGAAGAATCCAGCTTTGAAATTCAGATGGTAGTAAAAAAAATTAAACGATTATCTGTCAGTAACTTCGAAACCATAAAAAACAGAACATATTCAAAGTAAAACGTTAAATTATGTAAAGATATGCTACTTTTTTCTAAAATAGGTAACAATATTTACTATTCCGTAAAGTATGGACAAACATTGAAAATAAAATGTATCTTAAACCATTCCAAATGTCCCAATTCGTGAACATACGAGTACATGTAAATTTAAATATTATCCTAACTAATGTAAAAACAAATAATTATCTATATAGAAATCCTAGCTCACATAATCATGAGTCACAATGGGGATTATCTGAACTTGCATAAAATTCTTCAATTACTTAACCAAAATTACAAGAAGACATGACTATCTTCCGGATGTTAGGTTAGGTATGAAATCAGGGACTTATTCTTCTTATTTTGTTATATTCTACGGAAAAGAAAAGGAAAGGGTTTTGTGGAAAAAAAAAGCTTTCGCCCTGACCTAAATTATTCTCTAAAAACCTTTTTTTCTAATGGCAATCATTTCTATTAAGTGAAGCATGTAGGACAGTCCCATCCTAGTTCGGATTCCCAAAGTTGTAGGTCCCGGCTAATATAATAAGAACTTCAGCATTCGTTAACATTCGTTAACGTCATCTCATCTGCTGGATTGATTAGCCATCACCATATGAGCAATAGTGAAAAAGACTCGTAGAAGGAAACGATAATGTGGAGGAATAAGCAGATTATAGGCCTATAAATAAAAGGGGGGAGAAGGAAGAAGAAAATGAATAGAATAGTAACGAAAATTTTGAAGAAGCAATCTGAGAATTTCCTGGGTCTCGGTTTTTACTCCCCTTAATGTGCCTTAAGCACCAGCTGCTCCCTCTCTTATTTCACATCACTGCTGTAACGCTGATATCCCCTTGTTCTTCCAGAAATAATGACTTTGAATACAGGCGCAAAGTGTAAACTGATAGGACTGAATATAGGAGGAATAGCTCTGCGATGAAAATTTAATTCCAGATTCTAACGAGAACGTACTGTTGAGTGATGCGTTACAGACTTTGATGTGGAGAATGAAAAATGGTTTCTGCTGATAAAAGCAGCATGTCTATTATATACACCCACGAAATTCATATATTTTGCTAACTGATGCTTTCGATAAAAATCCTAAACAATAAATTGCGTGGGACACTTTCAAAGAAGAATGGATGGCAGAACTTCAGAAACATGGTATTGTCTTTTAGTGCTTTCTAGAACAGGATTCGTCAAGTTTATTTATTTATTAAAGGACGTTAATTCCTAGAAGTACCGATATCTGATTATATCAGATTTGACGGTTTTTCCAGAAGTCTTACCACCTAAGTTATGGTCTTGAAAATTAATTTTTCTTTAAAAACAGATTCTTTGAAAATTTTGGTTTAAAATTCTTTGAAAAATAATAATTTATGGAAAAAGTATTTTTCGGAACTATTTGGTATTGACGTTTATATTGAGTTCAACCCAAGAAATTAGATGTAAATGGGATATGTAAGCCCTATTACGATGAAAGTTTACATACCAAATTTTTAAGACTTATTAAAAAATAACATCATATCTTATTAAATTTTTGAATTTTGAATGTTGAAAATTTAGAAAGGAACTGCTGTTCAAAAATTTACTCACCAGAATTTTATAATACATTTCATAATCACTTTCTCATGAAGATAGTAATCGGTAATAAAGACGTAGCAGATTTGTTGAAATGTGTGCACTGCAAGAGGAAGAAACTGTTATTTTTCAAATATTGCAATTTTCTTTTAATATCTCCATAAATTACTATTTTTTATTTACTTTGTCTTAGAACTAAAATGGAGGTAGAGGGTTGTTGACAACTCCATAAAGAAGAGTCATGCAAAATTTCTTGTAATTATCATTTACATTATGGAAGTTATGTCTAAATAATTTTGGAGAATACAGTTCTTGAAACATGTGTGATAAACTTAGAGATTCGTTTATTATTTTGGTTTCATCCTAAAAGACATAGAATAAAAGCATGATTTTTAGACTTCGAAATGAGACTAACCTTGATTTCACACGAAAAACATGACTGGAGGAAATGGAATTGTTAGTCAGCTCATTTTCCTAAAATTTTCATGTACAGTAGAACTCCAATTATCCGGATCGCCAATTATCCGGATCGCTTTGAGGATGTATTCAAGTGATTTTTGCGGCATCAAGCATTGGGAAACCCTCTTTCAGGGCCGATTATTTGCGAAAAAGCAAAATTATTAGCCGATAAAATGGACTGTTTGTTAGCACAACAACTGGCTTTGACCGATATGTTTAAGATTTGACACTTCACATAAGTATAGCACTTAATGTATAATTTAGTTTTAAAAAAGAAATTACCTTTTCATGATTTATCCAATTATTTGGATATTTGGTTATTCGGATTAACCTACTGTAGTGTAAAGCAAAACAGAATGGATATGACTAAAATGAAAGCTAACGGGTATATTTTATTTACTGTTAAAAGCTGTACAAAAAGTTTTAATCAAATATCGTAACCTAAGGTCAAAACTTCGTCGGTTTGACGTGGAATGACTCAATAATAAATAGTCCAACTTAATTAGTCCTTCCTTAAGTAAGTTTCTATAAACAGCTGTTACACAGATATGATAAATTAAGCTATCTGTGTGTATATAAATATGGAAAAGTCTACGTGTACTTAAATATGAATTTCCAAGTTGCAATACTTTGAGTCGAATGCGGGTCCTCATAATTGTTCAAAACTTTACTCTCAAGTTATCGGGAAAAATCATAGCTACTTTATTCTATAAGCATAATGAATAGAGGAGAATTCATTATGCTATAAGGTTTAATACAAATTTTAAAGTTTACTTTGATCGCTGTCTGGTACTAATCTTGTAGCTTATAATATTATATAGTAGTAATAGCTTAGTCTGCAAGAATTTATTGCGCCCAAGACAGAAATAGAAACACAACAACTGTTCCCTCTATGGGCAATAACAGTAAACGAGGGAGAGAAAACGGGAAGTGTCATAAGCTCTATACATTGCGTGATATAATTTCCATATTTATGAATCCCAGAACCCTCCAATTTTTCTCATCCAGAGATTTCCATAGGGCTGGCAGCTATTGGCAATAAATTACTCTGAAATAGTGAAAGTGCAGGTTGTTCAGTTTGCTATTCTCTTTTAGAATGAAGTAATTTGTGAGTCTGGTTATTCGGAATCTCCAACATAAATTGCATTTTATACCTTAAACCGAATTCTTAAACCAAAGTATGACTATTTCCTCTAAAAGACATCGACCCTAAAGAGATATCATGGAAAGGTATTATTTTACTATTATGTTTCTCTAATACGACTCGCTTTTTATCACAGTATGTGCAATGAAATATTATATATTGATTATTCATTTCATCAGAGAAGAGCATGGAAAAATTACGAGGCTAATTGTTACTGAAAGAATGACTAACTTCTTATTGTGATCAACCCACAATAGCTCAAAGAAAACTAAAACTTGAAGTAGTGAGTAGATTATTCCGGACCACCTACGTAATACTGTCTGAGCAGGAAACAGTAAACACAAAAAATGACTGAGCAGTAATCACTGCTCAGTCATCCTTCAAAACTGATTTATTCTTACAATTTATCTCCTAGTCTTTTCGGCTATTCAGCCGTCATCAGGGTCTTAGAATCTAAGAAATAATATATCAGTCAACCATAGTTCATGTGAATTAATAAATTTCATATTTACCGCAGAGGGAGAATTATTTTGAGTAGTATTTATCTACCTCCTTATTCCCTCTGATATTAAAGTAACATACAACACACTGTGATGTTCATGTACAGAACACTAAAAAACACTAAAAAAGATCATTAAAAATATATGTACAGATTAAAATTGTATCAGAAATTACACAGGTCAATGTAGTAAAATACTAAAATGTGCAGAAACTGGATTTCCCTACTGCCGGGAAGTTTTTACACCATGTATAAAATGGTGATGTCAAAATCTTAAAAAGATAATTAATAAATATATATACAAATTAAAACTTTTCACAAATTACACAAGTCTATGTAGTAAAAATGCATAAAATGGATTGCCCCACTGCCGGGAGTCTTTACACCAGTAAAGACTTTAAACTTCCCGGCAGTAGGGAAATCCAGTTTCTGCACATTTTAGTATTTTACTACATTGACCTGTGTAATTTCTGATACAATTTTAATCTGTACATATATTTTTAATGATCTTTTTTAGTGTTTTTTAGTGTTCTGTACATGAACATCACAGTGTGTTGTATGTTACTTTAATATCAGAGGGAATAAGGAGGTAGATAAATACTACTCAACCATAGTTCATGTTAAACAGCCGGATAAATGGTTGTGGTAGAACACACTTAGTATGACAATTTTTGTTTAAAGTTATAATTTATTTTGAATTTTTAATACTAATATATGTATTTATTAAGTGGAATGGAACAAAAATAATTTACAAAATTAGTCTAGATTTTTATAAAAAAAATTAGTTGTGATTGACAGTGCTGACTGCAAACGCAATATCTGCTAAACTATATGAGGAGGAGTGACGATATTTTCACAAACTTATTTTATAGCGACCTTTCGGTTAGTAATTAACAATACATTCAAATAAGAGACTTGGTCTCCATCAACAGATGCTGGTCAAATAATATTAGTCAACACTAGACTCTTAAATGAAAGATTTTGGTAAAACCCATTTGACAAGCATGGCGTCACTGCTTGTTTGAGAGAAAAATGTTTAGCCAAGTTGTTGTGAATCAATAACCAAACATACCTCGGTAACTGAATAGAAGCTTTCGTCATATTTGCCTATGATCTCCTCAGCACACTTTCATTGTCAATACATTAGTCAGCAAGCAGTGTACTTATTTGTTTCCTATAGGCCTATAACAAACACTGCCTTAAAACATTTTATCGAGTTCATGAGACACGGTGCCTGGAGAATTTCCTCTTATTTGACAATCTAATGGAAAGGTCAGGACGAGTGATACTTAGAGCTGGGTTTTCTTTCTGGATTACGAACACTATTCTGATATCTGGATTTTATTTGCGGATAAAAATCCGTCCACCGGATAGTACTATTGACTATCCGGACATTCGTAGGTGTATATGGATATATAAGGATGTGTATATATAAGGATAACTAGAAAACAGTGAGAAAGAAGTGGATTATAACGTTATTCTTTGTTTCATATACTCTGAATTATATTTTTGTTAAGTAGTTATATGACACTCAAACCTCTAACACTCCTACAATGGGCTGTTTGTAATGTAAAAATAGTGTATCATAATTAGGTTCGTTTGGGCTATATTATTTCAATGAGATGAGGGAGTGACTTATGAAAATGTAATAAAGGCGGGAATGTAATAACATAGCTAGAGGAAAAATACTGTAGTAGCCTGAAGGGTCTTTAACCCAAATACTTAATATTAACCAGATCACGGTCGCCTAGAAAATTTATGATGAAATATGTTTTTCTCCAGTCTCAATTCGTGGAATCGACATTATAATAGCAGTTAGAAGCTCTGACTACTGGACAATGAGGCTGACCAAAGTATTACGTAGGCTAAAAGAAAGACTAAATTCCAATCTTCATCAGCGAGAAAAGAGTCAGCAATATTGCAATCGAAAACGCATAAATGTATCTGTATCAGAAATTATTTTCCGCGAACTCTTTTCTTTCTGTCTGCGACGTTAGGCTATGGCCGAAGCTACTAGCTGTCCAAAACTCTCGACCATATTCACTCACAGAATTTATTGGATTTACGTATATTTCTTAGTACATTTGCACATCGAATATCCAATATATTATGAACCAGGCTTATCTCGAACAATCAAAAACTTTGGATCGTTCATTTAGTGATAGTTGTTACGTACAATATTTATAGGCCTAGTAAAAATTATAATTACTGTGAAAACCTACATTGTTGCATACTGAAAATTAGGTTAATTCTGAGTAGTTTATAGGCCTAGGTATAACTGAAATAAAATTGCAACAGAATTAAAGTAGCCTGCAAAACATTGTACTTTTTAGACTTATGTATCACTAATATATTTTATTCTTTTCATAGCGGTTGTCATTGAAGTTGCTAGAAAACATTACTTTCACATAACACTAAGTTCAACTTCTTAAATAAAGGGTTTTATAACTTCTTAATAGCAGAACTTTGAAGCCAATAACAATTTAATACAGTTAAGACGTTTCACACAACTGTTTAGCAAAATGTGAGATAAAATTAAACATCAGGCTGAATAAAATAACCTTGGATATAAATGGGATAATATAGCCCTCGATTAATTGAGCTTTGGACAACCTGAACTCTACTATGCTATATTAGGATAGTGTGACTTGCGAGGAAATTGACATATGGATAATATTTTATAATCATGAACTGTTCAAACGTTCATAAGAGTGTTGTAACGTTACAGTTCTACAAGAAAAGAAAACATTGCAAAGAAAAAAGGAAGTAGGTCTGTATTGCGTATCAGAAATACTTATTTTCAGCTTCAAATTTTTTTTAAATCTGTGCCAAACCACGCTGTGGTAATAATAGAGAGTACCAAAAGATGCCCGCTCATAACAGACCATACTTCACTTCTTGCATATTTTGCAGGACTAAAACCAAAATTATGTGTCCGTCCATTAAGCTGTATTCAAACTAAAATTTGATTACAGATGTAAATATTTGCATCCAATTCCTCATACCTCACTCATGCTTATTTATAATATATAAAGGTATAATTAAATAATCAAATGTACTCACGCTATTCTCATTTCAACTAATCACAGAGAATTTCTGAAGAATTACCTGAAAAAAGAAAAAAAATCATGTAAGTAACCGCCAATGTGACTAGCATAATAAATGCAATACTCTTAAAATTCAATAAAATTATCATATATTACCTTAATCTCAACTTCTTTTAATTTTGGCTTAGGCGTTTCCGTCATACGGAATCACCAATAGGGCATTAATTCTAAAAAACGAGAATACTTGATGATACTATGTGGCCGAAAGGCCTAGGTAAAATAAAACAAGTTGAGATTAAAGTATTATATTTACTATTTTATTGAACGAGCTCACGGTGCAACCAACACATTTTTCACACTTATAATTCAAATAATAATAATAATAATAATAATAATAATAATAATAATCAGGCGAGGTTATCTTAAACAAATACATTGACAGCCTATGAGAGGCTGCTTCAGCTGAACGTCGAATAAGGAAAGACATCTTGACAATACAACTTTAAAGAAGGAATTGCCACAGTTCCTGTATGCCATTGTACAGGGTGTTTAAAGTGACCGTTTACAATTTTTGTGGGATGATAGAGGCGGTAAAATGAAACACTATTTTTATCTGAAATAATTCTGACTTCACCAATTTTCTTGTCACATCCGCAGAAGATAACTAACACAAACACAAAATTTTATTTTCATACGATTTTTCGTTCTGGAGCTAGGCTGTTCACAGACACACATACATACACACGGACAACACACACACAAACACACAGACATCAAGAGACACATAAAAAGATAGTTTCTGAAGATAGTATTTTTGGATATAGCGGTCCTCGAAACATGTATTTATGTTAAAAACTCAACTTCAAATTCCGGGGTCGAACACAAGCCTTCCTCTATCTATAGGCCTAGTACCTACGCAAGAAAATAAAAAAATGCTGAAAAATAGTAGTCTATAACATCACACAGGATATGTAGCCTCTTCCCTTATGAAACCGCATGCAAAGCAGGCTGATTGTTTTGCTTTATTGTTGTGTGTAAGAATCTACTAAATCACAGCTCTAATTTCACATTAAACCGCATTTCATGTTATTGAGTAATCACTAAGAAGAGGGCTGGAAGTTCAGTCAGGTGAGTTCTAGGCTATTTTAGTTCCTTTAGAAACCCAGTTGAATCGCTTTTGAAATTGAAAAGTGTTTAGCAAAAACTGCCCTTGTTTTTTTTTTAAATGAGATTTTCGTGGCATTTTGCAGAAAGTAACAAATCTAGAGTGAAATACCACTGTTACAATAAAACAAAAACTATCCCTGTCAGTAATTGTAAGTTACTGAAAGTTATATTTGCCGCAAAAACATCAGTAGTTTTCTATAGTCAGTTTATAATAAGTTATTTTAGGGAAGTATCTTTGGTTTTAATATTCAAATAAGGCATATTCCATAACCGTGATAGCCTATTTTACATGTGACTTGTTGTGAGGACTGTTTTATTCACTCATACTTCTCTCTTTAGATTTTAACTAATAACTAGGGACCGGATTCTTAGGTTTTTAACTATTTTTTTCCTTACTTCCAAAACAAAAAGCGCTCATACACTTTTTCGAATCATGTCCATAGGATTCACCCATATTAATGGCACCTAAAAGTACCTAAATGGGGTATAAAAACCTAAATACACCTAAACGGGATATAAAACCTAAAATACCTAATTTAGGCTCCTTTTTCGTCTTTTATTGTCAGTTGAGAAATCGATATTTTGAGGGGAGAGAATAATTTTGGTCGGGTAGAAATTAATACCACCAGCGTTTCATTCAACCCATTGTCGTCTAGGATGAACAGTATCAAGAGAGGAAAAGAGTACCGGCGTATTCCTTTTAAAATATTTTTATGAAGAACCATTGTTGCTGAATATGAACAAGGAACAAGTTTTAAAGCGCTTTTTTGCTTTTATTACTGCCCTGTTATTCATACTGAGTGGTCACACTGTGAGTGTTAATTATGCCGAAACAAATGAAATTGAGTTTATTACGGCACTGGATTGGCGACGATCTGAATTTCACTACAGATGGCAAAGTAATATTTTGTCAAGCCTGCCAGAAACACGTATTATTTACCTTTCTAGAAAAGGGGGAAGTTTTCGTCCCTAGTTGATATATTGTGCGGTTAGCATGCGTAACAACCGAAAAAAGGAAAATAATCAGTTTCACATTATCCACATCCAACCATAAAGTATTTTACTCACTAAATTAGAAGCATCAGATTCGAATCCTGAGAAGGGTAGTGTCTAGATACAGTATTAACTATTAACTAAGAGATAACAGGAAAAACAACAGATGGTAGTAAAATCCAAGGGAAAGTAGGAGCGGCAGCAGCATTTTACAAAGGAGGTATTTTAATACACACCATGAAAAATAGACTGCACAATGACTGTTCAAACAATCAAGCTGAACAGATGGCCATTCTACAAAGCTATAAGTGAACTTAACAAGCTCAATATTGAACCGGAAGAAAGAACAGTGGCAGTCTTCACAGACAGTACAATAACAATAGCACTACTCAAGAACAACTGTAACCAGCAATATAATAGCAATACCTAGTATAATAGAGCTCATCAGGGACCAACTTAAGAGCCTTAAGGATCTCCACTGGCAGATACATTTTGGATGGGTAAAGGCCCATGTGGGGAACTTTGGGAATGAGAAGGCAGACAAATTAGCCAAGGAAGCAGCAGAAGAAGAATATAGAGAAGTAATATACAACAAAAAAAAACCCAAAACAGCTATTATTGGAAGAATCAAAGAAGAAGGATTAAAAAAATGGCAGGAAGAATGGGAAAGTACGACCAAAGGGACAGTTTGTAGAACCTTCTTCCCATCGGTTCACCAAACGTTAAAACAGAAGATTATCATGACAGCTTCCTTTGCAGCAATAGTAACTGGCCACGGCATATTAAAATCCTATCTTCACAGATTCAAGATTGTAAATGATGACACCTGTTCCTGTCATCAGGAGGCGCAAACTGTAGATCATTTGATTTACAGATGTACAAAACTTCAGCATCAGAGAGACACATTAAGACAACAAATAGTGGCGAATCATGGAAAGTGGCCAGCTGCTCCAGATCAACTTATTGCAAAACATTATAAACTGTTCAAAAAGTTTATACAATCAATAGATTTTAACTCATTGTAAATATGCAGATAACATATCGTATATGCACATTGTTAGGGTTACAGTAATTGAATAAGTACATTATTAAGCTTAGACTTTGTAAAACTAGTGCTATAGAAAATTAATACAGTAGGAGATGGGAACGCTGTAAAATTGTAAATAACAGCAATCGTGAGGTGAAAGTGAAGGTGAAAGGACACTCCTCAACATATGTAAACATCAGTAGAACTTGTGTACTGGTGAGGTGTGCAGTGGTGCGCTGTATCATATATATATTTATTAGGATACTGATAATGTAAGGAAAGGAACATCGTAGATACCTAGAAATGTAAACATGGCATGTAGTATTGCGATGTAAGCAATGGAGCATGCTGATTATTAATAAATTAAAAAATATAAAAAACAGAGAGAACTTCACAGTTGAGAATCTTGAAAGATATTTAGTGATATACTGTAACCAGGATATGTGAGGCAATCTTATTTTCACTGCTTCTTTTGACTGTTTATACTTTCTTTCTTCAATTGCATAATATTGCCTTAAAGCAAGTTTACACAAATTTAAGTCAATTTTGTTACGTTAAACTTTACAAGTATTGTGTATTTAATCCTATGTAGCACATTCAAATTCATTAAACCAATTATTCTACCCGAAAACGATATTTTGGACAAAAAACCTAAAAAAACTATTTCACCTAATGGAAAACCTAAAACAGTGTTTTTAAAAACCTAAAAATCCGGTCCCTACTAATAACCATAGTGTATTACAGAGAGATTATTTCTGCGGTGCCAAGATCGCACATTCCTGCAGCCTGTAAGCAAGTCGTCGGCCGGTAAAGGAGCTCCAGCGGCACATAGCAAAAATAACGTTTCTGTATTTCGGTTAAATCGCGTATCTCTTATCAAGCCTTCCTGTTTATTGAACAGGTGGAAAGAAAAAATTGACCGTGATGAACGGCGGTTAGGTTAATATAAACGACCTATTAGTTTAACGAAGCCACAGATAAAAATATAATA
Source organism: Ectobius pallidus (assembly GCA_964059195.1). Taxonomy (NCBI): domain Eukaryota; kingdom Metazoa; phylum Arthropoda; class Insecta; order Blattodea; family Ectobiidae; genus Ectobius; species Ectobius pallidus. The sequence goes on from CAXKWD010000001.1 coordinate 94,681,434, forward strand.
GCTCACCAGGCAAAGCCTGTAATGATAAGTTTTTGTGAAACCAATTAAAAAATGTAAATTTGGATTTCCTGTACGTTAGTATTCTAATAACTACTCATGGTTTATGTTTTCTTCACCAATTAACCGTCATGACATAAACTACAGTAACTTTTATCTTCATGACTGTGATTATGTGGCTCAGGGGATGCATCCAATCCTCTCACGCAGCGGGCCCGGGTTCGATTCCTGGTCGGGACAAGTTACCTAGGTGAGGTTTTTTCCGGGGTTTTCCCTCACCTATGAGACAAATGTCAGGTAACTTTAGGCCCTTGTGGTCCCCGGATATCATCTGGCCGTCATTATCATCTTCATCCTCATCCTCGCCTTGTTCTGAGTGAGTGTGTGTGTGAATGGTGTGTATCGTCCTATGTGTTCGTGTTGTCTCGGAGGTGGCCCCGGCATTGGGCTGATCACTCATCCGGGGAGGCCCTCCATGTCCTTGTCTGGTCAAAAAAGTATGTATGTGATCCAAAGGTAATCCCTCTCCCGACAGGTCGCGGCCCTGTAAGGCCCGGGCGGCTTGGGTCGCTTAAATCCTAAAAGGGAGAGGTAAAACTACGAAAAAGAAAGAAAAGAAAGAAAGACTGTGATTATCTTAAAGAGTAACACAAGTTACGGTTAAACTGTGCGGGGAGCAATAATGATGATGATGATGATAATAATAATAATTTATATAGTTAAATGGTTCTAAATTGTAATGATATTGCAGCATTTCCTAGCCTACATCTGTTCAAGAAGTAGCATTTTATAATTTTACAGCTTAATTCATACGGAAACAATGTTTGCTGTTGTCTTTGGTCAGGTTCTGTTTACAACGAATACATAGATGTATGTCCTCAGTTTGTTTTAATAATATTGCAATATAATTTATATACTTCACTAGTGAATGCATTTTATTTACTAATTCTCTGGTTTTATTCCTGAAATAAACATTAATGAAACTCTTATATTTGAAATTCCGTAGATAAATAACTGCTTTGCTCGTTCTTTTATCGATAATTAATTTCAGAAGTACTCCTTACCTTACTCATGAATAACAATAACTATTTATGATTCACTAGAAGATAGATGTTTTGCCAAAAAACGGACAATGTCAGAATATTGAGAGATTTCGCCTTCTTTTAAGGGGGGACATAACAGCTTTCGATGCTGAAAATAGGTGAAGTTTAAAAATTATTTTTCTCAGCAATGAATTGTTCTGTAGCCTTGCAATCTTGCATGCTATACATTGACTAGTTCTACAATTGCATACTTTTTACAGAATTAATTTAACTATTACAGTTAATGGGTAATTATCATTACAAATTGGCACCCAAATTTTGTGCCGTTTCCCTGATAACTCAAACATTTATTAATATATTGCAGTGAAATGTTGCATACAAGTACATTTGATATTACTGAACAATACTTTCTAGAATCATTGATGTAACTTTAATAGTTTATTTTAAAAAAAATATTTACGATGTAAACATTTCAAAAAAAAATTAACAAGTGATGAATTATTTTTAAAAAAATATTTATACTGCAGATAATTCAAAGATCCTAGATTATGTTGTTCATATGATATTTACAAATAAATAGAAAAAAGAATCACTCAGAAATATTGGTATTTATGAAAATTATCAGGGAAAAGTCACTTTAGAGCACAAAATTTTGTTGCCATTTTGTAATGACAATTTCCCATTAACTATAATAGTTAAATTAATTCTGAAAATAGTCTGCAAATATAAAACTAATCAATACAAAGCATGCCAGTATGCAATGCTACAGAACAATTCATTGCTGAGAAAAAAAAATGAAACTTCACCTATTTTTCATCATCGAAAGCTTTATGTCCCCCTTAAGACTGGGAAGACCACAGACAGTGGATAGCTTGTAAATGTTTACCAGTATGTGCATTATATTCTGCTTTCACATGAAACTACGCTTCCTAAAAAAGAATCAGGATAGTTTTTGTTTAACGCACTTCAGTTTCCCCTGTACCTATATGGTGCGTGTTATTTTGATGCATACCGTACCATAGTGATTTATTTTAAAACGGTTAGGATAAATGACTGTGACTAAGCCGTGAGATTCGTTAAATTGCTTCATTTATAAACTGAAACCAAATAAGAGCAGGAATCAGCACGGTCTATGTTTTGTGTCTGTTTCAGGAGCTATCGATCAGAACCTGCTGGAAGCTGCTGTGCAAGACGTTTGGACCGCAGCCAGAGCTCGACATCAGTCAAGACACACACATACACACGTGTCATGTAGAGCAAGACACGTGTCTAGTAAACACCGTAATATCAACATGTCTATCATTTTTTACCTCGAGATACCTGACCTACTTTCTACGTCCCAGAGTTAGTGAAAAAATATGTTCAACTTCCAGCATATAAAATATTCACACTAATTGTAAAAAGGCAGAGGTGCATTTTCGCAAGCAGACATAAATAGTAAGATTTCGAGCGTGATGATGATGATGATGATTATAAGAGTCAAATAATAATAATAGCATTAATAGTAATATTAATAATAACATTTAAGATAGGGGAAGAAGATAATTCTTGCATTGAGAATTGCTTATATCATGTAATAGGCCTACTCCATTGTTTATCTTTTCTTAGTTTCCGAATAAATTCTACATACTAAGTCATGTACAGTTCAAGGTCCATTGCTTCTGAAAAGCATTAAAATACAAATTGCAATTTATACTGGAGATCCCCGCTAATCCAATTCTCGTTAATCGGGGGTCGGACAAATTATGCAGTAATGTTCGTATAATGTAAGTAGTACCAGAATTCATAATTATTTATTTCTTCGACCATGCCATAATACGTTATTACATAACGGGACCCATTATGTTACAGAATGTCATTATAACACGGTTGTGGTATCAATATCGAACATGGGAGAATCTTCAACCCGAAAGCAGCTATTTAAACTGGATAATAAAGCTCGCATTTAAAATTAAATAAATTCATTCCATGTCAATTTTAATATTATACCATACTGAGCTCATTTTGTGTGTTTTATTGTGCGTTCCTTTGAGCTTGAAACGCCAAGAGAAGTTCTAAGCTGCATCCACGCCGTCACCTGCCATTTATCGCAAAAAATCCAGAATTTACTTACAGATGATCGCCATGTTCAGCCAAGTAGTTTCTTTGACAAAATAAAAAGTATTCTAAAAACTTAAAAATTAGGCATTTAATTATGGTCGAACGAAAACAGTTGTATGCAACTTGCCTATAATGGTAATTAAGATACTCAAATGAAAACATGTTTGTTTACTTCACTAATAAACATCGTTTATAAAGGCGTTGAGCGATTGCTTGCAAATTCTACATAATTATGCCTGTGTAAGTTCTTTACCAATACCATTTTTTTTTTTAACAAAACAAGAAATATATATATATATATATATAAACCCATTCTATTGTAAGCTTTGTGAAGTTACCATAAAGTTTGTCCCACAAAAAATGTGTAAGAAACACTTCTAAATGTAGACAAGGCCAGGGCAAAACAATTTAGCAGATAAGTGATTAGTTTATGAAGTTAATTAATTTAGGAAGTAAGTGTTATGTTAAATGTTAATGTATATTATGTAGTATATTTTGCGTGCCATATTATAGTCTATTAATCTAATTCATTTAGTTTGTTATTATGTTAAAGTTAATGTAATTGTGTAATATACTTTACTTGCCATCTTAGCATCTTGTAATTCACATCTACAGTTCTAAATGTTAGTACAAAACATGTAATTTATTATGTATATTACTAACCCTAATATACCAAGGTAAAATAGGGTTAAACTATTTGGAAAATATATAATAATAATATATATTGTTTACTAGATTTCCTTCTGCATTTGTTCTTGTATTTATTTAGCTCATGAATCAGAGACCAATAACGTATAAGAATATGTGAAATTTCAACCAACGGAGGTCTATCGTCATACTTTTACACTTTTTCTTATCGTTCATTTTATAGCGATTGGGCCAAACTTTATGATTCTAGTTGCTGTTTATATAGTGATTCCCAGACGGCACTGAAGTGTATAAATAATAGAAATAATCTAAATCCAATGGCAGTGGAAATTAGGAATGTTTTACTATCATACACACGACATATTTGCTTAACATGGGTGAGAGGCCATCATGGAGCTGCCGGTAACGAGAGAGCCGATGCTGCTGCCAAATCAGCCGCAGTTTCGAGTCTAAATTATAGCTACTCTCTTTGTCCTTACTCTTATGCACGAAGAAAGATGTGGGATCATATTAAGACTAGGTGGAACAATCAGTGGCTATCTAGTGTTAAAGGAACAGTTACAAAAGAATTATTTTTTCCAAATATTGAAACCCGACTTCAAAGCAAAATTGAACCTGAATTTGTATTAACCCAATTCTTGTCAGGTCATGGAATTTCTGGCTCTTACTTTGAAAGGTTTAATATTATAAGGGAGAATGGTTATTTGTGTATTTGTAAAGAAAACCAGACCGTAGAACATCTACTTTTTGATTGCCCACTCTTTGAAAGGAAAAGATTTTCTTTAACAGGACACTTAAACTATTGTGGTGTTAAATATGATAAACCACTCTTAAAAAATGTTAGCAAGGATTGTTGTTGTAGAGAATTCCACTATTTCATATGTTCTATATTTAAGAGTTTACGATAATTTTATTTAAACTTTAGCAAAATAGGCTACTCTAGTATACAAGATAACAGGTACATTATAAATTGTAATTGACATAAAACTATAGCCCTAATGTACCTTATGGTGAAATAGGGCTAAAAGAAATTGTATATTAAATAAATAAATAAATATAGCGATTGGATATATTTCAGCAAAAGGAGATATGAAATTCAAGTATAATTTTATGTGTGAAGCCTTATAAATATCATATGACAATAAGTAGACCTACATTATTAAAAATACTATATTGTATAATACCAAAGCTTTTACGCAAAATTTACGCAAAATTTTAACATTTTACTTTGTGATTATTTTTACAGGAAACAATTTGAACTCATTATGATTATTGGACCCATGTGAACTGGAAATCAACAAAATATTATGGAACACAATTCTAAACGTTTTGAAGAAGAATATAAAGAATGTTTCAATACGATCACAAGAATGCAGGTAAGTTGGTCGTTTTATTCGCTAAACATTAAACAAAAAAGAAAAGATAAAACAGGTCCGGAATGTTTCAAGATACATTCACTTCGTTGCTCGTTTCTTCATAAAATCCGGAGCTGTGATAAAGAAAGATATAGAAAAATGCTACAAATAACTCTCTTTACAAAGTATAATTTTTTTAATGTTTACAGTGTTGTCTTATCGTCTTTAAGCGATCATGCAGTGCAGTTCATATCTAAAAGAGTTTGTTCAGACGAGAAAGGCACATACAAAACTTGTATCCTTTAATGGAAAGACCATGTTCCTGTGGAGTTTGTTCCAGATTGGAAGATATATTAAGCGCGGCAAATTCTTCTGGCGGTAAATCAAGTTTAACGCAGGAAGAGGTCAATTATCCTTTCGACTTGAAGTTTCTTTTATTCAATTTGCGAACTGTACTCTAAGTTCTAAGTATAGACAGCATATCATTATTCAGACAATAATTACCCTTACTTCAGGAGTATTCCTTGAACATCGTATTCTCCTCTACGCAACAATAATGTGATGGCCACATTAAAGAAACCTCGTCATACCAAACGCCCCAAACGTTTTTCTACAAGAGAATGCGATAGACAAAACATGAACTCCTTCCCTCTCACTCAACTTACCGAAGTCATTAGGGATTATTATCGGCTCCAAACAAGATTCGCCTTGTGAATATTACATACTGGAACTTGACAACTTTTGTTGTTTTATGATAAGTTTTTTTTGGGATTCAAAAGATTTTGCCTAATTCTCAAAATTATTTAATATGACCTATTTTTATGGAATGAACGTAAAGTTTTTTATTCTTTTTGTTATCTTTTTTAGCATCACTTCTGTACGCTAGAACAGATGAGTGTTTCCTGGAATTGAGGACATTAAAATCTGTCTGGGCAGGACTAGGTATTTCTGTTTACTGACAGATAGGTGTAAGGGGATGGATGCGATGGACAGTTGGTACGTACAGATCTAGGGAAAAATGCCATAAAAATAACTTGGTCAGCACTTCATAAAAATTTAAAGATGTATTGAGCCGAACCGAAAACTTCAAGGACTCGAATAACAGATCGGGTACTAGTCCTGGAGCCACCCAACCTGCCTGAGGCGTTTTTGTGTGTTTTCACTGACCCAGAGGTGAATAACCTAGACCTTGATACCTTCGCTTGATCGGTTTCCTTGGAGAAGTTTTCAATTATCCTTTCTGAAGCCTGCCGACCTGTTTTACTGTATGAACTGGCTGAGGGTTTCGTTGGGGGTCAAATCTGCTTTTCAGCGACCAGGTGAGCAATCGGTGAGTCTCGGGCAACTGATCACCTTTCATCTGGTAGTCAGGAAGATCTAATCAGACCACGGAAGTTTTGCATGCTTAAGTACTCAAACAACTACCATCTTGCTTGTAGCAACCAAGAATTTAATTTTAAATGCTTAACAGGAGCATGCCCTTGTAGACTAGTGGAGGTACGTACTGTGGATTCTGAATACAGACGGAGCTTTTGATGATGATGATGAGTGTTCTGCCCGAAGGCTCGAACAAGTCATGATCACAGCTCGCCCAAATCCCAATCAGGCAAGGGTGATATCGCGGAGTGGCTAGCCTGCTCACATGCTGATCTCATCAAATCAACAAGTCTTCTAAAGCCGCGTACACACACGGCGAACGAAGGCCAACGAATGTCAACCAATGCATTCGGGCGAATGCGTTCGGCCTCTCGTCCACACCAAACCAAGGGGAGTCTACACCAGGAGTAGGGACCCATGCCAACCTTTCGATGTTACCGCCAGAAGACCGAACCTAAACGATGGCCAATGAATGGCATAGTTTTCTAACTAAACTACAACCTAAAACTAGTTGATATTCAACTATAATCTAATAATTTATTAATATAATGATTTTATAACTAGTAATAAAGTATTCAAAGGTTTAAAGGATAGTATACCTAAATTAAGAAAATTTGTTACATACAATTATAATGTTTTAGTATAGGCCTACGTGTATTCTCTTGGAATTTCATTACTAAGATCATTGGTATATTATGTTTAACATATTTGTGTAATTTATAGACCTCATAAATTGTGAGTACTGTTAATAATGTTTCAAGTGAACATTGCAATCTACGTTTCCACCAATCAGATTTTTTATAGGTTTATAGATACTAGGCAGGTCGCGGCCCTGTAAGGCCCGGGCGGCTTGGGTTGATTAAATCCTAAAAGGAAGAGGTAGAACTAAGACAAAGAAAGAAGAAAGATACTAGTCCTTTCAGGCTGAACAGTTAACTATTTTAATTGCGAACTATTATAAGTATAATGAATGAAAATGAATTCAAATGACATATTCCTTTTCTTACTACTATAATAATGTAATGACAACAGAAAAATCTCTGGAAGCATGAGTACATTCTACATCTTATTACTATAGACCTAAACACTCTACGCATAAAGTGATCTAAGGAGTAGATACGTCTTAGATTAGATGACTTCTTTACGAATTTTATCTCAATACCGTAACCAATATTGACAGATTCTACTCTGAAAGTAATAAAATGGTGGGGATCCAGTACCTACTGACTTAAATATCCTAAATTTGAATCATATTTACTATGGTACAGTATTTCAATATCCCTGAATTATCACACAGACGACATATTCATGCATTGTTTTTTATACAAATTAATTAATAATGAAACAGATTATATTAATATAATCAAAGAAATATATTTTTATGTTCCACGATATAGATATTATAAATTGCATAATCTTTTTTCATCCCAAAAGCAAACACTGACTCTCATAATAATTCTCCTCTTTATAATGTGCTCCGTTTATACAATCAATTGCACAAAATGGACAATATAGATATTTTTAATACTAACAATAAGCGGTTTAAAAATGTATGTGAAAAAATTTTAAAATAATAATTATTAAAATATGCTCTATGTCATTTTCTTTATTTGAATCTTTCTAATATATATTTTCCTCCAAAACTATTATATTATTATTTATGTTTTTCATATTATGTTCCCTTGTGTAATTGTCATATTGTTTGTGTTTGTGTTTTTCTTTTCTGTGTTTTTCTTGTTATAGTATTAGTATAATTATTTTGAATATCATTTTAAATATTTAATATTAGAATCTGGTGTATTAATATAAGCGAGAATATTGTAATTGGGAATTAGCCTGTAATATTCTTAGAACAATAAATAAATAAATAAATAAATAAGTTATTTTTTTTTTATAATTGATAATAGTGAAAATTCTGAAATGTAGAAAGACATTTTTAAGACCTGGTATTTTTACATGTACGGAAATGACGATTTTAATATTTTCTTTGAGTCAAGTTCCAGTTGTAAAACAGTATTCGGCTAACTTAAATGATGAAACATAGAAAAAAAGCGTATGGAAATTTCACAAGTTCGTTTTAAATGATTAAGAGGCACCTGCAGGTACATGTAAATGACTTTGTGCAGACGAACGGAAATGCAAATAGCAGCTCTGTGTTTAACCGACATCCCCCCGATGAAATCCTGGAATATATTTTAAAAGTAGCGATGCTTTACTGTGACCAAGCAGGTAGTTACAGACGTCATTCTCGTAATTAGAGAGGAATTTTGCAACAAGCAATGGACTAATGTACGGAAGTTAAATTGGTCTCAGTTTTGAAACTTTTAGTGATTTGTTAACAACTGGAGGGCTACCTGCAAAAGCTCCATTGTTGCAAATTGCGATAAACAGTAAAAACGCAACAACAAAAAAACCGATGTACTACTCTATGCTTTTATAGACGATGCGATTCTCTTGTTTTAGATTCAAATACACTTTCTTTGAGTACATTTTTTCCAGTGATATCTTAATTTTTATTACTTCCTCTGCCCGTACCATATGTACTCTAGGTAGAGGAAGTATCGAGTTCGACTCCAAAATTCGAAGTTGAGACTTTAACAGAAATAAACGTTTTTAAGTCACCTGAATCCAAAAATACCATTTTCAGAAACCTGTGTGTCTGTATTTCGATATGTCTGTGAATAGCCAAGCTCCTGAATGAAAAATCGTACGAAAAAAATTTGCATTTGGATTAGTATCTTCTGGGTATGTGACACGAAAATTGGCGACATTTTCTCTTACAATAAATGCCTTGGCAGCAATAGCGATTACGTTGAGAAATAGAGCAATGTACTGTACCTTAGTAAATAAAGTTTTGTTTGCTACCTTCGTTATTATTTAGTTATGCCAAACCGTTCTTTATTTTCTGGACGACCTTCGTATCTCTATGTATCTGTGATTCATACTGCAATCTATAACTCTTCGTTACAATAAATACATTTTTAAAACTACATTAGAACTAAAATATAGTTGTCTTATTTGTAGACATACGATGTTTTCATTACGGACTTTTTAATGTCCGGGATCCACAGTCTCGGTTGTGTGGTTTGAATGGAGAAGGCGGTTCGCTCCTTTTCAAATATAGCGGTATCAGCTAAATTCAATTTGCATCTACATGTTCAAACAGACGAGACGGTGGCAGGCATTGGCGTTCAGATTAAAATGATGTGGACGTACACCTGACGAACGATTCCCTACTATACGCGATTCATTTCCTGCACACTTAACGATGTCATAATTGAAATCGAAATGAGATAGCTATGTTGGGAATTCATCGGAAATTACTTCATATCCTCCTTCTATGCTTGTACAAGCCTCCTCTATGCGGAAGTATGTGGGTTACATTCCATATAACATGTGAGTAATACATCTTATACTAGTAATTCAAACTGTATGTAAAATTCGTTACTTTCTTTACCATAATCATGAATTTGGATATTCTTTCAATATAGGATATTTCTATATAGAACAAGCAGCTGAGTAACATTAATTTATTTTACATAGCTTTTAAGCATTAAAGAAAAGGCAGAATAATCTCTGGTAGATTTTTTATGGAACTTATAAATTTTTATTTGAGACCAAGTAAAAAATTCACGTTACTGTACTTCATAAAATTCAAAATTTATATTATATTTAGATCTCATATGTTGTAACATGTAACCTAATAAAATGAAAAATCAACAACAAACATACTCTACAAATAGTTAATAAGAAATCCCTTCTATACTCTTGATGAATATTCAAACATGAACGTGATTGTAAATATGTTGTAATTTTTCTTGTTTATGCTTTATTTGTAAATTATAAAATGCCTGTAATTTTGCTTAAAATTAGTATCATAAATATAATAAAATGTAGTATTTTGAATATAGGCTATACAGTTTTCGTCAGCACCTACCTTTTTATTGTTTTCTTAGTGAGGGTATTGAACGCGTAATAATGAAGGATGGTCTTAAGCGAAGCCTCATTTATGCTTTATTTTACGAAAAATTGTTTCAAAATTTTAAGACTTACGTTTTCTTATGCTGTTAATTGTAGGCTACATATAACGTAAAGCTGATTGTCCTACTTTCCATTATTCGCGTTTTTTTGTAAGATGATTAGCAGTTTCAACATATCTTGGCATCAGATACATGTTCTCATAATATTAACGAAGTCAAAAAATGGTCAGGAAAATAATAAGTTTGGAGTGGATAAATGAAAATTCCTGAATTCTTTAGTTTGCACGGATAATACAGAGACATTATTTTTGCGATATGCCGAGAACGCACGGTCCGCGCGGCGGTCTGCAAGCAAGTCGTCGGCCCTTAAAGGCTCATGTACATAACCCCTCAATTCAAGCGGACGGATTTCTGAATTAGGCCTACTGGTAGATAAATCACGTACCCCTGTCATAGAAGGGGTTGAAAATTATCTCAGACTACCGAACTTTCTGACATATTTTAAGAAAGTTTGCATTAACATGCATTAATTCTTCTTTTGAAATAGCTGCAATTTCTCTTCTTGTGGTACTGTATGAGGGTTATTCTTGTACACTTTATTTTTTAAGTTTGGCCCAAAATAAGAAAAATACACAGTAAGATCTGGAGATCTTGCTAGGCAATAACCCATTTCTACTTACTTATCTTCAAACACTTCTTCAACTAAATTTGTGTTTTTCCAACAATACTCCGCTACAGCACACACTGTATATCTCTCGTTTGGTTTTTTACCGGCCGACGACTTGCTTCCAAGCCGCCACGTGGACTGTGCTTTCTCGGCACATCGCAAAAATAATGTTTAGTTAATTTTGACATGTTTATACCCAGATTAGAGATAGGAGCGGATTCAAATTAACTGAAAGCTATAAAGTATAACAGGAAACTGAGCTACACGTTGTTCTTGGCAGTAAAATTAAGTTACACTATATTGTTGACATCACACGTGTAATATTTTTTCTAAACCAACGACTCTACAAAGACTTTAATAATAAATTCTTAATTATGAAGTTGCAATAAATATCTTTTTAAGGACTATTATTTTAGAATATTTTTAAAAATGATTTTTATGTTTTCCAATCTGGATTTTTTGTGGTAGTCCAGAATGCATTGAAGGGTATCAATTATAGGTTTAATAAGACATTATTATTTTTTTCTTTATGGTTCACCTAATGATCGTTTTAAATACCCCTTCTCTTACTAGATATTTTGTTTTTATCTACTGTATAGCTGTAAGTTGTTGACTACCCTCGTATTCCTTTTTTTGTGTGGCAATTTTAGCAAAATACAGATATTCTTTGCGTATGAAAGTGTTATGAAAGCGAAACTACGGGACAAATTAGTGTAAAAATAACAGAAGTTACAGTAGTAAACTGTAGGCCTACTGCTTTCATTATGTTCAACTTACCGGTATTTTTACAGAAACTGAATGATGGGTTCGCAGTTTTCTCTTGTAGACCTATACCAACGAATGTTTCCCTCCGCTGACGTTCATAGAGGAAAAGCAGGAAGGTTGAAGTATCTGTCCATTTCTCCTAAGGTTCCTCTTGTGCTCTATCTAAGTCTAAACGATTCCATTTTTCAAAAGCTTGGAGACTAGGCCTATAGCATCACAAGACTGCAGTAATAAATATTAATATATCCTATACTTAGTAAAGAATGAACACTTTGTCTACCATCTCCCTTAATTGAAGTAGATGTATATTTTCTTTTATACTTTTCAAATTTTTAATAGTAGATTTTGTTGTATACGCAGGATCCATTTCCAGCTAGCTAATTACGAATGTTTCAGCTCGCATCAGTTTACTTCTCCAAGGAAGCAGGTATCATTGGATACACTAGATCCCAAACGAGAGTTTCCAACACAATGTTGTAATTATGCTGCAGGTTAACAGAGTCACTTCTGACAATATCTCACGAAGATTGATAATATGGACCAAATTTGGCTGAAGATAATCACCTGAACCGTGGACTCTGGCCACTTAGATAGCGCAACAGCGCGAGGGACTGTTTGTCGTTTGAAGGGTGTGTCTGAACAACCCCTTTTGTAAGCATTACGCCCTTCTCTAAGCTATACAGTGCAAACATTAATTCGCCCCCTCCTCCTGCGCGTATACAGAGGAAGACAAATTATTGTCGGGTGGATTATTGCGGGTGTAATTGTACTCCAGTTCTGCTCCCTCGTTCATTTGAATGTAAAGGAACGGTAATGATGTGTTCCGATGTTCTTTTGTGTTCATTCTGGACACCTCACCCTTTTATGTGGTTCTGCATGACGGTAGTGCCTCAGCGAATTTGAATACACTTAAAAAAAGTAGCCTATACATGAAAATGAAAGTGAATAAAATGTTAGAACAACGGCATGGTCACAATCCGCAGTAGTGTAACATAGCGTCTTAGTTTCATTTTTTGCAAAAATGACACTCATGCATTCACGATCTTTATTCTTTCAACATGAATTGTTTAATGTTGTAAAACTCAAGCATAAAAGAAGACTGAATCATCTTCTGTACACACCACTGATCTTGACTATGGATCTCGTGTAAGAAATATTTCTCATAAAACTTAATTATGTAAAAGCGAGATAAATCTTTTAATAAAATCGCTTTGTTCGCTAATGAAGATTTTATCTGAAAAGGCTTTGTCTTTGACGGAGATTCTATAGAAAAATGTAAATTATTCTCGTATACAAGTCTCTGAAACGTATAATGGAGAATGCTTCATCAGGCAGATTTATCTTATAATAAAAGCTTTCTATGGTGAATAGGATAGAAAGATAAGCTTTTCAAAGCTGACCATGCCATTCTGATTTAATTGAAGACTGAAATTTTAGAAACGTTAGAATATCTCCTTAGCGCAGGAATTCTTTCATTTTTATTGTATAACGTATCATCATCGTTAATCCTTAATTTGCAACGTAATAAGCAAATTCTGCTAAAAGAAACCATAAAGTAAGAGGCCTAACAAAATGAAATCTACAAAATTTCAAGGAGAAAATCATGAGAGAACTTGTAAATCTACCAATGAAATCTATTTTTAATATCTAAAAATGTATCTATGGAGATTGAACAAATCCAACGAAATCTATTTTTAATCTTTAAAAATCTATCTATGGAAATTGAAAAAAACAGGTAATTATTTGTTATTACCAAGAGTACTATGGTATGAATGAATATGTATGGATAATAGTGCAGGCATAGGTATCACCTGTCCTTCTATCCTCTCGCGGAAAACAAGAGCAACAAATTTCGCACCGGTAGCAGTAACCTCCATTTGGAAGCCCTAATGCCCCGACACTCTGGGGATATATAGGAATAGGCTATAGATAGACAGGTGTCATAGTAGACCTCCCACCCATTAATAGTACGACTCGATATCCATTATCCAAACTCAGCAGGGATTTCTAAATGGATAGGTGAATGGGTTATGAAATCCTTCCCAGATACATGATTATTTGGATCGAGCAGTGCCAGCGAACACTAGTGACCTCGTAAGATCGGTACCGGTGGCATTTTGTCACTATCAAATCCCGGAACGCCAGCTCTCCAATATCGAGTGGCTTGCAGGAATAGGCTAACCGCTCTACACGGGTCCAACCGTTAATTAATGTGGGTGCAGGCGTGTGGGAATGCACGAGGAGCTCGAAAACCTACATATTTTTACGACGTTAATACATCGGTAAGGCGACAGAGCTTTGCCCGACCCTAAACAGGATAACAATGCGGGAGTACCTCGAAGAGCTGAACTGTCGCACCATTTCAAATACTCCGGGATGGTGTCGAATGGTTTCGCAGGCTTCCATGACACGTCGATGAAAAGTTTCTTCATCCGGGATGTCTGCTCCATAAAGCAATAGTTTAAGGTGCCCCACAGATAAAAAAATCCAAAGGATTAAGGTCGGGAGAACGTGCAGGCCATGAAACTGGTTCTCCACTGCCTATCCATCTGGCATGGTAGATACCAATCAGTGTATCTCGAACAATGAGACTAAAATGTGTTTGGAGCCCCATCATGAATAAACGACATACTTTGTCTTATTTGCAGGGGCACATCTTCGTGAAGTAATTCTGGAAGAGTGTTCTGGATAAAGTCCTTGTAGACAGCACCTGTAAGACGTGCTGGTAGAACGTATGGACCTACCAGACAGTCACCTACAATTCCAGCCCACACATTAAACCTAAACTTATTCGACGAGTGCATGCATGTCTAGAAGCAAGAGGAGGACACTTCGAACATTTGTTATGAGTTTCGTGTGTTGACGTGTTATGAGAGTATCAATGTGTTAAACAGTTCCTAACGAGAAAACAATGGATTATGGGGCCTATGTTCATATGAACATTTTTCCTTCTTTTGGTGTAAGGAACCCATTGCCGAAGTTTGTAAAAGTATTTTTGAAACACTCTGTATATCGATAGTCTCGCTTACACTTACACGGAAGCCAATACGTTTTATCTATTTTTGTGATTTTTGTTAATTACAAGCTTAGTTCTGTAAGTACTGGTAAAAGAGTTACAATAAATATAACTCGTCCGGATTCTCTTTTTTCTCGTCAAATTATCGATAAAATTCGGACCTCTTGTTATATTACCTACGAAAAATACATTAAAGTGTCAACACTATACAATATTGATAGGAAATGAGGATTTCAATTTCCTTTTAGGCATATAGCAAATGTATGCTTTAACAGCGTATGGGTTTGAAACAAAGGAATAGTGAATTCTGTTGGCCCTACTTCTCATCACAGGGACAGTCCTAGAGGAAAGGGTCTGGCTATATTTGATATACAGTAAGGTACGCTCTCTTCATCCCTCGAATATGTAAACAAAGGATTGTAGTCGTAAATAATTTACTTAACACTGCCGCGGCGACCACCGTTAGTGCAGTAGCAAATTGAATAAACATGCAAATGAAGATAGTAGAATTTATGTAAAGAGCATGAAATATTTTTGTTGACTGTACGGTGGAGCTCACTGCACTAATTGAATAATCCTGGCAGGGGGCAGGTGGCTCAGGATTTGTTGCTGCTAAGCCTCCACTCTTGATAATGCCTATATTAGAAGGGACGCTATGCTAATCTTCCCAAGTTATGATGTAAAGGGGAGGAAGAGAAATGTACCGCTCCCTGTGTTGATGTGCATCCTTTAAAACAGAAAGCCATCGAACAATGTTATATTAAACCATATATCTTGAAAAATGTACACTTAAAACTTCAGTGTATGTGCGTTTCCATTATCTGTATTAGTAACCCACTTGAAGATATTTTAGACATTAGCTTCGAATATAAAAAATACATAGGATAAAGATTGTTGGAGATTTACATAGCAAATTAGCTGATTTTTAATTCATGTCTTCTTTAAGCTCTAAGGTTTTAACAAACAAAAAAGTTGGATACTTTCAAGAGAATATTATTAAAATAACTTCTTGATACAGTTTCTCGGAAAGTCTCTTGATGATAGCAACTGAGTCTGTCGCCGAAAGCTTGAGTGAATTACCTTTGACATGGATGAAACCGGAAATTGTTCTTACTAAATAAATAGCAGTTGACGAGAATAAAGTCAGATTATACAATTCCTGTGTCTGTAAAATACAATCAAAATAATCGTTTCTACTAGTGTGACAGGAAGGAATTTATAGATATTTAACTAGCCGGAATCTGAGTTTTGGCCTCCATGGAGTTTTCTCCATCTTGGATGACTAATAATCCAGCTTAGTATAACTCGATCGGTAAGACCTGAGCCAAACAAACGGATGCGCAGTAGGCTACGATGACGTAATCTAGACCTGCCTGACCTTCATAGCACGTGATGTTCCCTGCCAGTTCATACTGTACGGACCGTGTAAAAAAAATCTTGGATAGCCTCACAGCATTTAAAAGTGAAGTGTGATACATTAATAAGAGCAATGGAAGGCGCATGTAGTTATTCTAGCAAAAAGGTCGGTGGTAGTAAAGTGATTCACAGTCAGAGTAGGGGAATAGTGTGGAATGTACATAGGTATTTCAAACAGGTGCACCAAGATGACCCTAAATATGTAATTCAGCAGCGTGTTTCGGATGCTACAGGAATTTCATTCAACAGCATTAAGAGAATTGTAAAAGAAGGTGTGAAATGTCTTCAAGATGGAACGAGATTTATTACTCCACACAAAAAAGACCAAGAAAAATGTGAAAACAGACTTAGATGGTTTTTATAAGTGTGTAATTAGAAGGACGGTGAATGAGTTTCACAAAACAAATGAGGAGAGGCCAACTTTAAAAACACCATTAACTGTCCTAAAGAACAAAATTATTTTTTTCTGGAGGTAAATAGGCTTTAAGGCAAGTGTTGAAAGATTTACATTTCAGATGGAGGAAAACGGTGAATAACTGGAAGATATTAATTGAGAAAATGGACATCCGTAATTTACGTCTGAAGTATTTACGATGTCTTACAACGTACAGGGAAGAAGGGCGACCAATCATCTACATGGTGGAGACCTACATTCATTCATCGCACACCAAAATACACGCATGGAGTGATAACAGTAACACGGGACTGCTAGCTCCGGTTTTGAAGGGACAACGGGCTCTAATTGTGCATGCAGGTGGTGAAGACGGTTTTGTGCCCAATGCACTTCTAATGTTTAAGTCAGGGACAAAATCAGGAGATTACCACGATTACATGAATTTTGTCAACTATCAAAAAAGGCTTACGACTAAATTAATAACCAACCTTCCCCAAAACTCTGTTCTGCTAATCGATAATACACCATATCACAACGTAGAACTTAACCCCGCTCCAAATTCCTCATTCAGTAAAGCAGTAATGATGGATTGTCTTACACTACATGGTATTCCATTTCACTCGAAAATGCTGAAACCAGAATTATATTCACTGATTAAACTCAGAAAGCCCGCTTTCAAAACGTTCAAAATTGACGCCCATCTTTCTCAACATGGGCATTACGTTCTACGACTTCCACCTTACCACCCCGACCTAAACCCCATAGAATTAATTTGGAAGTCACTCAAATACCACTTGGAAAAGAAAAACGTACATTTTACTTTGGACTCTGCAATGCAATTACAAGAAGAGAAATGTCAGTCCATGACATCCGAAAACTGGATTTCAATATGCCGACATGTTCGAGACATTGAAGAAACGTACATTGCCCAAGAACCGGCCATTGATGCAGTAACAGAACCGCTGGTAATTCAAGTGGGAGATTACAGTGACGCAGAAGACGACGATGGTGATGAAGATGATGATGATGACGACGCTGGTACTATGTCTGGCGTTGAAGCTTTGTAGGCCCTACAGCGATATTCTGCAAGTTACATACCATTACTTGAATAATATTTCATAACTAAGAAAACAAATACTTCATTCACTTTATTTTTCTCTTCAATAGTTACGGGCTATTACGAACCGCATAGTTTGGAATTAATAGTACAGTATATGCATTCTCTTCTGCTCCTGCTCCATTGCTACCGGCGGACGATAAGCTATCTGCGCGAGTTTGGTTCAGGTCCTATCATCCCAGTTATACTTGACAGCCGATGCTAAAACATGAAATAAAAAAGTGATAAAATGTTAGACATGTCCTTCGATTCAAAGGTTATTCAAATATAAATAGGACGACATCAAGAAAGACCTGTAGCGTGATATCCCTGTAAAAGAAATTATAGTTGCTCTGTTCGTAGCTTTACGAATGGTCTAAACTCTAAAGAGTACAGTATGAGGTATAAGCTCATGTAATGGGAAGTGGAAATATTCTGCCTGATTGAAAATTCCATCATTATGTCCAAGAAGACATGTTTATTTATGGTTTAGAGTTCTTTGCCATAAATCATAGCGACATAACATTCCAGTCTCATTTGTTGATTCCTTCAAAGACTTGCTTGCTCTGGGATCGTTTAATAATCCCCTGTAACAAATACACTCACAGCAACAATCACTAGATAACATATCTACACACACCAAGCACAACATACCGAACGCTAAGCACATTTACCTATTTGCAAACAGGTCAAATTCGCAGCATACAACACTGAATAAGAAAACAGCCCAAACACGACACACTATCAACATCCCCTACGGATGTACATAAGGGCACAAATATGAACACACACATCACAAATGGTTACCGGAGTTTGGTTTGACCGGAGGTGATAAGCTTCATTGCTTGGCACTCCGGGGGTAAGGGAGGGCACACACAAAAAAGTTGTAATTCACTATCTATACCCTAAAAGGATTTACAAATCTTTTAGAGTATTGAAGGCTATCGGTTGGGAAAATTAGTCGAGTTGAAAGACTTTGCATGTCTTCTGAAGTAACGATTTTGATGGAAATTTGATAGTGTAGAAGGAATTATAAATCAAAACCGATATTTTGAATCACAGTATTGAAGTGTCGTATCTTTACACATAGGCCTACTGCATGAACTTAGTGCACATGACACATGATGTTGATTTATACTGTAAAGTAGGAGTGGGGATTCCATTATCCGCCCTATCTGTATATTGTACATGAATGCTGCATAGTAGTGTATGGGAATGTCATTATCACATGTCCAACTCTCTGTAGTCAACCAAAAGAGTTGTGGCCTCAGGCTAGCTCTGTGCAGTGTATTCTAATCCTCCAGGGTTTCCTGCAACTCTAACTTTAAAGGGACAAAGGAGCTCTCCAGCACTCGAGCCCGACAGATCGAAGCCCTGCTCTCAACATTTTCAAAGAGAATAGGAAATTAGCGCGGTATATGTCGGTATTAGAGTTCATCCTAGGCGTTACAGCACTAAGTCCATCAAAAGGGCCTGTTAATGTAAGTATATAGAGCGTTAAAAATACTAATCCCTTTCTCGTGCAACACTTTAACAATTACGTGCATATTTAGCTATTCCGATGAGAGCTTTAGTTTTAGCAATGAGAAGCATTCACCCTTCTATTCTTTCAAATTGTAAGAGTTCTTGTACAGACTATTATTTTCAAGGAAATATGTTTAATTTTTGTATATTGTAATAATTGTACAATATTTATTATTATATCGTACCGTAACCTAGCCTGGGTTCATTATTCATCAGTAAATCATAGACTTTACATGTCTTTTAAATAGTAATCAATTGCATTATTTTTTAATTTATTTCTATGTTTTATGAATTTTTAATTAAATTAAATCATGCAAGTGTTATATAATGTATGAGCTGACACAAAACTATTCTGCTCAATTTTTTATAATATAATAATATGCTATATTGTATTTGACTAACTTATTGTGGTATAGTATACTTTACAAACTAGCTTTCCTGCCCCCGAGCATGAGCTCCTGCTCTTTCGGGGCTCCAGGACCTTATATAATGTATGTATTTACGTAATTTTAAAATAAAATAAAATAAAAATAAATTATCTATATACTATAATCCTCTATATTACACTATGATGTTGATGATAAGACTTGTCCAAGACTTTCAGGAAAGAGTAATACCGCGAGAATTTTCCATTGCCCCTCGCAGGATAGGAATAAGGGACAACACTTGTCCTCAGGAAGAAAATATTCCATAAGTTACCGAAAAATCCATTACCCGGCCGGGGATCGAAACAAGGACGCCATGTTAGAAAGCAGCCACGCTACCAGCTCCAGCTTGATGGCGGAACAACTGTACCGTACTAAACCACTACATTATACTTTTAACAAAATATCTATACACAGCATGCTGTTAATTATACACACTGCACATTGTTAAATGCATTACAGGTTCTTAAATTTTAAATTTATCATACAGCAAAAATTTCAAGATCGAATGAGATGGCCGATGCGAAACCGTCCCGGATTCATTTTCGGGAGACCGCTAATATGAGCCCCGCGACCGACCGACCTGTCTGATATTATCTAATATCAAGTGGAATAGGTTTTATGGTGTTACATTTTGCTATATGCACTTGGTCTTAAGCAAAATTTTAATAAAAATGCATAATTTTGAAAATAGTTTTATTAAGATAGGTCTAGTTGTTTTCTGGGTTTTACCTAGCATAAACGCGAATGCCAGGCTTGTATGCAGTTAACCCTCAATGTGAAAATTCCCTGTACATTGTGTTGTTTTAGGGAGAGGCCCTAAATCGTCCAGATCCCACACCAGGGAGTCGATTTATTGATCCAGAGATCCCTTCCCTAAAGGTATGGCATGTAAGTTAAATAAATAAGTGATATATAGTTGTATAAATAATGGAACATTTCTAAAACTATTCTGTTTTAGTAAATGCCGAAAAAAGGGGATAAATATTTTAAAATTTCATTATTATGGCCATTAATAAGTGATATTGTAGACTATTCTTCTCATAATCAGTTGTGTGATGGTAACTTATTTTGGAAAATTACATGTGGACAAAACGTATCGGTTATTCATGACAAATCGGTGTGGTATTATATCCTGTATCGGTGAACTGCTGATAAAAAAGGTGAAATTTGGCGCTAAAGCTCTTGCGACCGATTTCGATATTAGCCTATCTGCTACTGGTTCCGGCTTCTGCAAACATCAATATCTGAAACAGATGTCTACTGTCTGTTGTATTGTAACAGCCGGGCACGATATAATATCTAAGCTAAAGTCTAAATAAAAAATCTTCATGCTTAATTTACTTGTATTTTATCTTAGTCCTATTAAATAATATTCATGGTGGTTCGAATGCTCTGAGAATTATTTCTCCCACGTATTTGTAGACAAGACATTTTTGATACTATGAACTCATTAATTTGATTACGTATAGCCTATAAATAAACAAACAAAATACATGAGCATATACATGGTAGGCTATATAAATTTGTAGCTTACATGGTTAATTATAGATTTTCAGAATTAAATTTAGACTTAAGGATATTGTGTGTTAAGAATGTAAAAAAAATAATAAATCAATTTATAATTTTTACCTTATTTTATACTAATCTTGCCAAGAACATTATCTTCCCCGATAGTACAGAAGGAGGCGTCCGCCTCTGGATCCGAGGATCGAGGGCTCAAACCCAGCCAAGGACTTAAAAATCCTGTGCACAGTCTCCGGGAAGGACTATAAACCGTGGGTCTCGTGTCATAGATATACGGCATCCAAAAACTCTAAGCTAACATTAGAGCTTCCGAACTATTTCACGTCTTAATAATACCTTAAATTCCTCTTAGAGAGCTGTCGAGTAATGTACAGGTAGGGGGAAAAAAGCGGACCTACTAAAATATCTAAGTTGCCGATATGAGCTACTGCGCATGCCTAGAACTAGGCAAGCACAGTGGCTCATATCGGCAACTTAGATATTTTAGTAGGTTCGTTTTTTTCCCCCTACCTGTACCAATTATCAGTTATTCTTATCTTGTACAGGAAAATTAGCGTAGTAAACCGAATTCGTCTTCGGTAATGAAACCTTCCTCAGATTATTCCGTGGATTCACTGCACAAGAGCATGGTAAAGGTACGATCCTATTTTTATTGTATTATTATTTACTTTTAAGTCAGGAATTTAAAATAAATGTTTACTTAGGCTGTATATTTCATTCCTTCACTTGCTGATAATAATTAAAATCTTATTATTCGTGATTAAAGCCCTGCGAATTCAGTGTCGAGTCTACTGAGTAAAACGAGTAGAGAAGAAGACTTTTAATAAGCTATATATTTGAGACATGCACTGTCCAAGAAGTAAATCCAAATGCATATTTATGTTGTAAAATAGTAAATACATAGTCGCGAAATGTTGAAAATATACAATAATTATAGCCAGTCGATGACGTAAATTTACATTTTTTTAAAAATTCTTCAATTCTTAACTATTTACAAATTATAATACGTTTTAATAATTTCGTAAATCAATTTCAAAGTGCAACAATATAATAATATTAATAATAATAATAATAATAATATCAGGTAAACTGATGTAACAAAGTGCCAGTATGTTTTTGTTTAATCAGTTATGACTGCAATTATGATATGCAGAATATGTTTTTTTTTTATTGATTTCCAAGTTAAGCTCCAGATTTATTCATTAAGCAGGGCTAACGGAAGAACAAATGTCTAGTTTTTTTAATGAGATTAAAATCTTCCAGCATCAGCTGAACTGTACAGATTTGTGATATCATGACAATCGCACACTCACATAAAAATACAAAAAAAAATTCAAATTGGCCGGTTTTGGGTTTTGAACCATGGACTCCAGAATGTGAGGCCAAGACGTTACCATCTCGGCCACCGGGGTCATTTTAACGGTCTAGTTGGATAAGCGCATGTAAATCAATAGTGTTTTTTGTCATAGCTACCTGTATTTTAATTTCCAAGGCCTTATAAGATCACAGTAAAACAATAGGCAGTGTTGTCAAGATAACAGATTTTCCTTTTTTTTTATAAATTCTTTCGAATACGTATATTACCATAAAATAGGCACTAAATTGAGCATTACTCCGAAACAGGACAACCGATTTTATCCATTATAAATAGACGTCTTCCCATGGACATTATAAATGCGTATACGAAATTTCATAAATATA
Source organism: Ectobius pallidus (assembly GCA_964059195.1). NCBI lineage: Eukaryota > Metazoa > Arthropoda > Insecta > Blattodea > Ectobiidae > Ectobius > Ectobius pallidus. Next base: position 94,704,465 of record CAXKWD010000001.1, read on the forward strand.
CGATAAAGCGTATTTGAGTTATTGCGCCTTTAAAGTAGACACTAAATTGGGGTTTACTCCGGTACCGGTCAACAGATTAGGTTCAAATTCAATAGGGCACTTCTCATGAACGTCATAAATGAGTATACCAAGTTTAATGGAAATCCGATACAGCGTATTTGAGTTATGGCGCCTTTCTATAAGAAAGGCGCCATAATGTATTAAAATAGGCACTAAATTGGGCATTACTCCGGTACCGGTGAACCGATTTGGTTAAATATCAATAGGATTCTTCCCATGGACATTACAAATGTGTTTTCCAAGTTTCATGAAAATCCGAAAAAGCGTATTTGAGTTATGGCGCGTACAGACACATGGACGGACAGACAGACGGACAGATATTTTTCGTCCCCACACACAATCTCATAAAGTACCATACTGGCACTTAATAATAATAATAATAATAATAATAATAAACAAAAAATGAGTAAGTCTCTCCGTAGGTAGTTTACGAGTAATGGTTAATATAAAGAAGATAATACTGGTGAGATGAAGTCCATAAAAGTGGAATAGAGTTAAGACATCATCTTGAAGAATACAGGGTTAATGACGTTACACGCAAAAGTTGCCGCCGTGTAGGTTCTAATTTAATAATGCATAAATCATAAGGTGTTAATGGGTGAATCTTGAACTCACGATATAGTAATTATGGATGCTACAGCACCTCGTCAAGGTGGTGGGAACGCCCTTGACAACGTGCAACCACTCAAAGAGCAGGAGAGGCATCGAAAATTCTCCAAAATGTTCAATACCTCCTAATCAAGAGTTTTTAATACTTTTTAAATTATTATGTTAATATTCATTCGATTACGATTTCCTATTCATGACAATAGGCTACTTCTGTAAATAAGCAACTAACATTTTGCATAGTAAATTAATTTCATTGTGATTCAATGAGGGCAGAAAACAAAATCCCAATAAATAATTTTTAAGCAAGAATAAAACTTCCCTTATTACTCCATAATATCAATTATGGTACAATCAATTATGGTACAATCAATTCACTTATTAAAACAATAGTACAGATTAATTTCCCTTTATCAGAATTAAATTTCTCCCATCTAATTCCCTAATTCCTGATTCCTTATTCCTTTATTACTTCATAATATCAATTATGGTACAATCAATTCACTTATTAAAACAGTAGTACAGATTAATTTCCCTTTATCAGAATTAAATATCTCCCCATATTTTAAATCCCTAATTCCTTATTCCTTTATTACTTCATAATATAAATTATGGTACAATCATTTCAATTATTAAAACAATAATACAGATTAATTTCTCTTTATCAGAATTAAATTTCTCCCCAAATAAATATAATTTTAAAACCACCTTATGCCCTCATTAATTTTGTAAAATGAAACTACAAGAAGAAGAATTTTGGGCTAAACTTTAATTGTGGAAGTATTAGTTCACTTAAAAAATTAACATAATTGTAACAAAAACAACAATAGTCCGTGGAATATAAAGAATTATTAATTATAATTGTAAAAATTAATTATATGTCCTGTTATACAATAAACTGTTAAAAACACAAGTAATCGAAGTAGGCCTTCTTTTCATACATTAGAAACTATTAAAGCACATAAAATAAATTATTAAAACACTTGGTTACTCAAGGTAGGCCTTATACATAAAGACGTGTCCATAAACAGAACTGGTTCACCTGTTATCCACTATTTATAAGGAGAGAGGTTCCGTCTGGCGCTGTGAATTGAACTTCGACTAGCTCAGTTGGTAAAGCGGCGGCACGGATAGTCTCAGTGTCGGAGGAATTTTCCCCTAAAATATTCTCACGAAGTGTCCAACACAGATAATAATCTATGGTTCATGAATGCATATATCAAAATTGAGGTACATTTCAGCGAAAAACTCAGGTGAAAGAGATGCTTTACAGTTTACACAACCACTGTGGTTCAAAACCTGTTACACAGAAGAACTGAGTTCTATAAATATCACATGCATTTCATATCAAGTAATATAAATAACCCATACACGTCCATGTTTAAGGATAACTTCAAACCAACTGGAATATTGGAGATGGAACTCTGTTTGCAGACCGCACGACGATCCCTGAGAGCACTTGTCATGTTTGCGGGCTCGGACAAGACTCAATTACCTCAACAAAGTATATGCAAACATAGAGAACTCTCGATAAAACTTGTATCGATATATACATTACAAAAACATTGAACCAGTAATCCTGAAAATAACTGTACGTAGACATATTTTACTGATTGATTCTCATGGCCTATTTAAAATAACTTTCAAGATGGTCGATACCACAGAACAGACACCATTCAAAACGTAATGATCTCCATCTTCATGTAGTTTAAAATCCGCAACTTTAATCTGAAAAGTGTTTTTAAAAATTGAGTTTATCTCTGTACCCTCAAACAAAATATCAGTTCCATTTAACTTTTTCATTGCTATGGCGTATATATGCGCAACACAAAGAAATGCATTACAGCAAAAATATAAAATTAAGAGAGTAATGTTCTATGTTTAAATGTGGGGATTTTTCCATGTTTTATAATTATCATTCAAGGATATCATCTGATCTATTAACATTTTCCTCATTCAGTTAAAACTCATTATTCAATTATGAGTTTACTTAAGAATAGTCTACTAGTAATAAATTCAGCTCTAAAACAGATAAAATTGAATGTATAATGCATTGTAAAGGAAGATAACTTAAAAAGAACATTTATTTAAGACAGGTATTGGAACCATTGGAATTTGGATCGATTTTAGTGCTAGCCAGTATTCGTTTGAAATTCTTGGACCCATCAAATTCCCGTATAAATTTCATTTGTATACTAACGTTTATTCAAGACAATAAACCAAGTTTCAATTTATTCAATACGTGTTATACTTTACCGCCATCGCATGTACGATACTCGCGCCAATGAGACAAAAGTTTAATTCACCCCAGGCCCATAGCCCAAGTTTTCGAGGGGGCACCTCAACTTTCAGAGAGAGCCATCAGGTTTAGCTTGTTTTTTTTTAAATTTTTTTATCGGCCTATATCACCACCCAAAACAAAATTAACTGAATCTTAAATAAAACAAGTTACACTAAATTTAAGATATTTAAATGATAAATTGACCAATACCTTTAGAATAAGGGTGGAAGGATAAAACACTTATTTACCAGTGAAAATTATGAATATTCAAGCGTAATACTTATAAAGATACGTTTCTTGACTTCGATTTTATGTTATACAAACTGTTATACAAACTAATCCATATCAAGGGTCTTAGTTAAGCCTTTCTTATAGCTCAAAAGCACAAGCTCCAGCTTCCTTTCATGTGACATGGAAAGTCTTTGTGGTCGTAATACTGTACGGATGTTAAATGTGAAAGACATCTCACTACTGTGGCAGTACTAGTTGGAATAGTCAATGCTGCATCAACTAAACTCGAATCCCTGGAAATGTTCCTAAATATTTATTTAATTGTTTAGAAGCTCCAAATAAAAATTGTTCGTTTGTGACTGAGAGAATAAGAGTCGTATCGATAGTCTTCTGCCAGGTAAGCAAGCTCACCCAAGACCAACTTCAATACTCAGACCTCAAGGCAGCAATCGAATGCGAGCAAAATGGCGGAATCCGTTGGCCAAACATTCGAGCATGTTGTGCACGTGGTTAGTAACGAAGGATAGGTTACTAAAGTGTATTCCATGAGTTTTTACATCCGTTTATAACATAAAACTTGGTTTGGCTGGTTTATATAAGGTTAATACTTAAAACATAATGTAGGCTTGCAGTAATTTAGCTGTACAATAGTGAAAGAGACGTTAGTGTGAGAAAGTGAGGTTATGGTGTAGGGTAGTGTTATTATGTAGCGAAATATGCATCTGTGTGAAGTTATTTGCCGTATAAAACATTGAATTCATAATGGGGCGTTCATGTTGCGTACCTAGGTGCAGATCTAATTATGGTACTGCATGGGACACTTCAACTTTCAAATTTCACAAGGATAAGACATTGAAGGAAAAGTGGATAAGAAACATTCATCGTGACAATTTTCAAGTTACAAACTAAACTGTGGTTTGTATTAAACATTTTGATCCCAAATTTGTTCTTAGGGAAGATGTTTTCCCTGTGCTGGATGGCGAACCAATTCGTGTGCAAAGGAAATACCCTAAACTAAGTAACGATGCATATCCAACAATTTTTCCTAATCAACCAGCTTACCATACTGTTAGCCTGCCTAAATCAAGAACAAATCCAAGTGAACGCTTAGAACAGTCTTTGAAGAGAGATGATGAAGCTTTCAGCAACTGGTGTGAACAAGATTCAATTCTTAATTTTGATTTATTTAAAACAGAAGTGCAGAAAAGGTGTGTGGAGCCCTTCACTGTTGCAGAAAAAGAAGACTATATTCTGTTTGTTAAATTAGAAGATTCTTCATTTAGTGATGTTCCAACAGTCTCAGTGAGTTTTAAAATATCACATTCATTAGAAGTACAGGCATTTTACAAGGATTTATGTTTGCCTGCAGAAAAGTTTGAATGGCTAGGTTGTGATTTCAAATGTGACAAGTGGTCTAAGTTTGACAACCTATTAAGTCATCTTGGCAATTATTCAGAGGCTAATATTGAAATAAAATATAGGGTTTTAATCCTCACACAGTTCCTAATACTTAAAATATAATGTAGGCTTGGAGTAATTTAGCTGTACGATATTGAAAGTGGGGTTAGTGTGAGAAAGTGAGGTTATAGTGTAGGGTAGTGTTATTATGTAGAGAAGTATGCACCTATGTAAAACATTGAATTCATAATTTTTATAAATAATTACGCAAATGTGTTGAATGAGAAAAACATGTCCAAAGACATTGCAAATAAACTAAAAAGACAGTCGAGTGCTGTTAATGTTGGTGAGAAGGTGACAAAGCGTAAGGAGTTGAAGCTGTCCAGCAAATAACTGTCTGCTCTCAGGTACGTTGAATTATTTACTTTGTTTATTTATTGTATTGTGATTCCTTTAATAGCTCATCTGACATAGCCTAAGTAGATACTATATAGGCCTATTAAATGTTGTAGTCTTGTTAAATGTTTAGTCAACACTAGTTCAGTTTATGGGCTTCAATTGTCAGTGCAATTATTATCATTATATAATGTTCTATTGTGGTGATATTATTATTTAAATTTAGTTTTTCCGGAAATTAAGTAGGCCTATCTTAATACTTGCAACATATTATTTTCTTATTAGGGTGTGACATATCAGCTGATATCGTATTAGGCAATAGTTCGCGAATTTTAATGAACTCCTTGTTGTAGACACTGATAAGATAAGATAGACAGTGATAAGACACTGATTAAAATTATTTTTTAATTGCTGTTGAGGTACGTCTCGAGGCAATACGTCTATGTAGTCAACATTTCGTAGTCAGCTCTATTGTTTTGGTATCTAGCATATGGCCAACGTCGGCCGCCATTTTCTTTTCACCTTCCGGTCTGAGTATTGAAGTTGGTCTTGGCTCACCTACTTAGGTGGAAAGCGATTGATAGAGGCCTGCTAGCTGGCAAACCCCTAGCGCTGTTAAACGGTCACCCAGAACTGTCAACAACATGCTTTCCGTCTGCAAGCCACGAAGCACAAGCTTCTCGCGACAACATTGACGACATTCTGGAGTTTGGGAACTATGTGAAGATCTTGACGAGGACGCGAGAAGAACCTTGTCGTAGCTATGTGAGCGACATGGAAGATCCTTTTCACAAATATAGGGATCGCGAATCTAAGTGCAATTCAGATTTGAAAAGGAAACAAAGGATGCAGACCAGTTCCTGCTGGCCCCTCCCCTCTGCCTTGAACACGATCTTTGCCGAAGAAGTTCGTTTAAGGTGAAGCTGTTCCGCACGGCCATCTTAACATATTGCCAACATCCACTTTGAATAATACAATGTTCTTATGCTTAAAATTATTAAGATAATCTTTTATAATAGTAAAACTAGAAGATTATGTTCAGAAAATGTTTAGTATTCCTCATAAATGTTCTTAAAAAATACAACTGGTGAAAATTTATACTGACTTCTCCCTATCTCATGTAGCCATTTTAGCTCGACCGTGATGTATCTACACGGTTGCCATTCACTGCAAAATCCGAACCCCTGCCGGAACCTCTGCTTTCAGGGCTTTCTCAATACCGTACTTTAAGGGGTCTGCCAGCGGGATGTGGGTAAGCTGCCATACCTGGAAGACCTTTATAAATCTGATCCTAAGATTTGTGACCAGCTGGAGTGCAGCTCCAACATTTTACAACTGCTTCCGGTTTCCTAGTTTATGATTTTAAATGCTAAAAATCTAGAGGGGCAAGAAAAATTTGGGGGCAGCGTCCCCTCTAGGCGACCCCTGGCTATGTGCCTGATTCACCCCTCCACAATATTGAAAGAGTATTTCCATCAATTCCTGGTAGAGGCCAACTGCAAATCAAAGTAAATAATATAAAAACGGACAAGTAATTCGAATACCCGTTCCTTCCTAACGCACTTAAGGACGACAACAAAGCTCCAGTCTCCCTCCGATCCTATTCAACTAAGGCATATATCTGGGACACCTCGCGGAAATGTCTCTTTAACACTTACCGGTATGCAACAATTAAAATTATGTCATAATTTAAGCTTAAAAATAGATAATTCAGGTTCTGTATTAATAGCTAAACTTGTCCAGGCATCATAATTAATCGACATTTAAGAAGGGGCATGTACATAGTGTATTATTTTATAATCTAATTCACTTATGATTTTTGTGATAACAGTAAAAATGGTGTCGTCTGCAGACAATATAGAGCGGAAACCGAATTGATTATTAGACAATAGCCTACTTTCATTTAAATAATTCATTAGAGTATTCTTTGTACATTTTTCTAAAATTTTTTAGATGCTTGGCAGAAGGGAAATTGGCTTATAATTATTTAATTGAAATTTATCTCATGTCTTATGAAGTGGTAATATTATAGCATTTTAAAAATCTGTTGGACATACCTATGGCTATCTAGTCAACAATTTTCTGTAGAGTTTTGTTCGTAATACCATCTATTCCAGGAGAGCAGCACTAAGTTTACATCTCTTAACCATATTAATTATCTCATTTTCGCTGTCAGGTTAGAAAAACATGGACGTGATTACATTATTTGGAATAAATAATTAAAGTTCGACGACCGTTTTATTTCGGAGGCAATTACCTTTGAAAAATAAGTAATTCAATTCGTTTGCGATTTTCTGCTTACAATTTACTACCACACCATTTTCACTTATAATTTCCTTTCTTATTAATTTTATTATTTGCATCCGTGTCAGTAGCTTCATTAAGAAGTTGCCAAACTTTTCTGGGATTGTTCATATTATTATTAAATTGATCTGCATGGTATACAGCTTTCATGCTTTTTATAACCCGAGTTAAAAACACACAATATATAAAACGAAGTAAGTATGTATGTTCCCTATGCAAATCTACATGCTTTGAGCAATTTACACGGAATTAATCCGGAAAAAACGCGGTCAACATTAAAATTCAAACAAACCATCCCTTCCCTTGAAAAATTATGTAATTTCTGAAAATATTACATGAATTCACCAAACGCAATTCTGTTCTCATGGCAACAATGCTGTTTGCAGTGTTCTCACAAGGCTTTAGAGGCTGCATGTAACTGGGCCATGGAATGTGTTTTTACAAATAATTAGAAAGGTTATCGACATGATTCATTTCTGTAAACCAAGTATGGAGAATGAAATCGACGGAAATAAATGTCGGGAGTGATTCATCACATAACTTTCTCTGCCATGAGCATGGAGAATATAATTTTCTCACTTCACATTTTGGTGTAGAATGCTATTTCAGTTGTCTCAGCCTGAGTTTGTGCCAACGATGGATAGCAAATGTACTATGTAAGAAGTCGCTAAATATCCTATTTACCGATATGTTATTCATCGCTGTTGGTTTTAAATTAGTTGAGAAATAGGGATACTTATTGTAAGCCAAACATGTAAACAGACACAAAATAGGATGGAACAATATTAGTTATTTGTTTGAATTAATTCTTTATGTTCCAGGTATTTAGGGAAGAAAGTTTGAAAGAGATATTGATTTTATTTTTATTTTAGCCCCGAAATGGTTGTATAACAACATGAAAATGGGAAATACAATATTCCGTATCGACTGTAATATGTGTTACTTTTAAATTACAATTTCACCTATGCTCAGTATTTAACACATTAAAAATCTAACCTACTTTAAAAACATAACTTATCTTATTGCAGTCAACATAAGTAAAATGTAAAATGTTATGTTACCAGAATTTCTGTTTTTTCTTATTTCAACCCTTACTAGCAGTAGTGTGCAGAAGCAATGGGTTGCAAAATTCTATCCTGTATGAGCGACATCTAGCATTTTATGAGGGAATAGGACTATTTTGAATACGATAGGTCATTCATCTTTGCTTCAAACTCTAGATACATATAAAAGGACATATATTTTGAAAATCGGAATTTAGAATTACCAGTTATAAAACCCGGGCGACGCCGGGCCTTTTAAGCTAGTATTTCTATAAACCTTGAATTTGTTTAAAAAATCTAAGGTAGATGGGATTTTTAATTTTTTTAACATTTTATCTCTTGTACAAATTGATTTAATTATACCTATTGTGATCCAGGGTTTTATTTTTCTGAATTTGCGAGGAGTATTTTGGATGTTGTTAGAAGTGTGCTCTGTATAGTTGTGTAGAATATAAACAGATTATAGGTCTGCAACATGTTACAAAAGTTATGAAAGCTTTCATCCGAATTTTAACCATTAAATACATTATTCCACGATTATTTTTTAATATCTGAGATAAAGTCATCATTTAAAATGCAGTTTCTACTGCAGCGGATCGCTGATGCTTGCTTCACTTGGGAACAGTCTGTAATCGATCAGTTGATACCTACAGATTGAATCCTTAACTTTACTAGACACCCGGGACGTAATTATTGGAGTATGGTGAGATTGGGCGCCAGTTGTAGAATCCATCATGTCCTGGATGTCCTAAGGTGTCGTACCCCTGTAATGTAGGCTGCCCGCAGAGAGAGTTGGTAGGAGCAAGGGTTTTGTTGGTTTTGATGTCTGTACTCTGCGTTCAACAATATGGAAGTTTGACAGGAATGTTTTTATACAAACACCCGTTGAAATAATAAGTATATATATTTCAAACTGGTAAAATTAATAATCACTTCAAACACAATGTTGATAAATGTAGGTGTCCTCACTTATGGATGACTGCCTATCAGGTTATATATATCCACGTAACACACTTTGCTAATACAATTCTTAGAGTAAGTTATTACACTCGCTGCATCGCTTTGGGTCTGAAATAACTTTGTTCGCACAAACTTCGCTAGTTTCAATATAATACTGGCGTATAAATATATATCGCACTCTTAATTGTGTCCGTAGCGTAGTGGTTGAGGCGCTGCGCTACAAACCGGAAGGTCGCGGGTTCGATTCCCGATGAGGTCGTTGGAGTTATTCAATTGGCCTAATCCTTCTTGTGGCACTACGGCCCTGGGGTCGACTCAGCCTCTAACAGAAATGAGTACCAGGAGCAATCCTGGGGTAAAGGCGGCCGGTGCGTAAGGCTGACAACCTTACCACCTTCACGTGCCGAATGTCCAAAATCTGGGAGCCTCAACCTCCTGGAACCCTCTGGGCCTCCATGGCCTGTATAGGGATTACTTTACCTTTACTCTTAATTGTGTGAGTCCGTAAGGAAATATCCTATACGAAAAACAAAAACTTTATATTATAACAATCACACAGCATTTCGAAGAATCCTTGTCTGAATATATTCAGATGTGCGAAGTACATGTAATATTACTGAATGCTCAGGCGAATTGCGTGAAGTGCGTGGATTTGTTACTGAATGCCCCGGCGAAAATGTGTGAATTGTGGGCGAAAGTCAGTTTTATAGATTTTGGGAAAATGTCGTCGTTAGGGTGTCATATGGTTCCTATTGGGTGACAACTTCGCGGCACGGGTGATAATTGGTAGAAGTGTGTTTGAAAGAAGACTTTAGAGTCCGGGATTCACCTCGGAACATCCGTCTGACTGCTGGAAACAGCCATTAATTGTGAAGTAGTCTTGATATCTACTGGAGGAGGACAGTTGTATAGAATTTGGAACTTTCCTTGATAATTCCATTGGAATTATCGAGATAAAATTGAATATATTCCGGTAGCTTGTTTCTAGTTAAATCCGGTAGTGTAAAATTCTGTATGAATTATGAAAAGATGTAAATTTAATATAGTTAATCAATAAAAACCGAATAAATAATTAATTATAATTATTCCTGTAATTATATTAACCGTTGTATAGAATTTGGAACTTTCCTTGAATATATTCCGGTAGCTTGTTTCTGGCTAAATCCGGTAGTGTAAAATTCTGTATGAATTATGAAAAGATGTAAATTTAATATAGTTAATCAATAAAAACCGAATAAATAATTAGTCCTGTAATTGTATTAACCGAGTGATATATGAAATGAAAGGTAATAAATAATTCTATCGAACGGTAATACTAATTTAGGTTTTGTAATTTTGGTATTGTCATAAGTAAAGAATAAAAGTTTGGACATTTGAATTTTAACGCCCAGTTGGAAGGAAGTTTCCATGGGGTGCCGTACAAATTCATACGGTGCCTCGTACCAGTTTCACTACGGACTGAATGTTCATTAGATAAATTGAAAATAAGGCAACTATTAACTTATTAGATAACGCAGAAAAAATCAGATAATGATCAGCAATCGAACAACTATAAACGCCAGGAGAAAATTTCAAATTTTACTTCAGATTAAAAAATATATATGGTCCAAACAAGAATCAGTACCGTTATTTGTGAAAGGCCTTGTAGTAGCGTTTAAGTATTCATAAACCCGTTCTCATGCAAAATATTCATGTATCTATGACCATTATTATCCATTTTGTTTTCTAGGATTTGTATATTAATGTCTCGAATAATATCGTGACATTTGTTCTCCTTGATTAGTTGCAAGGTGACTTTCAAAACTGCCTAGGAAGTCACTTTCGCAACAATTAGGAGATCTTTAGATTGCAGATAAATCTATAAAACTATTATTGTTTGTAAAATGTAAACGTAAAGATTTGGATTGTGTAATGTCAACGATTATTAATTTAACATCTAGACAACTTTTTTATATATAATACAAGGCCATCGCCTTTATTGTAGTTATTAATTTTAATATATTTAAAATAACCTTTTAAATCATATCCTGATTCATAGGCGTACCGAGGGGGGGTTTTGGGGGTTTGAACCCCCCCCCATTGATTAAAAAAAGGAAAATTGTGTAATTTTTTTAAGTCTGCCCATAAATTACTTAATACAAGTATAAAGCGTGGGAAGCTTAAAACTCGTTATTTTGCGTCTTAATTTTTAAAATTTTCCGGGGGAGGACCGCCGGAAGCTTAAAACTCGTTATTTTGCATCTTAATTTTTAAAATTTTGTGGGGGGATCCCCGGACCCCCCTCTCCCTGGGGGGTATTCCATACCCCCCAGACCCCGCGGATGTTATAACCCCCCCCATATGGTCGGCCTGGTTACGCCTATGCCCTGATTCATATGTACATATGTTACGAAAGTTTTGGAACACCTTTTTCTTTGTCCTGTTTAACATTACAATATACCTATGAATACCTGATTTTACACAAGTTACTGTATTTAGGTTGTACTAGTATTTATGAACTGCACAGATGTTTGTTAGACGTAGAGTTATGTTATCTTCAATCGATAACTTATACTTAAACAGGGGAAAATATTTATTTTATTTGCAGGCTACTAGTAGGATCTGTAACGCCATACTACTTCCCTAAATATAATCATAATTTGTTCAAAGATCCAATTAAAAGTCAATTTCAATATGTACATTATACGTTTGCATAAGACCGGATGGAATTCATTATAAAGTTGTTTAATAGAGATTAAATATAGCAGAGTATTTCCCATTAAAAGTTAACAGTTTGTTAAAGGATTCTGTGAATACCTTGAAGGAAGAGGATGTTTCCAACTCTTTTGTGAATTCAAACTTTCTACAAGTTAGATGTGTTGCTTTAAACTTACATTTTATAATTTTTAATAAGTAGAATAAGGCAGTGAGGTGTACTTCATAATTGGGGATATTTCAGCTTTTAAAACAAACTTAGCCTTCACAAGTATATGTTGCTTATTTATAACATACAAGTCAATTGGTTCGAGAAGACTGTTAATTATCAAGGATTAACGAGAATATTCCTACTAGTGAAGACGAAAGATTCTTATTCATTTCATTTATTTTGTATAAAGCCATTTAAATTGCAGAACAATAATATGTGGAAACAATGTCTCTCCTAATAAACTTTCTGTATTGCAAAAGAGAGCTTTGAGGATTATATATATGTGGAGAAGTGCCACGTGATCATTGTAAATCACTTTTTATTAAACAGGCATTCTCAGCCAACCATCAATGTTTAACCTGACTTGTGTCCTTTATGTCACAAATTATCTAAATAGTTTCACAAATTGCACAGATATGCATTGTTATCCACAAAAATTATATATTTATATATATCTACATATATATGAACAAATGTAAATATACAGCTACTTAAAACTGTTTTCAATATATATAACCTTACAATAGTCTCCCAATAAGAGTACGGAATTTTCCTATACCATCATTCAGGAGGATAGTTCGGAAGACCTGAGAGCTAACCCCATTTATAATGTAAGTTAATTTTATGGTTAATTATACTGTAGTTCATCCTTATACTTACTTATGATATCATATATGTAAATATATGGCCGAATAAATTTATCTATATGTCTATCTAGCTTTCAATATACATTGCATTTAACACAGAGTAAAATATTATTGAAAAATAAAAGTAATTGGGTAAGGATGAAAACGTTATCGAAAGCTGTTTGGCATAGCTTTATTTAAAAAGCTCATAGTACTTTTGTTTTTTTCATTCTGTTTTGACTAATAGGGTGTTACACATTCTTGTAATTGTTTGAGTGGTAGAATAGGCCAAATAGTCATAGCTCTGCCAGGTGCACAAATTAATGAATAAGTAAACACCATCAAGCCTAGGCCTCAGCGGGGAAATTCAGATGAATAATAGTCTGTACGGCACAGGAAAATTGTACTGTCATAATAAATTATACCAACACTATCATTCATTCATTCATCATCGCCATCTTCAATGAATATTAAATAAAAACGTAGTACAAGAGATTAAGTCATTACGCATGGCAAATAAAATGTATAAGGTCTTTTCCCAAAACTTAGTTATGTACTAACTAGCCACATCGCATGCACACATTGCCAGTTCGCTGAAAAATGACATTGTGTGGATACGTCGCGCAGTGAACTGACAATGTACACATGCGTCGTGGTACTAGATACTACACGAATTGACAACAAATCTATTGAAATCGCGTTATAAAATAACTTTGTTCCGCGAAGGGTGTGCGTGGAAAAGAGTGAATTGTTGTATTCTTTCGTTTCGGACAGTCTTCGTATCCACCTCTTGGAATGGCATTATGAACTTCAGAACTGGTTGGTGTCAATTTATATATCCTTACATCCTTGTTAAGAATTATTACGAAGGTGTCTTTTCCTGTAAATAATTGTTAATGTATCTTAAAACTTATTTTATTTCTTTCGTGTAATATTACTTATAAGATCAGCTATTGTATAATCAATTATTTTGTAAGTAGTTTGTATTTCTTTTCTTTTTCTCCTGGTTGAGTGGAAGATAAAGCCTTACGGTCTTAACTCTTCCAGGTAAAATAACACATTATTATCATTATTATTATTATTACTACCATTACTGATATTATTGTCAATTACTGGAAATTATTTCAATAAGGTGTTTAGTTTAAGGGAGCAAAGGATATAGCAATCAACTCATCAATATTAAAAATATAAGTGAAAATTAAAAGAAGTTTACAATTTCACACAAAAATACTTCATAACTCAAATGTTGAATTCTAGTTAATGAATACATTCAGTCCCTGATAAAAAATACAATTTGTAGAAAAAATAAAAATAATGTTAGTGACAGATTTTGAGCCTTAAATCACTGAAGAGACCACTGACACCGAGACCACTGATACCTCTTGGTCATACTCCCTTGGAATAAAATAAATAAAATAAAAATAAAATAAGCCTATCGTGTCCCATGTAGGGCAAAGGCCTCCTAAGAAGGGTTTAGCTCCTCTTATCTAGCACGGCGAGCTACTCCGCGCTAGTGAAGTTGTTCGTGATTTTGAGTGTCATGTACACTTGAACTTTAACACTTGGTCTTGAGCACTTAGTCTTGCGTATTGTTCAGGGTTTTCCCCAGTTCTTTCCACTCGTTTCTTCTTTTGGCTACCCTGGTCCATTGTTGGCCCACTTTATCCTTGAAAAGTTCCTCCCATCTCCTTTTTGGTCTTCCGCGCAGCCTTCTTCCTTGTCTGGGGTCCCATATGGTACTCCTGTATGTCCATCTATCGTCCACCAACCTTGAAACATGGCCACCCCATCTCCATTTAGTGCTTTCTGCTAGGTGAGCGATATCTGTCGTTTTTGCTGTAGTATTGGGGATTCTGTCCCTCAATGTGATGCCTAGGACTTTTCTTAACATTTTCCTCTGGCATACCTGTAGTAATTTTTTCTGTGTCGTTGGGACTGGATATTTCCTAGAAGGGAGACTAGTAGTCTCAGCATCATATCGTGTCGGCTTAGGGGCTGAGCCCTTACGGACTCGCGCACGTAAGCCGCATGGGTACCAAGCTGAAACCCGAGTTCGATTCCCTCCCAGAACAAATTTAACTCTGCGATATAACAACTGTATGTTCTTAATTTGGCATATTATTCTCGTTAAATTAAAATGAAATAGACCTAAACAAATATCGTAATAAATTAAAATCCTTGTTTACATGTATTCTTATTACTTTCTTTAATAACCTTTAATTTGGCAATGCTCGGTTATCAATAGGACCCAGGTTTGAAGGTTTTAACCTTTTTTCCTACACCTTCTTAATTAGAACATTTTACTGTATTTTCCATTTCATTCCACTTGCTCCCGAATATATGAATCTTATAGAACCTAAAAAGGTCTAAAGGTCTAAAGGTCGGACTGAAGGGCCTAAAAGGGACTGAGGAGGACTTTTGCTGATAAACTTGGTGCTAAAGAGGACTTCTGCTGAAAAACTAGGGCTAGTCAAAAACAAGTAAGTAAACATGGCTATCTTTCATTTTATTTACCAGACTTCTTCCTTCGGATTTTTATATCGAAATTTAAAATACTTTTACTAACATGCATGCGGTTCAAATGAAGTTGACATTTTTCATGACCACATTATTTTTTTTAATTATTGCCATCTTCTTAGTGTTCGTACGTTAAACTACAGACTTTTCATAAAATTCTATAACAATGATTGTATCATTAAAGGGCAAATTGTTTATGCTACTTTTCATGTACCGATATAAGAAATACTTGTTTATTTTCTCTAGAATAATTGTGTCAAATTAGTGTTTTATTACGACAGCTAAAATCGTTTGTTTAAAATCTAAAAAGGGCTATTCCACGAAAATAAAAGGCTAAAATACCTTTCATAAAAGCCTAAAAATCCTGGCCCTAGTTATCACTCAGTGAATTGTCCAGGTTCACTTCTCTCTTCTCGCCAGGGCTCAGAATTTGATGGTGTCTTAGTTCAATTTTATGTATGAATAATGAGAACTTACATTTATTACGATTACAGTGTATATTTATGAAATCTTACACAGACTGTCACTGTTTGTGTTGATATCAGAGTCGTGGATTACAACTGTTATATGTAACGACATTAGGAGCAAAGCACATGGGACTATTGATCCCCAAACATGGCGTGATTGAAACGTATTACTAATACCAGTCACGAAAATCTATTCTGGAAATTCAGGAATGGTTAACAATCACTACATTGTATGTGTCGTGATACTGAAGTTTTCACAGATAATAACGGACCGCTGGGGTCTGGGGATTGAAATATGGGGTGGGCGTAACGCCATAACATCACCCATAACTAGACATGCTCTTAAGTGCAAGGGAGCACTTAGAACATGTTATGCACGACGCTTCTGATTGCCAAGGCATCCTGAACTAATTAATAGCAGGAATTTATGATTAGGCTTTCGGGGGGGGGGGGGGTTACCGTGTTCTACAGCAACCACTGCTCCCAGTTACTGTAAGCTGATGGGACTACTGTGTAGAAGCTAATTAAGTTTTAAGTGTACAACCTCTGTAACAATATGTATTGGCCAGCTAAAATAAATCAGTACACTAAAAGCAGTTTAATAAAAATAAATTTAAAAATATATTATTACTAGCATATATTGTGAAAATCCATACCAACTGGTCGGCCATGGTGGTGTAGAGTTGGCATGCCCGCCTGTGGATCCGCAGGCCGCGGGTTCAAACTAGGCCGTGATCAATGTTTTTTCTTCTCTTCTTTCTTTCTTTCTTTCTTTCTTTCTTTCTTTCTTTCTTTCTTTCTTTCTTTCTTTCTTTCTTTCTTTCTTTCTTTCTTTCTTTCTTTTTCTTTCTTTCATCTGGACGGTTTTTGTTTCAGGACGTAAAAATCCTGTGAAGCCATGTCACAGATTAACAGTACGTTAGAGAATTCCAATCCTAAATTAGAGTCTCTGGACCAAATTTCTCGAGCTTTTCACATCCAAGTAATACCTTGGTTTCCTATAATGGGTTATCGAGGCTTCGGGCGTACCACTTGTCCCTCCGTTTTCTCTACGAAAACAAACTTAATTAATTTCGTATTCGGTACTATAACCTCCATTCGGAGGCCCCTCTACCTCGCCCGCAGGGTGATACAATGTAGTCACCCACCCACACCAACAGGATGAATAAAAAATATTGAGACGAGCTCCTAGCACCAAAACAAAACAGTTATCATATAAGCATATGTTCGGAAATAGGGAAGGACAAGTACCATGGCTTATAAATTAGCCCGAACTCAATTGGGGTTTTATCTTTTGACACACCTAAAATACACAGTTTAATCCAATGACCTTCAAAATAAAGAGACGTTTCAGTAATGTGTTAAAAATTGAGAAATAATTTGACAACGTTTTGAGGTCTTTCAGAAGGTGAGACATGCCATGCTCCGAAATGCCCATGCGTGCGTGGAAGGAGGATGACTTTTTGAACATTTACCATGAGTTGACAATGCCAACAATTTTCATACATTATTAACGTGTTACTCTGGCACATGTTTTGTACATTAATAATTCATAAACACGGAATTCTGAACATGTTTTATCATATTATATGTTTTTTGTTTTGATGTAAATCGCCCTGACAGATTTTATTCACCTTGTAGAAAAGATGCGAAGAAAGAATAAAATAACAAATGATCTCTTGTTCTTTCACACAAAAACTACACAACTGATTAAGCTGAAATTTTGTAAGAACAAAGTTTTGTGCCCGTTTTGAAATGTTTCACCGTTTCACAATGGTGGCCGTTTTAATGGTTTGCGGTAACAACCGATACCTTTCTTGTCGATATTTAGCTATACTAAGGCCAAATGTTATGAAAACCCAAAGAAAACAAAATGCGAACTAATCTTTCTACGAAGCCCAAAAAGTCTGGAGCAACATCGTCTACCGAAAAATGAAACGGATCAAGCCCGGCTACAGAGATTAGAATTAGATGCTGCGAGACACGTTGCCCAGCGATCTAGCGAGACACCGGAGGAACATTCGAGAGAGAAAAGCTGCAATTACTGTAGCCCTAAGTCGCCAAGTTCACAAATTGTTCCTAAAAAATAATACGGTCATTTCTTCGGTGTCTTTCTTGGAATCGTGCAAAATACCTTTAGGCCTATAACAATACGAAGGAGGGATAACCAGCTAGACTATATAAAAATGCAATTAGGCCTATGTCTTATTTCACTGAAAAGTAACTTTAATTGAAGGACGATAATTTATAATGAATTTAGGTACGAAGTGTTTACCTTGTTCCATCTATAGCCTATCAAAGGATTCCAACTGGCAAAGCATTTCCTAGCGGCCCGCGAAGTGAGTTTGAAAATGTATTATTTTAATATATTTTATAAAATATATTGTATTGTTCCTGAAGGAACGGGGAGCTTTCAGTTAGAAGAACATGTTATTTCAGTATACATTTTTATTAAAATATTCTTGAATGTTGACCATTTTGTAGTGATGCAATAATTTGTGGATAAAGTTCAACTATTTAACTTTTTTTACTTGAAACTCACGATTGAGATATGTAATGTCAATTGCCTGTTGATTACAACGGGGTAATTAACATTACGTGACCGCAGTAGTGAATGTCAAGAAGGAAATAACAGTTTCACTAAGTTCACAAACTATTATTTTGTTCCCGAGGGACGAGGAACCGTGTGGTGAAAGAAATCATCACCGATGGAATTGATTTTGCAGTCAATAATAAAGTCAATATTCTTTTTTTTCGTGGCGCTACATCCCTGGAGGGAGTTGGCCTACCACCCGACCGCTGCGTCATCTCCCGTAGGCAGATGGCAGGATTGGGGGGCATGTGGTCAGCATGCCGACACCCACGGCCGTTAATGGTGGTTTTATTGACCGGAGCCGCTACTTCTCTATCAAGTAGCTCCTCAGTTTGAATCACGAGGCTGAGTGCACCCCTGCCAGACCTCCTTACCTCAGAAAAATCCGAGGAGGTACCGGGAATCGAACCCGGGCCGACGGATCTGGAGTCAGCTAACCACAAGACCACGCCGGCGGACAAAGTCAATATTCAGTTTAAGATAAATTTTAGGTATATAATTTCAATTAGTAATTCCATTTCTGCCTAATGTTGGAAATTCAAGTCAAGTTAAAATACGGAACTCTGAAGTTTGATACAATTCAAATAGGTTATTTCGAAACTTCTTTTAAAAATTCTTAAAAGAAGCAAAGTTTTATTCTTTGTTTAACCCTTTGTTTAACATTTTTCTAATTTTATCTCTAAAAAAATTATGCGAGCGCCAATCAGCTCATGGACTTTTGTTGGCCCTCGAATATCTATTGAAGTTGGAAAACCCTGCACTTATTCGCCACTGAGAACGACGTATGGACTACGGAAATTTATTCAAGATCAAAAAGCTAGTTATGGCACTTGAATTTCGTCCTAAAAGTATGGAAGAGGGAACCTGCTGCAGTCCATCTTCACGGGATGAAGAATACTTGTTGAAAGAAGAGCTAGGTATTTGGTTAATTTCCTGCAGATGTTAAGGTACTGGTAATAAATCCTAGATAAGTATAGAACAAAGCTATGATGATGCACGCCCTGTTTCTCTACACTTACACGCATGTTTCTCATCCTCGAGGTATAATCAAGGATGGTATGCAAGCGACGTCAACACAATATACTCTGAAAATTCCATCTTGTGAGGTATGCCAACTACAAACGTCAGAGGGGTAGCTCTTCAAGCAGAGATTATGAAATACTGAAACTGTTAGAGAATTCGTGCACCAGAAATCACTGAAGTGGTGCAGTGCTTGAAATTGCCGACTAACACATTACTATCACTGCCTGTGGAAATCACATTTTCTTACTTCTTTTCCTACGAGATAAATATAGGACAGTGTACAAATACTACGCAAATTCAGATTATTACACTGATTCCAGTTTCAGCACAACCGACAATTGCAAAGAAATAATTTCAAAATAATTTCACATAGAGAATTTTACTTTTCTCAATAGAAGCATACAAACAAGTGTACCAAATGAAAATTTGATAATATATTACTGATATTTTTAAAACTTTTTAAGGTACTCTATTTAAAATTTTTAATTAAAAATCTACGTGCTTGAAAACTCATATTTTCTAAATTAGGGTAAATTTTAAAAAAAGAAACTAGTAAAAATGTTAATCAGAATTCCTTAAAAGCACCTGTAAATTAAATGCAATTACATTTTAAAATGTTTGGTATCTCATCGTGAAGACTATGAAATGTAAAAATTTCCATTTAGGAGAAGTGGTGTAAGACATTCAGCCGTACTTAGCCTAATTTTCCATACGCCCGACTAAAAGTATTCTTCGTAACGTAATTTTCCAGCTGCAGTGCTATCTTGCTGTGCTGGTGTAGATGTATCAACTATTCAAACTTATAATGACATTGTCTTGTAATCTTGTCATGCTGATAAAATAATTTAAATCTTTGAAAAATAATCATTAAAATCTAGCACTAACACATTTTTAAGCTTCCTGTTTCTTCTTGAGTATTTCCCTTGACAACGGCATAGCAAGATTACAAGGCAATTCTATTTTAATTTGTAATAGTTAATGCCTCTACAGCAGCGCAGAAAAAAGCCCTGAAGATGTAACAGGATTACGGCAGCATAAAATAAATGTTGGTTCTATATCAATATTGTATTTTAACGTCCATTTTTTATGTCTTCTGTTTAAACTGGGTGGTGTTATTAAGTGCCAGAATGGTACTTTTTGATATTATGTTGTGGAAAGGAAAATGTCTGTCCGTCTGTCAGTCCATGTGTCTTTACGTGAGATACGCTTTATCGGGTTTTCATGAAACATGGTATACGCATTTATAACGTGCATGGAAAGAAGCCTGTTGGTTTTGGGAAAAATCGGTTGACCAGTACCGGAATAACGACTAATTAACGTTTACATATATTCTGCGTTTTCCGAAGACCCGAAGCATTTTGATTGGTTCGTGGACAGCCAATCAGTGGCCGAACTCCCACAAGCATTAGTATCCTTAACTAACAGTAACTAAGGCAAACAAGACAAGTTCAGATGTATCAGTTTCTGTAAGTATATATAATAAGCAAAATTGCTTATTAAGGAGCATGCTTTCATTTGCAGAAGTTCTATCCAGCTGGCACTTTACATAATCGTTATTATTTGTCCTTTTGACAACATAGTCTATAGACACAATAATAATTTTATAATGGATATAACATGCTACCATAATATTGCATGGCCCATAGTATCCTAAACATAACGTATCAAATTATCGCTCGCTTATTGATATTGTTAGCCAGCTTTGATTGATTCATTTCTTTGTAACGATGTCAGTGTAAATAAATATAACTTAAATCTAGCCGTTCAATAATGAAGCGCAGCTGCTGTTGATATAATATTGTGCATTCTATCGAAATGTACGGTTACTGATTTCTACATTATATTTTAATGTGAATATTTTTCACTTTAAACCCTGCTTCAGCAATTAGACCTAATATGGTTTCTGACAGGTTGATTTCAGATTGAATTTAATTAATTCATAACCTATACTGTTGTTTTAAATCTGAAACAAATATGTTAGCGAATCGTAGACCTACACATACATTATTAATATTATTGCCAGTGCATCTTGTGAAATGTTGACATATTTTTAAAACTTCTTATATCAGTGTGAATTAATGTTAAGAATCAAACTTTAGAACTTGTTCTTCCGCAATCCCTGCTTAATGACTCGATCTAGAGCTTAACTAGGAGATCGACTACAAAAACAAGTTATTTTCTGGATATCAAAATTGTAATTATCACTAATTAAACAAAAGCATTCTGGCAGTTCGTTGCATCAGTTTACCTGATTTTTTTTTGTTTGATTATTGTAGTAATTTTATTTCAATTTACTGAACCACTGCCTTCTTTATTTCTTACAAGGCAGTGACTGTACAAGGCCTCCCTTTTCTGTAATATGCATTAAAGTTTTCCACGAGACAACCTAACATTATAAAATGCGATAAAAATCAAGTATACCACAAGAAGTGTTATCCGGCATCACATATTTAATTGTTTCGTCTTTCGATTTCAGTAGTCCCCATTTCAGTAATTTCAGTCTTAATTGTATAATGTCCTAAATATTATTTCACTCTGTAGGCAGCAAAAGTATATTTCTGATATAGCGGTTAACCTATAAAAGTGCTATGATACTTTCAAACTAGGCCTATGTAGCATTTGGTTTATTTTATAATAATTATAAATAGGCCCTACTCTTGAATAAGATTTTTAAAATTTTATTTTATTAAACTAAACTCCGTGGCTCTTAGGTCTACCATCAGACAGCTGGTACATAGATGACAGCATGTGATTAGCAAGCTGACACCCACGGATTTAATCTTATCACAAAACATAATTTTATGCAATGCATTTTTCTTAAAGAAAAAAATGTATTCTATTTACAGGTTTCTGAACGCACTTTTTTCAACGACATTTACAAGAATTCAGCTAGTAAATTTACAGTATGTTTGACGTACGAGTTGGCCAATTATGTGGGTTTCTACGTTGTGGTGGCCACAACTCTAACACCCAAGCGATCGGGTGAAATATCTACGCAAATAAAGCTCCTAACGGTGTAATGATTCACGTTCTCACAATTAAGATAAATTAACTCTATCTCGGAAGCCGAACTTATGCGCGTGAAAGAAAATTTCCTAAAAAAGGTACCAGTGTTGTGGTAGATGCAAGAGGATGACATTTCCAATATTTCTTGTGATGAGGTACGTTTATTTTCTTTGTAATTTTAACTGTAATTATGAGAATCTGAGTCATTACACTGTTAGCAGCTTTATTTGCGTATATATTAGGCTATACCCGATCGCTCGGGAGTTAGAGCTCTGGCCGCTGTGACGTAGAAACCCGCATCTTTGGCCAACTCCTACGTGAAACACACTACATTTTTTTAATCAAAAGCTTCTTAAAAATTAAAAATTAAAAATTATTTAAATAATTTTTGTTTACCAAAAACCAGTGGGGGAACGCCATTCTCCACGGTCACCTCTCTACACCCCTGTAAGGAAATGATTGCAATAGTAGCCACGTTCACATATTTCATTTCGAAATTCCTCGGATGAAACGTCGAAATCGTAATGTTTTGTAGGAAGGTGTTTTACAGCAGGTTTGCATGGCTGTCAAACATTTGTACCTTCACTCATTCCTAGCAACGTGTGAGATGTCATGGAAATATAAAGCAGATCTCTCACTCTGATGTTCCCTCTCTTTTTCCCTCGCGTGTCTATCAACAATATCAACAGACCAGTTTACTTCTTTGTTTTAAATGATTGAATCCATGTGCTATTAAAACGGTTTCATTCTATCGGGCTGTTTGAGTAATAGGAAGGGCGGCTCCAAGGAGGTTTAGGTGGAGCTGGATGGAGAAATATATTGTGGGTAGAACCCAATCTTATTTCCACATGACGTACATACAGGAGTATCACTGAAGCATGAAGTTATGGAATACTGATATATTAGGCGCAGGAAGAATGTACTATACAAATGGAAACAGAGAAATAATTAATTAAATTTGGATGGGCTTGAATAGTTTTGATTATTTTGCTCATAAAATCTGAATCAATTATGTGTACACATTAAATGTGGAATCAACCAATAATAGAGCTTTAAGTCGATCCAGCTCTACCCTTGTTACTTCTTTGGCCGTGATAAAAGAAGAAAAAACGCTTTGAGCTGAAAACAAGATGATTATGTCAGATTATGTGAAGCCTCAAATGGCAAATAGGTGAATTAGTTTAGCTGAAAACATCATCTCACTATGAATTCATCAATGATGCCCACAGCATGAATGATATAAGCTTTACATTTGCCCTTATCTGGAAAAATGTTTATTTTTAGTACTTATAGAAACTGATGAATATGAAAGTCTGTGTACTGTTGACTGAAATAATATTCAAAGATATTTAAATTGACTTAATGAATGACTGACTGTCTGACAGAGAATCAACGCAGAGCCTAAACTATAAAAGGTAGAGACTTGGAAATTTGACAGTACCTTTGTTTCATAATGTAAGTGCACAATAAGAAAGAATTTTGATAAATTTTGATTTTAAATGCCAAAAATCAAATGTTTTTGAGGATATGAAATACTTTTTCGCACAGGATTATCAAATCCAAATCACATTCCATGTACAGTTCTCATGAAAACAGTGTATTGTTAGCAGTGGCTTTGGAAGATAGCTTTGGAAGTAAATGATACGGGACTTTGACAAATTAGAGAAGCTATCGGTGGAATTCATTGGTGTAAATAAATATTGAAGAATGAAATCTACAAAAATAATGCACAATGTGATGCCATCGCATAACTTTCTCTGCCCTGGAAACAGGGAATACCATTTTCTCACTTCACATTTTGATGTAAAATAAGAAGTCGTATTGCGGGGACAGCTTAATCCAGCTGTCTCAATCTGAGTGTGTGTCAACGAATAAGTAATGCCATATCAAAAGTCGGAAAAAAATTCTATCCACTGATACATTATTCATGCCTGAAGGCTTTGTATTTTTAGTTGAGCAATATTGATGTTTATCATAGACCCTAAGCATACACTCTCCTACTCTCTTTCAACCTCCCGCTGTGCATGAATAAAGTTTAGTGGTATATTAGGCGGAACTTCT
Organism: Ectobius pallidus; assembly: GCA_964059195.1. NCBI lineage: Eukaryota > Metazoa > Arthropoda > Insecta > Blattodea > Ectobiidae > Ectobius > Ectobius pallidus. The sequence continues at coordinate 94,728,942 of CAXKWD010000001.1, forward strand.
TAACATTATCGATTATTCATATACCACTTGATAAACGAAATTAATCAATTATAATATAAAAGGAGACTAAATGTGATAAAACATTAGTCCTATGTGCGCAGTTTATTATTATTATGTCCCAGGTTTTGGAGAGGAAAGTATGAAAGTGATATTGATTTTTTCTTTTAGCCCCGAAGTGGTTTTAGCCTATGGTAACATGAGAGTGAGAAATATATTATTCCGTAAAGACAATACAATTTTATGTTACCGGAAATTCTGTTTCTTCATATTTGAACCCCTATCAGGCTTGGTATGTAGAATCAATGGGTGCAAAATTCTACATCCTGGATGAGCGATAAAAAGCTATATCAAGCGTTTTCTGAAGGAATAGCTTGAGTGTGATAAGTCGTTCTTCCTCATTTCAAATTCTAAATACATATATATGGACCTAGAGTTTGAAAATCTATAGTCCTTCATAAGTTAATTTCGAATTACAAAATACAATATCCGAGCGACGCCGGGCCTTTTAAGCTAGCATGATTAAATTACAATATATTGACTAACGAACGGATTATATTAATGATTTTATTCAATTTTATTCATATTTAAGTATTTATAAATGCAACTCATACTTTTTAAATTCCTTACAAAGGCTCATAGATGCAACACTGGCACATTTACTGGTAATAACCAGATGCATTGCCTATGACAATGTTCTGCATTTCAGACTATAAATATCCTAGTCCGGAATCACAAAAATAATACACAATGAGAATGCCATTCATGAAATATTTATGAAGATCACTGATACAAAATATCACTGAAATGGGCAGTAATCTAAAATTAAGAAGTAATTTTCTTGTTGTTATGCCGGATAACTCAGGATTTAAATACTAACGAAATCCATACATATCAGGAAATCATCTATGATGGCAATGGGTTGCTAAAAGTTTGGATGAAATACCTCTAACCCGATACATCAGTCAATATAATTCTTTCTACTTTGCACGGACTAGGCCCATAGGCCCTCTTGGCAGAGGTTTCATTTACCGAAGACTGAGTTAGTTACACTTATTGAGATCAGAGTACAGCGGTAGGCTCTTTACTTCGAAGGTCCTCTAGTAAGAAATTAGGGTGTTACTTTGTCGTAAAATTGCATAAATATTTATTCCACAGCTCTAATTTAGACGAGAAGTTCTATAACATGGCGTAAATCGCTAAAGGAGGCCTTCGTGTTCGGGAATTTCACGTCCTGAAAAAGCCATCGAGTAGTCCAAGTTTGAACCCACGACTACTGGATCCAGAAGCGAGTTCGCTCTCTGTGCACCACTGAGGCTGACAAGCCCGAGAATTTTTTAGGTAGTAATAATATTAGCTGTTAAATTGTTATTTGATCTTATAAAACGATAAATATTCTTGAACAATTAGAAACATTCCACATTAAGCAACAAGCAAACAATTAGCCGTATTCACGTGGGTCTATCACAGTAATCGTTTTCGTTTGCTACTTAAAATTCCAGGTGAGTCATCAAAATATCAGTTACAAGCTGCACTTAATGGGGATAAAGTTACTTCTTATGGTAGAAATTTACATTAAATGAAATCAGATAACCTAATAAAACAAAATTCCAGAAACAAATTATATTAATCACATTTAATAGAACAGCATAAAGCTGCAAAACTTTTAACCATGGTTTAAATTTTCAACTTCTTACATCTATCAATTTGGAACAAGTGCGTACAGGTCAAAAGCTATAAGTTCACAAAATTTCATGTTTCTAGCTCATCTGGAAGTGGGTAAACATCAATGTTAGTCAGTGAGGAACAACCTTTCAAATATATTTTTAGGGTAAAAATTAAAATTTTGATTTTTTTGGAACTTTAACATCGGTTATAGGCTAAAAGCTATAAGTTTGCCAGATCTCAAATTTTTTAGCTCATCTGAAGGTGAGTCAAGATAAATGCTAATAAGTAGACGATCTAGTCCAGACTGTCGTAGATGTAAATGACATTACGCCTATCCAGCCAGTTTTCCCATACTTATGGGCCATGTATAAACACTAAATTTTGACAAAAGTCACAAGATGAAACTTTTATCAAAATCCGTTACTGCTGGTACAATCATCCACTTATTAACATTGATGTTTACTCACTTCTAGATGAGCTAGAAACTTGAAATTTGGCGAACTTACAGGTTTTAGCCTATAATCGTTGGGACAATTGCAAAAAGTTCAATTTTCTGTATTTATTCCCCTCCAAAACAAACTTCGAATATTTCAAAAAATGATTGCGTATTTGTACGGCTTCAGACGCCTTGACACAAAAAACGATTGCGTATTTGTATGCCTTCGGATGTCTTTACAAAATAAAGGGATATTGTAGTTAATATTCTAGTTATCCCACTTATTCCTTCACACTTGCTTATCAAACTTTCTCAAGAAACCGTGGTTTAAAACTCAATAGTATCTGAAATATGGCCTATCTGGCACTTTGCTACACCAGTTTGCCTGTTTTTATTTACACTGATTTAAACAACTTACTTACTTACTCAATGGCAATAGACAATTCCTCAGCAAGCTAAAGGAATATTATATATTTTATGGAACCCAAAGGTTCATTGTCGAGCTTACCTGAGCCCACCATTCAACCCTACTCTGTGCTAACTCTATCCAATCATCCCTCGCAAATCCTTCTTCCCTTAAATCTATCCTAATATTCTCCTCCCACCTACCTCTAGGTATTCCAAGTGGTCTCCCAGTCAATATTTTTGAGATATGTCTTTCCTCCCCTATGCGCGCAACTTGTCCAGCCCATTTTATCCTACGTGATTTACTATATCCAGTGAAGACTACAGGTCATGTTGGTTTGAACAACACATTAGTAAACTTAGAATCACCAAGAAAAATACCACTATTGACTAGTGACCTTGAAAATGTTAGGAGAAGAGTGCAGTGTTTAAAAGTCACTGCTTATGGGCTAAAATTACAGACCGTAAGGGCATCATGGCTAATTTTATTTTATGCTTAACTGTTCCAACACAGATCATTACTCCTGTTTCGCGTTTTAATGGCATTTTAAGAGCTTCTCATGTCTTGACCATAAAAAGGATCGTCATTACGACCGATATACATAATTATGACTAGCTTGTATTACTCGGGACAAAAGAAGCAATAAATCTCTGCGCTCGCCTCTTCCAAGCTACTTTAATGTCCTCTTTAGTGTTCTGGCGTGTTTTATACATCATGCACATCTCGATGTTACAACAATTATGCCTGGTAAAGGAATTTGACATAAAAAGAGAAACGTAGGGAGAATATTAACGGCATATTGTTTAAAGCTTTTTTGCGTGAATACTAAAAAAAATCCTTCATGGAATGGAATATTTTATTATATAATATTATATTGTATTATATCATAAAGAGAAATTGCTCTCATGTCTGAGCGATTCCATTAAGGTCATTGATGTTAAAATGTGTAAGTTCCTGCAAGAACTTCGTTTTGAGGTTTAACAGTCTATATTAATAAAAATGAATGACCAAAATGTATGTTGCCACATCACTTGAGAACGGCTCGACCGATTTGGCTGATTTTTCTTTTGTTGTGTTCGTAATTGTCAGGACAAGGTTTATATGAAAGAAAATTTTTGGAAAATCCACGGGAAAAGTTGGAATTGTAAAATGAGGCACAGTTAGAGAGTTCTGCTTGCAATTGCTTACATAAAAAAGATTTAACAAATTGGAGTGTGTCTAAAGAAGTGTGACATATTCACAGATAGAGAGTTCCGCTGTCACATGTTTTCATAACAAAGCAAACAAACAATCCCTTTAGGCAGGCCTACAGGCTGAGGTATATTTCGAAGTGCTTTTGGTTTAATTTATTGTTGCTGCGCAGCACTCTTCACCTTTACTATCCTTGATAGTAGCATTAAATAGTCAGCTATTGTGAGCTGAACGAAAAGTTAATAGTTAGGCCTACTTATTCAACAATGATTAAAAACGCACTCCCATTGGTGAGGAAAACATGAACGACTCGGCAATGATATTCTTAAAAGAAAAGACGTAGATTGAGAAGCAATCTGAGAGTCATATGATGACTCATATTATTGCTTAATTAAAATAGCAAAAAATAGTAATCTTTGTATATATAAAAGGCTTTGTCCTGACTGACTGACAGGAATCAATGTAGAGCCTAAACTATAACAGGAAGAGACTTGGAATTGTGACCGTACCTTCGTTTCATGATGTAGGTGCTCACTAAGGAAGGTTTTTGAAAAATTTTGATTTTAAATGCCAAAAATCAAATGTTTTTGAGAATACTTAATCCCTTTTTACACAGAATTATCAAATCCAAATCACAGAAAACTTGACAACAGTATTGTTGCAAGTGGTATCAGATGGGTTTGGAATTAAATTAAATGGAAGTTTGACAAATTAGAGAAGGTATCAATATAATTCATGTTATAAATAAATATTAAAGAAAGAAATACACGAAAATAATGCAGTCACATCACTTTCCCTAAACTGGACCTAGAGAAAACAATACGAGGTAAGGTAATACGAGGTTTAATTTCATCCCCAAAACGGTTTTATGGTAACATGAGAGTAAGAAATAAAAATTCTCTGCCACGATAATACAATTTTATATTACCTAAATTTCTGTCTCTTCTTATTTGAACCCCTATCAGGCTTGCTGTGTACTGTACAAGCGATGGGATGCAAAATTCTACATCCTCTATGAGCCATAAAAAGCTATATCAAGCGTTTTGTGAGGGAATAGTTTTAGTGTGATAAGTCGTTCTTCCTATTTCAAATTATAAATACCTATATTAGGACCTAGAATTTAAAAATATAAAGTCCTTCATAAGTTAATTTCCAATTACGAAATAAAAAACCCGGGCGAAGCCGGGCCTTTTAAGCTACTTTTAAAATAGAACTAAACTTAAGCTGTTGTTTGTATGGTTATGAGTAAGAATAACATGTCGTCACTGGTTTAAGAGAAAATTAACATCGTAGTACATGGAGTTCTCTGCGATCGTTTCATAACTTTTACAGAGCGTCTTAATTAGCATCATAGGAAAGTTGCATACGACTTTTCTTGATCGACAATGATTAAATGTCTAAGTATTGAATTTTTAGAATACTTTGTAATTCATCAAACAAACAACTCTACCTAGACGATCAGTTGTTACTAAGTTCTCGTCTTTTGCAATAGGTGGCAGGTGAAGGCGTGCAGGGTGTTCAGGGTTCTCTTATCGTTTCTACTTCAAAGCAACGCAGATTAAAACACACGAAATGAAGTCAGTTTAGTATAATATTAAAATTTACACGGACAAAATTGATTTGACTTCAAATGCGTGTTGTTCATTATGCAATTTGAATTTCTGCTTTCTAGGCTTGAAGATTGTTCCAACGATACTATTCCATAGTTCGACAATAGTGTTATAACAAAAAATTATACTTTAATGAATATCATTATGATACTGTTACGTCACATGATGGTAAAGAAAGTAGTAAGAGCATATTCTAAATCGCCTAACACTTCTATGTCTTTGACAGAATGACCATGATATGTCATAAACATTACTGCACGGCGGAGAACAACCTACGAGGCAAAAACAAACATGGCTTGGACATACAGATGCAATATTCAATCGTGCAGATATTTCATGAGTGTATACCCTTTCCTGCGTGGTGTTTTTTTACCATCTAATTTAGATTAAAATTACTATAATAACTGATTTGGACAAGTTGATTTAGAGTCACCACTAATAATACAGACAAGCATGACTGCAATTTGTTTTCTAGATTTGTGCCACAGTTTTATCCGATAAAATTTTAATTAAAGGATTCGTTTCATAAAATCTTGCACGTTTCACACTTCTAGAAAATAACTACAGGTAGTTTATTTTATGAACATTACAGCAATGGACTTAGGTGAAATTTATACAACTGTGTATAGCCTATAGTTTGAAGTTAAGACAATAAAGGATTTGTAACATACTGGTATAATCTTAGGTTGAGTTTCAGGAATTAAGTTTATTTATATTTGATTCTCTCTGAATAACTGCAACTATATGGTTGCCCTCCATTTTGTGTCAAATATTTGACAAGTTTTCTTGAAGAGTCTTTAATTGAAAACAAAAACAAAAAATCAGATGCTTCGAGAATGAAAAAATAGTCAGTGAGCATTTACAATTACTTTAATGCCGTAACTTGATACAGGTAAGGACACGAATAACATTTACGTAAGCCGTATATTTGAGTTGGGAAAGCTGGTTTTAGTTTGCATCGACGTATTGATCTTCGAGTCTGATATTATCGCGTTATTAGCCATACTGGTTACTGAGCACTGTGAGAAAGAAATCGCTCAATGCATTTAACATTTATTAACATTACTTACTTACATTAAATTAATATCATTATTACATATTTAATACAGTAAAAATAAATAAAACCAATATAAATAATAATTTCTTAGTAAATAAAAATATACTCTTAATTAACAATTATAACAAACTTTTAACGATATACGACTTATATTAACAGAATATTATTCAATCACGAGACCTCAACGTTCCTGTTTGGTATTCGAGCTCGAATTTAAAGGTATCCGAATGCACCAGACACCAAAAGTCAGGAATATTACTTATTCATCTACAATTCAACGAGATATACCCCTCGGTGGTGTTATATAAGTTGAATTAATTCGGAGATAGTAAACCAAAACACCTACTAATTAATTAATAAGATTACAGACTGTATCAAGCATAACAACATTGGAAATTAATGACAAAATCAGAAGAATTGGTTCCTTTTCGCACGAGAAGATTTCACATGACATTCATTACATCAAAAAAAGTACGGGTATTGGAAAAATCGATTGAATCGATTTTAACCTGCAATAAAATGAAGCATTTATAATACTCGTCAAGTAAATAGCCCCAATAATTTTTCTTTAATACTGTTAACAGAAAATAATGAATCATCGTCGTACCAGCTTGAAATGAAGAGAGCAGAAATGTGGTAATTACCTCGTGGCCCAGTTATACCCAATCTACAATTCCAGTCTCCCTGTGTTAGCTATATTGACATTCAACATCAACAAAACATCCCTTCAGATCCTTAATGACAATTCTCTTTTATGAATCAGCTCAAGTTGATGTACGCATAATGAATGGTCCTCAATTTTCCGAGTCAGTTGCCCATCCGACCAACTGATTGGAAATGACGTCAGTCCCTTCTCTTAATTTTGTCAATAGAGATATCGCTGGTGGACTACAAAATCAGTCCTAACAGTAGAAAGCAGATGTGTAGAATGTTTTCTATAAAACGACCCTTTTATCTGGTTAAGTGTCATATATAACTCTATGAGTTCAATACAAAAAGGGACGTGAATCACCAGCACTATAGAGATAGAAAGGAAAAATTAAAATTAACGATGTGGAAATATTCAAAGGGCTTTGCACAAAATGGTTTGAAAATAAAGACCGCCACAGTAGTAAACTCATCACGCTCATGGTTTGATGCATTTCTCTGCAATTGAAATCAGGGCTTAAAGTATAACAGTAGTGATAGAATTCATAAAGTTTATAATATATAAATGTTTTGAGTTAAATCCTACTTTTTCACGGAAATGCACTTTGAATACTTTCTTTTTTTATAGCTGGTCATGAGCAAATAACATTTTGATTTTAAGTTTGTGTATATATATTTATTTTACAGTCATATGAATTTCGCTTGTACTTATGTCTCTTTGACGCGAAGAGAAGGGAACTTGTCACCATGTAAATTACCTGGATTAAATAAAGGGTGAGCTAAGGCGAACTTAAATTAAGAAGATTGAATTTCAAAGAGAAATCGCCATTTTTAAGCTCAAATAAAGAAGAGTACCTAGGGCGAACAAAATATTTGATACTTACGAAGCTCAGAGTTTAGTTTTCTCGAATACTCCGATGCACAGGATTATAAAAGTAAACGCATAAACTGAAAAAGTGAAAGAGGAAGAAAATATTTCATTAAACACGGGTTTCCAAACAGGTAATTCTGAAGTAGCCTATGGTTACTCCAATTTATACATAAAGTATTGTGTGGAATAATTTTTCCTTGTTAATAATAAGAGCAACTGTAACGTCTAGCAGGGTGATCCTTTCGTTTCTGATGTTTATTAGTAATTAGGACGATGGTGAACTCTGAAAGTAAAAAGCACACAATGCGCACAAAAAATCACGTCAGTGGTGTATCAAAACAATATGTTCCCAAAAACTCCTTGCAAACCCGTGTTTACTGAAACTTTTTTCTTCTACTGTTGTGTCTTTCTACCGTTTTAGTTCGCGATTTCACTTTTGATGCACTCTATACAGGGAGTAGACAAGCGTAGGCCATCCTAAAGAACATAGTTTGCCACGATATTAACACAATTTCCTGCTATAATTGTAATATACATTGAATATTGGGAAGGATTCGTCTTCCATGTCTATTCGTGTAAATCAAAAGTGTGTTTTTACTATTAAACTGCAGAAAATCGGATAGCCTATCAAGTTAGAACATGGTATTGGCTGTTTCTTAGGGGTAGGCCTCATTTGGATTCTCCATGACTATCTCATAGGTTTAAAGGACGAAGTCATTATTCAAAGCTAAATAACTATTATTTTGTCATGACAATCTGGAAGATAACCAATGTTTGCTAATGTATCGTTAGGTTTTATTTATGGTAAAAATAGCCTTCTTGAGTCTTGCCAAAATCTAACGGTTCATCCTTCACAAAAGAGTACTCAAACAATGAGTCAGTTCTGGTTATGTACGCTTACGAGAAAGATAATGACGTATCCAGGACCTCCTGAAATCGTATATCAAAATATTAAAGTGTAAAAGTTTTAAAAATGAAGATTTTAAGCACAGAACGACTATGTCTAATTTACTTTTAACTTTGAAGAAAATATCATCAGTAGGCCCCGGAAGTAAGGCAAAATAACTTTTCTATTTGAGTAGATATATTAAAGAGTTAAACAGAGATAAACATGTTTCCGTACATTTATGGATGGTAGAGCCAGTTTTTTTTTGCCTTTTTGCCTGTTTTGGCTTCTGTTAATGCCTTCTTTTGCACATTTTGCGATCGTTATGGCTTTTTTCTGTGATTATTTACAAATTTTAAAATGTACATAAAGAATTTCAATGTCGGAAAGTGAAAACAAATATTACACAAAGAACTGAATGACACATACACAACACAGAAGTATTTACTGAGGATCTAATTGCCTATAAATCAATTTCTAAGTACCAGTACCGAACGTCCGTGTGTCCTTTCGCGCGATAACTCGAATTTTCATGAAACTTGGTATACGCATTTATAACGTCCATGGGAAGGGACCTATAGATTTTGGACCAATTCGGTTGACCAGTATTCCAGTAACGACTAGATGATTTTTTTAAGAACAGAAATAGAGACAGTGTAAGTGTCGTGTTCCAGGCTGTACTATAGCAATATTAATGCTAACGGAAAGTCTGTCCATATGTTTGAATTTCACAAAAATGAATCCAGACGGCTTAAATGGTTATTCGCAATTCACAGAGAAAATTTCATACTTTCAGATAAGTCATGATAAGTAAACACACCTATTCATAAGTATTTGTATGGAAGTATTTGGTGGAAGTAATTGTGATTCATAGTTTGTGAAATGTATTTATTTACATTAGTGCGAGTGAATTGCTTACTAACGTATTATTACAATATTTAAATAGGGCACTCAATTAATAATAAACATTTATATTATAGATAGGCCTATATAAAAATATTAATAGTACAAAGTCTGTGCCATGTGTATTAGAAGCACCTATTAACTCCATTTGGCACTTTGTTATATCAGTTTACCAGTTTAGCAGTCAAAAATATACCTCCTCAAAACGTCACCTCATCTCCAAAAACATCTTGTTGTTACTTGAAATCAAGAATAGTGAGAATAAGTTGGGCTACTCTAAGTGATAAATAAATTATCTTAGATAGCTATTTTCATGAATAAAGAGTGGAATTACTTTTTGATAAATGCCTATTTCAATTACAGTGCTTTTTTTACTGTTTATTTTAACCAAAATAAATGCCTGAACTTCTGGGCTCTAATCATCACAATCCACAATTAATACAGAATTGAACAATACAGGTACTTGACGTTAATTTGTCAATTGTAAATTTGGAAGTTGCTACTTTATATTGTTAATTTACAATAATATTGTTATTTGAATTATATTGAATTATTTATGTCGTGTTTGTTTATTCCGATTTATCATGAGATACAAATTCATGTAGTGAATGATATAATTGAAAAATGTTGGTTAGAGGCTGAATGGGTCTCGTAATTTCTGAAGTGTTAGTTTACTAATATTATGAGAGGGTTGTGGCTGTACTGAAGTACGCCTGTACTCTTGACACAAGATGGATGTCTCTCGCAAAGCTTTTGTTCTCAGCACGAGGAAAAGGCGTATTGTTCTTCTATTATTTATGTGCTACAGACAAATTGTAATCTTGCTTGTCTCTATAGAAATGTTCGTGCAAAACCTTTCTATGTTTAAAAGTCCGGTACCAAATAAGAAAAATACATTCTTCAAATTGGTAAATGATTGTAATGAGATTTATAAGGTTACAAAAATTAGCACAGAATAAAAAAAAAACATACATATATATGAAAAAATATTATCTTCATCATAGGAGAGTAATATACAATATAGAGTGGTATCTTATAGAACTGAAAATAAGTACCGGTACTTAAAAATTCTGCGTTATTTTATCTTTAGACTTAGTTTTATGATTCAAGTAGTCGTGGTATTGATTTACTAATTTTATTAATCCGCAATAATCCGTTCTGTAGGATTTTCAAGACTTTTGAAATACTCGGAATTTTTCCTGGCAATGTATACTTTTTTCATGTTTTGATTTGTTAAATAACGGTTTTTTTTTAAATTACCGGTACATTTTTACAGATTTTCAAGTGGATGGAAGTTACCCACCTCCATAAGTAGGATAATTTATATTCGAGAGCGGATTTCACATGCAAATAGGATAACAGAGGTGTATTATCATAACAATTCGCGAAATTTCATCAACGTGTCTCTTTCCTGCATTGCATAAAGGCAGATCTTGTTCCGAGGCATATTTTCGAAATCTAGATCACCTAAAAAGATAGGTCTCAATCCAGGACACTAACGATATATGTGTATCACATGAGGGGTATCAAACAACTTTAAAACCAGTTTTGTGTACTCAAGTCGGCGACTTTAAGATCAAATAACATTGAGACAGGTTTATTCATCCACTGTTCAATACCATAATTGTATAACAGAGTTCGGTTTTCAAAACAGTGAATCCCACTTGAACTCATTTATCTAGCGAACATTTTCCCCAACGAAGTGAGAAAAATTAGATGTTTGCCTTGCATTTTGAACAAGATCCTGACAGAGCATGTCTGAGATAAAGTAAAAATAAAACATGAATTTTGAAGCTTAAGAAGCCACGTCTGAAGTGTTACCTTTGAATAATGGATAGGTAAGCTTGCACCACATGCTCACCTTCTGAACTGGAAGCCATGAAGCAGCTTCGATGCACAATGTGGTCGGTAGTATGGACCAAGGAAAAGATTGCAGTCTTAAAATATCTCCCAAGAGAAGATTCTTAATTGACAGGATGGAAGCAGTAGCATTGTTTTCGTCACTGTTTTATGTAAAATAATAATTCATATTTTTGTTTTTCGCATTAGTAAAAATGTTCGAGGTACCTGACATTTATCAAGTCCTAAATTTAATTTTAATTGGTATTTCACCGAATAAAACTAAAATTATTCAAGCCTAGAGCAGACGGCATCGCAACATCATAACTTAATACGGTAAAAATAACGATTGAACCCCTAATTATAAACTCATTATTTTAGTAATACATATAAAAATTTATGTCTCCTAAAATGCATTACTGCAGTACCAGTAGGCCTATATTTCGTTTCGAGATGGAAGAACTAAATAGCTCTGTCTGATACAAATGGTCAAAGAGGGACTGTATTTTTTAGTAGATACGTTTACGGAACGAGCACGTCGAGCAAAATAAAACATTTTACCACGTAAATTATACTTTATTCTTTACACAAGCGTTAATGTTTGTGAAATAATAAATATTAACTTAAATGTATTCTAATGAATTACTACAGTGGAGCCATACTGGCTGCTCGAGATGCCCTGTCATCTACTGTCGCTTATACTAATTCACATGCGCACACAGAAGTTATTATTTTCTGGTGCACGGCTGTTAACATGTAAAACCCTTTTCAACCAAGTATGACGATTTTTGCAATCACAGTTTTTTCTAAGTGAAATGTCTTCTATCCTGTCTGATTCTTTCAGTTTATTAAAAAATTCGTCTTCACAAAGTGGTTCTGTTAACGGGGATATATATAGCTTTAAACTGTAACGACTTATATATTTGAATCATTCGTCAGGGCCATGAATCCGTATTCAATTAAGGGTTTTAGATATTATTATTATTGTATCTCCAAGTCTTTATGAACCCTATTTTGCCAAAAAAGGCATGTTAGGGTTATAGCTTACACAACAATATATACAGAAAAAATACAGAATATGAATTACATATGGTTGTGAACATATGTTAGAGACTGCATAAAACGATCATAATAACATTGCTTCGTGAAAATTTTTTGACACATGGAAATTTCGTCACAATCTTCAAAAAGCAAATTTAGCTGGAGTCTTTTTGTTTCGAACATAGGACAATCGAACAAAACATGTTTTACAGTTAGTATGGATTCCTGACACTTACAATTATAACCATTATCTGAAATAATGTGAAATCGTGAAAAATAACTCCCAAATTTTCCATGGCCTGTCATAAATTGTGTTAAAATAAAATTTGGTGTAAATATTTTAACATTTAGCCGAAAGTGCACTGTAGGGAAGAAAAGTTCTTTAGTCAAGGCGCCATTTGTACTTTTTATCCAAATGTCATTCCAACAATTAAAGATGTAATGTAACTTTGTTTTTAACGTAAGATATGGGGCTCTTGGAATATGAATAACGTAGACCGGAGGATGCTGCTGATTTAGCTAATGTGTCCGCACGTTCGTTACCAACATGTCCTTGGTGTCCACGTATCCAGCACAAACACAGATGTTTTATGTGGTTTATAATATTGTTTCTAATTTGACTGGAGTTAGGATTCAAATTAAATTTATCAGAGATAGATTGAAGAGCAGCTTGAGAGTCACTGAATATTTGCGCACAACATTTATGTTCAGTACACCACTGAAAAGTTTAAAGAAAACTTCACTGTCGTCACAATATACAACATAAGCACATCCAACTTGTACTTAATTTTCTTTGGTAAATCGTGATCCATTGGTATAAATACCATAAGTATGCACTTTTCTACAGTCTTGGTTGTAAATACTGTCATATTGTATGGCAGGATGACCAGCGGCCAAAAACGGCACAATATGTTCACAATCAAAATTGAAGTGCAGAAATTACTTGTACGATTCTTTTTAATATCATTTATACCCGCTGAATAAAGGCCGCATAAATGCAGGGGAGGAATACCTGCAATAACAAGTGCTGCATCAGTGGAAATGGTACGATATGCTTTGCATATACGTAATGCAAATCCTCGTTGAATTTGGTATAATGTCTTCTGAACATACTTTTTGCTTAAAACATCTTGATAAGATGCAGCACAATACAATATCAGTGGTTTGACCGCGCCGTTATAAATAATTTTCAGTACCGGTATCTCGGAGTTTAAACCCCAAGTAGGTCTGCTTACAATTGATAGTCCTGTAAGGAATTTGCTACTTTTAGATGCAAGACGTTGAAAGTGAGGTTTAAATGTAAGTTTTTTTTATCTAGAATTACACCAAGATAGTTGAGATTGTTAACAAATAATATGTCTTGACCATTAATTTGAAAGCTTTGATTGATCTCAATATTTCTTCTTCTAGTAGTGATCATAGCCTGAGACATTGCGGGATTGAAATGTAATTTATTTTCTAAGCCCCAGCAGAATAAAATATTCAGCGCCACGTTGCCAATTTCAAAAATTTCCTGTACTTGAAAAGCTCGAATAAGCAAAAGAGCATCATCTGCAAAGGCAATCAAATCACAATCATTTGGTAAATCAAGTTGTAATAGATCATCATACAAAATATTCCATAGTCCAGGACTGCAACTTGATCCTTGAGGGCATCCTCGAGATATAGTAGTAATAAGAGATTCATCACATAACTTATAGTAATCTTGACTTTGCGATTATGGAAGTAATCTTGAAGAAGTTTATATAGATTTCTAGGACAATTTTTAAGCTTAAGCTGATACAATATTTTGGGCCAAAAGGCGTGATTAAATACCTCAGATATGTCTAAAGAAATTAGAACTCCCAGCATTTTACGTTGAAAAGTTTCTTTGATTCATTTTACCACATGACAGACAGCATCTTCTGTAGACTTCTGTGGAGTAAATCCGAATTGTTTATTACTAAGTAAATTGTTGTAATTTAAGTGATACACAATTATATCAATAAATAATTTTTCAAGAATTTTTCCAAGAAGACTTAGTAAACTAATTGGTCTGAAAGAATTTGCATGATAGCTGGTTTGTGAAATTCCCTTTGGTATAATTTTAATCGCTGCTATTTTCCAACGATCCGGGAAGACTCTTTTAGATAATATACTTTAAATTTGCTTTAAGATATGATATTGAAATTTCTGGAACAGTCATAACTAGGGCCAGGCATTTAATGGCCATGAAATAGTAAAAAATGCAAAATAAAAATAAATTTGTCCTAAAATAGTACAAAATGACCTAAAATATAAAAAATACTATAAAATATCCATTATTACATATAATTAGTTTCTTTTTAAAGAAACGAGTTGATTTTAGCCATTTAATGAATGGGAGTGTGTTACATTTAAATTTAGAATATAAAACACTCTTATTTTGTTCTGACAAAGTAAGCAAATTAATAAGTTACAACTGGAACACCCTTTGCGAAAAAACATTACTTCTGTACTGACATGCTCATCAAAGTGCCCCTATAAAATTCCTCTCTCAACTTTTATACACACACAGTGAAAGTACTTCTGTTATAGGCCTAGGCCCACCAATTATACTGAAAGTCTGCTTTGTTTCCTGCAGACGTTACATGCTTATAAACTTATTATAGACAAGCATTAAAAACCGAAATAATAATGAAGAATTAAAATACAACGTAATTTAATATTTTACTTCATAAAAAGCAATACAACTGCTAAAATGACCTAAAATACCCAAAAAATGACCAATTTTTGAAAAGCAAAAAAAGCAATGTAAAAACAAATTTCACTTACTTAATTACTTCACTACACACATTATATACATATTTGAGCTATCTTTCAACCTCCACACAAAAAAGAAAAAAAAGTTGCAAAATCATCATGCCTCAGTCATAACTAACATCAGTAACAAGACATTGAATGTCTAATTACTAATATAACTTGAAGATGATTTAAAAAAAGAAAATATAACTATGCGGTAGAGACAAGACTATAGGTCGTATTGTTTATAGGTATAGAATAAAATATGTGCATTAGGTTATCTGAAATTTTAGAAATTATAATGAAAGCAAGGATATTTTAGGATGTAATAAAATTATTGAGTAAAATAGTTGTGAAAGGAAGTTAAGAAGAACTCACAACTGACAGGATCTCATTTTGAAGGTACTAGCCCTATATATAGTCATTAGGGCCCGGATTTGAAGGTTTTAATCAATTTCTTTCCCCAGCTTCCTAATTAGAACATTTTAACATAATTTTTCGTTTCATGTCCCTTGCTACCGAATATATGAATCTTATAGAACCTAAAAAGAGCTTATTCGGAATGAAAGGCCTAAAAGGGGCTAAGGAGGACTTTCGCTGAAAAACTAGGGGCTAAAGAGGATTTTTGCAGAAAAACACGATATTTAAATATAGTTTTAAAGTAATGCAAAGGAAATCAGATATGTGAATTTGTGCATTTAAAAAAATTACATAATAAAAATAAATTTATACAACGCACTGAAATTAACAATGTATAAGTTATGTCGCTTTGTCACTTGTCTTTGTAACTCGAAAATGTGCTGCTCGCCGTCGCAGGAAATGAAACTTGAGCCATCTGCAATACTTTGGAATCTGCAACTAAGCCATTGTCGTTTCAACTTTCAAATAAGTTGCCGACCGACGACAGAGAAGTGCATTAAAAGAACAAATTCTTGACACTCCAGTCTATTTCTTTTTGTAGATCGGAATGAATTGAGTTGTGTATTGAATAATTGTGTCATTAAAGGAAAAATATCTCAAATTGTTATGCTATTTTTCAAGTGCCGAAGTAAGGAATAGTTACTTGTTTATTTTGAAAAAAAAAAAAAAAACAGGAATAACTGTGTCAAAATTATAATACAATTTTCGGTGATAATATTAGTGTTCATTATATAGCATATATATATTTTTTAAGAACGGCTAAAATTGTTTGTTTAAAGCCTAAAAAAGGCAATTCCACGAAAATAAAAGGTAAACATACATCTATTTTATTTACGAAATATTGATTTTTAAAGGAAATAAAATGGCAATTTTGTGCTATAAGCTTTGACGCCCCTTTGATCAGTAATCAGCCATTTGTTTGCCGTACTGCGATACAGGTTGCAATTTTACTATCGCTTCTATATCAATATTAACGAAATAACATAGAAAAGTTTCTGTTCTGTTGTGGCATACAGAATGGGTACTGGATCGTAAATAAAACTAGATTAAAGATATGTAATCAATAGTTAAATTTATCCATTCAATTGCATGCCTGAAATGTACGAAGGCAAGTTCCGCTACCTATCTTATCATATTTTGCAATTGCCTGTTATTCATGTCTGCTTCTAGTTCATTTTTAATCCCCGTATAATTAACATTATACATTGTACTCCTTGTTTGCAGAATTTATGGCGTTCCATATATAGAAGGTACTTTAATTCAAAGGATGAAAATTGTTATCAATGTAAATTATCTTATGGCAACAACAATTTAAGGGAGCAGGATAATAATTCGCAAGTTGTCAGGTCTATGCTACAGATTATTGTTCGCACTTGAGATGAGTTATGGAGTTTGAGGTTATGTAGGGATAATTATGGATCAAGCTACGGTTGATACTACGAGGGTAATTATAGGGGTATCAGGTAATTCCATGTTTCCAGTACGAACATAAGTCATTTCACCTGCCCCTTCCCTGACACCAGCTTCAGCATGTTCTGGAAAAACGCCCCATCTCCATAGGGTAAAGATGAAATCCATAGGTATAACCTTCGTCTATTATTGGTGACCCTTTAAAATTGTGATACTTGTAATACATTCTGAATTAATATAATTTTAAAGGGTTTACTTTTGGTGACTCTATGAGTTACTTTTATAATTTAGATAAACAGAAAAAACATCCAGAGTGCAAAATAAGGGAAAACGATTATTTTCTAAAGATTAAGGCAAACATTTTATGAACATGGATTATGCAAGAGGTAAGTCAGTTTTCCCTTCTCTATTAGGCCTATGTTCTATGCTTATAAACGCAACTCTCTAGGTCTACAATTTCAAGATTATTCGCTGCATACAAGAAATTAAGAGGAGGATAGTATTGGGAAAGATAGCAATGAGGAAACTTCCTAAAACCCTGAATGCCTCCGGAATTAAGATGAAAATGAAAATGAAAATTAATCAGGTGATGGTATTCCCAATTGTGCTGTATATTACTATAAATGTTAAACTTATAAAAAGTTTAGGCAAAATGTTATATTTAATTAAGTATAAATAGTTGGCAAAAATATGAAAAAATGGGGGAAAACGAGAAAAATGCTATAAATTAATTAATAAAGCTATAAACAGATATTAAATACCTAGACAAATATATAATAATTGGGTACTTTTATTTAAAAATTTTATTTATGATTAAAATAATCTATTTAATTTTATTTTATTTTGTTTAATTAATTTAATTTAATTTTCTAATTAGTCGTTAGCAACACTATGCTGCTATAGACATCGTCAAGTAAATAAATGAATACAAGTAAATAAATGAATACAAGTAAATAAATGAATACAATACAGAAATATGTAAAACAATAAATCAGGATTATTAGTATATTAATAGAAAGGGCTATAGATAAGAATCTTTTCAATAATTAAGTTAATCTAGAGGTCTGTGATGAAAGGTGTTTTGTTCGTTCTATTTGTAGTTTGTATGTAATGATTTGTTTTTCTCTATATATTAATGACTCTACGGAAATGCAAAAATTTTAACTGTGAGTCATTATATGTACATGATTGAGAAGTAAGCATTATTGTTATTATTAATTGTGTAATATGAGTGTCGCATTTATACTTAAGGATGTGAATAAAAGAGAAAAAAACTAAGTGCTCTTGAGATGTGGACCTGGAGGAAACTATTTAGGGTGCAATGGATAGAGAAAGGAATCGATACGTTGATCATTGAAGAATTAAAACCAGGTTATTGGTTAGAATCCCGAGCCACAAAACCTGCTTTACACTTTGGACATATTGTATATGCAGATTATACATAACATCAAGCATGACAGAAGGAAGCAGAAGAAAGAGAAAAATAATTAAATGGCATTAAGAAATTAGAAAACCTACCAACATACTTGGACTGATGTTTTCTAGAGCGTACAAGTTAAAGCACAGAGGAAGAGACTGATAAAAGAAGGGAAACCTGATACCAAGACATTTTGAAAAATGAAAATCGGCTGTATGCAGACATAGATTATGAACGATCGCTCTGCTAGTACTAATTCTTTTATGTTCAGTGGCGTAACTGGCGGCCCCGCAGACCCCACGACGCGGTAGAGGCCCGAGGTCCTAGAAGGCCCAAAATGAAAACGGGGGGGGGGGAAGTAATGTAAGTAGGTTGTAGGGGGGAGGAGGAAGGAAACTGGCAAAGTAGTCAGAGAAAACGAGTTTGCTTAGTTGAAATATATTTTCTCTTGTGGATAATAGATTAAATAGACTAAAGCCAGACAAAAGTCAAGCAATAATAATTTTCGTCAAGTGCATCAAACACCAAAAAGAAAGCTTGTACAATTTGGAAAGGAGTTAGCTTTTGTTTATATCAAGTTCGATATATTGGTGTGATAATAGACAAAATAATACTATGGATGCTAGAACTAGATTCTATGTGTATGTGTGTGTATGTATGTATATATATATATATATATATATATATATATATATATATATGTAGCGGCAAAGACCTATTATAAGTTATGATTCTTTCTGATTCTACATACAGTAGAACTCCAAATATCCGAACTCCAACTATCCGGATCACCAATTATCTGGATCGCTTTGAGGCCGTATTTAAATGGTTTTTGTAGCAGCGTGTATCGAGAACCCTCTTTCAGGGATGATTATTTACAAAAAAGCAAAACTTTTTGCCTACCAAATTGACAGTTTGTCATCAATACAACCGACTCTTATGTTCAAGATGTAACATTTTATGTAAGTACAATACTGTACGATTTTGCTTTGTTGTTAAGAAATGGCATTTTTTCATGATTTATAAAATTATCTGGACATTTGACTGTCCGGATCGTTCCGATCCCAATTAATCCGGATAGTTGGAGTTACACTGTATTACAGATTCTACAACGAGGGGGAATCAAATGAAAACCGCAATTAATTTTTTCTCACTATTTCACTGCAGGAAGAATGTTTGCTTGCACGTTATTTTTCTACTTAGTCCCCTCCTAGTTCAACACACTTAAGTCATCAGATAGGAAGTGCTTCGTTTTGGTTGACGCTGTAGCCATTCGTGCACCGCCGATTGGACGTCTTCATCAGACTTGAACTTCTGTCCTCCAAGGTGATCCTTTAATGAACCAAAGATGTGGAAATCTGATGGTCCCAAGTCTGGCGATTATGGCGGATGTCGTCGACGGTTTTTATTGTTGCACGAGGAGCAGGAGGACGGGAGTTATGTTGAAGCAAAACACCTGCACTCAGCAATCTCCTTCGCTTTGGCACTATCGTATTTCCACATCTTTGGCTCATTAAATGGTAAAACACCTGCACTCAGCAATCTCCTTCGCTTTGGCACTATCGTATTTCCACATCTTTGGCCCATTAAAGGAGCACCATGGAGGGCAGAAGTTCAAGCCTGATGAAGACGTCCAATCGGCTGTGCACGAGTAACTACAGCTTCAACCAAAATAACTTTTCTCACGCGGTATCGCAGCACTTCCTATCCGATGGCGCAAGTGCATTGAACTGTGAGGGGACTATGTGGAAAAATAATGTAGGCCTACAAGCAAACATTCTTCCTGCAGTAAAATAGTGGGAAAAATTAATTGCGGTTTTCATTTGATCTCCCTCGTATTATAGTGTGCTTGTGCCTGATTCTGGAGGTAAGCGGTCTAGGAAATAATACGTACTACTTTATTTTCTAATTTCCTACACTACAACTACCACCACTAATAATAATAATAATAATAATAATAATAATAATAATAACAATAATAATAATAATAATAATAATAATAATAATAATAATAATAATAATAATAATACCACCTACCGGTAATAATAAAACAGGCAAATTTTAATATCTCCAAGGTCCTGTCAGTCTATCAAATTTGATATTTCTGCGGTCGAACTCATGATACTGAACCCATATGCTTGTGCGTGGATTTTTTGTCCAAATTAAACTTTGCAGGGGGACCAGTTACGCCACTGCCTGTTTATTATTGTCAGCGAAAGTATAGTTAGCGCGCAAAAGTGGGATGCGTAGGTGTAGTCCAGTCTAGAACTGGTCCTAAGTAAACAAGTAGATAGATACGAGTAATGAGCTCGAGTGAGACAGACTTATTTGTTTACTCTAGGGTCGATTATATATCTGACAGTATCTACCCATTCCACTGTCTAAAACATTTGCTCGCCGACTATAAGCTCTCACACGTTACTTGAAATGATTCTTTTACTGTTTAAAGATCTGGATTCATTGGCAAATTAAAGTAAAAATTTGTAAGCTATATGGGGAAGAAATTTTATTCACTCCAAAATATTCTATACATGTTTAGGGTTGAAAACTGGATAAGTTATTTTCTACCACTTATACTACATACTACTGCATTTAAAAATGAATTTTAGTGTTTTTCTCTTCTTGCTAAAACCTAAAGCTCTAACAATAATATTAGCATCAGAGAAGCCTCGCCAAATTGCGGATTTTCTAGCGTCTGTATAATCTGAATGGGACATTCAAACTAGAGCACAAACTTTTCGTTCGCAATTCCTGTTACGAAAGATCTGTACGAATATAGTTTTAACAAAGATTGCGACACAAGACAAGTTAAGTTCATCATATAGTTTAGAAGCAAAGAGTGTCAGGGCATAAATTTATCTCTTCCGTGGCTTACAAAGGTTGGTTTTGAAACTAGATCCATAAAACCCAGCTTAAATATGTAGCCTGCAAGCTGCATGTAGGCTTTTGTTAGTTTTGGTTTTAAGGTTATTTAATGACGGGGATGTGGACCTACTTCAAATTAGGCCTGTGACCTTCGCCGGTGTGCCGGAATGTTGTCCCGCAGGAATTCTTTTACATTATTGTAAGTTTATAGAGACGATTCTGTCAAAATTTATACATACATAAATGTCATCTCCCTTCTCCGGAATCGGATTCGCAACCCAGGACGCAGAAATCCAGAGCGATGCTGACTGCTCATACATGTCGACCAGGCCTTCCTTAAATTACAGTAAAAATCCATTTATCCGGATTAATTGGGACTGGACCCAAAACGCAAAATCAAATATTCGCAAAGTGTCGCATCTTGAATGTCTTGAACATATCGATCAGGGTCAGTTGTTTTTCTAACAAACTGTCGATTTTATCGGCTAAAACTTCTGATTTTTGGCAAATAATCGGCCATGAAAGTGGGTTTTCCAACTCTTGCTGCTGCTAAAAACCACTTGAACACGGCCTCAAAGCGATCCGAATAATTGGCGATCCGAATACTTGCAGTTCTACTGTAATCACAATGACGTAACAGAACTTAAATACAATGGAACGCTTACATTTCAGAAAAAAGGCGAAATGGAAATAAATTCTTTAAAAAAGTGTTCTTATTTCTGTTGAAATAATACATGCTTTGTTTTCTTTAAGCTTTTCCGACGAAAATTTAAGAATTATTATGCGTTTCCTCTGTAGGACGCAGAATGGACGGAAATTTTCAGTTATATTTTATGAGGGTGGTCGTAGTATGGATAGTAATAAAAGTGGCCATTAGATAGAGCGTTGTGATAGGGAGTGTGTTAACATAGCCACCACTATCATTCCATTGGGATACAGCTTTACTTCCACGAAACACGCGCTACAGTGAACTTACAACCTATCGAGACAGCCGCGTGATTTACATCCTTTAGGCGTTACCCTTCCGCTATTGTCTTCCCAAACTGTATAGTCCTTACCTTACCTTGTTAGCTTAACAACCGGCCTGATGGATTTTCCTTTCTTGCAGAGAACAAATCGAATACCTTATCCTTTACAGTTTGATGTATTTCATGCATGCATTTTGCTACTAGATTGAAAAGTCGGTGTAGAACATTTTATCACTCATAATTCACAGCAAGTTTTGCCCATATGCGTACAAACATCACATAAATTCGATGGACGTAACTAGTTTTCAATTAATTATTCACAAAGGATATCAAAATATTTTGAATCGGCGTGGGTGGCGCAGTTAATATCGCGCTGGCTTTCTGTGCCCAAGGTTGCGGGTTCGATCCCGGTCCAGGTCTATGGCATTTATGTGTGCATAAATGTAGATATATTGGCATGTAAAAGAACTCCTGCGGGACAAAATTCCGGCACACCGGCGACGGTCACAGGCCTAAGTTGTAGTACATCCCCATCGTTAAATAACCATATACCAATCAACCAAAATATTTTGAAAAGCTCGTCGAAGGACAAGCTACAACATTCTAGTAGATAAGTTCTGAATCTAGTTAAGATGATGCAGCTTTGCCGTACACTTCCTATCTATTCCTGTCAACTGGCATAATAATATTATAACAACGAACTCGATACTTTTCTTGTCTTGCGGATATTTATTGATTTACTTATTTAACTATTTACTTCAAGCAGCCCCGCATTTCCAATCCTTCAATAAGCGAACTATACGTCATGGATTTTCGGGACCACTCCGATTTGGCACTAACTATTCCATATCCTGAGGAAAATACTTTGGGAAGTCCCAACTTCTTAATATCAAATTTTTTCTAAAAAAATTTTAACGTAAATTATTTATATGTAAGCAGTGTTAGAGTTAGGCCAGTAGTAGCGCTAATTTATAGTATTTTAAACGAGAGTGAGTTTCTAAACTATTTGTCTCAGAAACTTGAAATTTTGCACATTTAATTAAAAACATGAACAGAAATTAAAGTTTCAAATTTAATTTAAATATCCATATGTATTTTCGACATATTAATTAATTTAATTGATCTTTTAATCAAAATTAAGAGCCATCTCCCCAGACAGATACAACATTTTATGAACGTGAATTTTTTATGTAGGATTCTTTGAAGCTTCTTGTACTACATGATTAGTGATGAATCTTTATATCGTTTATACTATTTGTTTAAAACAATATATTACCCAGAAAACTGAAAAGCTTAAAAAATTGGTGTATGTTAAATAAATTAAAAAATAAATAAGGCCTGCTCAGAAAATCTGATAAGTTATTTAATTAGATACATTGTAAAAACACTGTGAACATTTTTTATTTAGTAATAATAATCCTTACATTAAACTACAAATGAGATATAAAAAGTTGTAATTTTCTGCGGCCCATAAATATGTAAGAACTCGTGTTGGGTCATATTGATCCGATCGTTTTTCTTGTCTTTATATGCTTGGAAGATTGGTAACAATATGCAACTTCTTCTGTTATTAAGCCCTTTGAAACCATGTAGTGAAAGTCATTCTTGGGCCAAATTTTACCGCTTGTCCGCTATTAGCCTATATCAAAATTGATCCGAAGCTAGTGTCAGTGTTTTGGTAAATTTGCAAGAGATATTAACTAGAATAGGTTGAAGCTATGTAAATTTTTTTCCTCATGCTTAAGTATTACTTCTTATATAGTGTTCAATGTGTTTCCGACATGGTTTCATTTTTATGTGGCCTCTGTAAAACATGTCATTATATTATTTTTCTGCATCCTATTTCATTTTAGAGAATGCTGATGAAGAAATTCTGGCGGAATTGTTTCTCGATCATGACAAGTCAGTGGGGGAGCTTTCTCAACTTTAAAATGGCAACGTTGAGGAAAGTGAACTTAACTTCTAAGTTCATCTTCTGACGAGATATAAATACCTAACCATTTGGGTGATTATCATATGGGTAGGCCTATGAACGGCAAAACAAAAATTGAATGAAGAAATATTTAGCAAAAATGGTCGTGCCAAGAAACACAATATTGTATTACACTGTACATGTGTGGGACATGTGTGGAAAGACAGAACTGTATTGTGTGCCCAAAATTTAGAGAGTAAGGTGAAAGGTATTTCAGTTTATGCTAACTAGGTTTCAATATCTCTCCTTTATAATTCTAGTTTGAAAGGGTTTTCATATTTTATTTCACTTTATGATATTATTTTAGAATTTTTCTTCAATCAAGAGGAAATTACAAACTAAAAGTTGATGTATTAGATCATGAAATGTCATTGGGTCAAATTGGCCCGACGCGATGTTTATGTACCATTCGACCACGCGTGTACTTAAGGGTTAATGGTACCGTCAAGTGTCTATTTACAACAGTTGGTATTACTGTGTCATAAGTAATGCACAACCGTGATGCATATCACGCCAGAAAGTACGGTACTTCACTAATCTACGAATTATGTCATTGACTGTTTTCTTTAAAAAAAAATTAATTTGTGTGTGGTAACTTAAATATAACAAAATGCATTTTTTTAAGGAGCAAGCAATCGTACTTAGATTTAGACTTCCGTTAGCACACCCAGAATTACATTTAACATACAGAACAACCATGAGACTAGAGCATTGCCAGTATTGGACAACAAACTCTCCACCTCTCTACCAATGCTTGAAATGTAAACAGTTTCTTAAATATTACTTTAGTACCCATATATGCCGAATTTACTCTATTAATTAGGAATGATATTTTTGCAAATTCTTTTAACCATGCATGGAATAAGAATGTAAAGAAGTACGTTATTTTTCGGGTTTCCAACTTCAGACAGTGTTTTGGGAATGAGTGCTTGAAAGGCTCAATCGAGCACTAACCTATTCAAAAGAAATTCGACCATCCACCTCACGTGAATCCTTCGGATCTACTTTAATGATAATTATATCCACGTGATTCCAGTGCTTCGCCACACGAGAGTCTAGCAATTGAAATATTGGAGAGGGACGGAAAATTCTGTTCGATTGTGACTCAATGCGGTTATCAAGTGCTATATCTTATGTGATTGAGATATTAGGGTCGTTTCCTAAGGCTCTGTTCACGTAAAAGTTGTATTTCCCTATGAAGTAATAAGATATGACCATCGCCGAAAATGCTTGAAATTCACAATGTAAGTGATCGAATCCATTCAGGGATCAAAATCCATTTTATCCTGTAATAGAATTTTCCAACTCTATCTACCCGAGTTGAATTCTACAGGCTTGTTTAGAGACTAGATCGAACAGATTCGTTATCTTTGCACGCTCTACTTTATCCAAATTTCACTTTTATGGCGCAATTCACATACTATTTTAGAAGCCTTCTCAATTTGTGCCACTATCTACGTTAGGCATCCAAATTTATCAATTTATTTATACAGTTCCATACAAATACAAAGGTAGGAATTTCTCTTCTACAATTTTATTACCTTTTTAGCTATTCCGTTTTCTAAATAAACGCTATTTCAAATTGTATTAATAAGTGGCATTATTCTGTTAACAAAAAGGTCTATAACCCACATATAATTAAGCCTATTAATTAGCTAATCTTTTCGGACTTCTCCAGTTAATTTAACAGGATTATTCTAACGAGAGAAGAAATCAAATAAGATAAAATACATAAACACAGTAAATTATGCTCACCATACCCCAGGGACAAGAGATCACAGTAAACTCCCTGTGCATCCATGGCTTGTAAGCCTAATGTACGGGAGATAGCTGAAACCTAGGTAACTCAACGAAATACGAGGGTCGTCCAGAAAGTAAAGAAGGATTTGGCATGACTAAATAAAAACGAAAGATACCAACACAAAAGTTTATTTACAAAGATACAGTACCAGGCTCTATTTCTCAACGTAATCGCCATCACTGTCAGGTAATTTATTCAGGTACCAGTTTCTCAATGCCGATGTTATACTCTTCTATCGTCAGACCTGAGCTTGGAGTTTCTGCCAAGAAGACAAGGAATAAACGCAGAGGCTTATTGTGAAACTCTTAAACGACTACGATGCGCTATCCAAAACAAGAGACGTGGAATGTTGTCTGAAAAGGTGTTTTCGATTCATGACAACGCTCGGTCTCATTCGGCTGCTAAAACACAGGCAAAGCTTCAACGTCCAACGTCCAATTGGGAAATTTTTGAACATCCTCCTTACAGCCCTGACCTGGCATCCAGCGATTTTCACTTGTTTCCGAAACTAAATTACTTTTTGGGTGGAAAAGAGTTCCCAACCGATGAAGACCTCAAAGTGACAATGATATCCTGGTTCAGGTCTTTGGCGGTAGAAGAGTATAACATCGGATTTGAAGGACTGGTGCCACGTTACAATAAACGCCTAGACATTAATGGCGATTACGTTGAGATCGTTATTATTTAGTTATGACAAACCGTTCTTACTTTCTGGATGACTCTCGTATTTTCAATTGGATCCACATCAGCATTTTACTTAAAGAGGAATACAATATAATAAAATATAAATTCTTTATAGCCTATTTAATGCTAAGAACTGAGGATTGGCATTATCATAATATATTAATATTAGGAGATAATGATAGATAAGAAATTATTATAATGATTAAGTATTGTTAAAACTAATGGATTATAATTTAATAGACACACAAAATAAAAGCTAATTTCGTACTGCACAAACGTGCCGTACTGCAGAAATGTGCAGCGGTACACGTGTAAATCAGTTTAACAATTACAGCATGCTTCACATAATCTGATTTTAGAAGTTTTTCATGCGAGTCGTTTCGGGCGTCAAGTTAATCGAATCACTCTGTATCTAGCTGACGTGACCATACAACCAAATTGAAGGTGAGGTACAAGCTTCCCTTATATATTTACTGATATAATTGAATCCCTGCTATAGAACATGTAATGAGGCAATAACTCTGTAGTAGTTAACTCCCCTGCACACGATATAAATTTCAAGTTCTTAACTCTCCTCTCCTGAATATTACCTAACTTTTCTTTTGTGTTTTTATAGCTTTAGCGTGCCGGGGCACTCAAATATTATGTACATATTAAAGTGAAGGGTTTAGATGGAAGAAAAACGCGCCTTTTACTTTTAGGCTTAAAACAGTTTTAAATGTTGCAGGTAACATTCAATATTGTTATAACTCAACCACGATCAAAATGGAGTTCTGACGTGAAGGCTGCAATTAAAACTTAGTGGAGTTGTATTTTGTACCTTTGGACTTACAAAAGAAACTAGAAGTAAAAGGACAAAGGCAAAACAAAATAGGTCTGTAGGCTACACTCGGTCATGCACTGCAGTTATCGTCAGTCCAGTCCAGTTGGAGCTTGCCTTCTCAATAAAAGATGGAAGATGGGAGCAACGGAAAGACGAAGCAAAGGGGAGAAATGTTGGCGTCATTCATACCCTCAATAAGCGCAGCGGTGAGTCAGGTTCTGTCCTGTTGGGCAGTGTTCATTTACCATAGAGGACAGTACATCAAAGCGTAGGTCATCAACACCAACTAGCTTCAACCTTGCTTGGGAGAAAACTTATTAAGTAATATACTTCCGTAAAACAATATGATAAAAACATTTCAAATCAATTTGTTTCGCAAAATTACTCCCCTCAGTTGCAGGAACCGGCACTGAGTTTAAAAAACTAGCCTTTGTGGTAGATGCCAACGGGATTGGAGCAGGTAGAATAGAGCCGGATCTCTAGAGCTGCGTACTGATGATGGCTGCACTAAAGAGTAAAAACGTTCGTACCAACGTGTTAAAATTATTAGAAATTGTTCAATATATTTCGCAAAAATGATTTATTGTATACTCTAAAAATTCAGAGGAAAACTTGTCCCCGTAGTGCTCAAACCCATATATTCAGCTTATTTTACTGAACTACACAGGAACTTACCCAACTGCTAAGTTTAGGTAAACTGGGCCACGGTCAGTTTCTCAACATCTTTAGGCAAAACCATTCCCTGATGAAGGCCATGTAAATTGGCCCCTGGTGTTTAAGTCTGAACTAATTCGACAATACATTGATATACTTGATCTTGTTTCTTACACATTTTTGGCCACTCTTTGTTTAAGGGAATGTAATTATATGGAACACTCATATGCACAGTAAAAATGATAACTTTCTTTGCGATAACTTAAATTGTATGTTACAATTTTGAAAATATACTCAATTGGTTTACTTAAAGAAATTCCATTATTTACCATGACTTCATAGCCTAGAGTGCACTTTTTTCCCCAACAAGTGATTCCAATTTAATTTTTCAATTTAATTAATTGAAAGCAATTATCAAAGAAATTTCAAAATCATGCTAATGATATCAAATAAGAAAATTCAAAATGATTGATCTTTTTGCTGTTTACTGTAACAAATTTTCTTGCAGTTTGGAATTATTGTGTGGTATCTTGATCCTTACATCAGATGCGGCATTGCAGATATTTCTGTACTTTTTTGTTGAAAATCCTGCTTCATGCAAATTTGTTGTCACAAAAGGAAGAAGCATAATACTATTTTATCGTTATTGAGAGTGTAAGAAGGGGTGCAGCAAGCCCTCGACGCTAGCTGTCGATACAATGAACATACGATAGTAGGCATATGTATATTTTATAATAAACAGCGGTATAGATGTTACATGTAATTTCCCTGATAAAAATTAGTCATCAATCATCATAACTTGCAAGGAATTTTATAATGCCATCAAAACACTGAGACCATTGCGCAACACTTTACACACGCATCGCAGAACACTATGTTCTAGGTTGATTGTCTTCACCCGGATCTGGAGCTCACCTCTCCTGATTCGAATTTGGGGCATTACTGAAAAGGTATCAGAAATGAAATATTTGGAGATCATATAACACCAAGAAGTAAAGTAGCAAGCTGATAAGGCAGCCAAAATTATATTGAGTCATGAAGGTGATTATATGGCGTAACAATGGCCAATTTTGGCATATGCAGAAGAAATCAGAGCTGATACAGGAAAATCAAAACAAAAAGTAGGCATTTCTGAAAATTAAACTTTTTCTTCTATTGAAGAAAATACACTATTTGACAGGGTGCATGATATAGGCCTAGAAATTAGGGAGATTAACAAATTCAAGACATCACAAAATGTGTTAGATATAAAAGGCATTGGAAAGATCACATAGACAGATTGGCGGAAGAATGGTACCGGTAGGTAAGAAGAGCCAAAGGAGATGGGTCTTTAGATGGGAATAGAAGTAGAGGAAGAACCCAAAGATACGGTTAGAGAGTGGATACACATCGTCAGAGGAAGGTGTTTGAACGGAGAAAACAACATAATATTATATATATATATATATATATATATATATATATTACAATCGAAGAAGTAAAAGAAGAATAAGATGAAAATTGTTAGGCCCAGAAACGAAAACAAGAACCGAAATATTAAGAAACACATAACACGGTAGCCTAACTGTCTTTCGAGTTATTTCCTTCCTTCCTTCATTCATTCACTCAACTCATCATATTAATTCAACAGAAAGGAAATAATCTGATTTTTCAAGGATCATAAAACTTATATTGCTCTATACGCCAGAGTGGTCCGAATTTCCTAAATCTACGATACAACCGCCAATAACCGCGAATCATTCCTTTCCCGCCTCATTTCTTGCATTTATAGCCCAGTCCCTTCGGTTTTCAGTTTAACTGATACGCTGAACGACTTTCAAGGAGAAGGCAGTATAAATTTAGAAATGATAGGGGAAACGAAAAGGAGCAGAAAGAAAATGACGCTGACTACTAATGGAGAAAGATGACATGCTTCAATTTTAAACAGTGACATATACCAGGAAAAATATTTCAGGAGACGGTGAAGCATACTGGCATATGGCAACATCCTGAGTAGAACGAACAGGACAATAGAGTAATAAAAAGAACTGGCTATTAACTAGGATTCAATTTAATGAATATTTCCCTGGGTTCTAGTTTACTGCATTTTTTTTGGGCTTAGAACCAGTTTACCATTCCGCAATTGCTAGCGTCGGATTCCAGAGCTTATCTTCTACAGCCTACTTTAAGTCTAGTAATGTCAGTTATAAACAGTCTTTAGGAGATGCAATGATCATTATGTGCACAACATTACTAAATGATATTTACGCTATGTGCAAATCACCCCATGAAAATTGCAATGCACCAATATCAGGGTATTTTGGAACGATTCTTGCATGTTTGTTTAAAAAAAAATCGCGGAATGAAGAAGATACTTATTGTAATTTTGTTAAACTGCATAAAAAATAATAATTTTAAGGTCAAAATTGGTTTTTAACAACACGTCATTTGACATCCTTTGGACCGTAGTATGGGACTATCATTCAAATTTTCTTTCTAATAACGCAAATTCATTATTCAGGTTTGCAAGGATTAAATTAAAATACATAATACACGTCTTGTGATCGAATATAAAATTAATGTTTATAATATTATATAAGCTTACATCATGTTTAACAATTTATTAGTGAATATGCACTGTTGCTTGTTCTTCTGTAGAAATCCACTCGCAGTATAGGCATTCATGATTGCGATTAAAGTATAACCACAACTTAACTGAAATGGTATCTGACTGCATTATTTGTGCTGTCACGAACAAAGCATTTTCATTCCCCCGAACCATAGTTCATTTTAGGATTTAATAGCAACAAGGTGGAAATTTCCGGCATTTTCTTCTGTTGAAATAATAAATTCTGTTGTTCTAATATTAGTGTCGTATCTCACATTCATAAAGATATTATGATAGCGAGTAATAAAATAAACAGTTTATATGCAGTACAAGTTTGCAGTGTACGTGCGACGGAATAATTTGTCAGACCAGGACGCTTGTTGCGAGACGATATAATCGTAACTTCGATTCTTTGCCCTCTGTGGTAGCCATCGAGATACTATTTACAATCAAAGGAACATGAAAAGGAAATTACTTTGTGCCTCTATGAATAAGACGTCGAAACTTTATACCCGTGATAACTCTGAAATTATGCTAATATAGGGAATAGGACCTGCGAAGTTTAGTTTAAGCATACTAATGAAACACGATTGCGCATAGATTTCTCTAGAACTGAAATTAATTTGTAATTTGGTTACTATATTATGTGATTATGGACTATACAAATTGATGAGCATTGTACTGTTGATTTCATAATTGGTGATTGTTTTTGTGGACGTTAAAGGATTGAGTCCGCCCTTAAGGATTACAGCAACTTACGTCATTTTCATAGATTCCGATTTGCAATTGACTCCAAAGTTGAAACAGGTATACACGCAGTTAACTATTAACTTCAAGTTACATTATTAGATAGATTTACGTTGATGAGTCTTCTGGATTTAAATGGTTTTTCATTTTATGGTCTCTACCATGGTTAACTCAAAATTTTACATGTATTCTTTATAATACGAGTATATATATATTATATATATATCTGTTATATGGACACGATAATTTCTATAATTTTGCACAAATTATTTCCAGACTGGTACATAAAATATTGCTAGAATGTCTTGAAGGAGTTCGTTAATGGGCAAAATCGGATGAAGGGAATAGAAATGTGGAATTATTTATTTTAAACGTAAATATTACTATAAATCCCTAAAATATTGCATCCAATAGAGTTATTATACCTCAAAATTTTGTTTCAGATACTTTTTGATAATATCGACCATCTAAAAAAGTTACATTATATTACATGTAGTTACCTATTACATATTAAAAATATCAAGAAATCTTAAATGTGATCCTTGTTCGAAAGCACCCAAGGAAAGCAAAGCTCGTGTTTAGGGGGTTACTGAGGCTGGAGTTTCACAAGCTTGGCACATCGATTGGGTCATAATTAAAACATGGACTCAGTTTGGAACAGAGCGGTTAATGTTTATGCTACGTAAGTGTTAATTTTTAGAAAATGAAAGAAATTGAAACCGAAGTGTACGTAAACACAGGAGCCCACACAATCCTACGAGAGTAGCCTAATCATAAATGAATACGCCTCGGAATGTGGCGGATAGGTCTGTTTAGTTAACCCTTCATCGTAGCTTTAGAGTTCTGGATTCTACCGAAGATTGTGTCAAATGCCTATTATACATCGAACCGGGAAAAGAGGATTTGGTGGTTTAGTTGTTGAATCAAAAAGCTCTCTTACGGAGCATTTTTCTACTCACAAAGCGCAGCAGCATATACTGCTTATACCATGATTAAAACATTATCATAATTGAAGCATTGCTCCCAACTAAAGTCACATTTCACAGAAGTGATGTATACTCTCAGTCTATCATCGTGTTACGCAGAAGCGATAGCTTTGATATAATGACCTTTCTTTGCGGGCAAAGTAGACACACAGAAATGTTTTGTCTCTATTCTTTTGTTTGCCCACATAAAATGGCAAAGTTTATTTTCCTTCATTTCATTACTGTTCTGATCCTAAAAGTACAATTTAACTCAATAAAACTAGTTTAATTTAGGCCTATTATTATCTGAGCTTGGAATGTTACACAGAATTCGTTCCCCCATCCAGAACTAAACCGTCCACAACTAAAGTAAAGTAAAGTGATCCCTATACAGGCCTTGAAGGCCCAAAGGCTTCCAGGAGGTTGAGGCTCCAAGATTTTGGACATTCGGCACGTGAAGGTGATAAGGTTGTCAGCCTTAGGCAACGGACGCTTTTACCCCCAGGATTGCTCCTGGTACTCATTTCTGTTAGAGGCGGAGTCGACCCCAGGGCCATAGTGCCATCAGAAGGATTAGGCCAATTGAAAAACTCCAACGACCTCATCGGGAATAGAACCCGCGACCTTCCAGTTTGTAGTGCAGCGCCTCAATCACTACGCTACGGAGTACCCCAAGCATCCACAACTATTCTTCTTAATTCAAACATAAATCAAAGGTCAAATCTGTTTGAATATAAAAGTAAGGAGGCCCGTTAAAAGTAACTTCACACTGTAGATTTATAAAAAGACCACGTTAGTTGACTTCAGTATCTCTACATAGTATATTTGTTATTTATAAGACCTTCCATTTAGTGCGAATATTTTATTGTCTACCCTCACCTTAAAAGATGTAAGTAGAAATGTATTTTAAAAATCATATAGTAAAATCATGTAGAATTAACTAATAAATAGTTAATTCTATTGCTTAAGTATGAACGATGTATCTATTCTGATACGTACTCACTTCAAATATCTGTTTATAGTTAATAAATAATTTACTATCACACCTCCCCACGAAGAGAAAACGGTAGCTTGATAGAGGCTGTTCATGACAAGTAATAAATCGTGGTATTTTTTCAAAGATCCTGCACGCTCTCTTCTGAGAAAATGTTTATTTAACAATGGCCGAGCAAGCTTCTAGTAAGCCCTCAATTACTAATGGTTTTGTTATTCATTATTTCAATGCCAACAAACTGAATGAAGACATCTAAATTGTATTTCTCACTTAATAAGATGCAGGCTGCATTGCGTCATTTTGTAAACTGAACGTACTGAATAAAACAATCCGGAAAATATTTAGGTTCTTTAACTGTAAAACTTTTCATAAAGGCAAAGGAAATATTTCATAGACAACAAATACAAATTGTTATAATTAATAAATAAAAACAAAGGTACAAAGGTCTACACGCACTCTACTATGTTCTGTATTTGGGCCCGTAGTTTGTCTCCCAACACACACATTGGCTGAAAACGATAATTCATTTCTCTGGTAGTTAACCGTATACAATGCTGTCCAAAGTTTTACACACTGGTAAATTATACGTTTAGCTTCCCAGCTTACTCTTTATAAGCGTAAATTTTACTTACTAATGATTTGTGAAATTCAATCGACATACTAATGATTTGTGAAATTCAATCGACATAATTGTGTATAAAACTTATGCTTCTTCCTTGATAACTAAATACATTGTCGCATTCTGCAGATTTCATATGTTTATATTTTTTTATTATTTTGTTATTATTTATCTATAAGGATTTGTTTCTTCCCTCCCAGCAAACAATAATATGTCACATTCATATTTATTTTTAGTCCTCCAATTTAGGAGGACTAAAAGTGTTTCTTTGATATTCTCTTGGCCTTGAAAGCATGTTCTGAGATTGGCATAATGCCAAGTTGGCCCATTTGGCTATCACAGAGATTGCGAGCATCTAGTGCCAGCGATGTAGAAATGATCCTTTCACAGCAACAAATGCAAGAAGCATTTCAAATATCAGTCCGCTGGTTTCGAATGAGAAGGTTATAGAGTACTTCCCATTGTAATATAATATGGTAATACATATAATTAGAAAGGAATTTCACCAAACAGGAATACCTTTGGCAAGCATATGTAGCACAGCTAACATTGCATACAGGGGTTAATTAGGTTAAAAATAGCCACATTTCTTGGCTGTTGGAGTTGAATTTCATTGCTATAGTGAAAGAAAAATGAAAATGTCCTTTTTCATGCAGAATATTTACAAGAATAGACAATAAAAATTAGTATATTCGCGAAATATATTAGGCCTACCTGTTTGATAGTATCGATATCGTTGGTGACATTTTCGTGCAAACGAAGGGTGAAATATCCGAAAGGACCTAAGTATGAACGTTTTAAAAATAGAAATTGAAGCGTTTACTTTTATTAGGGTCTAAGTGCCAAAACCATGATTTTTCAGATGATAATTTTAAATGGATCTATGTACCCAGACCAATGCATTTCAGAAGGGTCCAAGGTCCAGAGAAAGTCACTTTAGTAGCAATAAATTCCAAGATATAGCGCTGGGTCCTTATCCTATCAATATGTGACCTGTGTCTTTCTGTGGGTCTATTTCTTGTTTTCTATACAATCATGATTTTGGCACTTAGGGTGGCGTGCACCATCCAGGAGTAAATCTTACTAAAGTAGTAAATTTAAGACGGAGACCTGGAGTATACAAGAACCAGTACATCTGTCTCACTCTTAAGTCATACTAATGTATGTGCTAGAGTGAGACAGACAAACCGGTTTTTGTAACGTAAGGTTCCCTTCCTAAATTTACTACTTTAGTGCTACTCTTTTAGTAACTTACTCTTTTAGTTGGTGTTGGAGAGCTCAATTGATAGTTACTTCTTTAGTTGTTACTAAAGTAGTAAGCGATTTTTACTAAAGAAGTAGTCGAATTCTGCGCAGAACAGAGCAGAAACGTTAGTGCAGCGCAGCAGAACTCGTGCATTTCAATTGCCAGTATTATTCAAGTGCCAGATAATGAAAAGGAAAGGTTCGCTGAAACAATGAATATGAATTTGGGTTGTTCCAAATATTACTAATGACAATCTTCATGTTTTAAAATAGGTCTAATAGTAATGTTTTATTCATTACTAATTTTAATTCCTTCAATTGAGTATTTTCAGTTTAGTAGCCTACGTATGGGTACTGTGATTACAATTTTTGTGCAAACTATTTCTGTATTATAATGCAAACAATTGGAATTTCCAGTTGATTTTCATAATTGATTCACTGTCAATATTATAATTATTTCTCTCATAATAATAATAAAGTTCTAAAATATATTAAAATATTTATACTTCCTAAAGTTACATATTCTTCCCCAAAAACGATAAATCAATTATTCTATAGTTGTTTATCATAAATCTCACTTTAATGAATTATTAATACTTATTGACTGTTTAACAATATTAATAAGAAGTATTACACAAAATCATGAAAAAGGGGGAATAAAAAGGATAACAAAACTAATAAGGGGCATTATGTTTCTGTCCTTTTTCAAATGCACAGAACATTTACTTAAAAAATATTACCTTATAAAAATAATAATATTACAACTGAGAAATGTAATATTTAAACAAAAAATGGCGGTACAATATTTCGGAAGCTATGAACTCCAATAATAATTATGTAGATGGTTGTGTGTTTAAAAATAATTTCAGTGACTACTTCTCTAGATCCTGTGCAGCTTCAACCTCCGGGCCTCTCCTTAAAATTTTCTTTCGGCACTCATGTTGGCATTTTTTTTCTATATAGTTTATAATGCTTCTCACTTTCCTGTCCACAGGGTTAATTAAATAGTTAGCAGCATACTATAGACCTACAGGTTCTGTTATAGTTTATTCCCAAACATGAAAGTCTCGTCTCACTCCACCATTCGAGACTTGGGGAGTCTTTAAGGAATGGTTTTACAATGTGTCCCCTTCTCAATGTACGCTAATCCCAGAGTGAGTCAAATTTTCTTCCGATGTGGCCTGTTTGGACATTTTTACACCTGGGTTAGAAAAAAGGACATATTATTCATTAACACTGCGGGTGCAACTATTGAACTTTTAGCTCTTATAATTATTATTATAATCTGGCATTCGCAATGTTGTGCTTTAAGTTAAGCTATAGAAGTGTAATGTAATAAAATTAATTTACAATAATTACATTAAATCGTTTAACAATGAGAATCACCTATTGTTCAGTAATTCTATGGTTAAGTAGCAGGGGGAAGTGTTTTCTGGGTAGCTCCAAGAACGGAGGCTTTCATTTATTGGAATGTACTATACCTCGCCGATATCTGTATCCATATGATTAGCTTGAAATACATCGTCGTTTTCTGACCCAAAGTTAGGGAGAACTGCAACATCTAAAGGCCGATCCAGCTAGGAAGATATTTAAGAGCACATGAGCTCCTTGTACCGTGCAATGCAAACGTCCCTTCCACTCACTCTTCCCCTCACCTTTGGTGGACGTCTTCCTAGTTGGATCGCTCTCCGCAATGATATTTCCACATTTGACTGGCTGAAATCACATGGATGTAGTGAGTATCTGACATCGTTTCTTCCAAACGCCAAAATTTCATGTAAGGATTTATGAGCTTAATTATTTACGTTATTAAATGCCCTACGAGGTATGGTTCGCTTAATATTTATTAAATCACCTGCCACAACTCTCATTTTTGGTATACAACCTTCTTCATCTCAATAACTTATCCTCAGTTTGAACTATGTAATCCATTTAATGTGATATGTAACTCATAACTCACGCAAATGCCACAGAACACACTTACTCCACAACTTTACTCCACCCCCTGAGTAGGAGTAAATATTGGCCTTATTTACTCCACAACTTACTACGTTAGTAACGTACTCCGTGTTGGTGCTCTCCACTACTTGTGGAGTAAGTTCATTTACTCTGGGAGTAAATAAAATTTTTACTTCTTTAGTACATTCCTCTATGTTGAAAGCCGCCGAGTTTAGTTTACTCCTGGTTGGTGCACGCCGTCCTTACTAAAAGAGTACGGTTACTAAAAGAGTAGCTTACTAAAGTAGTTAGAACTAAAGAAGTAAGGCTTACTAAAAGAGTAAATGGCATGAGTTTGGTGCACGCCACCCTTAGACTCTTATAAAAGTAAATGCTTCAATTATTGCGAGTTTAGGTCGTTTGTGACATGAGAGATTTTGAAGTAAATAGCATACTATAATGTTATTCAGGCTATTTCGGTCCAAGGCTTGTCAACTACAGTTTAGTTTAATGATCTTGGTTTCGGTCTACATTTTTGGGTCAAAAATCTTTTCGGTTGTAAGAACATTCAGTCAGTCCGACATGTTATCACACTGACATATTTCAGGTAGGTCGACAATCTGGACATCCGTATTATTTTGGTCAGGCTTACATTTGTTGTCCTTATTCTAGCAATATGTGACCTCCAACATCCTAAAAATGTGACATAACTTCATTTCACAAATTTCTTGTGAAAATTGTTTCAAAACTGAAAGTAACAAAAAAAAAATGGCAAAAATAATCAACTCTTACAAACGTAGGCCTGTGCTAATTCTTAAACGAGATTTTTATCAGAGCCGAACTTTCAGAAAATCGGCAACACGTCGGTATTGACGATATGAGGAGACGGGAGCATGTACCGCAAGATGTACCTCTGGAATTGATCTCTACACGTTGATATCATCAGTATCGGAGCACAGAATCGCAGTCATGGTTCCCGTGAAAGCGCATATAATTCTTTGGGAGAAGTCGTAACAAAAGCAACGTAACAACGAATATGACATTATACATTACTTGGATGACATAGGATTGTGGAATCACCACTGAAGAAGTATGTGAGCAACTGACCATACTGAAAAGATACTACCGGTAAAAGGATAGTAAGCAAACGGAGTTTATCTGCGGGCTGTAGCCTATAAATTAAAAATAAATACAAGCGAGCACGAACACGAGGCTAAGAAGATCGGGATCAGTTATACTGTACTATATCTTTAGACCAATAATAAATATTACATTAACCTTGAGAAATGTAAACAAATTATTGCTTGATGTAAAATTTTAAATCATCAAGTTGTATCAAACATCACAAAAGGAACATTTAATATCACATCTCAATGCCCTTCTTCCCGGAAGCTTACATCACTTGTGTAGAGGGCTAAATTACTCGATAAATTTACATGGTTAGGTTTGTAATATAAATGTAGGGCTTCGCAATGTTGAATGGGAATAAG
Organism: Ectobius pallidus; assembly: GCA_964059195.1. Taxonomy (NCBI): domain Eukaryota; kingdom Metazoa; phylum Arthropoda; class Insecta; order Blattodea; family Ectobiidae; genus Ectobius; species Ectobius pallidus. Next base: position 94,767,854 of record CAXKWD010000001.1, read on the forward strand.
CTAATTACCATACACTTTCTACAAGGGTAGTAGATGAAAAAAAGTAAAATGTTTATCACCGTGGACTTCTCCTTTGCCAGTGAGTTTGTTAGTTACCGATGAACTATTAATGACAACAAATACTAAATTTAATATGATTGAATTCTTCGCATGAAGGTTCTTTCTGAATTAAACATAAATAGAATAATTCGCACATTTCACCTTGTTTGACCTCTTCGTTGCTTTGCTTGCAGGATAACACAAGTAAACACGCGTCTATGCTGGTCGTTATACCCTTTACGTATAAATAATTAGACTCCTTTTTGCATAAAATAAAACTTACTTCCTTGCCTGGCAACGAGTTTTGTGAATCACTGCTGGAATAGCGGGAGGAGAAATAGCAGGATTGGATCGGAGAAATCACAACGTAGTTGATATAATTACTAGATTCTTATTAACTATTAGGCAATAGTTCTGAGTTTCAAAAGATCCGTACTTTTCCCCCTATTTAGCGATAACATTTTTTGTTTAATTCAGCTGTAATTATAATCCTTTCAGCTGCGAGGCCATATCAGGAATCAGAATCTATGTCTATACAGTAGGCCATGAAAGAACTGAACGTAAATAAGTTTTATTGCTCGTGGAGTAAATTTCTACTGATTTCAATTTAAATGGATATTATATAGCATGAAATAGCGAGGGTGATTCATGGTATGTACAAATCCAATTTGGCATTTGCCTTTACGACTGGGGAAACCATGAGAATACTCATATAAAGTCGACTGGCCACGGGATTTGAACCAGGGACATCTCGATTGCGAGTCCAAAATGTTATATCTCGACCATCTCGCTCGGTAAGTGAAACTTTTAACATTAATAAAATATAGAATTTAATAGTAGCCTTTCCTAAGTTTCACAATGATTGTACTAAATGTTTAAGAGTTATTAGTTCATGTCTCATAATTTCGTTTACTTCTTGCACAATGTTTTCCTTATATTTCCCAACGTTATTACTTTTTTTTTATGTAGTTTTACAGTTAGATATTGCTATTGCATTTGTTAAACATGCTAAGAGCAAGCAATATTTAACTAAGTGTACTGACAAAACTAAAAGAATATGTTTAATCCTTTGCATAAACAAAAATTTAATGGATACAGTTTTTAAAGAAAATATCAAACTCCCAGCTTGTTTTTATACGTCACGTTTCTTTTGCCACGTCATCAACAACTACAGCTTATTTTACCGGGGTCCTCACACCTCAATTCTACTCGCATCCAGAGCCTCACAAACACCGGGGAATTACAGGTTGATTCACCTTGCCAGGAAGACGCAAGGCTACGGATGAGAAACGCTCTCTGCGAATTGTACATATAGTTGGGACATAAAAATGCATACTAAAAGCGATACACATAAGGAATTTATAAGTTTTATTAATTTTTGAGCTGTTGCTGAAAAGCAGGGTATTATTTTGGATGATAAATTCAGAAAGGAGACGGAAATCTCAACGTAAGTAATGTATTCTTGTGCAAGTAATTCTTACTACGTGGAAAAAATCAATTCAGCGGAAGCCGTTACTAGCAGTTCATGAAACTGTTTAATGTTTACTTAAATTTTTAATGAATTGTGTAATTTTGTTTCAAATTGCCGAATAAATTTGTTTGAAATGTTTCCCCTGTTTAATCACAACGACGATTTACAACAAAAAATAACAATACATACAGGCCTATATTTTATTTTATATTTTGTGAATTAATGCCCTTCGTTCAGAATATTTACATAAGCCTGACAATTCAAGATTCGCATTGTAAGGATCGTTTCTAAGCAACACCCTGCTCCTTTCAACATGAACCACCCAATTTCATTAAAAATAATTCACAGTGCCGGTTTTAAGTCACAATGAAGATTTATAAAATTAAATTTTAAACGTATACAAACATCTAATAATTCATCTCCTTCTGTTATGATTTATCTGAAAAAAAACTAATCACCAGAAATAGCTGACATTTTGCATAAACATAGTTTTTATACCCAGGAAAGTTTGTTACTGACCAGCAATAATTCTTTACAGTATGTGAAAGAATTTTACCAAGATATAAAATAAGGTAAGATGTTCAAAATACTAGTTACTTCCAAATTAAAAATTTTAAATACTTAGCGCTCATTTGCATTTAGATTGTTAAAAATTGTTGATACAATTGTCAGTATATATTGTAATTTATAATTTGTACAATATTTGAAGTGTTTTGTATTGGAGCAAGCAATAAAATTAGATAAGTCTATTTGATTAAATAACTTTACACACTTATATCAAGAGTAATTCTTTTCTTTACATAACCTAATTATAAGTCTATTTGATTAAATAACTTTACACACTTATATCAAGAGTAATTCTTTTCTTTACATAACCTAATTATCAGCTCTTGTCTATCGGCTGACTGGTTATCCGTCCTTCGTACCTGTGAAGACGTACACTGTATGGTTTTATTCTTAGCCGAGAAATATCTGACCGATCAGGAAACGTACCGTTTTGTACGGTCCATCTCCGGGTCGAATGGCGCTAAACTACACATCTGGCTAGCAGCCCAAATACAATGCATTCGGATTATACGCCAGAAAAACCAGCATTCATAATAAGAACATGTTTTATTTTGTACAGGTTCTTCCAAGGAATCTGCATACAATCCAAATATCTTCCATACAATTACCATCGGTGAGCCAAAACATTATGGCTGAATCTTAATATGAAAGAGAGGAAAGAATAATGAAAATAACAAATTGTTGGGAACCAGGGAGGAATGGATTTGACCTCTGCATACAGAACCTGAGTACCATTTTCTTGATATATAGAGACATGTAGCATTGCTCTAGGGAGCAACTTCGAGTACTAATAATGGGTCGCAAAACTGCCGAATTTCGACAAGAGGTGTTAGCGGAAACACCATGTTTAATGCTAGCTTAAACATGGGCTGACTAGCTCTTGCCGGGCTCGGATGTGTACCGTCATCACAAAGTTTATTGCTCGATTGCCCTCTTTTACGCCCTTAACGGGCAAGCCTTGGTATTAAACAAGGTATCAAGTAGTTGCGACGGACCACCGATGTCCAGCGCCATAGGAACCACATGCTTTAGTGCTAGCCTAAACATGCCTAGGGAGTGCTAACCGGACCCTTAGGACGAAAGGCCGGAAAGTTTAATGGTTTGTCCGGTGGGCATTCTTCAATTCCTTAAGAGCACTCACTCAGTATTAAACAATAATTAAATGTATATTAACAACTTTTTAATTTCTTTACAGGCTCTCCGAAAGAAATCTGGCTATCATCAAAAAATCTTCAATACAACGACCGTTGTTGAACTGAAACATTATTCTGAAACGTGTCATGAAATTTGTGCAAAAACAGGGAGGCTGATGAAGAGGACTATGACCACGGGGGAAAAGTATGCTAAGTTAAACACTATTATGCCGGCTTGGCAATAATTTCGGGGTTATTTAGGATCAAAAAGAAATTGATGATTCGATTCGTCCCCCGGGAAACGCAAGTGCTTTCCATTAAAAGATTCTCTGAATCCTGAAGCTTGGATACAAAAATTCTGTGCAAGGCTTCTCATGTGGGTGTCAAGTAGTGCGATTTTCCTGCTACTGAGGTACCAAGGTGCTCCCATACCAAGATGACGTCATTTCGATTGAATGACTTGTAGTCTTTTGAGATTCGTGAATGCTGCGGACCTCCAAGGAGAACAGGCGTAGTCGAGAAGAGGTCGAACGACTTGCTTATATTCTACAGCAGCGCTCCAATTGCAGGGGTAGTCTTCCTCTTCCGTTATGCAGGGGAGGGTGTAAAATTCCAAGCTATTTTAAGGCATTTCGACTAACCTGGGAAACGTGGGTTTTCCAGGTCAGCCTTTTGTCCAGGGTTACCGCAAGATATCTGACTACTTTTACCCATTCGGTTGGTTCTCCATAGAATTCTAAAGACGTAGGTGGCTCTGTTCTTTGACTTCCAGTGAAGAGAATAGTCGTGCTCTTAGTGGTGTTGATGGAAAATCACCACTTCTTCAGCCAGATCTCTAGCTGTTTAAGATATGTCTCCAGATACTTGACTATTAATGCAGACATTACAAAAGAGCAAACTCGACGTGGTGGTGTGGTGAGGGCATGTCATTCACATGGTGGTTAAAGAGGAATCTCCAGCATGGAGCAACGGGATGATGTTGTTGACTGGAAGGACTCTATGAACGTCTTAACGGTAAGGTTTGTTTGTGATAACTTTGCGAGGTAAGATGGAAAGTTAAGGAGAAAGTAGCACAGGTAAAATAGTACCAAGAGGCAGATTAGGTAAAAGGTCTCTGGATCATTTTTAGTTGTTAAGAAGCAAGATAAATACTACAACATCAAAATCTAAGGCAAAAATGTTAATGTATGCAGCCTATACAGCTACTTGGGGATGAAAATACTGAACAAACTCCAATGAAGATTCCAGTTGCTAAGCAACACTGTGATAAACACAGATAGAACAGTGAAAGTTAAAACCTCACGAAAAGGTATAGCTGTGAAGTTTCCTACCAGATATCTTGGTAGAATACAGATTTAAGTTTAACGGATCTGATTGGAAATAGTATATTCTTTTTCTTTCAAGTTTGATTAAGTCATCATAGGTTCTCTGTTCGTTTTACCGTAACTTTTTACTGGCAAAAGAATAATGTAGTGGGATCTACCTGGCTGGGAAAACAAAAAACAATGATTTTACATTAATTCTGTGACTGTCTTGTTTTGATATACATTGCAGATAAAAGGAAGTAAGTATTTTTGTCCGTAAAAGTTTGTCTTTAAATACAGTACTTATAACTATCAAATACATTTACATTTGGTAACAATTATGTAAAGTAATAAGGGATTTTCATTTCATTTCTCTTTTCATTTACCTAGAATGAATAACCGAAGACGTAATGAATAAAGTGACCAATAAAAAGTGACCCAAAAATTTCTTTGACTGAAAAAGCGTGAGCAAAGTGCCCGAAATCCAAGTATCTTTGACCTAAGTATACATTGTCCGAAAATGTACTACCTCTAAACGATCGCAAATCGTATGACGATATTGCTACTCCCTACAGTAAATATGTTGAAAATCATAAATATTTGTGCATACATATTCTGCCATAGGGACAGCAAGTGTGCAATTCCTTCGAATGATTGTCACCTTGTTTAATGAGTCACGTACTGAGCCGTGAATTCGGCTCATATCTTGATTATCTAACAGTTTTGTCGCATTCTGCTATCTTTGGTAAAGGTTTTATGTATGCTTAGTAAAACACGCCCGGTGGTAAACTCTGTTTTCTCTCTTTCTGAAATTGGTATTCGCTTGTGCTGCCCTCTGTATGAAGGCAAGGGAGGTCTGGGCCGTGCATCGAAACGTCAGTTGTAATTGGGATCACGCACGAGCAGTTTCTCCGTATGAAAGTTCAACTCAGTGTTTGGTGGGCGTTTCCCGTGATGGCGACCTTCGTCTTCATCATGGTTTTCGGGTGAGATCTTTGCTTTTTCTATCATGAATTTAAGGAATCTCAAGTAATTCTGTTTAGTATTTCTCACCCAGTTTTGGCCTTGTCTAAATTTCCGTTCTTCGCTATAGTTAATTATTATGCAGTATCGCGGTTCTGGAGTTTAGTTTGAAATTACGCCTACACCATCCGTAATTATTTTAAATCTTCAGTCAGTCTAAAGTTCGTCTATTATGGGTTGTTTTCACATGTTCTCCCGTTAGCAAAGGCATTTTACACAGAGCTAGTAATGTGGGTTGAAAGAGATAGTATTGGTCTACAGGTTGGAGCAGGGGCTAAATTCTTATAGCTATTTCGAAACGGGGTTTCTTGGAGTTTACCACCGTCTTACCAGAGCATTTTTTCAAGTTAATTTTGGGGATTTTGCCACTATAAAAGTTATGCAGAAGTTCTTCCGCATATATAGCGTGATTCAAAGAAGTGGGTTTTTCTTCCTCATACAGAGTGATTAAATTTTGAGGACATTATTTGAAATGTCTAATAAAAGCATATTCTTGGACAAGGGGAGGGGATAAGTAGTTATACCATGTTTTAGAAGAAACCCTCATGAGGATATTTTAGGTGATTTATTCAATTTTGTATATATAACCAAACTGATCATTTTAAGGTATAGCGTAAGATATTAAGATCAAGGGATATGTTAGCTTGTTAATTTTTTTTAATGCATTTGTTGTAAATAATTGTTTCGACCGATGTTTAATTGGTGAAGTTAAAAGTAAATCTGTTTCTCCAAGGTTATCACCCTTTTCTATTTTGGTCTACATATTTCAGGTTTTCCCCTAAATGCTGGGTAGTTATTGGAGTAAAATCCTTTTTTCCTGGGAGTATGGGCACCAGATATTGCAGAAAATAAGCGGTAGCGTTGCTAAATTAGTTAGAAATGAGAAAAACCCGGTTCTACTTCAACAAAGCATTTGTACTAGGCTTCGTACATATGTCGTCTGTGCTAAAAGATTAGAGGGGGCGCAACACTAGATGCCAAATAAAACGTATAAGATTGCACAATAGATTGTTGAAAGTTCGGAATGTTTGTGCATAATTTGCTTTAAAATTTAGCTCCTGTAGAAAATGTTAAACGAATTAGCTTAAAGCCAGTCTAGAATCAAATTATCGACTACTCTGATTAAAGATATTCGAAAGCAAATTCTTATATCATTTTTAATTTCAGTTTTCGTTTTTAGAGCCCTCCACAATGTTTTTTTTTTGGGGGGGGGGAAGTGGTCTGCGTGCAATGAGGGAGGAGGAAATTTTCTTTGCTGATGCGAATGCCACGGCTTGTGAGAAAAAGTGAATTACTTTGTTCTTATAATAATTATTCTGATTCTGGAAGATGTCATTTGTATCACTTGAACAGTACAAGTGAACCATCATGCGATACTTATAAGGGTCAGCATCTTAAATCTAGGCGCCGTTCTTGTCTTGCAGACGGCGTTGTTGGCACAAGCTTCACGACAGATAAGATTCAGACAGATATAACTCCCGTGTCCCGAGTTTGTTTCTTTACCAGAAGGGGCGTAAACTCATTCATAAAGATTCTGTTGCAACACTATATTATTTTCTAGAAGGGAAGAACCTCTGTTATTGTCTGCAGGGGATGTTTCAAATCTAGGGCTAAGAGGGAGTTGGAGGGAGGGAATAGCAATCTGTATTTTAACTTCATGTCCAGATGCAGTAAATCTTTCGGCAAACCACCACACCATCGCCACTAGCCCCCTCTCTCTCCCACTCTCTCTCTCTCTCTCTCTCTCTCTCTCTCTCTCTCTCTCTTTAGGTTCCGTATGTTCCTCCCAGTCCTTCAAATTAGGTCTTTTCACTTTTTTAGGTTGGTTGTCGATCGAGATCGCAGATAGGCGGCCATTCAAATAGGCTATAAGGAGAAAAAGGGGTGGTAACAAGGCAGGAAATTTAAATTCAACATGCAACTTCATATAAGTCTTTAGAAATTTGCGAGATAAAATAAGTTGTAGCCATGAATTCTCTAATTTATTATGTCCCGGTTAATATGAGTATTTTAAGAGAGTTGATGAGAGAGGTTTGTATATACCGTTTGCATTTTTTAAGCCAAGGCGAATCAAATCTTCTTCAGTGTATCCGGGCTGGATCCAAGAAGTAATATTTCCCCATGTTTATGGTGGACACCGGATAAAAGAATTTCCACAGAGAGGCAGCATGCTCCATAAAACTTACATATTATGTTTACTCTCTGAGAGGCGAATCAGCAAAATATTGTGTACAAATTCAGCGATATTTAACCTTTCATGGATCGGTAAAAAGCTCCCGACAAAAAATGTTGACATATTTCTAACGATGATGATATCGTGAGGCCGTTAATTATAAAATACATGGCATTACAAAGGGTGATAAACGTAAGCTTATATGAGTTCAGTTTTATCGCCAATATTTGTTGCATTTCTAGAAGAAGAATAATGTATTGTCTTTTGCACTAGATACAATTAGTAACCAAACATAAACTATGGACATCTGTCGTTCGGCAAACAAATGAGATAAACCCCTTGTTTATTAATAAATGTAGATTTAATATATTTTCGTCCTTCTTGCACATAGCTCGCTAAATATATTATAAACACAGAATTAACGTCTATTAAACCTTACTTAGTTGAAAAATACATTTGGCAGTGCATATACAGTATATAATTATATATAACTTGTATCAACAAATTAAATGCAATATCAAAATAAATGACAGAAGAGTATGTTACACAGTCGATTAGTTAAACGGAGAAAATTAATTTAGAATCATATTTCTCACACCAATGACAGAGGTCACGATGTAATTACAAGATATCAGTTACCCCGGCCGTTAAAGCATGAGAAAAACTGATAATCATAAGGAGAGTTAGGATTTTTAGGTAGAATTTCCATAGGCTATGGAAAAAGGTGCTAATGTAATTTCTGTTTAATTTCATCCCCAAAACAGTTTTATGGTAACATGAGATTGGGAAATAAAATTTTCCGCCTCGATATTACAATTTTTTGTTACCGGAATTTCTGTTTCTTCTTATTTGAACCTCTACCAGGCTTGCTGTGCACTGTACAAGTGATGGGATGCAAAATTCTACATCTTCTATGAGCCATAAAAAAGTATATCTAGCGTTTTCTGAGGGAATAGTTTGAGAGTGATAAGTCGTTCTTCCTATTTCAAATTATAAATACATATATAAGGACCTAGAATTTAAAAATCGAAAGTCCTTCATAAGTCAATTTCCAATTACAAAATAAAAAACCCGGGCGACGCCGGGTCTTTTAAGCTAGTAATATATAAAAGGCTTTGTCCTGACTGACTGACTGACAGAAATCAACGTAGAGCCTAAACTATAACAGGTAGAGACTTTGAATTTTGACAGTATCTTCGTTTCATAATGTAGGTGCTCACTAAGAAAGGATTTTGAGAAATTGTGAGTTTAAATGCCAAAAATCTAATGTTTTTGAGTATACTTAATCCCTTTTTACACAGAATTATCAAATCCAAACCACAGAGCATACTGTTACCAGTGGGTATCAGATGGGTTTGGAAAAAAAATGAAATGCAAGTTTCACAAATAAGAGAAGTTATCAATATAATTCATGTAATAAAATCAGAATGAAATCCACGAAAATAATGCAGTCACATAACTTTCTCTACCCTGGACATAGAGAAAACAACACGAGGTATGGTAATGTGTATATCATTATATCGCAGGTTTTCGCAGAGAGAAGTATGAAAGTGATATTGCATTTCTGTTTAATTTCATCCCCCAAAACAGTCTTATGGTAACATGAGAGTGGGAAATAAAATTTTCCGCCTTGATATTACAATTTTATGTTACAGGAATTTCTGTTTCTTCTTATTTGAACCTCTACCAGGCTTGCTGTGCACTGTACAAGCGAAGGGGTGCAAAATTCTGCATCTTCTATGAGCCATAAAAAACTAGGCTATATCAAGCGTTTTCTGAGGGAATAGTTTGAGTGTAATAAGTCGTTCTTCCTATTTCAAGTTATAAATACCTATATAGTGACCTATTTAAAAATCGAAAGTCCTTCATAAGATAATTTCCAATTACAAAATAAAGAACCCGGGCGACGCGGGGCCTTTTAAGCTAGTAGGCTATATAGGAGGAACACACTTAGTTCATTGGTGGCAAAGCATCCCATGTAAGTTTTAATATACGTTAATTCTTTGTTTATAGTATTTTGTTAATATGTCATCTTTTAACTGGAACATCATGGACGTTGCCCACTAGTGGAGATATTCTGATCAAGACTCCTAGTTTATAAAATTGTAATTTTTAGGGTCATTGTTCGATCATCTTTCTCCATTTTTTATTTTTAGATCATTTTTAAAATTCAGTGTCATTATTTTGTCATTTTACGGTCTTTTTTTTCACATTTCGTATTTTTAGGTTATTTTTAAAATATAAATTCATTATTTTGTGTTGTTTCTTGCATTATATAGAGCCTTTGTGCATTTAATTACATTGAATGTTATCAGAACTCTAAATAAGCATAAATAAATAATATTATCACAATTTTAATTTTAATACAGAAAGACAGTGTTTGCTGTTTGCGTTCAACCCCACACACCAATTAACTAATGACAAGCCTATAATTGGGTCAACAACATAAATATATAATGGACACAACTCCGATAAATAAACTAGCATTTTCATACAATTTTTTGTGTCATTTTTAATTTTTTGTGTTTTTTAGTCATTTTATAGCTCATTTGAAAGTATTTTTAGGTGATCAAAATCCGGGCCCTTCACATAACACTCGGAATTACGAACTTTGCTTCGTTTAAATGCACGTAGAAGTATTTCGCTGACACATCCGGCGACACGACGGTTACAGGCGTAAGTAATTTAAACAAACAATAACAAACAAATAACGAAACTAATGAAAGTGATATTTTATGTGTATGTATTGCATTTTCATAAAAGCCTATAATTACATAATATCCTTTTCCTTTAATTACCACTGGTAATTCTTACTTATGGTAGGGTTATGGATTCAAACATAGCCTATTTTGTATATAATAGTAATCGTGTACATAATTTGAAAGTGGGAATCTAGGTGGACATAAGTGATTGGTTCTTGCATTACTTAACATCATGATAATTTAAAATTCTTCGTTATTCAATGAAAAATAGTATAATATCTACGAGTTGTGACAACTGATATCAATAGGCCTAAAAAGACGGCCGTACTGTACGATTACATATTTTTTATTGTTGCATATTGTGCATTTATTTATGGGGAATACTATTTGCGGTGGAATACTATTCGCTCCTTACGGTCATGGCCAAATTATATAATAATGTAAAATACTGTGATCTAGAATAATGAAAAATCTTTCCCAAAGTTTGAGGTATAGATTTCTCAAAATATCATAACACACGCTAAAAAAATTAAGTTGGGAGTTTGTGCTAAATTATCGGTATTAAACCTTTAATTGACGAAAAGAAGAGTAATTTCCTTGTATCTGAATAGCGTTTATTTGTTGCGTTTTATTGTAGCTCCGAATTTGACTTTCCCCCACGAAAACTTCACCCTGGCTACGGGCCTGGTATGAACCTGTTGAGTCACATAGGGTGAATTTTGGTTCCCCCTGAATCGCTCTCCCCATCCCCATGCCAATCATGCTAATACACAGCCATTTTTTTCTGAGCACCCAAGAAGACGGCATTTGCATCAGACATATTACAATACTTGACATGTTGGCATTTGCTGCGAATATAGAATGCGTTAGGGAGGTGCCAGAGGGATACAATAGCGTTCTTTTATCACTCAAACTTGAGAGATGGAATTCGCATGTGCAACTAATGATGCCCTGGTTTTCTTGTTGACAAATGGTTGCTGGTAATAAAATACTTCTACTGATAGCATTAAACATTTCCAACTGTTTTAATACATTGGGAGGAATGCTTAGATTATCTGGAACTTGAAGACGATTATATCCAGGAAAACTAATCTACATCCGTCGGTAATTTCTTAGAATATAACTTCTTGCAGTCACCGTGCATTGAAAGATAGAAAAGTTCATTTTAGATTTGGATAGAAGCCAGGAAATGGATCCGTATAGTATAACGTATCAGCGGGAAATCACAACCTTTTGTTATTTAATACCAAGGAACAGTAGTATATATCAACAATACATAGGAAGCGGTATCAACAAAAGTTAAATCTTTAACGATATTACATTCTTTCGGATGAGACTTTTATTCTAACCCCAGATAACGATATTACGTTTTCTGTTTTCTAAATTTACGGTATAAAATATATATCTCATTGATATTGTTCGAGGATTTCCTTTCTGTTTTTGAATATCTGAATACATACAAGAATATGTAAATTAAGGGAAGACAGTAGCGTAGAGGTCTCAAAAAATTAAATTTCAGTTTTAGCATAGACACCTGGTTGTGTAATTCAGCCATTTCATAATTACAGGTGGACGTTCCAGCATATTATGAAAACTACGAGTACTTTTGTTTATTACGTATCATAAATAATTACCTAGAAGTGGTTCTGCACATTCTATAAAATTTACTATGCCTCTTCTTCATACTGCATGGAAAGTATTATTTAAAATTTATTTTGAATGTTTAAAACTTATTTTAAATGCTAATATTTTTTTTTTCAAATTTCATGTGCTGTTCTGCTGTTAATATTAGAGTCTTAATATTGCTATTAATGAAGGTAGGCTATGAAGGATTAAGTAAAAATTGCATATTGTTTCCAGATTGTCTAACATGTATGTATTTATCTCTTATAATGATAATTTATAAAACTATCACTATTACGGGCGAGACATTACGCGTAAGACGAAAAGTCATTGTTGCTATTTTACATACGGTAGTAATTAACCACGCCTACTTTTTACGTAAATCTTGTACCAATTGTTCCTCCAGATGTTTTTTTCACAAATCAAAACGGAGATAGCTGATTACTCTTGAGTACTTTAGTATTCAAGAGTGTTAAAATCATTACATAAATGTCCCAAAAATTAATTTCAATGCAATAAATAAATCACCCATAGATTTTACACATGATACAACTTCAAATACACATAGTTCCTTAATATTCAGCGAATTCAAGATTTTAAACTTTCATTTGACATTAGTTTTGTATCTCCTGTCGGTGAGGAAAAATTTCCACATTTTATAAAATGGCTGAATTATCAAAATGGGGTTTAATTCATAAAAATCTGATATTCAATTAAAAAATAAATACATTATTCATTGAGAATGAATATATATATATATAGGTATATATATATGTATATACTGTATATATGGCGTTACTTCCCCTTTAACAGCTGACAAGACAAGACAAGAAAAAAAACAATGTGAACTACGTATTAGGTTATTGTAATTAGCATGGAAATATTTTTTCTTAGATTCATAACTTGGAAAATAACGAAGCAGTTTAAATAATTTTGCAACAAAGGTTTGATCGTAAACTATTGTTGCAGGTATTAGAAAGAAATCAATTGTATGAAGATGGTTAGAAGTACCTACCCTTTAACAATAAAATGTTTGTAAGAAGACATCTTAGATAAGGGTATCACATCCGATATAGTGTTTATTACTAAGACGATATAATGAGCGTGGCAACATTCCATAATAATGCAAATCGCAATTGGAGAATCTGATAAATTATATGGTAGAAGATAGAAATGGGATGGTACAAGTAAAACATAATGATATAGAGTAACAGTAGGTATAACTTCCACTGCTTTAGCAATACCTAGTTGATATGAGTACTGGCTGGCTAGCTTGCGTTCTCCGAATACAATGTTTTCTGAGAATAGATACAAAAGAAAATTCTTTATAAACCACAGGATATAACTACAGAAAAGTTCCCCTTCGTGCAAAATATACAAAGGTAAACATTAATTTTCTACTCAGTATATTGGTAAGGTAATGAGAATACAAGTAACTTTTTACGCTCCCCTCAAATTATGCATCAAGTAGTCTCAACTACCATTTGGTGGGATACCAGGAGTCTGCTGATTATCCATTCTCTTAGAATTGCAGTCCAAGCTCTCGGTTCCGCCATTATACAGATATTCTGATGTAAACTATGTCACAGCTGCACAATGGAAAATCCGATACGCTTCCTAAAGGCACTTTATATTATAAATTCTGCATTTACGTCTTCATAAATTTAATGAGGAACTTCATGCTGTAACCATTGATCAAGGTACAATGGAGAACCACCACAAATCCGCAGTGATACAAGAAAATTAAATCTGTGTTATTTTATAGGTACATGGAATATATTTTATTTCGTAACATAATACGAGGGCTATTTTTTCAAGCTTCCATAGCACATTTAAAAATCAAAGTGAATATCAAAATGGTTTTATTGACAAAGTACACCTATAAACAAGTTTTTAACATATTCATATTTATTAATTCCAAGAATACATGTAGGAATACACGTAGGAATGCTAAGGGTATGTACGAGGCGTGTTTTTTAAGTAAGTACCGTTTTGGAATTAAAAAAGACGTGCAAAGATATCGCAATAATTTTATTTTTACATGAAAGCCTGCACCTTAATCTACGCACTGACGCCATTACAGTCTGATTCTTTATTGTATACGTTGTTTACTGAGTGTTTAAGATGCCTCCGACAATCGTGAGTCCCGCCGATTGTGAAGTACGGGCTGTTATACGATTTCTTAGTGCTAAAGGCGTAAAACCGATCGATATTCATCGTGAGATCTGTGAAGTTTACGGACAAAACATTATGAGTGATGGAATGGTAAGGAAATGGGTGACAGCATTTAAAGATGGCCGCACAAATGTGCATGATGAAGAACGGAGTGGGCGTCCTTCGGTCTTTAATGAAGATTTGGTGCAGAAAGTGGAAGAAAAGGTGAGAGAAAACAGACGCTTTACAATTTCATCAATGTGCGACTGGTTTCCTCAATATTCTCGTCTTCAAGACGATAACGTCTTCAAGACGATAACGAAGTCAAAACAGTTGTGATACAGTGGTTAACAAGTCAGGCGGCAGAATTTTATGAGGAGGGTATTCAAAAACTGGTGCCACGTTATGACAAGTGCCTCAATATTCACGGAAATTATACAGAAAAGTAGATTAAGGTACAGGCTTTCATGTAAAAATAAAATTATTGCGATATCTTTGCACGTCTTTTTTTAATTCCAAAACGGTACTTACTTAAAAAACACGCTCGTATTTAACCAATTCTACGTTTATTTTTTCTAATACAAGTACTTTTCGATTTTTTAAATGTTTTATAGGTGCATACAGATTATATTCGAAAGGTTCAATGACTTTTTGTAAATTCCACATTGTCTTTTCTGTAATATCCATAATTTCTTGGCAATAATTCAACCATTCTTCTTCTGATGTGATATTAATTTGTATTCTATACTTATTTTTGCCGAGTTTAACTTCCTGATAAATTTATAAGCTTTCATTTCAAGCCATGTACATCGTATTTAGTATCTCTGATTTTTTTTTTTTCAAATTTTGCCATTTTGATTTTGTGGATTTCTCTTATTAAACTAAATCCGATTTATTAAATATTCAATTTCGTCAAGATACGCAACTTTAGTTATCTCGTATTAAATTTCTCAACTCTTCATTCCAATAATATACGAGGGTTGGAAGTTTAATAGTCGCAACACATCTATAAAATCAAGGTGAATTACAGGAAGTTCAAATAGCTTTTGTTGGATGTTGGTTGGATATCCAGAATACTTAAGAAAAAATGGGAGCCTTCTATCACTACGAATGCCTTCACAGTAACCAGAAGAATGTAAGCTGACACTATCAACCGGTCTAAAATGAATTTTGGATCTGACAGAAAGCCAATGAATAAACATAAATACCTTAAAATTATTCTTGGTTCACAATAATATGCAATAACATAATGGAGCAAGATGGGTCAAAGCCTGTCACTTGTTCTCTACTTCCTACCGCCGGAGATTCAATCAAGTGTTATATTCAATAATTCATCATAACAAGTAAACTTTTTTTAAACAATCTTGAAACAGTTCATGCAATACAGACAACTTAAGCTCTGCTTTACTTTTAGAGTTTGAAAACACTCTACGGACAGTAAATGTCTTCTCAATGTGTATTTTTCTCTTCAATATAGTATTATTCCCTATTGATTAGGGGCAAGGCAAGAATACATACAGGGAGTTTGATACTCAGAAGAAAATATTAAGTCTTATTTTTCACTTGGCACCAAGGGAGTCCTTAAGAATGTTATTAAAAATAACAAAATGTTAACGGTGACAGAAATTTTAATGTACAAGGCTATTTTATGTTATTTTAAAAACAAATAGATGTTCATTTGTAATTCGGAATTGCATGATCCTAACACAAGAAGGATGTTATGCACTAAGTCATCAGTTTACATTGCCAGTCAAGTTATCAATACAATAATTTACGAGACAAATATATTCAACATGAAAAATCTCAAATGTTTTAAAAGTCAAACGTTATTTGTATGATAATCTTTTTATCTTGCATCTAATGTCTAATCTAATTGTGATTCCCAATTCAGATCGGAATCCACTTAAACGCCTAAAAATTTAGCAGTTTTTGTAACTTTGAAAAAAACATTTATAATATATGATATTCACGAGTCTTGGCATCTATTTAGAAAGATAAAAACCGGTTTTACCCTATTAATTCCGCAACATTGTCAGCGGGAACAAGAAAGGAGATACCATCAGAATAGGCCTACAGTATCAAATCTTCGGTACCTGCATTATATTCAAGGTCATTAAGCTATACATTAAGTAATAGGTTAGATCCTTGAAGAATACCATAGATGAGGTCATTCATATGACATTATTTTTATGTACAGTCGGTCAAATAAAAAACGTCGGGACTCGTATGCAGTTAAAATTAAAGTTTTAACGCATTAGTTCACAAGTTTCTTATAAAAAACATAAAATACAAGTCATTTTCGGAACATATGAGGCCATGCGACAGTAGGGAAAACATGAACGAGGGAAAAATGACAAACGCGGAAAGCGCAATACACGATATTCAACTTAATGTATTGTCATAATTCATTTTGCTTTGTCATCGCACCACATATAAATGCTAGCTTGAGAGAAAGTGTAGTGAGGGCTGTAATTAACCTGCATTTTTCGGCCTCTGAAGCAGCGAGAAGGTTCCATATTTCTTAAAGAGTTGGGTACTTCACTATAATGCAACCGGAAGTTTTCATAGGAATCGTGGATCTGGCCGGCGTATTTCGATGCTATTAGATTGGTGGCAGAAGTTGAGCGTAAGTAATTGATTTTGCACTACAAGTACCGGTATTATAAAATAAAAGCTTTAAAAAATGCTCCTTGAATAAACATATTCCTCGCGAATCTATTAATTATTAATATTATAAAAATTTGCTACCAAGAATATGGCGGATTTGAGGCATATAGCCACAGCCTTCTATACATGTTTGTTTTGTAACAAAACTGACTA